>OY728133.1:1423466845-1424716845 GCA_963277665.1 Viscum album
TCTTTTAGAGCTCCTCTATATAACTAATCCATTATGATTATGTCACATTCAATCATTCCATGGTAAATGAAATCATAGAATTGTTGTTCCAATATAAATTTTTGTGGGAAACAAGATTAATTTTTTTTAAACCTATCATAGTACTTGTAATGAGTTTCTACATTTACATGTCTAATAGAATAAAACTCTTTCTAGATGGATGTGCTTCAAATATTTGAAAAAATATCTCTCTAAATATCCATTTAATATTATCCCAACCACAGATTTCTTTTAGTTGTAAACTCTACAACCATTATTTTACCTCCCCTTCAAGATAAAATGATAACTTTTTTAACATTTTTTTAATGAAAACCACTCCTTGGTGTTGTTGTATATGGTATTCTTGTGGGAATTACTTGAAATTTTATTTGGTATAGTACATATAAGACCATGGAAATTTGGTAGTAATTGGAATTGAAATATTTTTAATTTAATGTTGTGTTGTAATTTTGGTATGAAAATTTTGTTTTTTTGATTAATATACTAAGGATCACATTTTTATAAAGGGGTCTTGTTAGGATTTTAGGGCATAATTTTAAGATTGAAATGAAAAATTATGGTTACAAATGTGTTTGTAAGAGAAATTTTCTTAAAGATTAGTTATTAATTTTAGTATTACCATTTGATTAAAAAAGTTAAATTTTGATATCTAAATAGAAATTATTTTAGATGATGACCTTGAAATAAAACAGAGATTAATATTTTTTCCACTACCTCCCCAATAATGGAATCAATTTTTGATGCAAAAAAATTAATGGGGTGCATCAAAAGAAAATATTTATCATAGGTTAAACACATTTTTATAGGTAACATAAGCTCTTATCCAAGAGAATATTTCTCAAAATCAATTGTAAATTATTTTTATAAAAAATCTTGGTTTTTGGTTCGTCATTTAAAAAAAATTAAAACACTAATCACAGTATTTTAATGAATAATGATGCAGAATGTGATCGGTTTTGTGTTTTATTTCTTTATTCAATGCTATCATAATAATAAAACTGAGTTTTAATTCTATTCTTATTAATAGATGATTGAAATAATCCTTGTTTTATTTTTTTAACCAATCTTCATTGAAGGTTATGATGAAGAATATAAGAATAGAATTAGTTATTAGTTATTCCCCCTTTCCATGTGATTAAATGTTAGTAAATAACTGTCAACCTTCCAAGGGAAATCTTAATCATGTATTGGTGTTCCTTGGATGTTCCGAACTAACTCACTACATTCTCACAATTACTATAAAGTTCTACACAATCTGCACGCAACATATATTGATCCTTTAGTATACAATACACTAGGTAAAGGGATATGATATATTTCTATCGTTATAATAAAAAAAGAAAAATCTTAAAAAAATAATGTTTATTTAAAATCCTTGAACATACACTAGAAACCAAAACCATTTAAAAATGTGAAGTGTTTTATTCAATTTATGTTTGACTAAAACAATTTGAAATCATATCCCCAATTGCCTCGATCACTCAAAATTATATCCCTAAAATCAATGGTAAATATAGAATAAGGGGGTTAAATAATTCATTGAATTCAAAATGAAAATAAAATAAAATATTAGTAATGATAATAGAATTAAAAGCCTATAAAAGAATAGTTTCCCCTCATGTCTTTGGCCTCATACTTCTTTTCTGGATCCTCTCTATCCATTTTATTTTCCATAGTAATACTATCAACATCCCCATTATTTTAAAATATTTATATTAACTTTTCTACTATATCCTCCCATGATCTTCATAGTCCTTAAATATTCCAGAATATGTGGATTCTGATTTATTCTAGATCAAAATATTATTCATAGTTTTATCCATGTGACTACCTTTAAATTGATTCATGAAGAATTTTATAGAATCCCAAAGCCTTAGTTTTAAGTGCCTAATATTATACTAAACTAACATTATTTTTTTACCCTTAAACCAATGTTTTAAAAATTATATATACTTTTGTTAGGCATTATATGGTAATTTAATTTTATAGGATGAATTATATAACTGTTTGAAAAATTTATTTTCAAATTTCTTATGGATTCCACAAATTCTTGTATTAACCTCATAAATTATCTTATATTAGATAAATTACTTTTAAATTTTTTTATAACATAAAATACTATTACATGAGATTAATAATTATAGTACATGTGGATTGCATCTATTAGTTATCATATTTGAGGAAAAATTACTTAACAATTTCCAAAAAAATTCTTACTCGTCTCAAAATTCACTATTGTGTAAAAAACATTAATTAAGCTTGACATTAAATTTTTTATTCAAGTATAATTTCCTTATAAATTTTCTAATTTATTTAGAGGGATACCCATTTTTATATGATTATTTCATTATCCATAGTTTCCCTATCCCAACATGATTTATAATGTTCTAAAATCATATACAGCCCTTCAAAATCATCTCTAGATATCCAAGAATAATATTAGAACACATATAATCATTTATATCATCTATTACAAAAATATCAATGATCATATTAACAATAAAAAAATAATTTTAATCAACTTATCAATTAAATTTCATATTATTCATGAAAATAAGAAATTTGATGATTTTATCCAAAATAATTAAAATTGTGTCGTAAAATCATTCAAATTTAAAGTGAAATGTAAGAAAATATTGATTCAGTCAATTCCCCCACACATAAATCTAGGACTTCCAGACAAGTAAACTTCAAAGTACTAAATAACCATATTTTAAATACTATGACTATGTAGGATCCTTTATTCAACACCATGAACCTCATGTGATTATTGATCAAAAATGATCATGATTCAATTTCATTAATTAAGCATGTTAAACTAATTTATATATATTAACATCTCATAAACAAATATATCCACCTTTCTAGAAATATTTCTCTCAAAATTCAAACATGAATTTCATGAAATGATTTTCTCACCCCAATTCTATACAAATTTCATATTAATTTTGATGAATTTGTTAATACCCACTCGATGATTCATGTATTAATTTTTTTCATGTAGACTTTCCAGGGTACTTTTTTGGCTTACAGTTGGTGGTTTCTATAGTGAATATTTTTAGGTTGATTACATGTATATGATATTCATTGAATCTAAATTCCTGATATCAAATCTCCATCAAGAACGACTTCATCCCACACTTCCCCTTCCATTAATTCAGATTCACTCTTTTTAGTTATGTTGAAAAAACCTACACCCAATATCATTCAATCCATGGAAATATTCCCTTTCCCTATTATAATTAGTGGGATATAATTTTTTAATCTTCTTTTGAAGGTAGAGATGGATTCAAAATTCTACACTTTTGGATGTTATTTAATATTATCCTTATATTAGGAATTATTTACCTACCTCATAATGGGTTTTGCATCCTTCTTTTTGAAAAATCCATAGCTTCTTCTCTACCTGATCCTTATTGGAAACAAATAGAATATTATATAATATATTTAAGCTTCAATACCACTCTAGTTCTCCTACTACCTCCTCACCGGCTTTCTGGGCAGTATAAACTTAAAGAATAATAGTATCATTAATTATGTTCCACCCACTTTGTCCATATTCATCATTGTTTCTTCTTGAATATATTTATGGAATTTTACTAAAGAATTTATTTTTTTTAAGGAAAGGGAAATCATATTAATTTTTCAGAGGTACACTTCCATTCCAAACCATTTATGACTTATGTGACATCTTCACATCCTTCATAGAATGATTTTCTCATAAAACCGTGGATTAATGTTATCAGAAATTCTCACTTCTTTTAATATATATTATGAAATATATTTGATTTCAACTCATTTTCAACCTTCCCCCAAACATGTATTCAGCATAGGTCAAGAATTATATTTTAGAGGATGGTAGATAGGGATCCATGTCGTGTATTTTGGCATGATAAAAAATCCATTCATTTTTTCTGAGTGTTAAAAGGATCTAATGTAATGTTTTGATTTAAAATAGAGGTTAATGTAAGAGGTAGTTTTATTATAAATAATCGCTAAATAATTTATAGAATAGGGTTCTGAACAATCCCTAGATTTCAATACATTACATAAAAATTTTTTGTTATTCAAATGTGTCTTTGTTCAATTTGGAGAAAGGGATTTGTAAATAATATGTAAAAATTGATTCACAAGATTCTCAAATAAGTGTTCTAAAATTATTAGATAATATATCATGGAATATGATTCAAAAATAAATTTTCCAAGAAAAAATTTCCCCCATTCGGAATTTGAAAATACGTTCCTTTAAATATTCATATAAGCTGAGTAAAATTTTCTAATCAAATTATAAATATTGAGATAAGTTCAAATGATTCAAGGGCATTAAATTTCTGTTCATAATGTTCCTGAATCAAATAAAAATGAAAATAAACACACACAAAATTTTAAAAAGATACTGAAATGATAATCATAAACTACAAATGTTATTTCCTCAAAACCAAAATAATGAATTGGTCTCAATTAATTTGGATAGATTTATTATGAGATTAAAATTTAAATTGAATAACAACAATAAAATAAGTATTTATGAGAGGTTCAACCTGATTGGTCACCATTTATATACAAGTTAGAGGAGTGTAGCCTCCACCATTTTTTCTTGGGGTAAATTTAAATACAACTTTGTTAACTATTACCATCAATAATAAATTAGTTTGTTTTCCTTCTTTTACAAATAGAAAAAGATGTAAGGGATTCATATGAATACCTATAAGTAGTAATTATCATATTGAACAATGTTTACCAATAATATGATTCATTTTTGAATTGCATAATAACAATTGTTCATCTCGATGCTAGTACTTATACTGAATCAACTTATCAGGACCCGATTTATTTGTTTCCCTAAAAATTATTTAATTCATTGATGGTTATTTTACAATTTCTTCCATATCTTTGGGATTAAATACCCTACACTTTCAAATTCATTCTACATCTAGACTCATCTCTCTCTCAACCCAATATTCCTTGTGTTCCTACTCCATAATTAGTTGATAAATTTTCTATAAATAATCATGTAAGAGGTCATTAAAATGGATACTTTTAGAAAACATTTTAATCCTATAAGATTTCTTCCAAACATTAGATACTATCATATCTTATTGGTTTTATAGTATTCTGAGAATTCATTTTATTTTTTTGATAGGAAATTAATCTTATCCATTTTCTAATTGTGCTAGGGTGCCTATGTAATGTTTCATACCCCTATGGTTTATTCCTTTATAAAGATATAGCATTTAAGGTGTTATTTTATGTCACAATGACTCATTTAAAGAGTTTTCCAGTGTTCCATATTTTCCAATGGTGACTCGTTATCGGTAGGTCACATCGGTGGGTCACTTCTGTGACCCGCTATCAATGAGTGGGATGAGTGAGTGTTGTATTTAGGTGGAGTCATTGAGTGGAATTACTGAGTGAGATCAGTGAGTGAAATCGATGAGTGGAGTAGAAATGTTTTTTCGTTTAGTGGCTTTGGTGTCTGGCATTAGTGAGTGGAATCAGTGAGTGGCGTCGATGAGTGGTGTTTGTGAGAGGTGTTGGAGCGTGGCCTTGGTGGGTGGTGTCGTTACGTCGTGTCGGTGAGTGGAGTTGGTGAGTATACTTGATGAGTGATATCGGTGAGTGGTGTTGGTGTGTGGCATCGGGGAGTGGTGTCAGGGAGTGGCATTGGTGAGTGGCATCGGTGAGTCGCATCGGTTACACGCATCAGTGACTCGTATCGGTGACTCACGCAATGGTGAGTCATTTCCAATTTCACCCCTTTGATGTTTCATTTGACATTAAATGAGCTAAATTCCAAATTTAATGAGTTTTAGGGCTATTTTAAATTGTATCTATCTCTTAAAATCTTGAATCATCCCTTGAATCATAAACCACATGGTATAGACCATGATCCAACTTCAATGGATTTTAAAACCATTTCACCTATAGATTAAGATCTAACATTTATTAACCTGATACTCTTCCTTTATTGTGCATTTCCATTTCTCTTGATAATGAGGTGCCCAAAATCCTTCTTCACCGAGTGATTGTGCATTTGTTGTCAGCTGCCATAGATCACATCTCCCTATAGGTTCCTCAAGATATTTGCAAACCCCCCATATTTTAGCACAAGGACATATTGCTGAATTAATGTTGTTCCCTGTAGGGATTCCTTCATCTCTCTTTTAATTGTGCATCATGTGGGGTGGGTTTACCAATGTCTGCATTTGAAAAAATCTGGATCTATTTTTTTAAATGAGGTAATAAATGAGCAGTGGGGAATATGATAGTGATGATCGTTTTCTTTTATATTATATTTTTTCTCCATGTTGTGTTTTTTCTGGCTATATTCCATTATAAAATCAAGGTCATTGGTGGTCTTTTCTTTTGAAAAACAGATTCATTATCCTTATTTTTGATCTGATATTAAACTGCTGAAATTGTGAATTTGTTTAAGCATGTAAATTTTGTTAAATAAATAGATTCCCCATGTTTGATCTTATTTTATGATCACCCCTCAATTTAAGTGGAGTTAAAGAATAATTATTCTTTAAATCTGAATACACCTTTCTCTATTGGTGTGGATGTGTGTGGTGTTTTGATCTATTCTATTTTGTGTACTATGTGGGTTGTGTGGTGCAGTGGCTGGGAGTGTGTTCATGTGTATGGGGTGCTATATGTGATGTAATGAAATCTCAGGTTAGATATTGACTGATTTTGGAATGGATGGGTAGAGTTTGAGTAACAAGGATTCATGTTTGAGTTGTCCTATGTTTATGTTACTGGGTGTGATGAGTGCGGTGTTGTTATAAAGTAGGGATGTTATGTTGGTTATGATGATGTGGGTTCCAAGGTTTGGATGTAGTTTGGGGGTTTTCTTTTTGAGAGAAATGATAGAGTGACATGACATTGAATAATGATAATGGAAATGGTTGGTACGGGTGCTAAGTGGGGAGAAAATGTAACGTGAGTGTTTGATGATTTTTTTCATCAACTCTCTAGCTTGGTTGTGCGGATGTTTTTTATTTTGTTGTCATTTTCTTGGGTTGGGAGGGAATAATTGGTAAATTCTTAATAATGTCAGAATTATTGGGTGTTAAGCAGCTTTGTTTTACTAACATTGGAAGTGACTTCCATTCATCCTGATACCTACATTTAGTGGTAGTATCAAAGGTAGTTTTGTGGGAAGGTTATTTTTCGAAACCACATAGGTTGGTCAAAGTTTTATATATATATACATGTATTTTATTTTCAATTTCGTATGCACCCCACCCTAGTTTAGTGTTATGCATCTAACATCCCCATTGTTATATGGGAGGGTGTCTTTCCCAAACATCCCAGTGAGAAGAGGGATGACTGGACACAAGATCTTCCCCACTCCCTCTTCATTTTGATGATAGACTAAAACTCATCAGGAATGTTGTGGATTGTGAGTTCTAGGTGTGTGAGGGTGAGTTGTGCTCCCAAGTGTCTTTGGGATGAGATGTGTTGTGGTTCCTATTTTCATTGGGATGTGGTATTGTTTGTGGTCTAGGTGTTTGCAGGTGGGTTAAGATGTGGTTTTGAGGCCAAGGTTTTTGTGGGTGGGATGTGGTGTGGTGTGTTCGAAAGAAGTGGGAGTAACATGACATCTAATGTTAGGGTGTGAGAGTGGATAATCAGTGGAAATGTTGTGTAAGGTACCCAATCATCGATGTGATGTATATTACTTTACTTGACATGAGTTATTTGGTTAGAGTGAATTTGGTGAGGTTTTATGGTTAGTGTACATTGTTAGGTACTTTTGGGATCCACTATTTTCTCATGAGAGAACTAGCATATCTCCCCCACTTGAGCATGAGAGACTTTGGTTTTTCCAACCGAGTACATTTGTATGCTCACCATACGTTTATAAAACTTCATTCAGGTTTCCAGGAGGACTACCTAGACCATGATGGGCATTAGTAGCTTAGACTTGGGGGAAACCACCATGTCACTACTTAGCATTGTTCTATTTTTGTTTACATTTATTCATTTCATAGTATTTGTAACAATTTAACATTAAACATGAATGTGGGATGGATTTTTTATTCTCTTGTATATAAAACGTGGAGTTGTTTTGTGGTTGGTAGAACTTGTTTCCCGATCTTGGTCACTATAAAAATATTAATGCATTCTATTTTCATGAGATTATATACCCTTATTTCTTGTCACCACCCTGGGGCCTACCAGAGATGGGACTTAAGTTTCATTATCTCATTTTATCCATTGAATGTTTAGTAGGAGCATCTTTGGAGGGAGGGGGCATGATAAAATGGTATCAAAGATGATGGTTGAGAGATAGGATGAAGTTTGGAGTTAGGCATAGTTAGTATTTCAAAGGTTGGTAGTGGAAATAGTGTCTGGTGATCTTGTTACATGAAATAGTCTACGGAAGACCAGCTAGAAAATAGGATTTTAGTGGCCATCATGATCCAATGAAAGGAATCTGATCTTACCAAACAACCATGTGAGGCTACACTATTTATAGGGTAGATACCCTAATAAAATTACATGATTTATGATTACTTGGATAATTATTTGAATTCAGAATTTTGGGGAATTTAATTAATAAAAATTAAAAATGAATTTTAAATAAAATTACATACTACCCAGGAATAAGTGTTCCATGATTTTTTTCAGTTATGGAACCCATCATAATCGATAAGTGGATAAGGAATCAGAGGCTCATCAGGCTGAATCTAGCTAATCAGCGGAGGGGTGATCTAAAGGAGGAGGACAACCACTGGTAGAGAATGTTACATGACTTCTAGTAGCTTACCATGGGAAAGAAAGAGGGCAGTGTCTCAGATATAGAGATGAATAGGTGGTTCGAGGAGCTTGAGATCACCTTAAGCATGATCTAGGATCTGATGGGGTACTGGGTTCTATTAGCAGTCCATCAAATGAGGGGAGTTGAATTTCAATTATGGATGATGTACCTATAGTATGGAAAGGAGGTTAATGTTATATGGGTCGATTTCGAGATGGATTTATTGGCAGAATTCCTTTCTTCGACAATGAAGAATGAGAAGAGACCAGAGATACTCTTCATCTAGTTTAGAAGAATTGTAGTGCGGTGGTTGGGGATCATGTTCAAGGATCTCCTTCAATTCTCTTCGGATCTCTTTTAGGATGAGGATTATTGGGTGAGGCACTTAGAGGATTCACTTCATCCTTCTCTCCAGTATGTAGTTATTCCCTTCACCTACCTGACATACATAGAGGTCTAGAAGAAGGAGTAGGTAGTTTAGAGAAATCACTTGTGAGGAGGTCTACCACGACAGGGGATCCATTAGGGTCCTTCTAAGGAAAAGGATACCAATGGAAGGTCTCAGGTGCTAGGGCCTTTTAGGTTTTGGCTGTCACGGATTCAACCTCAATAGTTTCTATTTCATCCTTCTTGTCCTCGTGCATATCTTACAGGCTTGGGGCTAGTGTGTTTTATCATTGGAGTTTCTGGGATCCTTTAGAGTCAGTTCTCGATTTCCATTTGAGCTCTATATAGTGGATGTAGTAACGTTCAGCGCCTGCCTTAACAAAAATTTCTAGCTTGGACATTTCAGCACTAGGTACAGTGGGCTCCTACTCCATTGAGGGGAGATGAAGTAGGTGGAAGCTGTCCTCTGGTTGTTCCTTAGGGACCCCATCCTAGGCATGGTTTTAGAGGAGGTCTTTAGTAGAGGGACAAATGATCTGGGAATATTCAGTTACTCATTGTAGAGGTAGCCTTTCAAGCAGGATCATTGTAATGGCTCGGACATCTCCGGTCCATTACTTTGTGGAATTTTTGTGTTGGAGGTGTTCCGGGAGGTCAAGGGGACTTATCCCCAACACTTTTCCAATTTTCCAGTTTTGTGAACAGTGTTTCCAGTTTTGTGAATAGTAACATATCGGTCTGACAGATCGGTCTCACCGATCAGTTTTACAGATCGGTGTGACAGATCGGTTTCACAGATCGGTCTGACAGATCGGTTTCACAGATCGGTTTGACAGATCGGTTTCACAGATCGGTGTGACAGATCGGTTTCACAGATCGGTGTGACAGATCGGTTTCACAGATCAGTCTGACAGATCGGTTTCACAGATCGGTGTGACATATCGGTTTCACAGAACGATCTGACAGATCAGTTTCACAGATCGGTCTGACAGATCGGTTTCTCAGATCGGTGTGACAGATCAGTTTCACAGATCGGTGTGACAGATCGGTTTCACAGATCGGTCTGACAGATTGGTTTCACAGATCGGTTTCACAGATCGTTTTCACAGATCAGTTTCACAGATCGGTTTCATAGATAGGTTTCACAGATCAGTTTCATGTACAGTAATAGTCGGTGATCAGTGTTTCTATACTCCTACAGTTTTTCCCCTTTTGACATTTCCTTTAACGTAAAATACATTTAATGCCTTATTTTAAGTGCTCTTAAGGCCGTTTAAAATGCCATAAATCCTATATTAATTATTCCTAAGGCTTGGAATGTTTTACTTGGACAACCCGCGTGGGTTAATGCGATCCGTTTTTAATGGAGAATTAACTGGATCTTAAACCATTGCCCCATTTAATCTTCAAAAAGGGATGAGATATCATTCTCCCTTGTTCTTTCCCTTTGTTCTCAAATAGGAGGAACTAGAACCTTTCAATCCTTTCCGTAGGAGTTGCACAATCAATCTTTACTCCTAGGATTGGTTCTTCTCTGTTTTGGATGCAACTGAGCCCTGTCGATCAATCTTCGATATAACGTATGTTGTATGATCATTCTTTTGGGGTTCATCTTCCCCTATCCTACTTTCCATAATTATACCATGTAATTTCCAAGATTCTAATGGGTTTTCTTGGGGTTGGTTGGTACTGTCATACCGCAGCATCATCTGGTGGATGCAGTTGTCGTGAGGGGAGGATCATGACCTGTTGTGTGGATAAAGAACGTGAGGAACTGTTTGAGGTAGGGGATTCATGGCTTCTCTAATTGTATATGTGCAATCATAGAATTAGCATGATTTATCCCTTTGGATCACAATGAAATTGACCTAATTAAATACTTGAACCGGATTAAAAGAATTGGTTGATCGCATGTTTTTGCTTTATACCGTGATAACGGTTTGCCTCATGTTTTCCTAGATATAGTGATATCTAGGTTTTCTTTGATTTTTTGTTCGTTCATGATAGAAATTGATAATGAACGTAAAGCCAGAATTAATTGTTAATTAATTGGCTAAAGATAAAGAGGCATGTAAATTAATCTGGTTTTTTCCGTTGTTGTAGTTGTTCTAATTTGAGGATAATCAAATTAGGGAAGTAAGAATGGTTATTTAATTGTGATAGCTTACTGATTAGGTATCCATGATTGGAACCTACGAATAACAAATCTGTTAATTCAATATGGATTAGAGAACAGATTATGTGGGAATTTCTAAAAGGGTTCTGAGTTACCCTCCTGTTTGTTAAAGGGTCAAGAGCCCATGATGTGATGTTTGTTTTCCTACTTCTTGTGCTATGATGTGAGCCTGGATGGCTGTTGTGATATGTGGAGGAATGGAGGCCTTGTGGTTATGGCAGCAGATGATGCCTAGAGTGGCGAGATGCATCAGTTTATGCATGTGGGTGTCGGGGAGGACACCAGGGTTGATGGAATGGGATGGATGTGGTTGCTGGTTGCTTGCGGTTTTCTTGAATGTTAATCTGCTTTTCTTTTCCCCAATACTCAAGGCAGCTGGTCTTTCTACCCTTCTTCCGAAGGAGGCGAATATGCGAGGGGTATGCCACGTGCTTTCCGTGTTTAGCCTCCCGAGGGAGAATGGGTATATGCTCTTTCTATAGGCGGAAAAGACTCGACGGGTAGTATATCTACTAACCGTGTTGAGCCTCCTTTGTGTTTAGAAGCATAGGATACTTTTCTAGAATGCCTGGGAATGTGGAAAAGTAATTCTGTAAGGAATGTTTGATTAAATGGTGAAAATCCACGGGGATGGAGATGCTGGAATTTAAAGGTGATGTGAATCTTAAAAAGGAGAAGTTTTTTTTGAATTTGATTCCAATTCAGTTTAATGTGGAATTGTTCATTCTTAATTAATGTTTAAAGAATTAATTAATGTACAGTGGAACTGATAAAATGAGAACGGAGAAATCTAATAAATCTCTTCAAATGTTTCTGTGCTTATAGGATACCTAGTCTATGAAGTAGCAGCCTGGAGTCTGAGAGACGTTAGCTGTAGTTGTATCTAAGACTAGCTAATGCCCATAGTGTGGATGTGAGTTACATATATATTCTTTACTTTTTGTGTTTCTATACGCTACTCCACCCTGTCGGTAAGGGAAACTGACACCCCGTGGATTCTGAGCCCTGGGGGGTGTTTTCCCCAACATTCTGATGGGAGGTTGAATGGCTGACTACCCCCTTTGGCCCCGCTCTCTTCTCTTGGTAGATACTTGTGCCATGAGGCACAGCGGTTAGTTACCCAATATATGTCTGTAGAGGGCTGTAATGGATTGTGGTTATTCACAAGCATATATTCGGCATATAGTATCCTATGGACTACTGTAGGTGTAACGTGTATAGGCTATGATGGCTTGAGGATCCTTACTCGGAGTATGGGCTGTAATGGCTTGAGGTATTATACCCGATGTATGATACACGTTATGAGAGCTTTGTTGGCTCCCGGAAACTACCTGGTTACCTTTGGTTGTGAGGACGGTGTGGTGCTTCGCCCAGGTGTCTGCGGGCAAGCCTTTGTGGTGCACGAGGTGCAGATTGTGGAGCTTAGCCCAGGTGTCTGCGGGCAAGCCTTTGGAGAGAGATGCACAAGACGTATGTTGTTGGGGAAAAGTGGCAAACCAGTGGGGAAGTAGTAGCGGGGTACCCTTGATATTCTTTACTATATGCTATATTCTTGTATGCGTTACTTGGTGAGAGTAGCCATGGTGAGGTTGGGAACATAGTATACCTGTTTAGGTGACGAGTTAGTTTCACTTGTTGTTCACTAGGCTTTAGCATGCTTTCTTTACCTTTGCACGAGAGGCTTGTGGAGGATCCTACTGAGTATACTGTTATACTCACCCTATGTACATATAAACTTTTTTTCAGGTCACTTGGAGCAAGTTGGAGATCAAGCGGGTTACTACTAGCTTGTGGTTGGAGGAGGAGCTGTTCGGGCTAGTGGTCGCTGCTGTTTTTCTTTCTTTTGGGTACTTTTAGTTTTCCCTTTCAGTTGTAGTACTTTTTCATGACATTTCATATATGTACTTGGGTTTCTTTTATATTTTAGTTATGAGTTGGATTTGGTTGGAGTCTATTATATCTCTCTCTTCTGCATGTGTTCTCTTAGAGGGTAATGCCTCCCATTTGTATGTTATTATACCCTCAGTGCTAGTCGCAAACCCGGGGCCTACTGGAGGCAGGACTCAGGGGTCATTATCTCTCTTCTCACATTGCCGGCCCAGGAGGGGTACACTTTGTGGGGAGGGGGTCGTGACAGAGTGGTATTAGAGGTCTGGTTGAGGGATAGGATGGAGTTTGGAGTTAGGAACAGGTGAGGATTCATGGGATGGTAGGGCAACGGTGTCATTCATGTTTAGAAAGTGGGGTAAACACTGGAGACCGACAGAGACATAGGCGTTCAGGGCCCCTTATGATCTATTGCACGGGCCTTTAAGTTTATGATGGCTACTAAACAAAGTGATACTGGTTGCAGGGTAGAGACCTAGGAAAGGATCATGCATCATTATTCTTTGCGCCTGTGTTTGAATGGGTAGACCTTGGGATAGGTAACCTGAAATTAATAAAACAAAAAAATTAATTAATTAATGTTGAGTCTTCCATATTCCAGGCTTAGGAGCTCTAACGGTCGTTATTTTACAGGTATGGCTCCAGGTCGACGTCCTCGTCAGGTTTGCGCTGAAGATGCCCAGCAGGCTGTTCCAGCAGATCACTGCTGAGTTGAGGTTGACGAAGATAACATTTGGAGGAAGGAACTCCGAGAGTTTCAGCGCCAGAGTCTACAGTAGTATGAGGGCTCTGTTTCAGATGCAGTCACAGAAAACTGGTTGGAGGAGATCGAGATAGGCTTCAGTTCGATTCGTGCTCGGAAGGAACACTGGGTGTCCTTGGTTGTCACGATGCTGCGTGGAGCAGCAAGACAATGGAGGTACTTGTTCCTCGGGGATTGTGAGGAGTCAACGATCTCATGGGAGGAGTTTCGAGACAGGTTTAGAGTCGAGTTTCTTTCAGCGACTGCGAAGGAATCCAGTCGCCAGGAGCTACTCACCCTTCGACACGGGAGCTCCAGTGTTCGAGAGTTTGGAATCCGTTTCAGGAACCTTCTACGATATGCTTCATACCTGTTACCAGATGATGAGGCCAGGGCGAGGCATTTCGAGGAGGCTTTGCATCCAGAGATCCAGTGCCAGGTCACCCCATTTATGCTGAAGACATATCCTGAGGTGCTGGAGAGGGCAGAGGTTCTTGAGAGGACTTTGGCTAAGACCGGATCATCACGATAGGGGAATCATCATGATTCCTCACGAAGAAGAGCTATGGTCCGGGGTTCCCGGTTTTCAGGACAGAAGAGTTTCCGTTCACCTGGGGGTATGTCCCATCCCTTCCCATCTTGTTTCTACGGAGGAAGCAACACTCAGGCCTATTCCAAGGGATCATGCGCTTGTTTTTCTTGTGGTGGTCATGGTCATCAGCAGCGGGAGTGCCCGACTTTTCAGAGCAGTCATCGTGCACCAGGCGCTCCACTCCAGGTTCCTCCGTTGAGGCAGTTCCAACCGAGGCAGTAGCAGCAGGTTGCACCAGCTTTAGATCACCAGAGGGTAGATGGAGCAGGCAGAGGATAGCCCCATGACGCTCCCCGTCCTCAGAGAGTAGAGCGCAGCCGTGGTGGTGGTCGTCATCAGGGTCAGAGAGGCCGTGGAGGTGGTCGTGGTCAGCTTCATTCTCTAGCGTTGCCAGCTCCAGGCGAGCCAGACGTCGTCTGAGGTACCCTTTGCTTGTTTTCTACCTTGGTGTATTCCTTGTTTGATTCAGGAGCGACACACTCCTTTATATCCCCTACCCTTGTCCACGCATTGGGACATGAGGTAGAGAGCCTTCCAGTACCCTTGGCGTTGACTACGCCAGTTGGAGGTCGAGCTAGCTTTTTTGAAGTATCTAGAGACTATGAGCTAGTGTTGGGGCAGCACCGCTCTTGGGGAGATTTCCTATGTTTACAAATACAACCATATGATGCCATCCTCGACATGGATTGGTTGTATTCGGTGCAGGATATTGTGGATTTCTACAGGAAGAAGGTCGTTTTCTTTGATGAAGATGGAGAGGAAGTAGTGTTTGCTTGTGAGAGAGATCCTCGTATGAGTCATAGACGAGTTTCATCCTTATCATCCATGATGGCTGGAATGATGCTGAGTTCTTTAGAGGTTCAACAGTTGGCGTTTCCTGGGGTCATAGAGGAGTACCCTGACGTCTTTCCCGAAGAGGTTGTAGCATTACCCCCTCGACGAGAAATCGAGTTTGGGATCGAGCTACAGCCGAGAGCGTCTCCTATCTCTGTGTCTCAGAATAAGATGGCCCCTTCTGAGTTACGAGAGCTACGTATACAGCTCGATGGTCTGTTGTAGTGTGGTTTTGTTCGGCCAAGTGTGTCACCGTGGGGTGCACCAGTCTTGTTCGTGAAGAAGGCCGATGAAAGTTTGTGGTTGTGTTTTGATTATCGTCGATTAAACAAAGTGACAATAAAGAATCGCTATCCTCTTCCACGGATTGATGACCTATTCGATCAACTGAAGGGTGCAAGTTGGTTCTCAACGATCGACTTGCGGTCAGGATATCATCAGATGCGTGTAAAGGATGAGGATATTCCGAAGACTGCTTTCCGTTGTCGTCATGGGAATTATGAGTTTGTTGTAATGCCATTCAGCGTGACGAATGCTCCATATGTTTTCATGGGGTTGATGAATGCTGTGTTCCGTGAATTCCTGGACAATTTTGTTGTGGTTTTTATCGATGACATCCTTGTGTACTCCACATCTGAAGAAGAGCATGAAGAGCATCTACGAGCCGTTTTGGGAGTTCTTCGCCAACATCAGTTGTTTGGGAAGTTGTCCAAGTGTGAGTTCTGGGCTCAAGAAGTTCGTTTCTTAGGGCATGTTGTGTCCCAACAGGGAGTAGCTATGGATCCTTCGAAGATAGAAGCAGTAGTTTCTTGGGCAGCCTCCAAGACCATGTCAGAGGTGCGATGTTTCCTTGGTCTCACAGGCTATTATAGGAGGTTTGTAGCCAATTTCTCCCGAGTTGCGACTCCTATGATAGCTTTGACCAAGAAGGATCAAGCGTTCATATGGACTGATCAGTGTCAGGAAACATTCGAGTATCTAAAGGGGAAGTTGGTAAGTGCTCCTGTTCTTTGTCTTCCAACTGTGGGAGTCCAGTTTGATGTTTTCTGTGATGCTTCACATCTGGGGCTAGGCTGTGTTCTCATGCAGCAGAGGTCAGTTGTTTCTTATGGGTCCCGACAATTACGTCCCCATGAACGCAACTATGCCAGCCATGATCTTGAGTTGGAAGCCGTGGTGGTTGCTCTGATGTTGTGGAGACATTACCTCATTGGTGAGCACTTTGTGGTTTTCACCGAACATAAGAGTTTGAGGAATGTTTTCTCCCAACGTGACATGAACTTGAGGCAGCGTCGGTGGATGGAATTCTTGTAGGAATATGACTTTGAAATATCGTATACACCTGGAAAACGGAACGTTGTAGCTGATGCACTAAGCCGAAAGTCACGTAATGATTTTGTGCGTGAATCTGGTGATTCCTGGAGAGTGATGGAAGAGCTAGCAGCTTTTCATCTTGATATGGAAGAGGTTGGAGGTAGAGGTTGTCTTTTCCAGATGACGGTGCAGTCATCTCTGATGCAGAATTTGGAAGAGTCTCAGTTGGGTGATCTAGAGGTGGAAGTTTGGAGAGACAGAGTTGTTTGTGGGGAGGCCCCTGATGGTTGGTCGGAGGATGAACAACTCTGAGGGTTGTATCATGGAAGGATTTTTGTTCCCTTGGCGATGCACGAGATGGTTCTTCGAGAGTTCCATAGTTCACCCTTGGCGGTACATCCTGGTGTGACGAAGACGTACAGATCCTTGAGGATTCAGTTTTGGTGGCCTGGGCTGAAGCGTACAGTTGCAGAATGTGTGTCTCGTTGTTTAGTCTGCCAGAAGGTGAAGGTCGAACATCGTGTTCCTGGTGGTCTTCTCCAACACATAGAGATTCCTCAGTGGAAGTGGGAGGACATCTCAATGGACTTTGTTACAGGTTTACCTTGAGCTCCGGGAGGACGTGATGCTATATGGGTGGTAGTGGATCGTTTAACTGAATCGGCCCACTTCATAGAAATCAAGGAGTCGAGCTCAGTGGAGGTTTTGTCGAGGCACTATCTGGAGGAGGTGGTGAGGCTTCATGGAGTTCCTAAGATGATCATTTCTGATCGAGACCCTCGTTTTACCTCTAGGGTGTGGAGAGGTCTCTAACATGCTTTTGGCTCTCAACTGTGCCTTAGCACTGCTTTTCATCCTCAAACGGATGGTCAGACAGAGCGAACCATCCAAACTCTTGAAGACATGCTGTGCTCTTGTGTTCTTGATTTTGTAGGTTCATGGGTGAAGCACTTACCCTTGGTAGAGTTCGCTTACAATAATAGTTTTCACTCTACCATCGGTATGGTGCCGTTTAAAGCCTTGTATGGCCGGCCTTTCCGTTCTCCGTTATGCTGCACTAGGGTCGGAGAGTCAGCAATTCTCGGATCGAAACTAGTGTAGAATACAACAGAGATGGTTCAGGTGATTCTTGAGAGGATGAAGACAGCACAAGATCGTCAGAAATCATATGATGATCAAAGAAGGAGACCGTTAGAGTTTAATGTTGGGGATCATGTGTTTCTGAAGGTGACTCCCCGTCGTGGGCAGTGAAGGTTTGGACGTGGAAGTAAGCTTTCTCCCCGGTTTGTTGGGACTTTCGAGGTGTTAGCTCATGTTGGAGATGTGGCATATCGAGTAGAACTTCCCCCTCAGATGAGTCGGATACATGATGTTTTCCATGTATCGCAGCTCCGTCGTTATCTTCATGATGAATCTCATGTTATCGATTGGGGAGGGATCGATATTGATGATGATGCAACCTTCGAGGAATGAGCTGTGGAGATATAAGACCACAAGGAGAAGGTGTTGCGTGGGCGTTCTATACCCTTAGTTCGTGTCTTGTGGCGACACGGTGGCATGGAGGAGAGTACCTGGGAGCGTGAGTCACAGATACGTGCTCAGTACCCAGAGTTGTTCAATGTTTAACTCCTTTCATGTAATGATGTTTCCATTATGTTTAGACCTTTCATATTTTACTTATGTACCATTTATGTGATGTTATGAATGAATTGTTTGGGTATGGATTGTTTGTTTCCAGATGTTGTAGTTTTGTTCCAGCTTTCGAATAACTCATGGTGGTTTTCCCCTGAGAGGTATCTTATGAGGTGGTTGTTCGGACCCCTCTTTTCTTCTGTGTTGGTTTTTAATTCTCGAGGACGAGAATGTTTTGAAAGGTATCTAATGTAATGGCCCGAACCTCCCCGGTCCATTACTTTGTGGAATTTTGGTGTTGGAGGTGTTCCGGGAGGTCAAGGGGACTTATCCCCAACACTTTGCCAATTTTCCAGTTCTGTGAACAGTGTTTCCAGTTTTATGAACAGTAATAGATCGGTCTCTCCGATTGGTCTGACAGATCGGTCTCACCTATCAGTTTCACAGATCAGTGTGATAGATCGGTTTCACAGATCGGTCTGACAGATTGGTTTCACATATCGGTGTGACAGATCGGTTTCACAGATCGGTGTGAAGATCGGTTTCACAGATCGGTGTGACAGATCGGTTTCACAGATCGGTCCGACAGATCGGTTTCACAGATCGGTGTGACAGATCGGTTTCACAGATGGGTGTGACAGATCGGTTTCACAGATCGGTCTGACAGATCGGTTTCACAGATCGGTCTGACAGATCGGTTTCACAGATCGGTGTGACAGATCAGTTTCACAGATCGGTGTGACAGATCGGTTTCACAGATCGGTCTGACAGATCGGTTTCACAGATCGGTTTCGCAGATCAATTTCACAAATCGGTTTCACATATTGGTTTCACAGATCGGTTTCACAGATCGATTTCATGTACAGTAACAGTGGGTGAACAGTGTTTCCAGACTCCTACAGTTTTGCCCCTTTTGACGTTTCCTTTGACGTAAAATACATTTAAAGCCTTATTTTAAGGGATCTTAAGGCTGTTTAAAATTCCATAAATCCTATATTAATTATTCCTAAGGCATGTAATGTTTTACTTGTTCAAACCGCGTGGGTTAATGTGATCCATTTTTAATGGAGAATTAACCGGATCTTAAACCGTTTCCCCATTTAATCTTCAAAAAGGGACGAGATATCATTCTCCCTTGTTCTTTCCCTTTGTTCACAACTAGGAGGAACTAGAACCTTTCAATCCTTTCCGTAGGAGTTGCACAATCAATCTTTACTCCTAGGATTGGTTCTGCTCTGTTTTGGATGCAACTGAGCCGTGTCGATCAATCTTCGATATAAGGTATGTTGTATCATCATTCTTTTGGGGTTCCTCTTCTCCTATCCTCCTTTCCATAATTATACCATGTAATTTACAAGATTCTAATGGGTTTTCTTGGGGTTGGTTGGTACTGTCGTACCGCAGCATCCTCCGGTGGATGCAGTTGTCATGAGGGGAGGATCGTGACCTGTTGTGTGGATGAAGAATGTGAGGAACTGTTTGAGGTAGGGGATTCATGGCTTCTCTAATTGTATATTTGCAATCGTAGAATTAGCATGATTTATCCCTTTGGATCACAATAAAATTGACCTAATTAAATACTTGAACCGGATTAAAAGAATTGGTTGATCGCATATTGTTGCTTTATACCGTGATAATGGTTTGCCTCATGTTTTACTAGATATAGTGATATCTATTTTTTCTTTGATTTGTTGTTCGTTCATGATAGAAATTGATAATGAACGTAAAGCCGGAATTAATTGTTAATTAATTGGCTAAAGATAAAGAGGCATGTAAAATAATCTAGTCATTGCCGTTATTGTAGTTGTTCTAATTTGAGGATAATCAAATTAGGGAAGTATGCATGGTTATTTAATTGTGATAGCTTACAAATTAGGTATCCATGATTGGAACCTACGAATAACAAATATGTTAATTCAATATGGATTAGAGAACAGATTATGTGGGAATTTCTAAAAGGGTTCTGAGTTACCCTCCTTTTTGTTAAAGGGTCAAGAGCCCATGATGTGATGTTTGTTTTCCTGCTGCTTGTGCTGTGATGTGAGCATGGATGGCTGTTGTGATATGTGGAGGCATGGAGGCCTTGTGGTTATGGCAGCAGATGACACCTAGAGTGGCGAGATGCATCAGTTTATGCATGTGGGTGTCGGGGAGGACACCAGGGGTGATGGAGTGGGATGGATGTGGTTGCTGGTTGCTTGCGGTTTTCTTGAATGTTAATCTGCTTTTCTTTTCCCCACTGCTCAAGGCATCTGGTCTTGCTACCCTTCTTCCAAAGGAGGTGAAGACGCGCGGGGTATGCCACGTGCTTTCCGTGTTTAGCCTCCCGAGGGAGAATGGGTATATGCTATTTCTATAGGCGGCAAAGACTCGACGGGTAGTATATCTACTCACCGTGTTGAGCCTCCTTTGTGTTTAGAAGCATAGGATGCTTTTCTAGAATTCCTGGGAATGTGGAAAAGTAATTCTGTAAGGAATGCTTGATTAAATGGTGAAAATCCACGGGGATGGAGATGCTGGAATTTAAAGGTGATGTGAATCTTAAAAAGGAGCAGTTGTTTTTGAATGTGATTCCAATTCAGTTTAATGTGAAATTGTTCATTCTTAATTAATGTTTGAAGAATTAATTAATGTACAGTGGAACTGATAAAATGAGAACGGAGAAATCTAATAAATCTCTTCAAATTCTTGTGTGCTTATAGGATACCTAGTCATTGAAGTAGAAGCCTGGAGTCTGAGAGACGTTAGATGTAGTTGTATCTAAGACTAGGTAATTACCATAGTGTGGATGTGAGTTACATATATATTCTGTACTTTTTGTGTTTCTATACACTACTCCACCCTATCGGTAAGGGAAACTGGCACCCCGGGGATTCTGAGCCCTGGGGGGGGGGGGTGTTTTCCCCAACATTCTGATGGGAGGTTGAATGGCTGACTACCCCCTTTGGCCCCGCTCTCTTCTCTTGGTAGATACTTGTGCCATAAAGCACAACGGTTAGTTACCCCATATATGTGTGTAGAGGGCTGTAATGGCTTGTGGTTATTCACACGCATATATTCTGGATATAGTATCCTATGGACTATAATAGGTGTAACATGTATAGGCTATGATGGCTTGAGGATCCTAACTCGGAGTATGGGCTGTAATGGCTTGAGGTATTATACCCGACGTTTGATACACATTATGCGAGCTGTGGTGGCTCCCGGAAACTACCTGGTTACCTTTGGTTGTGAGGACGGTGTGGTGCTTCGCCCAGGTGTCTGCGGGCAAGCCTTTGTGGTGCACGAGGTGCAGATTGTGGAGCTTAGCCCAGGTGTCTGAGGGTAAGCCTTTGGAGAGAGATGCACAGGACATATGTCGTTGGGGGAAAAGCGGAAAACCAGTGGGGAAGTAGTAGCGGGGTACCCTTGATATTCTTTACTATATGCTATATTCTTGTATGAGTTACTTGGTGAGAGTAGCCATGGTGAGGTTGGGAACATAGTATACCTGTTTAGGTGACGAGTTAGTTTCAATTTTTGTTCACTGGGCTTTATCATGATTTCTTTACCATATCACGAGAGGCTTGGGGAGGATCCTACTGAGTATACTGTTATACTCACCCAATGTACATATAAACTGTTTTCAGGTCACTTGGAGCAAGTTGGAGATCAAGCGGGTTACTACTAGCTTGTGGTTGGAGGAGGAGCTGTCCGAGCTCGTGGTCGCTGCCGTTTTTATTTCTTTTGGGTACTTTTAGTTTTCCCTTTCAGTTGTAGTACTTTTTCATGACATTTCATATATGTACTTGGGTTTCGTTTATATTTCAGTTATGAGTTGGGGTTGGTTGGAGTCTATTCTATCTCTCTCTTCTGCATGTGTTCTCTTAGAGGGTAATGCCTTCCATTTGTATGTTATTATACCCTCGGTGCTAGTCACCAACCTGGGGCCAACTGGAGGCGGGACTCGGGGGTCATTATCTCTCTTCTCACATTGCCGGCCTAGGAGGTGTACACTTTGTGGGGAGGGGGTCGTGACAATCATAGACCGTTCTAGGTATGATCAGTTTGTTTAGAACTCATGATTATGCCTTTTTGATTTGGGAGCTTCACAATTCTTTATTCACCCAAATTATCCATTTATCTTGGGAAATAAATCGAGGATTTTTTCTTTTACATGGTGTTATGTACTGCAGTCGGAAGTCAGGCATGCTTGTTTCATATATACTGAGGATGTAAACAGATGTTGGGGCCACATCAGCCCCATTGGGATCTTTTCACGCTACAGATGCATCCATATGATATAATTCGTAGCATTGATTTGTTGTATTACATACATGTTGTTATCAACTCCTTTGAGAGGAGAGTCGTGTTTTCGAACGTAGATGGCCGACGTGTGGCATTCTTTGGAGAAGAGATCTATCAAGATGGTAGTTATCATGTGGAGATTCTTCTTTCCTTACTGATTGATCTATGAGTGGAACCAGTGGATTATGAGATGGTGGAGGAACCTAGAGATTTTGGGTAGTTCACAAATGTCTTTCCCGAGGAGGTTTTGACTCCACCCCATCGACATTATATCTAGTTGAGGATAAAATTACAACCTAGTTCCTCTATGAATTCGATGGATCCTTATCAAATGTAATCTTAAGTTGATGACATGATAAATGAGGGATTTATCTGTACAAGGTTTTCACTGGGGGTGCTCCGATCATGTTCACAAAGATGCCAAATGGTGGTCTGAGGCTGTTCATAGACTACCGGGGGTTTAATCAGGTGACTTTCAAGAGTTGTTACCATGTCCTATGTATAGATGATATTTACAAATAACTGAGGGGTGCAAGTTGGTTTTATATGATCAATCTACGACATGGGTATCACTAATTAAGTGTGAATGATGGCATCATTCTGAAGATTTATTTCAGGTGCAGGTACGAGAACTTCATGTTCTTGGTTATGTCGTTCGGTGTTATGAACACACAATCCAGGCTCATGGGACTTATGAACACCATCTTACATATGTTCCTAGACCGGATTTTCATCACATTCATTGATGATGATCTTATTTACTCAAAGTCAGAAGAGGAGCATATTGAGCATCTCATGACTTTCTTAGAGGTTCATCAATGAAACCAGCTTTATAGAAAGTTCTATAAGTGAACGTTTTGGACATGAAAGTTTGAATTCCATTGAAATGTGGTGTATCATCTAGGCATAGTAGTGGAATGGTTGAAGGTCATGGAAGTTGTTTCTTGGGAATCACACAATAATGTGGCAGAGGTTCAGTGTTTTCTTGGACTAGAAGGATATTAAAAGAGATTTGTACCCAAAATCTCTCAAGTTGCATCTCTGTTGATGATTTTAAACAGAAAGATCCAAGCCTTTGTGTGGAGTGAGCTGTGTCAAGTAGCTTTAACTACATAAAGGGGGTGTAGGTTAGTGTTCTGTTGCACCAATTTCTAGAGGAAGAGGTGATGGTCAAGGTGTTTTGCAATACTGCCTATCTAGGATTTGGATATGTTCTTATGTAGCAATAGTTGGTAATATCTTATGGGTCTAGGTAGTTATTTCCCCATGAGTGTAACAATTCCACCCATGATATGGAGCTACCAGCGGTAATTTTTTCCTATTGTTGTGGTGTCATTAGACCATTGGGGAGCACTTTATGGTTTTCACAGATCATAAGTGCATGGGATATATCATTACCTAGTGACATCTGATGTTGAGATATTGGAGTTGGATAGAGTTTCTTCAGTAAAATGAATTTAAGATATCCTACACCTTATGAAAATAAAATGTTGTAGTTGATCCCTTGAGCACAAAATCAAATAAATAGGTAGTACGAGAATCTGCAGACTCTTGGAAGTTGATGAGGGAGGGGGGGGGGGGGGTTGTCTTCCATGCACATAGATTTCAGAATGGATGGTGGAAAAGGTTTCCTTTTTCAGATTATAATGCATTAGTTGGAAGAGTATCAGTGGGGAGACTTAGAGGTTGAGGTGATGTGTTATCGCATTGACAAGGGTGATGCTTCAGAAGGATGGTCGAAGGATGGCCAGAACTGGTTGTTGTTCCCTAGGAGGCTATTTGTTCTAGTAGTAATGTACGAGGTAGTCCTACATGATTTTAATAGCTCTCCCATAGCAGTATACCCAGAAGTTTACAGGATAAAATATAGATTGAGAGAGTAGTTTTGGTGTCCTGATATGAAATGGGTTGTATTGGAGTTTTTTTGAAAAAATGGTTGGTGTTCTTGAATGGGAAGGTTGAGTATCATGTTCTTGGTTGTATTTTTCTACCCTTAGATGTCCCCATGTGGAAGTGGGATGAAATATTGATGGATTTAATCACAAGTTTACCTAGGCTCAGGGAGGTTGGGGTTGAATTTGGGTATTAACAGATCGAATGATGATATCAGATAACTTCTTAGCAATTAAGGATTCATGTATAGTGGATTCTTGGGCACAATGGTATATGGATGAGGTGGTGCGACTGCATAGAGTTATGAGATCCATTTTATTAGATCTAAATATGTATTTTACCTCACGAGTTAGGAGGGGATTGCATCATGCTACTAGCACTCAGTTACGCCTCAACACTTTATTCCTCCCTTAGATATATGGGCAGAAAATGGATAATCTAGACATTTGAGGACATGTTATCGGGAAGAATATTTGAAAATAGAGGATCCTGGTACAACAATTTCCCTTGGTATAGTCTTCCTACAATAATAGTTATCACTCTTCCATTAGCATGGCTCCATTTGAATCCTTCTATAGAAGGTTGTGTCATTCACCTTTGTACATGACATAGGTTAGATAGATAGTTGTTATTGGATCTGAAGTTGTATAGGGAACACCAAAGAAGGTTCATCTTTTTTATGAGAAGATGAAGGTAGTGCAAGACTAGAATAAGTCGTATGTCGGTAGAAGGAGGAGGCCTTTATAGTTCGAGGTTGGGGACCATGTGTTCTTAATGGTTTCCCATCGACGTGGGATGTACAATTTTGGTAGAGGGAGTAAACTTTTTCCACGGATCATCGGACCCTTTGAGGTGTTTGGAAGACTTGGTTATGGTGCATACTAGTTGGTGCTTCCACCCTAGTCATAAAAGGTCCATGATGTCTTCCAGGTCTCTCATATTCGTCGATATCTTCACGATGACTCCCATGTCATTGACTGGGGATAGTTGGATATCAAGGAAAACGTGACATATGTGGAGTAGATAGTAGAGATCTGGGATCATTTGGAGAAGGTGCTTCATGGATGGACCATTCCTTTGGTTTATGTGTTGTGGAATCATGATATCCTTGAAAATAGTACTTGGGAGTGAGAACCATAGATGCATGGCCAGTAACCATATTTGTTTTGAGTTTCTCCTTCTCCTCTTTTACTTTGTAATTCTTTAACCTTGTTTTCTATGAGATGAGTTCTTTCCTTTTTTTATAATGTGTGATAATATCCAAACATTTTAATAGCAGAAGACATGATCCCCAATCGAGATGCATTAATGAAGATGTGATTAAACCCATGTGGGAGAGTCAGTGCCTCCCAAAGTGGATAGTATCCTGACACGGAAGAAGAAATTCCATGATGTAGGTGTTCAGGAAATGTGTCTGAGATAGTTGGTTCTTGTGTGGGGTATATTGTGTTTTTTTGGGTTAGTAGTTGTTAGAGGAGGTGTTCCTGGATGTAGTTGTTTCACTGCCACATTATAACAACATAGGGTGTCATATCATTCATCTCTGGTGTGTTTTCTTGTTAGCGGTGTTTCAGGTATGACATGATCCTTGAGAGGTATCTTATGGGGTCATTGCTTGGGCCCCTCTTTCTTGTAGATTTGGTTTTAAATTCACGAGGATGTAAATAGTTTGAGATGTAATTAATGTATTTTTTTGAAACCCTATTTTTCATTCATTAGTGAAAATCATGTTCTTGAGGTGTTCTGAGAAGTCACAGTGACTCCTTTCAAGAGTTTTCTAGATCTATAGTTTTTTTATTGGTGATTCCCAGTTAGTTGGTAGTGTCACTACTTAGGGTCAGTGTCTCTCTATTGGTGAGTTTCATCGGTGAGTGTTGTTAGTGAGTGGCATCGGTAGGGGGCGTCGGTGAGTGGAGTGGGTTAGTAGAATCGGTGAGAAGTGTCAGTTGGTAGCATCGGTGAGTGGCATCGGTGAGTAGAGTCAGTGGGTGGCACCAGTGGGTGGTTTTAGTGGGTGGTTTCAGTAGGTGGCATAAGTGAGTGGCATTTGGTATTTGGTGTTGGTGACGGGCATCAGTGTACTGTGTTAGTGAGTGGCGTCGGTTTGTGGCGTCAATGAGTCACATCGGGGACTCACCCAATAATGATTCTTTTCTAGTATTCTGTAGTATTTCTAGTTTCTCCCCTTTGATGATTCGTTTGACATTAACTGAGTTAAATTCCATATTTAATGAGTTTTTTGGCAACTTCAAATGGTATTTATCTCCTAAAAACTAGAAGTTTCCTTTGACTCCTAAACTGTGTGGTCTTGATTGTGACCAATCTTTAATGGTCTTCAATAGAAATTCCCCCATAGATTTATAATCTGACCATTTTAAATATGAGAACCATCTTTCCTTCTGTTTTTCCTTTTCTCTTGACATAGAGGTACATAGAACCCTTATTCCCTGACTGATCAAGCATTTTTAGTGAGCCACGTTGGATCATGTCCCCTAGGAGGTTCCTTCTACTATTTTTGCACATCTTATTTTCGATCAAGGAGGAGTTGTTAATAGACTGTTTTTCCATGTAGGGATTTATTCATCTATCATATAATTGTGCATCATGTACAGTAAGGTTACTAATGTCTGCTTGTGAAAATGACAGAATCTATTTTTTAAATTAGGTAATAAATGAGTGGTGGGGAATATGGTGATGATGATCATTTAGTTTTATCTGTTATCTATAATCCATGTTGTGTTTTCTTCCAGCTATATGGAATCTAAAAATCATGGAATTTGGTGGTATTTTCTTGCACCTGGGTGACGATTTATACATGTTGTTGATACCCTATTGAATAGATAAAATTATGAATTTGTTTGACAATGTAAATATCGTCAAATAAATGGATACCCTAGAATTGAACTAATTATGTGATCACCCCTAAATTTAAGTGGAATTAAAGAATGATTATTGGTTAAATCTGAATATACCTTGCTCTGTTGGGGTGGCTATGTGCTCTGGTTAGATTTATTCTATTGTTTTCTTGTGTTGGTTGTGTGGTGCTTTCGAAGGGAGTGTGGACATCTATATGGGTTGGTATTTGTGGTGTAATGAAATATCCGGATGAAATATTGGCTGATTGGGGATTTTATGGGAATATTTTTAGTAGTTGTGCTACAGGTTTGGGTTGTGCTATGTTTCTATTACTAGGTGTGATGGTTGTGGTGCTGCTATATAGTAGGGCTACCAGGATAGTTGTGATGAGGTGTATTGTGGGGTTTACCAGTATGTTGGGGGATTTATTATAGAGATAAATTACTTGGAGGCATGAATTAGAAGAGTAATAATGGAAATGGCTGGATTGGGTTCTAGTAGGGAGGATGTGTGAAGTGGAGTGTTTTATCATAGTTTTCATCCGTTGTTTGGCTTGGTTGTGAGGCCTGTTTTTTGTTGTGATTATTAGTTTCCTAGGTAGGGATGGAATAACTATAAATTCTTAATAATGTCATAATGATTGGGTGTTAAGAAGCGTTCTTTTATCAACTTCTAATTTGACTGTCGTTCATCCTGATATATGCATTTAGAGGTAGCATCATATGTAGTTTTTTGGTTGTTTATTGTTTGGAACCCCATAGGTTGGGATGAGTATTTACTATATATATATATATATATATGTATTACCTAGAGAATTCTATGCAAACCCAGCCCCAGTTGAGTGCTATGTGACAAACATGCCCATTGTTATGGGGTGGGCGTCTTTCCCAAATTTCACACTAGGAGGATGGATTTCTAGACACATACTCTTCAATGTTCCATCTTCTAGTCAGTCATACCCCAAGTCTCATTAGGTAGGTTGTGGATTGTGAGGACCAGGTGTGTTAGGGCGATTAGTGATTATTAGGTGTCTTCTGGATGTGATGTGTTTTGGTTCTATGGATTCTTTGAGGTGTGGTGTGGTTTGTGGAACAGGTGTATTTAGAGATGTGGTTTTGAGGAATAGGTGTATTTGAGTGGGGTGTGGTGTGGAATGCTTCGAAGAGGTCAGAGCGCTAAGATGTTTGCTGTTATGTTGTGAGATCATCTAATTAGTGGGAATGTGGTTTGGGGTACCCTATCATCGATGATCTCTATATTACTTTACTTGGCTTGCGTTATTTGGTTAGCATGTCTTTAGTGAGGTTGGGGTGGTTAGCCTACCTTGCTAAGTGATTTAAGATTATTCATTTTTCTCAAGGGGGAATTAGTATGTCTCCCCCACTTGTGTATGAGAAACATTGGTTTTTTCCTATGAAGTATACTTTAATGCTCAACTTACGTATATAAAATAGCTTTCAGGTTTCCAGGAGGACTATGTGGACCATATAGGGAATTACTAGCACAGACATGAGGACAGTCACTATGTCACTTCTCATCCTTTTTCTTATGGTATTTATTTTTTTATCTTTTCATTGTATTTATAGAAGTTTTACATTAAACATGAATATTTGAGGGATTTGGTTTCACTTTTATATAAGTCTTCGAGTTGTTATAATGTTGATACATCTTATCTTCCCATATGGGTTACTATAAACAAGGTGATGCCTTCCATTTTCATGAGATTTTAAAAACTTGGTTATGGTCTCCACTGCGAGTCCTACTAGATGCGGGACTCATGGGGTCATTATCTCTCTTACTTCATTTCCAGCTCATGAAGAGTATCTTTGGATGGAGTGGTCCATGTCTGTGTATCACTTAGATATACTCTATATATCCTCATAAAACCTTCTTTGATTCTATTGAAAATATGCATACCTTGATCACTAATGATGAATATATGAAATCAAAATATTAAAAATATGTTATGTCTCAGAAAGGAATACAAATTTTTTGGAATCACATGTTTTTGAGGCCTCTATTAGCTAGTCTATCACAATATTCCAAAAAAGATTTTATTTAACTCATTGGTCAGAATAATTTTTTACACATTCATGAAAATATTTTCAAAATGAATGGATCTTCCCAAATGTAAAATTTTTATTCAATTATCTGTTTTTGAATTTGATTAGAGTTTATGTGAGTTGGGACTTTGGAATTAAAAAAATAGTTAACAATATCAGAATACCTAGGTATCTCTCTTATAATATAATACAATATATCTCTTTGAAGGTGATCATTCAATGGTTCCTTGTCAAGAACATCTATTTCTATAGTGGTGGGTAGTCTACCCATGTGGTTGAAAGCTTGTTTCTTAGGTCTTAGACTTTTATTCCATGATTAACACTCATAACTAAAATATACATTTAACCATCCTTGGATTTACATAATCCATATTCATTAATTATCTATGGTATAAAAGGTTGGAATATATAGTGACCTTAGTACTGAATGAATAGGATATGAATTTATCTAATGAAAAAATTTCTAAAATAAACCCTTTCATAATGGTTTTATATTTGATTTGGGACATATCAAATATTAATGGGTAATAAGTAATGAGTTTAGGACTACCTTAAATTTTTTGGGATAACACATCCACCACATAATTGTTGGAAGCATCAAATAATAAATCAAAAAGGATTTCTTAATTTGGAGGCTGCATCACTAGTTGGTTATCGATCTAATATTAAATTCAACAAAAGGTACCTTTAATCATCATTGAAGTAAAATTATACATCCTTTTAATTTAATCATGGGATTGAAAGATAAATATTATTAAAATTGTCGATAAAACTTCTTTAATATCATATATATATATAGGATAGGAAAAATCAACACTATTCCCCACAATTTGGGAAAGGTAAAGAATGTATCACTTCAATTTTTTATTTATCTAACTGAATGAATTTTTGAAAACTAAAAATCCTGATAATTAACCGTTTTCTTCCCAAGAAGTGGGTATTTTAAAATTTAAAAACCAATTTCCTTTAATTGAATGTTTTGAGAAATTTTACAAGATTATTTAAACTATTTCAAATGAATAACAAAAATATTAAAATCATCTAAAAATTTGTCAAGGAAATAATTTTTAATGGTCATTTTCTAACCCAAATGGAACTATAATGTAGGAAATAAAAACAATGGACATGTGAAAGTAGCCTTATCCTAGTATCTTAGTGTAATGGGTACCTATAAATAACCTGAAATCCAATCTAAAAAACAATAGTGTATTTTATCTTACAACTATTGAAATATTTTGGAAATAAAAGGAATAATAAATTATAATTCCAAGTGAGTAGATTCATATTCCTATTATAGTTAAAAATAATCTTCATATATAAATATTACATATTATTAAATGAATATTAATTATATAACTTTTTGATCCACACTATAACTGTGAGGTTTTAGTTTCATTGGAAACATTTATACATAAAAAACTTGAATGTAACTGATCTAAATATTCTCCTACTTACTACTTCTCAATTATCACCATTCTTAGAGAGATCATACATAAAATCTTTCTTCATATCTTGGGGAGAAGAAAACATAATAAAGGTTGCAATCAGATGGCCATCAATGGTAAAAAAGGGAGATATTAATGATCCCGTAAACATTACATGATAGTATGTGTATAAAAACATGATATTAATTTTTTAAAATGATCCCCAAAAATTATAAAAAACATTTTTCAATGAATAAATCTAGGAAGTTCGTAAGTAATGAATCATGAAGGAATAACAAACATGATCCATGATAACATAACTTTGGAATAATAAAATGTTATAAAGAAGTTGAATAAGGCGTGGAATATTCTTAATCCTAGAAATTTTATGTCAAACATACCCACCAAGTCACTCATAACATGTTAAGATATGGTTAACCATGTGGGTATCTACATTGGTAAAGAGATAACCTTTTGTGTACCCACTTTTGGGCTTGGGATAAACTCTAGTGTACATTCTTCCAGGAATGGAAAAAACTCATGTGTACCCTTTATTATCATATAAAATTAATTTTTACTGAATTCACTAACGGTTTACATAATTATCATCCCACCCATAATATAATAATAAGGTCATTCATTTGTATGCGACATGATATTTAAAAAATTATTCATAACTTACCCCATGGAAAAAAATTTGTTCCATTGACATGTCTTCATCATATCCATAAAATTAATAGATAAATAATAAAAATGATATCACTATGTCATATCCATTTTAAATCATATGTAACATAAATTTTTTTTATCACATATAAACATTTATGTAAAATTTCACTGGAATACTTTTTGAGAAAAATACCCTTCTCGACATGAAATAAATTTTTTATATTCTAAAATTAAATAAAATATTAAGGAATGAATATTAAGTAGAACTAAATATTTATATTTTAAATTAGGATTCAAGTCATTGATTTCTAATAATTTTTTGAAATTTATTTAATTCTATGTAAGTTAAAACAACGACACCTTTAACATTTTTAGTCAAAATTCAAAAGTACCATGTTCAAAAAATGACACTGAAATTTCATTTAATTTTATTAAGAAAAGCAAAACATAGGTAAAAAGTAATTGAAAACACTATTTGATAATAAAAAACTATTTTTGAAAAAATTCTATATAAAACATGGACATGAAATAAAACGATACATGACCAAAGAGAAAATAATAGTTGTTTTCTTAAAAATGAATTCCCAATCATTTTACATACCAAAGAGATGAAAATGGATGTATCTCAATAAAATTTTATTGATAACCATAAGAGAAGAAAATTAAAAGGGTTTATTATAATATGACCATATAATTTCATTCAAGGGGAAATCAAGGATAAACAATCCTGATTAAAATGATATTGAAACATAAATCCCTTACCTCAAGTTTTACATTTTTAAAAAGCACTCTAACAACGTATATAAAATTTATTAATTTATTAAAATTATATATCATAACAATATACATAATTATAATATCATATATGATTCACTTATATCATTTTACCACTAATTTATTAATAAATCCCTATTAAAATTTCTTTTCTGAGTAGTAAATATTTCATTTTTAATAGAAGTTTTGGTTTTAAAATTGCAATAATTTTAAATTATTTATTTTTCTATAATTTAAAAAAAATAATTTATGAAATTAATATAATATATATTAATTATAATGATATTTCTAATAATCCATAAAATATATAAATAGAAAAATGTTTTACACCGTTCCTAGAGATGGTATGTTGTATGCATTCTTGAATGCTATTTTTATTTTACAATAAAAATGGAGAGATATATAAAAATTATTTTATCAATAAAGATCCATGATTATATAATAAATTTCATATATATACCTTAAATATATCATTTTTAATATCTATGTAAATCAAAAATGAAAAAAATGAAAATCACTTTGACGAGGTGGCAGTCCACACTTATGAACGAGCGACATTATTGTTTTCCAATGGATTGGATGGTAAGAATGTAGAAATGATATTATAATTACATAGTCATCATTATTTGATAAATATAATATATGAACTATAAACCCATAATTATAAATAACCATTAATTATGGTGATGTAACATGAATTGTACAATTATGTTGTGGTGGTGGTCCATATATACACATGAGTGATAATTTCACATCCCATTTGATGAAAAAAGCAGGTTAATAACAGAGGTTCCATAATCATAATAAAATTTAATTATATTTAGGATAATTAATATATTTTTTTATTATTAATACATAAAATTTATATTACAAATAAAAAGAAATATTTTGAATGAGGTTGATTAGGATGATTTCTTCCCCTTCAGTTTCCATTTTAGATATTATTTGAGGACCCTTGAAATGGTATTTTAAGAATAAAAACACGACTAATTTGTACCTATGTAAGTTCAGAAGATAATTTTTTTAGTATTTTGTTTATATATATGGTTTAATGTGGTATGAATAAGAGAAAATATGGGTGTGATTTTATATGTGTGAGTGAGAACACACATTAAATTTCTTAAGAGATTCAAATATTGTTTTTTCATAGTGAAAAAACAATCAAATTCATCATATATTCAATACAGGTATATTCTGTGGTGAAAATATATTTATTCAATAGGAACTAGAAAATTTTCACTAATTACCATAACCTTATCTGTTAGTGTAATCCCCTAGAAAAATTGTTTATCGTTAATCGTGGACAATTTTTTTATTGTATTTACTGTTAATTATCACTAAGAATGAAAAATTACTTATTAACATTTTAATATTATTATAAAAAATATAGAATACATTTCCTAAAATTCAATTCAAATATGTGTGAGCATTTACTTTAAAATCAAACCCATAAAACATGTGGAAAATAAGTGTTTTAAAAATTATTTTCATAAGTGTATAACAATTTTATACCAAAATATAACATAAAAATTGTTATAAATATTAGAATCGGTTTATAATTAATATAAATGAACTAATTTTACTTTTAAAACCATTTTATAATAACATTTAACTATTAAAATTATTAAATAAAAATATATGTTTTTGAATAAATATCATTATTATTCTCTATTCATCATAAAATCATCCTTTTTAGAAAATTTTCAGAAATTCAGTCTAAGCTAATTTCAAAATCATTATTTCAAAAATGATTTTAATTTTTTAAAATAACTATTTCAAAATTGGTATAAATTAAATATATTATTTTCCTAGTAAAATAATAAAACCCATTTTTAGGAAAAAATTAATATGTATAACATATAATTATTTACTAAAACATTAATACATTTCATCAACATATTTTATTAATCTAAAATATTTTATGAATATTTTTTTTTCAAAATTTTATTATTTCATTTCACTCCGCCAATTTAATGGCTAATTTATAATATAATGATATATTATCGTTTATTTAGGCATGAGGTTCTGTCTATCACAAGCTACGAAAGATAATAATTTTAATTAAATAAAAAAATATCATAGAATAATATATGGTTGTTACATTATACCACCATTAAATAAACTTTAGACATAAAATTCAACCAATAAAATAAAAAAATGAATACATTTTTCTTTCATCACATCCTCAGTTTCCCAAGTTGCTTATGGGAATTTAGGATTCCTCCATACAACTATTACACGGTGAGTACTGCAATTCCATATCACATTATATTTATGATCCAATATTCTTACTGGTTATTCTTTACATAAAATATCATAATCGTATCATACAAACTATGAGTTTAGTACATGTGATAGATTAATTATTTATTTACTCATGATAGGTACATGGAACACATCATGGAATAGATAGGGGTACAATGGAGGCACTAAGCAATAAAAAACCATACCACATTCATAAATAGATTAATTCATAATATTAAATTCTCACTATCTTCGAATTATAAATATCATTAATGATTTAGAATATAAATTTTCTATCAACTCTATAATAACTTGATTCGATTTTGAATGAAGTTGGCTTTTTCTACAATTTAGTTAACTAGCCCAGGTCCAAATAGCATTATTTTTATAAGATTATCCCATGATGTTGGAGTTATATACTTATTTCCATAAGGTTATTCACAAGGATCTGTCTATATTCTCATGTGAATGCTATTTTTTAAAGTATGAATAGAGAAAGGTGTTGATCCCAACCACTACTGAAATATATAAAATGGTACATCACATAAAATCCAAAAGGGTTTTGATGGTTCTTTCAGACTAGTAATTTTTCTCTTGATGGTATGTAGTATCGAAACATAACTTTAAATCAAACTCATGATTAAAACATTACTAGAAATTTTATGTAATCATGGGATCCTGGTGAGATAATATATAATGTGTAACTCAAGAAAACATCAGCACATCCTCATTTTTTAATCTATCAAGCTGATCAAAAGAGAAAGCTTCTCTTGTATCAATAATGTGTTTCGACTTCATAATAAAATATAATATAACCCCAATATCATTATGGAATTTAGAAGTTTTAGGGATTTTGATGAAAAAATACATCGTGATGTTTTCTAAATTACATTATGGTATAGATAATGCTTACAAAATGAACTTATAATAATATCTATCAACCTTAACTCTATGGTATTCAAAGCACTAAGATACATATTCTGCTAGATCTCTTTTCTTATCATCCCACTATAAGTACTCTTTCTGATCTCTATACATCTTAATCCATTTGAGACGAATAGAGTATAATGAACATTGAAAATAACCCAAAAAATCCTTATTCAAAGATGGTATTTACATGATACATACATGGTTCCTACACCATATCATTCCATAAAAATCATGGTTTAACATAGGAACATTTATCACCCTTTTCAGAAGCTCTGCATCTTTCTTCTATGTGTCTTTAATATTAGCTTGGATGGACTGTTGAACACACATTTGAGAAAGATATGATATATAAAATTTCTTCATTATTTCTTGATCCATCCCATGAAAACCAAAATATATGGGCTATTTTGTGATTCTCATCATAGATAAGAATACATGATCATTTCATCTCATAGAATCTTCTACCATGTTTGTTTTCCTAGGGTGTTAATACTTTGATCTGTCATAATATTTAATCAAATCCAACCATACTATTTGGTAAATAATGAACTATTTTTAAGTAAATAAATACATTAATTGTTTGATATCAGTATATATGTTACACCTTTATCTATAAATGTATTGCCTCTATATCCTTAAATTAAATATTATTATAGAAAACTCAAAATCAGGATTCAAGTAATTTATTTATGAAACATCACTTGTAATGTGGCATAATCTATCACCATATCATTTTTTCTGAGGATGCACCCCAATACCATTTTTTACCCATAACTATAGATCAAATACCCGTATCCATTATATGATACTATAAGAATAGGTGTAATGAAAAGGCTTCTCTTTAGTTCTTTGAAATTTTCTACACATTCATTTTTTCAGAGGAAATTGAATCAATTCTGAGTTAACATGGTTGGTGGTTAGATATCCATAATAAATTCTTCAAATAGTTTGTATAATATCTTACCAAAAATAGAAAAATATGAATATTAGTCACAGCGTCTTGTTTGGGATAATATTTGTAACCCTCTATCTATGATGGATCCACCGATATACCCTTGGTTGAGATTATATGACCCAAAAATGAAACTTTTTACTAAAAAAAAGCAGAGTTGGTAAAATTTTCATAAAACTTATCCTTTTGATGGTGTTTAATTCATTTCTCAAGTGATCTCCATGATCATTAATTCTTTTGAAATATATAATAATATTATATATAATGTAAACCACTAACTGATTAAGTTATTGTCTAAACACTCTATCCATTATATCCAAGAACATTTTTGGTGAATTAGTAATACCGAATGAAAGGACTATAAATTCATAGTGTCCATACTTCATATAGATGGTTTTCTTTGGCTTGTCTTAAATTTTTACACTTAATTGAAATGATAAATATTAAAGTTTAAATAAACAAAAAATATTTAACACTTTATAATTGATAGAAAAATTCATCAATATAGGGAAAACACTCTTATTCCTTTTTTATCTAATTAATTTCCCTACAGTGATTTCAAAGTCACATTCATCCATTTTTGTAAAAAATAAAAAGAACAGGTTTACACTAAGTTGCCACAAAACATTTAATCAATCTCTTATCAAGATTGTCTTGGAGTGTATTGTTTAATTCCTCTAACTCAATCAGAGTTATTGTATATTTAATATTTTATATTGTGTGCCACATGGTATTGGTTCTATTGAAAACTACACACCATGATTCAGGTAAAAAATATGAAATTAATCAGTAAATACACAAATAAACTCCCATAAAATAGTAATATCTTTTATATTGAGTTTCTCTCCATCTTTATAGGATAAACACACTTTAAATTTTTAAAAAAGTCCCATAAAATGTATATAATTTCCATATGATGTTCATATTTATCATTACATTGAATAAAAAATGGTTGGTTCAGAATATCAAATATAGACTCAATTCCGTAGAATTTGGTATGGGTTTTATATAATGAAATGAAATCCATACTCTAAATAACATCAAATTCTACTAGATAGTGTATAACAAGATTTGAAGGAAGTACATTTCAACAAACATCTAGTAGAGAATAATCATAGGCTTTTGATGTGACCATCGTACCATCAAATGTTTTCATTAAAAATTCACCATATAATTTCCACTATGATATTGTGATACCCTTAATAAATTATTTAGATATAATAGATTGGGTCAATGTAGAATCAAATATGACATCAATAATTCTATATAAAATAGTATGTGTATCATTTACCACTTTATTATAATTCCCCACATTGAAAATAGTAATCTCGTGATATTTCCCCTTGTCTCCATGATCAAGAGGTTGTTGACATCAATCATTGTCATTAAACATCATATTTGAGAACAAGTTAGAATAATAATCATACCCCTTACACGTGAACTATTGAAGTTTTAGTGGTGCATTCTGTTGATCTTCCACTATATTTTCATCATTAGATAATTTTTACCTATTATATCAGTATTCAATTTCCCAATTACCATCTTTTCCATACTCAAGAATTACTAATACCCTTAATATAATTTCTTTAATTTCCCCTTCAACACCATAATCACTATGAAATTATCATCTTCTTCACTTTATGATTTTTAAAAATAAATTTTTATTTGATTTACATCATTCATTTTTAATCAAAACCATGATATTTATTGGTTATTTATATATCCACATATACCTTGGTGACATAATGAATTATTTATTCATAGCTACATGATTCCCTTATTGAATACACCCTTAAACAACATGGTTTTGATCCATTGAATAATTGATAAATCTTACTTTTAGGTTCAATGATAATACCAAAATCAAACCTCATAAGTATTGTAAAATTTTCCTCATAGGTAATAATGGATTCATCAACCTTGGACCTTTTCACAACTAATTCCTTCTATATTTTCATATGAAGAATATAAGGAATATAACTGTTGAAACATAGAATTATAAACCCATCCAACTCTATAGAGTCAATTTCTTTATTTTTCTTTAGAGTGTTGATGAGAGTACAACATTGATCTACTTCACCATACAAATTATATATATTCAATAAATATTTATCAATAATGGACCACTAGAGAATGGAAAATATATATTTCTAATGTACTATTCCTTTTTACCAAAACTAGTGCACTAATAGAACATCTAAAAGAATGTGGATGTTACCTCATTATAGACTAAACAAAATATCATCCCCCCATTTTTTAATTTTGAATAACAACATTATTCATGGTTTGAGGTTGGTACGTAGGCATAGTAATGATATTTTTTATTCCATCTCCCATAATATTTGGAATGTTACATGGAATATCAGTTCATAGTCCATAGAGTAAAACATTAGGATACTTTTCCTGCTTCTATCCATTGCTTAAAAACAAAAATAAAATTCACCGAAACAATAATAATAATTAGAAACCATATAAACATAAAAAATCATTCATAAGATATCTATATAATGAAACCATATTTTTAATCTATGACACTATAGGTTTAACCTAGGACATCCATGGTCATCATATATTTAAATTCACATAATTATTAAAAACAAATGTTTGAAATAATTCATTAATATCCCATGGGAGTGTCTATAAAGTTGTATAGGATTAGGTATAATCATTATATACTAGTAATGATTTAGTTAATACCCAATTTTAAGAATTATATGTTGTTACCCATAGGTGTATATACAATATAAGGACATCCACATTCTAGTATCGATACATTGTTTAATTTTCTGGGAAAATCACTCTTGTTTATTTACCACAACATAGTGAAATCAATAATATATAGGCTTTTCCTAAGAGTTCTCACTAATGTTTTCTCATATTAATGTCAAGAAAAACTAAACTCAACTCTGATAAAAAGAATAATTTTTTTAGTTTTATTACATAAATATTTAATCTTATTATAAAAATAATCATAAAAATAACATTGTGATCCAAAACATAACCATAAAGGATTAATATCATTGTAGAATTGGATACATAATCAAATAGTACATAAGTGATCTATATCATCTCCTATGGAGTACATTTCAATTACCACCCTTCTTAGATACCTCATACTTAAAACCATTATTCATATCTTGGTGAAAATAAATCATAATAAAGGGTGATCTCATATGCCTAGTAAGGATAAAACAGTGACATATCAATGAATATTTATAACTAATACACAAATAAGGGTATGATAATATGAGTTTAACCATTTAAACCCATACATTGTAATACTTAGATAAAAAACATGAGTCATTTCATAATGTTTATCCATTCTGAAGAATTAAATCATAAAGAAATCAATGAACATAATCCAGGACAATATAACATTAGTATAAGATAACTCAATAAAAGGGTGTCATGAGGTGTGGAATAATCATAATCAAAAAATATTATATCAAATCTACCCACCATGATATTAATAAAATGTCATACATTGGCTACCACTGGTGTATCTACATGAGTCTTTAGAAAGACCCCCATGTACCCCTTTTTGTAATGGTATAACCTCTTATTTACCATTTGATATTATATAACATTAATCTTTACCTAATCCATTATAGGATTATATAATTCATCTCTCACTCACAGAATCCTAAATTCATTAATATTTATTCCACAATATCTTAAAAAAAATCATTTTATCTTAACCTATCAAAAAATGTTTTGAAATGAACAAAACTTTTCATACATATTTAATACTTCTTAATTGAAAAATATTCATTATATAACATAAAAATCCAAGTTAGAATAATTTCAATCTAGTTAAATTGGAACCGTGGATGCATAAAAAACTGGTACATAAGTGAACCATGTCATCTCCCAGTAAGTTCTTCATAACTAAGAACATTATTAGAATTATAATATATTTAAATTTAAACATAACGTGGGTAAATAAAATGTAATAAAGGGAGAAATAATATTCTTAGTAAGGGTAAAAAGGGACATATCAACATATCATGAGAAAAAGGGCATGATAATAAGATAATAACATTTAAAAATCATACATTTTATTTGATAGATCAAAAAAATGAGTCATGTAGTAAATTATTGATGTTCATGGGACATAAATAAAAAATAAATAAAAGAACTTGTACTGTGAGAACATAACTTTATCCTACAACATATATTTCTTGTTTACACATAATTTTACAAAATAATTTCTTTAGTAGTAAGTACTTTCTACTAAAACTATCATAGTGAAAAATGTTTAGTCCCCAAACTATCTTAGTAGTTAAGGTTCACTTCCAAGATTATCATACTAGATAAATTCCATTACTAAACTGGTTTCACTCTATAGTCCTTTCCTATTTATTAGATTAGATAAAATTAATTACCTAATGAATTGGAGGTTGGTATAGGTCCCACACATCTAATAAATAAAATCACACATACAAGTTCTACAAGATCTTATAACATTAATCATCTAAAAACCGTTGAAAAAATGGATTTCATAAACATTTCATCATATAATATTGTCTAGAAAATAAAAAGTGTTTATAATCATTTCATTATATCATCAATAAATAATAAATTAAAAATAACTGGGTTTCATAAAAATATTATCATAAATAACATAAACCGTATAGGTAAATTACATTTATTAAATAATTGGATATTATCCCTTTAAAGTAATAAGTAACATCAATAGATGACATATTATATGGAAAATTAAATTGAAAGATGACAAAAAATATTTCTTGAGGAAAATATCATTCCCACTTTTAAATATAATTTTAAAAAATAAAATATTATCAAAATATTTTTCTTTGAATATAAAATTTGATATATAAAAATTAATCTTTATAAAAAAAAATTTCCATGAAGGTGGAAAATAATTTTCATGTCATACAAGTTAAAACAATGATTCCATTCAAACTTTCTGAAAAATACCAATAAGAATTTTTATATTTGAACATTACATAAATATTTATTTTTTAAACACTTTTAAAATGTACGAAATGGGTAAAATATTATATAATGAATCCATTTTATTAATTTAATAATTTATATAAAATATATTTTTTAAACATGGATATGGATGAAAAAATTTTTTTGAACAAAGAGAGAAATAACATCATTTTTTCTTTATAACATTATTGTGAACCCATGAGTACATCAAGCGAGGAAAATTAAAGGAAAAAATGTAGTTCAATAAAATAAGTAGAAAATAATAAAATTAATGAATTTATTGAGAGGTAAATTATAATATTTCATCATTGAAATCATAATCATAAACAATTCTAATAAAATTGATATTATAAGATAAAAACATTACCATCTCGATATCTTTTAAATCATATGCCACATTAAATAATATATTCATATTAAATATTTAAAATCTCTAAAATATTGATAATAATGATATATCAGGTTAATTGTGTAGTATTAAGACCTCTTAGAAGGATATATGCGAATAATATAACCTATGACCCAAAGAAGGAAATTTTAGAAAAAAGACTCTTTCCACTCTATTAACATTTTAAATGTTAATCCCCAATAAAGCATAAAATAATATTAAAATTTAATTAATTTAGAAAAATTATAATAATTATGTTACATTTAAAATTGGCAGTATATACACCACACAAAAGAAAGAAGTGGTGAATATGTAATACATCTCTCAGATATAAAGGAGACATGAAATCCCTTACAAAAAGACTCGACTATCATTATATACAATCGCTACTAATATATAATAAATATTAGTTTAATATAAATATATTACCAAAAAATAAATATATAAATAATACCATATTTTATTTACTTATGATATTTTATTACTTATTTGTTAACAATTCCCTTTTAAAAACATGTTTTGGCTAATAACTCTGTTTTTCATTTATGTTTGGATATGTTATTTTTGGTCTTCTTACTTTGATCACGGTTCCATCATATATATAATTTTAAAAATTATTTTAATATCATATATATTAATTATATATGTATTTATATTAATCTATAAATTTTAGATATGGAAAATGAAATATATCGTTCATGGAGACAGTTAGCCATACGTACGCACAAACACTATTTCTATTTTATTGGTGGATAAATTGAAATAAAGATAGATAATATATTACAATTTAAGAATAATTTTTATTTCTTGTATTTGACATATGTTTATTTATTCCTATCCTTATTTCCTTCCATGTAAAGCATATGTGATGAATGAATCACATCACTTTGCGAGGTGATAGAATACTATACACATGAGCGGCGTTTTTGTATTCACATAGAATGAAAAGTAAGGAGGTATATGTTATATAATTATTCAAAATGTATAAATATTATTCAAATATAATATATATTTTTAATCTTTCCTTATTGTCATCTATGTAAAATATAAATTAAATGCACATCACTTCAGTTCGTAAGGCAGTTGTCCACTGTACACCTGTGACACATTATTATTTTCAAACAGAATTAATTGTAAGAATTTAAATGTGTTATTATAATAAAATAGGTATAATTATATCATAAATATAATATATTAAATTTAAATCCATCAATATATATAGTTTTGATATGTGGTGATGGAAAATGAATAAGATCAGTTTGTGAATTGGTAGTGTCTCGTACATATGTGCGATGATTCCATATCCCATTTAATTGAATATGAGGATTTAGGATATAAAATGTAAATAATAACATCTATTTATGTTATAAATAATTATTTTTTATGTCATATTGTTTTAATATGAATTTATGGAGGTTGAGGAATAAATAAAATAAAACTCATAGTTAGGGATGTTTCCTCTTTTTCAGAAAAATTCCTTGGGTTTGAATAAAAAATCATTCCAAAGATTCATTTCTAAAAAAACTATGGCCTCTAGGATGAGATAATTTCATTATGAAATGGATTTGGGTAGTTGTTGGACAACTATATTTTCTTTTTGCTATTACGAGAAGAGGAGAGAGGTGGCATTTTATAAGTGAGCTGAGTGGCACAGTTGTAATTTTTGAAAATAAAAAGATATACCCACATCTTTAAAATACAAAAAGGAACCCAAATGATCCATTATCCTCCCATTGAGGATATATGGTAGAAATATAGCCATAAAATGGGTGTTGTAAATTTTTCTAGGTTATTTTACCACATATCTTATTATTTTAACCCCCTAGAAAACATGTTTTAACCTTAAAACGGTAATTAATTTTTACACATTTTCCTATTATTTATTATAAAAAAGTTATTTTACTACAGTAGAAAATACAAATTATTATTTTCATAAATATTGAATACATTTTCTAAATTTTTATTCATATAAGTGGAAATATTTAATTTAAAATTTATCCCACAAAAGTGACCAAATGTGATTTTCTAAAGAGAAAATATTCAAACGGTTAAAAGATTTCTATATAAATATTAAATATTAAATTTATTAAACTGAAATAAATAGTCTTAATAGATATATAAATGAATTAGTTTTACTTTTAAAACCCAATATAAATTTTTATAATGTTATAAAATTACTTAAATGAAATAATATTTTTTCAAAAAAACTAGTATTTTTTTCTATTCATTGAAAAATTTATCTTTTCATAAAATTTTTAAAAATTAAATAAAAGATAAGTTTGACATAATGAATTAAAAATTTATTATTTTTTTAAAATAAATTTTATTAATGTGTTATAAATTATTTTAAAATTAGTTTCCCAAAATTTGACAAAACTACTTTTTAGGAAAATAGAGTTTTTAAGCATAATTTTTTTTTATTAATTTCTATTGTGTAGGAAAATTTTAAGATAAATTTTAAAAATTTTATTTTATATGAATTATATAAATTTCATTAAAATTATTTATGAAAAGTTATTTTATTAATTTATTGAGGTAAAACTTTTTTATGCACTTAAACATAGTTTTTTTAAGAAAAACATTTCTTTTATTTTCGAATGGTTTTCATTTTTTTCTAATTAATTAGTCACCAAATAATTTATTATATATAATATTTTAAAAATTATTTTTATTTATTTATTTATTTTATTTCATACCCTTCATTCCATCGGGTAGGGGATAAATATCATATTAAATAATAATATTATAATAGTATTTCATGTTTCATTTAAACTCAGCATTGTTTCTAACAAAATATTTACATAGTGTTGTATGTAATGTAAGATAACATCATTGTTTCGTATATTTCATGCTAAACTCAGTATTGTAGGTAACAAAAAATATTAAAATGATTAAACTTAATTGAAATAATATATCACCAAATCTCAAGGTATTACATTATACCTCCCATAAAATGAATTTTGATCTAAAATTTTTTCACGTTGGTGTAAATTACTGAGTATAATTTTGTATCATGACATCCTCAGGATACCATGAAGCTTCATAAACATGGTTGTTTCAACTCAAAAAATTGACAAGGTGAGTGTTATTTCTTTATAACTCTTTCTCTATATGATCTACAATCTCATTCGATTGTTCTATATAAAAAATATCATGCTCCAGCTATATAACATCTGAGTTTAGGGCATGAGACTGATTAGATATTTACTTTATCAAAAGAGATATGTGGAATACATCATTGACCTGAGAGAGGATAAATGGAAGAGATTATCAATAGACTACCATCTTGATATGATCTTAAGTTTCAAACCGACAGATATCTCTAGGGTGTATATTTCCATTATATCTCTAGAACAAGTTCATCCATTGGTTTTTCATTGATAAATATACACTTTATATGTTACTCTATGAAATTAATATGTATTTGATAATTCTAAGTCACTAATAGATCCCAATTTCTATAATAAAATGATATACCATTACTTCAATATTTAGTTATCAAAATTTTTATCTCTGGTTATTCAGTATTCATAAATATTAAAATGGTGAAGCAATACACCATTCTCTAAAATAACTTCCTAAATAAAAATTAGGTAGTTAAATAAATAGTTTAACTTATAAACCAGTAAAAATTAAAAATTTATTAATAATATCGCTAAATTTTCCAAAATCAACTTGAAAATTTTCCCCCAAATATGAATAAGTATCTCTTAATGGTCACATAAAAAATATGTGAATACATTTTTCATATATTCTTTTAAAGAATGGATATAAATTGAATTACCATACAACCCCAATAAAAACGTACATGATTCCTCATTCCTTAAATAAAACCAAAAATTAATGAATATATTCCATAAGTCTAAAAATATTGTGAACATTATCAATGATAACATATACCATCTTTTCAACAAAATCATTAATCAGTTCATGGGGTATTAAGACAATCTAGTTTATTTTTTGCATTATAGTCATCTATGTATCTAAACTAAACACCATTTGCCTAAAAATTAGAAACATATTAAAGCCTATATTTCTGTAATTTTTGTTTTATATAATGTATTACCTTTACATTAAATAAAATTTATTGGTTATCAGAAGAATTCAACAAATTCTTAAAATTTCATTATTTAAATACCCTATCGATCGATCGATATATATTTTTTGATTAATATCACGAATTTTTTTAATTCCCATATAAAAACACATCAATCATTCCACTTAATTCATAATCAATTAACTAATATTCATCATCTTATTCCTTAATAATTCTATCCAAAAATATAGATTACAAATCCGGTATTATAATTCACTGACCTCAATTTAATCATTCTTATCACATTGAAAATTAAGACTACTATAATGAAATATTATACATTTCATATTTCATTCTTGGTCTCTCCTAAATCAGTATTATAAAAATTAATCATACTACATTTCCGATTAGATTCACAAGATTTTCCCCTAGGACAAAAAATTTTATAATTACATTACATTCTACATTTAAAATATTCAACCGTCAATGATACCTTAGGAATTCCATTATCATCATATATTTCATTGACCAAGAATACAAGTTTCTTCTTAGCAATTTCTTCCTTTATATCATTCCTTTATAGAATCAAAAAATAAATTTGTTCCCCTGAGACATTAACTTGAGTGATTACTCCTAAATTATTGACATATAGGGAAACATATTTTCATTCTTCAATGGTATCCACCTCTATAACACTGAATGCACTCTGTCATTTTCTTCATTGGTGGGTCTGAGGGTGGGTTAAGGTTCAATTTTTATTCATATATCATAATAATAGATTAGGCCTAATCATAATATCCTTTACTCCAGTTATTATCCCATTTAGTTTATGATCCACCCATTTTATATTGCATTCAACGTCAACCCAATTTATTCTAGTTCTGGCCATTTGCTATAATAAAAATGTATTATGTGAGTAACAATAATAATAATGGGAAACCAAATAATCATGAAAATTAGTTTATAATATTTTAAAATAATGATACGTTCTTTTTAATCTATGACACATTATGTTTAACCTAGGTTATTCTTGGTCATCATTTATTATAATCATTCATGATAGTTTATAAAGAGTTTGTGAATTTCAAAATAATATAACCTAAGAGTGTCAAACCAGGTGTTTATATTGTCTGATTGTCATGCACTTGGTAAATATATAGTTCAGCTAAATGTTACATTTTTTTAGTTATTATATATTCCTAAAACATTTTCACCTATTATTATAATATTTTAAGAGTAATTAGTCATCAAATACAAACCAATGATCATAAATTGTAGTGCCTCTGCAAGATTAGGTACATTATTAGAAATCATGAAACCAAAATAAATACATTTTTTATTTAATCTTTATAATTAGATAATATGTTCTTTTGAACTCTAATATATACGCATGATAACCTGGGGAATAAATAAACAATGTGATGAGCTAAAAATCCCAATAAGGGAATATAAAAAGGAATGACGAAAAAAATTATTTAGAAGGAATAACCTGGTGACATAAAAACGTATGTTAAAAGAATTAAAAAACAAATCATAACATATAGAAATTTAGGAAATAAAATCATGACTACATAGGAATGTTTTAGAAACATACAACATGAAATAAACATGAGTCAAGGCTAACTACCAAGTATATATCACATGGTAGAAAATGTCCCATAATGGAATAGAGTTACACCATATCCCAACAAGATGTATATTGTTACATAACAATACTCAATGCATTATATTCATATCTATGAACACTGATCAAAACATTTTCATGCATATGTGTTCTATATAAAGAATCATGCATAAGTAATTAACATAACGGTTACTCGTTGAATTAAATGGGTATCGTAATCATGTCATAAGGAATAAAAATTAGAATAAAATAAAGTTGTCAAAAAAACAATGGATTTATTTTATTTATAGAAATTAATAAGGGATAATTGGCATAAATAATGATAAATGAGGTCTAACTTATGACAAAACATATAAAAAGAGTTTTTAAGAAACATTGGAATTGATCTACTTCGATGTGGTTTAAGTGAATATATAATAGAGTAATTAAAGAATATAAAGGAATACTTTTTTACAAAAAACCAAAAAAGAACTAAAATGGTATTAATATTTGATAATATGTATTTTAGAAAAATAATGGTTTCTTATAATAGATTATGGAAGATACTTTAAAATGTGTAAGAAATCAAACGTTTCCCTTTAATCGGGTTTGTGAATCGGGATAAATTGAGAAGGGAACCTTTTAAAACATGAACTTCCACATTAAAGAAGTATTAATTTACCGAGATACATTATTTTGGAACATATACCCAAATTTTATAATAATAATCTATGAATAATGAATAAATGAATTGGATTATATAGGGAGAAAGAAAAACTCAAAGGAATAAGGGAGGTTCATAGAGAATCGATTACCTTATGTCTAAAAGTGTTCCACACTTGAACATAACGTACTAGATAATAGAATTTGATCAATTTATTAATTAAATCAGAAAATATTACACATTTATTTAATTAATTACAATTTTATTCAGTTCATTTTGACCATATTGAAGGGTTACAAGATTTAATTTTGTTGTTCAGGTTGCATTAATTTTTTGATTTTAGGACAAGTTCCCTTTAGTTTAATTATGGATGTTCAATTAAAATGGAAGAAAAAATGAGAAGTTGAACGAAATGGTCTTAATATAATATTGTAATTTTAAATAGTCCCATATATCAATTTTTTATTTATGAGGATAATTCATTAGATAAAAATTTAATGATGAACATTTGTTTATTTTATCATTATTTTGATCATCAGGAATTAGTTTTGTTTTATTATTTTATATAATGCATTCATATTAGATCTATAAAATTAAAATTGATATAGTAAAAATTTTAAAATATATTTTAAATATTATAATGGTTTTGTGACTAGCCATGATGGCGGTAATGGAAAATAAAAACTCATAATCCATGAAGGTAGTAATTCGACACCTCATCAATAATGTTTTCATTTTTATAAAAAAAAGTATAAGAGAGGAGACTTCATGATAGATATTCCAGTAATCCAATAAAATTACATTATATGTCTGATACAGGTGTTATAATTTCGATTTCTATAGGTTAGGTATGGGAAGGATAATAAAATAAAATAAAATAAAATATAAAGAATGAGGGTTTTACCTCTTGAATGTCATGTCCTTGAGAACATCCTTAAGGAACATGGGTTTGGTCATTTGGTGATAGCATCAAGACCTTGGAATGGGGAAGTGGTTCAGGAGTGGAATTTGGTTGAATATAAGCAAGAAAAAAATATTTTAAGGTGTGATGAGAAGAGGGTGTGAGGGGTGGTATCTATTGTGCAGGGATATGGGTGTTTTTGATTATCTTATTCATTTCTTTATTATTTTGGTTCAATTGTATCACTAGTGTTTATTCTTCTTAATATGTGTAATAAATAACGGATTTTATTTCAAAATAATGTTTTCTAACATTATCCATGACTGAATAATTCATATATCTTGATTATAATGTTAAATACCGTAAAATACTGTATTTTTCTATTCACAAAACATTCAATATTTTAGAAAATTCCCAAAAATATTCCACATAAATTTTTTGATTTGTATATTTCAGAAATGGGATGAATTATTCTTCATTCACCTATATCTCCTCTCCTATATTGAATCCAATTTTCCTCCTAATGTTTTAATGGACCTCCTCGGCGGTGACTGATCCCTCTCTCTTCTCTGGCTTCTCCAATGTTCCCACTCTATGATTCACTTCATTCATTTTTATTTTTTCCTATTCTTGGTGGTTATCTATTCCTCTTATTTTATTCGTTTCTCTTCTTCTTGCTAATGTGGGTTTTCTTCAGTGGATCTTTCAGTGTTCTTGTCGAAGGATGTTTTTTGTGGAAGCCCTTAGCCTCTAAAAACATGCTCTAATCTCTTGTTCCTCTACCCTTCTCCTTGTTGGAGTTGGAGTGGTGGTAACAAAGTGGGTTTGGGCTATGTTGGTCTATGGTCTATGGGTTTCTAGCTTCTACCAGAGTGAGATTACTTTTTTTATGTTAGCTATTAATGTTCCTATTTATTGACGATGCTTATGTTCAAAGACCTTATCCGCTCAATACCATAATCTAGTATCATGTTCCTCTACGCCAATCATTGTTGGATCTAGATGGTGTAACTATGAGGTTTGGGGATGTGGTTTGGCGACCAACGATTCCCAAGGAATGACCTGTTCCAGTGTTCCCTTGTGAAGGTGATTACTTGTTTTTCTGATCTGCTTGATGTTTATTCCTCATAGCCATGTACGATGGTTTTTTTGTTTATATAATATAGAATGATCCATTTTACTCTCTCATGGTGAATATTTCTATTTGTATTCCATATTAAGTTATTTTTGTTCTTGGTGTCGTGTCGAGCATCCCGTGATGGTTGTGATGTGAGTAAAGTGATGAAAGTGCGGGTGATTTCTATAATGGATATCATGGTGGGTTATATTACATTGGGAGTTTCTCCATTCCTCAGTCAGGCCGTGATAGTCAGGGACCTCCCGATGATACCATGATGTGATTTCTGAAACCATACATGACCATCTGTCATGGGTGGCTCAAGGATCTTGGCCCTCAAGTTGGGTGTCATTCGAGTGTTTTAATTTTTATAATGTGATTATTACCCACAAGAATGTGTGATTTGGTTTGGTATTAAATTTTTTTATTTTGAATCCATGATAACTTGGTCCTATAGAGGTTGGTATTTTGAAATTTTGAAGGTTCCCACTATAACCCTACATGTTGTTTTTTTTAAATTAAAAACTTCATTTGGATGAGTATATTTAAAAAATGGTCTCAACGATGAACCAATTTCCACTTGGCTTGGCGTAGCCCGTCTTGCTTGGTTTGTAGTTTATTGTCGGCTTTGGCTTATACTCTATGTGGATTGTAAAAGGAATGGTGCGGCATAGGTTTGGCGTGGGTTGATGTTGTTTTTCTTCGACATGGGTCAGCTTGTTTCCGGCTTCCGTTCGGCTAGACATGGCCTGTTGTTGCTCCGACCTGCTTGGAAAATTGCTGCTTGGCCATGACGAATTGCATCTGGTGAGGCCCCGTGTGATATTCCTTCAGTCTCATTATTTCTCTCTAGTGTGTGGTCTGATGCGGCTGGTATCTCTGCTCGGGTTGGGGCGGTCAGGTTTCACCTTTGTTGAGCTTCCAGTGGCTTGAATAAGAATCTGGAATGACTTGAAGGGGGATGGTCCTTCATTGGTGTTTCTGTGTGGTTTTTGAAGGTCATGTTGGTTTGGTAATGTCTTAGTTAAGCTGGGTATGGCATGAGTTTGGTGATCTATGGATTTCTATGGTAATCGATTGGAGTTGTATGTGTTGATTTGGTGGAATGGTCCCTTGCGGCCAGGTTCAGTGTCGCAGCGTGGTGGTTTTCACTACATGAATTGTTTTTTGTTTGAAAGAGGGAAGTTTGTGATCTGGATGACATCATGAACAAACTTCATAGGAGGTTTCAGAGCAAGCGCTTCATCTTTGCAGAGATTTTTTTGGATTTGGTTGTTTGATAGGGTGTGGCATCAGCCATCAGATCGGGCTTGTGCTAGACATATGACACTTTCTTTCCAATTAGCCTAGCATTGGTGGAGAGCTTCTTACTTGGTCAAATGCTGGGTAAGAGTAGTTCAATGATGTATTTATGGTTTTTGTTCTTTTTTTCCATCATGTGTATTGTCATATGTTAATGATATCTTTGGGTTTCCACCCCCTTTATCCCTAAAAGGTGCTTCATCATATAAAAAAATTGAAGGCCTTCGAGCCATTGGATAGATGGTTACTATTCCATTGATATAGCATTTTTAATTTCTATAAGTGTCTCATATCACATTAAATATTTATGAGAATAATTTATTCCATGTTATGTATGTATGATATAATACATTACATAATTATAATATGGGAAATTCAATTGATAAAATTCTGGGTCATTACATTCTTCCCCCTAGTCAAATTTTCCACTCGAGATTTCATTTTACATTTTAAGGTGAAAACATTTCTGGGTGATTCTATTATATCACTTCCTCCAGTTCCCATGTTACTTCTTAATACTTCTAGTTCTACCTTAGTATATTTTTTAGGTGAGTAGTCTGGTTTTGTAGAGATTATCTCTATGGTCCATAAACATCACTGAATGCACCTCGTATGAGGGATCATTATTCAACTATTTCAAAAATGAATTCAATACATGTGTGTGATATGGTATGTACTTACTCAAGATGGATACATGGAATACATATATTTTTGAGACATGGTTTTTGGAAGTGTCGTTCAATAGGCCACATCTCTAAAACAGTCAAGAATCTCAAATAGGATGATGTACCAAGGACATATCTTTCCTTTCCTCCCAAATCTCATAACTCTATTCCATACAGATATTCGTATGAATACCATGTCTCTGATATTAAACTCATAGTCCCTTCGATGATTGTATATATAGATCAAATATCAACATTGGCCTTTCTTAATGTTCTTCTAAATTGTTTTCAAAGTTTCTACAATTTTGTCGATAATTTTTCGTCTTATCAGCTTATGTTCACCGACTTCATTCTAGAATACATGTTTTCTGCATCTTTTCCCATAAATGGATTCATATAGAGACATTTTCATTCATGATTGGAAACTATTTTTGTAAGAAAACATGATCAAAGATATTTTTTTCTCCCATACTCTATTTATTTCCACAAAAAATTTTCTCACCATGTCTTCTAGTGTCTAAACAGTCTTCTTAGATTGGACATCAGTTTGAGGATGATAATCTATACTGAAGTTCTGCTTAGTGTTTATATAGTGTAAGAGACTTTTCCAAAACTAGGAGGTAAATATCAGGTCTCAAGTAGATATAGTTAATAATGGTAGTCCATATAGCCTCACTTTATCATTGATGATTTTCATGCAATTTTATTTAGTGACAAGTCCTATATAATTGATAAAATGTGTGTAGTCATTTTAAAGGAATCCATGATAAACCATATTTCATTAATTCCACTGGATTTATTTGTATGTATATTGAAAATGTAAATGGTGTTGTTTTCCTATTTCCATGTTGGTATGGGTAAAGGTTGCATCATCCCCTTAGACTTCGGTCGTTCAATCATTATATGGTGAAATACCAAGTTCTTTGATGTATATTCCACTATCTCATTATTCATATTTTCCCACCAATAGTGCTCTCAAATATCTCGAAGCATTTTTTTGCTCCCTGGGTGAATAGTTACCGTTGATCTATGGGAATCACTAAGATTTTCATTATTTATCTTTGGATTGGATGGTAGTCATAGTCATGACCCAAATATTAAGACTCCCTTTTTGTCAATATTGAAATCTAAGGATTTCTATTTTATGATATCTTCCTCCATCTCCTACTTTTTCACATCATATCTTTGAGAATAATTTATTTTCTCCATAAGGGATAGTATAGAAATAATTTTAGAAAAGATTAATGTTGTTCCTTACTTAATGATTCCCATGACCTTCCCATAAAGGTCAAATAATATTCTACCCTTCTCAATTCTAATCATTGATAAGGTTTTAGGATCCTTTCTACAAAGATCATCTTCCACTTCATTTTCATTACTAGGATGGTAGTGGATTGAGTAGTCATACTAGTTGATGACATCTAACAATATTTATTGGAAAAAGTTAACATTCTTTTACATGAATATATATTTGTAGATCTTATGATCAATATATATCTTACACTTCTCCCAATATTGATAATACCACTAGATTTTCAATGTGAAGATAAAAACTACCAACTCTAGATCACTCAATGGATGGTTTTTCTATTACCTTGGGGAATAGGCTCTCACTATATCATTTTTCATTAGTACACAACTTAATATTTAGTGTTTTTTATTAGTTCCCACCGTAAGTCATATTCCCAATCAAAACCATGGACTTACCGCACAAATTTATCTTCTTCTGAGTAGTAGATGACATATAATCTCTTCTTAATGAAGTTAATACAATGTTCCACAATTAGGGGATCAAAATATCCACCAATATAGGAATTCTTTATTTCATGAACAATTATATAATAAAATACACTTTCTTAGGAGATGGTGGGTATTCCACATGATTCAAGTTTCTAATCAATTCAAAATCTAATTATTCTTGTACATTCTTGAAATTTTGTGCTCCCCTTACAACCATTATTGGACTTTCATCAGGGAAACATCACATTTACTATCACCTTGATTTTTTGAATGAGTGATCATTTTTTTAGCTTTTAAATAATAAAAATAAAGTATAATTAGGGAGTATTGAATACATATTTAATGAGAACATAAAAATAAAAATTTGAACATTGAAGGATAGACATTAAAATGAAACATATATCCTAACTCGTGATTCCATTGGTCTCTCTCAAGGTTATAAATGGTGATATAATTACCCCTAGGGTTCATACTAAAATTATCTAGTCCAAATATCCTAAAATAACTAGACCATCCAATGATAATTACTATAGTTACCCTAGCCTCTTATACATATATTTAAATGATTTTGAGGATATTTAATCATCAAATACAACCCATGGATTGAAAATTCTAGTGTATTTTTAATATTAGGTACACAATTAGAAATCAAGAATAAAAAATAAATACAGCTTTTATTTAATATCAATAATGAGATTCTAAATTATTTTTAACTCTATCATATATATAGGATAACCTGGGGAATACCTGAATAAAGGAATGATCTAAAATCCCCAGTAAGGGAAAAGTGGGAATAATGAATAAACCATGATTTAGAAGGAATACCACGATGATATAAAAAGGCGTAGAACCGGAATAAAAATAAATAATCATAACATATAGAACATTAGATAATGTAATCATGGAGAAATATAAATTTGGAATCAATATACAACATGACATAATCATGATTCATGGATAACTTCCAATACTATATCACATGATGGAAAAAGACCAATAATGGAATTAGGGTTACTTCATATCCTAACATAATGTATTATGAGACTACACATTACCAAATTAATTAGAGATATGTATAGTCACACACATAATAAAATGGTCATTACTATGTGTGCCATATAATGAATCAATCATAAGGAATTGACATAAGGGATACCAATGAAAATAAATAGGTACCAAAATCATGTCACAAGGAATAACAAATGGGCATAACATAATTTCTTCCCAAAAAGAATGGATTTAAATATTACATGGAAATTAATTAGGTAAAACAGGAATATGTAGTGATACATTATGTACAAATGAAGTGATAATAATAAAAAATACTGCTTCTGAATATTTGGAAATGAGTCAATTCGATGTGGTTTAAAGGAAAATATAAAAAGAGTGATTAAAGTGGAAAAATGAATAATTACTTGTGTACAAAAATGAACTAATGTTATTTTGGAATATGAAATTTAATATTTTTGACAAATAATAGTGGCTTAGAATACATTATGGATTTTACTTGAAAATCCGTGTGAAATTGGAATCTTCCCTTTAATCGGGCTTTCTTAAACGGAGGAATTGAGAGGCGAACATTTTAAAACATCCACTAACCCAGAAGAGAAGGTTGAATTGACCTAAATAAATAATTTTTTAAAATAGAATAATAATTTTTAATAACTATATTATAATAATGAAGATATATGTTGTCTTAAATAGGGAGAATGTTTAACCAAAAATAAAAAATGGAGGTTTAGAGAGAACCCCTTACCAAATGTCTGAAAGTGTTCTGGAATTCATCATGATATCCATAATAATAAAAGCAGATAGATTAATCAATCAATTAATTAAAAACATATTATAAATGTATTTTATTTATTAAAAATATATTAATTGCATCTATGATCATCTTTTTTGGTTATACTATTAAATTTCGTTGTTCTGGGTGCGTTTGTTTCATGGTTTTATGATTGGTTCCCTTGAGTTTAATAATGGAAGTTCTATTAAAATGGAAGAAAAATACATAAGTTGGATGATATGGTATTAATATAACTAAATAATTATAAATGGTCCCATATATAATTATTTTCAAATATGAGGATGATACATTTGTTAAAAATTTAATGAGGAATGTTAGTTTATTATGGCAGATTTTTTATCATCATAAACTAGTTTTGTTTTATTATATAATATTATGCATATATGTTAGATCCATATGATGAAAAATTTCTGATAAAAATTTTAAAATCTATTTTAACCATTATGAGGTTTTGATGACCATTCACGAACTTGGTAATGGAAAATGAATTTCATTGTCCATAAAGGGGTTGAATCGACTAGTCATGAACGTTATTTTCATTTTTTAGAAAAAAAATAGTATAGAATTTTGATGGATATTTCATTAACCCACTTAAATGATAGTGTATGTGTGATAATTGAGTTATCCTATCACATTGGATATGGTATATATGTGGATGATAAGAAAAGAAAAGAATATAAAAGAGAAAGAATGATAGTTTTACCTCTTGAATGTTGTCTCCTTGAGAACCACTATAAGGTACTTGGGTTTCGTATTGTGGTTTGTCTTGAAATACCTAGACATGAGGAAGAGTTTTTTGAGTGTAATTGGGATGAATATAATAAATTTATAAATCATATAAGTTATGAGGGAAAGAGGTGGTGAGGGGTGCTTTTTTATAGTGAGGTGAGGGACGTTTTTTATTATTATATTTATTTTTTAATTTTTTTGATCAAGACGAGCAACAATGTTTATTATTGTGACTATGTATAGTAACTATTGAAATTTATTTCAAACTAATTGTTTTTTAAATAATCCATAACATAATAATTCATGAATTTGACTTATAATATTAAATACCATATATTACCATATTTGACTATTCACCCAAAATTCAACAATTTAAAAAAATCCCAAAAAATTAATCCATACAATTTTTTGACATATTGATTTAAGAAATGGAATCCATTTTATCAAAATTATTTTCTTCATATGATAAATATAAATTTTATTTAAAATTATCATTAATTTCGAAAAATACCAATTTTAATATTATACTTAATTTTTAGCACTTTGAGAAATTAATTAGGGTCTTATAAAATAATCTAGTGATTATAAGGAAAATATTAATTCATGAATATAATTGATGAAAATATATATTATTAAAAATCTTTATATTAATTATAAAATACTAAATAAATATTTATGACCATCAAAAATTCCAACACATAATTTATCAATTCTAGAATATTTATCTATAGAAATAAAAAATATAATTATTTAATATTTTAATTTATAAGCTGTTTTAATTTTATTTATCATTTCATAGTTTATGTTACTGTTAAATTGGATAGAGAACTATTTATAATTATTATACTTCCAATATAATAGTCAGGTAACTATTTCATCAGTATAGGTTCCATAATTTTTATGAATACAACTTATTTCGTTATTTATTGTTGAGTATAATGTATTCTAGGATTTGTAGGTGTTTTGTACTATAAAACATTAGAATAAGAAGGAATATTCCATTGATAATATTCTAGGTTGTTACAGTTATTATGCCTAGGTACCTCTTTACTAGAGCCTCATCAACTTATAGTACACAATGATGGTTGAATTTTTGTGGAAACCCTTAAATGTACCCTTTAACAATATTCAAGGACATTTTCCTATAAATTGAATCATTTATAGAACTATCCTTATACATATACTAATAAATATCTCTATGAATCTCATTAATGTTTTCTTATCCTAGTTTCTAAAGGATAACTAAACCATTCTATGATTCCAACTGTAAAGTCCCAAACCACTCATACATAAATAGTACATCTTAATAAATGAATATTAATAACATAAAATAGTGATCAAATACAAAACATCATTGGTTTAGTTCCTCTATAAAATTTTATACAAAAAAATATTTGGTTAATATGTAAACTTCATTATCTCTCACAATGTTCTTCACAACTAGAACCCTTCTTTGAAATATCCTACATAATACATTTTATCACAACTGGGGGAAATGAAACATAATAAAGGGCGAGATCAGATACTCAGTAAAGGTAAATAAAGAATATAATAACATATAATGTTAATAAATATATCAACACATGAAAATAAAATTTCAATACCATAAACTACATATCATTGATCATAATCTTGAGTCCTGGAATATATCTTGGAAGTCTGCAAGACATGAATCATAAAGGAATTATAGGACATGAGGCATGAGTATAAAGATTTTTAAGAATAAATAAATATTTGGAATAAACATATAAAAAGAGAATAATTCCTTTATTATTGAAAGTCCTTTTCCAAAATGAACATAGTGGTCTGGGATCACTCCCTAAACAATCAAAGTAGTTAAGGTTCACACCCAAGACAATCATAGTAGACAAAGTCCCTTAAAAAACTAGGTTCACTCCCCATTCTATTCCTACTTTACTAAAGAGATATACATCTTCACCTAATGAATTAGATGGAGATATAGTTCTCACCTATCACATATTGAAAATCATACATACATGGGCCACAAGGTCATAAAAAACTCATCACATTAGAACTCGTGAAAAGAAACTATTTTAATAAATATTTCATCATAGCATAACCCATTAAAAATAAGATGGATTCATAAATTTCATTTACTCATAAACAAGAACCATCCAGAGAAAGCATAAATATGGTATCATTGGTTCCAATCCATAGTAAGTCAAAAGTAATTGAAAAATATGTCATCTTATGATGAAAATAATTTTTAAAAAATCACATGGAAATTTTTTTGATGAAAATAAGCTTTCAACTTAGAGAAACACTTTTTAAAAAATAATTTTTTTGTAATAATATTATTTGAAAATGAAAATCTAAAAATTATAAATTAGGAATCAAAAATTAATAGCTGGTCATGATGGAAAAAATTATCATTCATGTTATACATGTTAAAACGAAGATCACATTAACAATTTTCATAAAAGCCAAATGAGAATTGTCTTTTTGAAATAAATACAAATATTCCCTTTAAAAAAACACTCTAAAATATAAATAATGGTAAAAATTTATTTAATAAATCATTTAGATAATTTTAAAATGAAATTGATTTTTTTAGAAAACCTGGATATGGAAGTATAATATTTTTCAACCAAAGAAAGAAATAATGTCTATTATATATAAAAACATAATTTTGAACTCTTGATTAAATAAAGTGGGTGAAATGATTGGAAAATCTATATTTTTATCAAATAAACATAGGATAATACAATTATTGAAGATATTTATAAATAAATCATAATATTTCATCATAAAAATCATAATAATAAACAATCTGGATACAAAATGAGATTGTAACATAGAACCTTTACCACTTGAGTACATTTTGAATCATAGGTCCAATCAATGAATAACATAAAATGAAACATTAAATATCATGAAAAGAAGGATAATAATGGTATAAAATATAAATTTGGTATTATACACACCTTATATAAGAAGATAGGGTGTATTATAACATATGTCCTATAAAATGAAATTTGAGAAAAAAAATCCATTACCACTTTGGAAATATTTTTAATAATAATCACCAATAAATAATAACATAAAATGAAACATTAAAAATAATTAAAATAATGATATTAAATAAATAAAATGGTAATGGTGTAGAATACATATAACATAGAAGAAACCAGTGGCGACTTTCTCAAATATCTCCCAAAAATACCAGAAAGACAAGAAATCCATTACAATACGTCTCGACATACCTCAAACATAGTAGATCCTAAATTATAATAAATAAAAATTTATTATAAATCTATTAAATAAAATAATTATATATGTATCATACCATGCATGATTTAATTATGGCCTCTTATTCCTCGTTTCTTAACAAATCTTTGTTAAAACCACGTTTCGGGTAACAACTGTTTTGTTTTTCTTGTATGTTTTGATTTGTTATTTTTTATTCTATTAATATTATCAGGGTTACATAATGTAAATAATGATAAAAATTGTAATAATTTAATATGTATTTATTATATTTATATTTATTGTAATCAATGAAAATTATAGAGAGAAGATGAAATACATTGTTCATGGAGGTGGTATGCCATAAATCACATGATAGTTTTTCCATTTTTTTGATGGATGAAAATAATGAAAGGTAAATAAAATTACACCATTATAGAATAATATTTGTGTCATATATATTAAATATGTTTATTTATATTTTTCCTTATTTTCTTCAATTTAAAACATATATTAAAAACAAATCACATCGCTTCATGAGGTGGTAGTCTGATGTACACACAAGAAACATTATCGTATTCCCACCGAAAGGAAACTGATGTTGAATAAGTGAGGACATAATTAAATAATTAAATACATTTTATTATATCCATTTATATTTATTTAATATATACTTATTACTAATAGTGTGAAATAGTAATGAAAAAATCATCACATTGGTTTGTGAGGGGGTAGTCTGATATAAACACAAGCAACATTATTGTTTTCTAACATATTTGGAGGTATTGAGATATATTTGGTATTATAAATACCTAGTAATAATAATATCTTAAATATTACATATGAAAAATTGAACCCATGATTATAACCATCCATTATAGTTGGTTATAGAAACCAAATTACATTACTTTGTGAGGTGGTAGTCTATCAACACACAAAAAATGATTTGGTATACCATTTGATGGAAGATGAGAAGGATTTTGGTTATGAAAGAAACAGAATAACATATTAGTATGTTTAATATAATGAGTTTGTTATGATATCATTCATTAAAAATAATTTAAGGAGTTTGATGGAGAAATAATATAAAACACTCGGTTTAGGACATTGCCTCTTCTTTAGACAACTTTGTTTTGTTTTCTCCAAAATCCTACCTTGGTTAGAATTTCGACAAAACTAAGTAACATAGGATTAGAAGATGGAATTAATTATAGTAATTGGTTAGGTATTGTAATATACAAATGGATTTTTAATTTTTATGTTAAGGGGATAATGGTGGCCTTTTATAAGTGAGGTAAGTGGGAAACTTGTAATTTTTGAATAGAAAAAGGTATAAACACATTTTTTTATCATTCCAAAATGGCTCTAAAATGGTCCATTATTGATCCTTAGATTTTTTAAGGTCTTAATAGGTCCAAAAAATTGGTTTTGTAAATTTTTCAAGGTTATAATACCTCTTATCTTTTTAGTTTAATACCCAGTTAACTCAGTTTAACCATTACAATGGTAATTAAATCTAACTATTATCACAATCAATTATGGTCAAAAATTTATTTAAAAATATTACATAAAATAAAATATTTTTATTTAAATATGAAATCAATTTTTTGGAATACTAATAAAATAAATTTGAAATATTAATTTAAAATTAGCCCCACAGACATGGTGAAAGAGAAATTTTTCAAAGAGAAAAGTTTCAAAAAGATAAAAACATTTCTTTGAACATTAAATATTGAATTTTATAAAATAAAATAAATTGGAAAAATAGATATATGATTGACCTAATTTTACATTTAAAAAATATTAATTTTTTTTTATTTTTTAATGCTTTATATTCTTAATAAAAATATGTATTTTTTACTATTCATTGAAAAAATATCCTTTTAGAAAATTACCCAATATTTTTTCAAAGTAAATTTTGATATTAAAATTTCAAAAATGGTGTTTATTTTCTAAAATAAATATTTCAACAAGTTGAGAAAATATATCTCAAAATAAGTGCGCAAAAAGTGACAATACTACTTTTTAGATAAATAATAATTTTAACCATTAATTTTTTTTAGTTCTTATCTAATTTCTATAAAAAAACATTAGATTACTATTAAAATTTTTATTGAATATATAATATATAAATTTCATTTAAATAATTAAAAGAATGCAATTTTTAGAATTTTTTAGTGAAAAAATGTTTTTACTCATAAAAATAGTTTTTCTAAAACATAATTCCCTTGTATTCAAATGGATTTTATTTTCATTTATAATTTAATTTTCACAAAATGATAAATTATATACATGTGTACACCATATATTTTTATAATATAGTTAATAATTTTCATAACATCAATTCCAACAGCTAGGATAAAAGTTTCAAATTTAAACAAAATTTTATATTATTTCACAATTTGTTTAAAATCATTATAACATGTAATGAAATATAAACTCAATATTTAATTTAACTAAAGATAAGCATAGTATTGAGTTTAACATTATATAATCTCAGTGTTTCATGCCACACAAAATAAGGAAAAGATTTAATTTATTTGAAACAAAACATTTTAAAAAATATCGAGGTGTTACAGGTTTCACCAAAATTTCTTCATCATAACCATAAATAATCCATATATATAATAAATATGGTATCATAGGATCATATCCCCCATAAATAAGAAGTTACACCAATGAATATTATCATGGATGAAAAATCTATTTAAAAGGAAAAAAAATATTTCTTGAAAGAAATATACTTTTCATCTTGAAATAAATTAATGATAATATATAAATTTATAAAATATTACAGAAATATTTTCATGGTAAATAATCTAGGAAAAATTAATGGAATTTTAAAATCATTATGTGTTCATTATGATGGTATGTTTCGTTCATTCCATGTATATTTGAAGAAAAATCTATTTTTCATTTTTGGTAAAAGGTGAAAATTACCTCATTTATAAAAGGACATGAAAATTCCATTGAAACATTTTATAAAAATTAAAAAATAGATAAAATTGAATTAAATTAATCATATTTTGCATTAAAAACTTTATTGAGTTTTTATAAGTAAAAATTTTACACGAAAGAAAAATATTTCAGAACGAAGAGAAAATGAAGTTATTTTGGAAACAATTACAAATAATTTGAAGTACCAAATAGAAAAAATGGTAACATTACATAAAATTTTCAAGGATAACCAAATGAGAACAATATTTAATAGGTTCATTATAAAATGATAATATAATTTACATCAATGGAAATTCATAAAAAATTAATTACGATTAAATTGAGTTTGAAACATATATCCCTTATCTAAAGTTTGACTTTCTTAAAAAGTTTTATGACTTACTACATAATAAACTTAAATTTATTAGAAATATTTTACATAATAATTTAAATGCTTATAATATAATATATAATCCACTTATAACATTTTAAGAACCATTTATTAATAAATCAGTGTTAAAATCTCCATTTTAATGTGTTAATTATTTCATTTTTCAGATATGTTCAAGGTATTTAGTTTTGATCCTTCTAAATTGATCATGGTTTAATTATATAATGAAATTTAATTATGATATAAAAATTATAAATATTAATTATATACATATTTTTAACAATCCATAAAATTTGGATGTATAAAAATGCTTTACACCGTTCCTAGAGACGAAAGGTCGTATGTACACTAGAATCATGTTTTCATTTTATAATGAAAATATTGAAAGAAAGATAAATATTATTTTATAATTACATAACAATAATTATATAATAGATAAAATATATATATTAAATATATTCTTATTACCATTGAAGAAGAGTGTAAATGAAAAACACATCTTATCACATCATGGTGGTTGTATTCCACATATACGTACAAGCTATGTTATCATTTTCCAAAGGATATAAATATATGAAGTTATATATGATATTATAACCCCAAAATTATAATAATTTCATAAATACCATTTATAAACTTTAATACCACTATAATATCTATCTGGGAATGATGGTGATGGAAAATGAATTGTATCGCTACACAGAGGCAGTATTTCACACAAACGCATGGGTGATACTTTCACATCCCAGTTGATAGAAAATATGGTGATTCATGGTTATTTCATAATAATATAACCATTTTTGTATAATTAGTGTACTAAATTTATTACTTTTTGATGGATGTCTTATACTTTTTAGGAGTTATCCGATGAAATAATTTGAAAGTGGTCGGGATAGATTCTTACATATCATTCAGGTGGCCTGTATTAGATCATTTATTAAGGACCATTGGAATGGTATTTTATGAGTATAAAAGCTTCTAATTAATGAATAAGAATGTTTAGAAGAGAAGTTTCGTGGGTTTGTTTGATTTGTATTGTTGAATGTGTTGTAAAGAAGAGTTAAATTGCATGTCCTTCTATAATTAATATAAATAAACATATTGGATTTCATACAGGATTAAAATATCATAATTTTATTTTGAAGTACAATTATCTAAATGTACACGGATTTAAATGTTTTTTAGGATGAGGAAAAAATATTTCCATAAAATTGACTATAGATATGTGTAATAGGATAAGTTAACCTTATCTCATAGTATAAACCATTGAAAATGGGTATTACCCATAACTAAAGTGATAATTTTTTAATATATTTAAAATTAATTTTTGAAAAAAAATCAATGTGGAATCATTACTATATTTTTTTCAAAATTAATAAAAATATAGAATTTATTTGATTGAATTACATTCATATATGGGTCACAACATAATTTAAAATTAAACCATTCAAATTGATGACAAGAACTATTTTAGAAAAATATTTTCTATATATGAAATGTTTTATGCCAAAATCGAACATAAAATTAATTATAATGAGATTAAATGAATTATTAATAATATAAATGAACTACTATTACTTTTAAAAATATAAATAAAAAAATTATCTTTTTATGTTTTTCAAATGAAAATAATTTTATTTCGAAAATAAAATTATTGTTTTCACAATTCATAAAAAAATAAATCTTTTCATAAAATTATAAAAATTTCAATGTATGATAATTCTTAGATGATATTTTAAAAATTAAGTATATTTTTTCAAATATATTTTCAAAAAGTGGTAGAAATTAATTATATTATTTTCCCACATAATTTATTAAACCCACATTTGAGAAAAATCTATTTTTAAAGCCTATAATGACATTATTAGAAATTTGATATTATTTTTAAAAATCTTTTATTTATATAAAACTATAATACATATAAATTTCTATATATAGTAATTCTAACTCACACATCAGATTTAATAAATAGGTTATATTTTTATACTATATTAGGGTTCCTTAAACTTAGGGTTTCATGTATCCCAAACTATAAAAGAAATTAAATTTACTTTAAAATAAATATATCATTAATTATTATGTTTTTAAAAATATAATATAAAAAATATATCTAGATATACTATGTTAAAATATGTATAATCTCATTTTTCTCATTATTCACATTGGAAAAATATATTTTCTTTGGGACTACTTTGAGTGGATTGACCCATTATGAGTCATAGCTTTGGTAAAAGATGTATACTACTTGAATCTTATATATATATTTTTCCAATAACCCAATTATGGTTCGACATATTGTAAAGACATATCCCTAGTTCCTTAGTGCCGAAGCCTTATTACATTACATAGGAATAATTACAAGAAAGTATTATCCCAAAGGAATGAATTGTTTATTAGATTTGGAAATCCATATTCATTCATAAGTTCAACATTATAACTTGGAAAGAAATACAACATATATGATTTATTGGGAACATCCACCACAATAAGGTTATCTATGTCGGTCATTCATAATAAAATTATTCATGTCTTGATAAAATAAATAATAAGAAAAAGGTGACCTCAAATGCTTAGTAAGGGAAAAAATAAAGCACAAGATATCATAAAAAAACAAATTGTTCCTGGTGAATAATTGAAAACACATGCCTTTAAAAAAATCATATACTAGAATACATTATGGTTGGAATATGATTTGAGTATATGTTTCTACTATAAAACATAATCATGGGTATTCAAAAAGCCGAATAACACATGAAACATGAATTTATAGCATAATAATAAAGAAAATTCATTTGTTGAACATTCGGAAACATACCATCAAGGCCTCGTCCAAGACATCTAAAATTGAATGATGCCTTAGCCAAAACCAAATCTTAAAATGTGCATGGTCACGGCCAAGTCTATATCTATTTGTCCCATGAGACCTTCTGATACATCGAGGGGATATAGTAGGCCCCGCACTTCACATAATAAGTCCAATGAATTCCTCATATGAATGGGGATAAATACAAACAATATATAAATTCATATTGAAACTAACATATGAAACGTAAATAACTTTCTCTAAACAGTAGTCATAAACACTAACCATAAAGAGTAAAATAGTGAATAGTTTTAAGATTTAACGTCCCCAGTCATTCTAATAATAAATTATTTAATAAAATATGGTAGATTTTATCATAAATAATACTCCTAATAATTCAAAATAATCAATAGGAGTGTTGAAATAGATGAATATACTCTTATAAAATCATCGAGTAATTATTACGATAAATACTATTTTACTTTAAAAAGAAGCGTTATTTTGGAAAAATCTATTTATAAAACCATTAGTGAATTATTATGGTACATCCATAAAAAATAACCGATTTTTTAAAAATAATGGTTGATAAAAACATATTCTAAGGTTCCCTTGAAAATAGGTAAGAATATGAGAAATTCCAATGAATCATGATTGTATTTCATGAAGAATTTTTGAATGATCATTTTAAAACATATAACTCCACAAAAATGAAAGAATTATTCTCATTGGAACACATATATATGAACATTCGCAGAGAAATTATGAAGAGTAAATATGAAGGAATAATAATGTAAATGAAGTAAGTAGATAATAAAAGCAACCCGAATGAAAAGTGAGGTTCGGGTGGAAAACCATTACCTTAAGTCTAAAGGTGTTCCACAAATGATCTGAAAGACCTGAATAATAATATTTAGGTGTATAAATTAATAAGTCCAGAAACTCCTCTACATTTAATTGATTAATTATAACCTTATTAGGTTCATTCATGTCCATTTGATGGGTTAATAGATTCAATTTCATTTTTTGGGAGTGTTTTCTTCATTGGTTTTCATGATTATTTTTCTTATATTCATGTAAGGATAAACAAGTATAATTATAATGGTTTTCTAGAATAGAATATGTATTTTATTAGTTAACAAAAATAAAATTAAATGGTCATAAAATTATTTTGGTTATTGGGAGTGAAGAGTAATCATTATATAAAGCATTAATGATAATTATTTGGGTTAATTGGTGGTTTTTTATCACAATGAACTCATTTTGATTTATAAATTAATATCATTGGTAAAAAATGATTACAAAACATTATATAATTTATAATTAATATGTTATAGTCTTTTTAACCATCAAAATGGTTTCATGACAATAATTTAAGAGCCTAGTAGAAATTGAAAACCCGTTATCCTTGAATGTGATAAATTAACACATCTCGAATGATTTTTTAATTTATAGTATAAAATATGGGGAGATGAGAGATGATGAAGAATTATAGCTTTATCAAAACATCATTATTTTACAAATGAGGAACTGGAGTCATTATAACATTTGGAAGAGAGGAGGCAAGGAAAAAATGAAAATTAAGGAACTTGAAATAAAATAAATGAAAAAAGGAATTTACCTCTTAAAGTAATCTTCCATGAGATTCTTTTTTAGGGGAGAGGTTTTGGTATTTTTGTGAGAACAAGGGCTACTGGACATGAATGGGGTGCTTAGGGTGATATTTTAGTATACTTTAGAGAAGGCATAAGGATTGAGAGGAGTTAAGATAAGAGGGAGTGAGGGGGGGTTATAGTGTATGAGGGCAGGGTTTTCCCATTATTTTACTGATTATTTTATTATTTTTCCAAAGACATCCAATTATATTGATTATTGTTACCAAGAATAGTAATATATGCTTTTGAGTTTGAACCATGTGTTCTTACGTCATCCATGATTCTACGAATAGTGAATATGACTATTAATTTATATATATGGTAAATTATCGTATTTAACTATTCATAAAAAATTAGTGTATTTCAAAAAAATTCCCTAAAATTTAGAATAAAAAATTTTCAACATGTAGAATTCAAAAATGGACTCCATTTTTTTAATATAATTTTATAAATATTATTCATTAAATCATTAAATAAAATCATAATTTATTCAAAAATGACAATTTTAAAACTACAATTTTATTTATATCACTGTGAAAAATTAATGAAGATCTCATTATCTTATAACCTTAAGATAATAAAATAATAATATGATTTACTTTTCAAAAGGTTCATATTACTATTAATATTACTATTCATAAGGGTATGTTAATATTAACCAAAAATTAAGTTTGTCTTATCAGACTCTAAATATCATACGGAATGCAACCATGTTTGTCAGTTTTTGGTAATTCAAATCAGAGAGGTGGAAAAATTTTGTTTAATTGTGAGGTTTTAACAATGTCATGTTTTATAGAGAGTTAGTGTTTTGTACATTCAATATTAAATATATGTACAGAATCATGGGGTGTGAAATTATCCCCTCCGTACAAAAATTTCTTAATCAAAATAAATAGAATGTTACCTCACAAAAAGATTTAGGTTGTTCATCATCAAAATTTTCTCAGAATCCCATTTTTCCTCTTCAATTTTATGATTTTAGAATGTCTATTTACTTTTCAGGTCATCCTATTTCTAAAAACATTTTTTAGTCTCTAGAATCTAGATAGGATCTTCATAGTAAGATAGTTTAGGTTCCAATTCTATACCTCATAAGTGAGGACATGTGTGGGCTCTATCATGTACTTTCTCAACATTGAGACATGGAACACATTCTGTACATAAGACAAGTTAGGTTTAATTGCCAAATGATATGGAATAGCACTAATTCTCTTCAGAATTTTAATTGGGTCTATGTACCTCGAGCTCAGTTTCCCTTTCTTCCCAAATCATTTAACACCCTTCCATGGAGATACTTTTAATAAAATTTGATCTCCCATATGAAAATCCAATCACCTCCTTCGATTATTTTAATAGATTTATTTTCTTCTTTGAGATTATTTGATATGGTATTGAATAGTCTTTACCTTCATTTTTGTTTCCTTCACAAGATTCGGGCCCACAAGCTTCCTTTCTTCCCCATTCAAAACCCTGAATGATGGCCTTTCTGTCCACACTTTTAGAACACCCCTTTTCTTTTTAAGTAAGCACCAGGGTGTTTCCTTCCACAATATCCATAGTTTAGAAAGTAAACTATTCCTTTCTTCCCCATTTTCTTATTTCTATTCCAGAGTTTTTTGAAACCCTTTTCTTCTTTTTCATTACTTTAATGTCACAGGACTTAGATAACTCCTTTTTCCTTCTTGATAGCACATAAGACTATATCTTCGTATGATGAGAATGTTTGGAAGACCAGTGCCCACTAAAGCAATAACTTTATTCCATAAAAAAATCGATAAATATTGCTCCTTAGATTATGTATATAGTCTAGAGCATTTCTTACTAACATTGTGAAGTTAGATTTATACTTTGCAACATTCTCATATTCCTTTTTCCTCAAATTTATAAACTTCACTTCCATATCTACTCATTGATCATGAGGAAATAATTTCTCTATGAAATGTTATTTAAATTCATTATATTACATGTTTTTATCTCTTCATCTTCATTTTTGTTTTTTATAAATGACCACTAATGATTAGCATCTCCCAACAGATGATAAACATCCCCAACAACCTTCTCCCTTTATGTACTTCCCAAGGAAAGAAATATCTTCTCCAAGGAACATTTCCACTGCTCTACTATGAATGGGTTTGTAGGTCCATTAAACTATGGAGGATTTTTTTTCATAAAGTTATATAACATACCTCTTCCACATTGTAGATTTATATTCTCTATATAGTTATGTTTATTGTTAATAACATGGGTAATTTTTTCCATTATAGTTATATGTTTCTCCGCACCAGTCACAGCTCTAGATTCAAAATCATTATCTTATCCAGGAGGGAAATCCCAACCTGGAAAATGCATGTTTATGCGGTTTCCATTCCTTACACTAGAAACCATTTTTATGTAATTCCATAAACTAGATTATGTTTTTAGTCATAACGTAATATCCCAACATTGAAAAAATACTTAACATAAATGGAAAGCCTATGCATGGCTAATTACATTATCATAAACATGGTTTCTTTGAGGAATTTTTTTACATTTTAATCCTTTATAAATGAATGTAAATAAAATGGGAATTAACATATGTATATCCCCTGGGAGTGTCAAACTAGGTGCGCAGTAAGGCCTATTTTCAAGTACTAGGATTCCTCAGGTCAAGCCTGAAACTCCATGTCAGAGTTTTTACTCCTAGGTACTTTTTTTCCAGATCCATGCCCACTTTTAATATCTAGATAGGGATGTTTTTCAAGAAATATCCACATAATCTATTTCTCACGAAAAATTAATGGAAGCTCATGTATGTTTATCCAAAGAGACTATCTTAGAGTTTTATTCCCTAATTTACATTTTCTATATATAGTTTCCACATTTTGTACTGATCATCCTCTGATACAAACTGTAAAGATCAGACCCCGGTTTCTCAGAGCCAGTGCCTCATTAATTTATATTGGAATAATTTAAAAAAAGTCATATCAAGAACGAAAAAATATTTTAATAGATTAGGAAATACATATACATACATACGTTCAACATTACAACTTTAAATGAAATACAACATATATGTTTAATTCGTAACATTCAAAACTATAAGTTTATACCTTTAGGTCATTCACAATAAACTTATTCATGTAATGAGAAAATGAAACATAAGAAAGGGGTGAGCTCAAATGATTAGTAAGGGTAAACAATAAAATTTAAGATATCATAAAAATAAACATTAGGGATGCTGAATAATTGGAAACACATGGCCTCAAAAAATAATAAACTTTACCACATTGTGGTACGAATATGAGTTGATTATATATTTACACAATAAAACATTATCATGGGTATTATAATATTAAAATATCTACTTGAACAATGAATTTATTGATTCATAATGAGGGAAATTCATATGTCGGACCTTATAAAACAAATTATATAGGCCTCATCCAAGACATTTAAAAATGATTAATGCCTCAGCCAAAAACATATATAAAAATGGGAAAGGCCTCAGCCATGTCCATATCTATTTGTCTAATGAGACCTGCTGATGAATAGAGTGGATATATCAAGCCACACCCATCATATAATAAGTAAAATTTAATAGTTATATGAATGGGGATAAACATAAACAATATATTCATTAATATTGAAACTAATATATGAAACGTAAGTAACATTCCCCAAATATTAAGCATAAACCCTAACAATTTGGATTATGATGTTGAATGGTTATAAGATAAAACATCCAAAATCAAACTATTAATAAACTATTCAATTAAATATGATAGATTTTATCATAAAAAATAATCCCAATAATACATAATATTCAACAATGATGTTGAAATAGATGAAGATACTCTTATAAAATCATCGTGGAATTCTTGAGATAAATTCTCTATTACATGAAAAAGAAGAGATCTTTTGAAAAAATCATTATAAAAAACTAGAAGTGAAGTAAAATGGTATTTTTATAATAAAATATTTTATTTTAGAAAAATAATGGTCACTGAAAATAGATTATTGAGTACCCTTCATAATCAGTAAGAATTTGAAAAATTCCCTTGAATCGGTATTTTATTTCATGATGAATTTTTGAAAGATCATTTTAAAACATATAACTCCCCATAAATTATGGAATTATTTTAGTTAGAACACATATATATATATATATAACATTCACTAATATATTATGAGGATTACATATGAATGGAAAAGTATTTAACTTTGGAAATTAGATAATAAAATTAACTCGAATGAAAATGGAGGTTCGGGTGGAAAACCCTTACCTTAATTCTGAAGGTGATCCTCACATGATCTTAATGACCTAAATAATCAAATTTATGATCTTAAATTAATGACTATATAAACTTATATACATGTAATTGATTTATTATAAACATAGTAAGTTCATCCATGTCCTTTTAATCGGTTAATATATTCAATTTCATTGTTTGGGAGTGATTTCGTCCTTGGTATTCTGGATAGGTTTACTTATATTCTTGTATAGATAAAAATGTTGAATGAGAATGGTTATCCAGAATAGAAGTTTTAGGTTAATATTTAACTTCTAGAAGATTACATGGTCAAAAATGTTTTGTTTTTTCTTGGGAGTGAATATGAATCATTATATAATTCTTTAATGACAATTTTTACGGTTAATTGGTATTTTTCTGTTCACAACAAACTCATTTGGATTTAAAATTAATATCATGTGTAAAAAATGACTATATAACATTAAATAAGATATAATACATATATTATAGTCTGGTTCAACTGTCAAAATGGTATCATGACCATAATTGAAGACGTTAATAGATATTGAAAAAATCTCATCCTTGAATGTGATAAATTAACGCATCTCAGATGGTGTTTTCATTTAACGTATAAAACATGAGAAAAAGAGAGATAATGAAGAATTATTTCATTATCATAACAACATTATAGTACATTTAAGGTATTGGAGTCAACATAAAATTTGGATGAAATGAGGTGATGGAAAAAAAGGAAAAAAAAACGTGAAATATATGAAAGGAAAAGAGGAATTTACCTCTTGAAATAATCTTATTTGAGAGCCTCTGTAGGGGAGAGTTTTTGGTATTTATTGAAGATAAAGGGATGCTAGACTTGGTGGAGTAGCTTTGGAGGATATTAGAGTAGAATTTATATATGTCAGAAGGCTTGAGAGGAGTAAAGAGAAGAGGGAGTGGGGGGGGGGGGGTTATAGTGGAGGAGAGACGGGGTTTCCCGTTATATTACTCATTATTTTATTATTTTTCCAAATACAAGCAATAGTATTGATTATAGTAACCAAGATTAGTAATACATGCATGTGATTTTGAGCCGAGTTTTCTTACATCTTCTGTGATGTAAGGAATAATGAATTTCACAAATAAGGTATATATACATTAAATTATAGTATTTTATTATTCATAAAAAATTCGTGTATATCAGAAAAATCCCAAAAATTCTCCCTAACCATTATTTGATTTAAATAATTACAAATGAACTGATTTTTTTAAAAAATTTGTCTGAATATTATTAATTTTATTTTAAATAATATCATAATTTATTTTAAAACTAGAAATTTCAAAACTATATTTTTTTTATATCACGTTGAACAATTAACCAAGATCTCATTATCTTATAACCTTAGGAAAATATAATAATAATATGATTTACTTTTCAATAGAGTCATATTACTATTCATAATGGTATGTTAGTATTCACTAAAACTTATGTTTGTCTTATCATAATCCAAATATCTTACAGAACACAACTGTGTATGTCCATTTTTCAAAATTCAAATCACATAGGTGAAAAAATTATGTTTACTAGATAGGTTATAACAATGTGGTGTTTTATAGAGACTTAGTGTTTCATGAATTCATTATTTAATATATGTTCAGAATCATAGGTTGTTACATTATACCCTCTATACAAAACATTCATCCACAAAATTACAAGAATTTTACGTTACAAAATGATGTGGGTAGTTCTTCATCATAAGATCATTCGCCTCCCATGTTGCCTCTTCGATTTTATGATTTTTACAAAGTATCTTTACCAGTCAAGTCGTCCTATTTCTCAACATTTCTTCATTACTATACAATAACTCGATAGTCTCTTCATAGTGAGATAGGCTAGGTTCTAATTCAATACATTCAGAAGTGAGGACATGCATTGGGTCTGGCATGTACTTTCTCAGTAATAAGACATAGAGCACGTTGTGTACTTTCGATAGGCAAGGTATCATAACCAAATGATATGAAACAAATCCAATTCTCTCCAAATTTTCAAAAGGTATTATTTACCTAGGGCTCAATTTCACTTTCTTCCAAAATCAAATAACACCCTCCCATGGAGATTCTTTTAATGAAACATGATCTCCAACATAAAAATATAAATCCTACATTTGATAATTAGTATAGTTTTTTTATTCTTTGAGATTATTTGAAATGGCCTTGAATATACTTTACCTTTTTTGTTGTTTCCTCCACAAAAACTGGGACTAAATGCTTCCTTTCTTCCCCTTTCAAAATATACGGGTTGGTTTCCTGAGAACCAACTGTTTTGTACTCTTATTACATGAATGTACACTTATTGTATATTGTTCATTATTCTGCCTGACTATTATACAACAATGTCCTGGAATATTTGTTTCATTAATAAGGTCATGGTAGATCCCCTCTATGATGAGAACCTTGAAATTTTATAACAATATTCTTAAATAATGTTCTATGGTTGGGTGAAATACTATGATAGGACACATAGTGTACAGCCCGTTATATGCGAGTACTCGTAAAAAGATGAGACTCTCTCTCATGGAGTTCGCACTTGGTAATCTTCAAGATGGGATATTATGAGAACAGACCCGCCAGTAGTAATTCCTCATGTCTTAGTGTCATCGGACATTACTACCTATGAGAGTTTTTAATGTTCCTTATACAAGAATATTATCATTAACTCATGTCATGACTCATGCACTTAGATTTACTGAGGAAAACCGTCATACAGACAGTTAGTGGGAAGTAGGGCATGTTGGGTGTGTTGCGAGTGACATGTTATTAATGGATAAGTCGAGGAAGGATTTGTCCCTTCCATTTATGGAAGTTGATGTCTCGGCCCTTTGAATGAAATAGAACCGTCGCATAAAATTCCATGGCCAAGGTGTAAACGACGATTTTATTTCAGGTATTCAAAGAACGACAGATCAAGCATATATGTTTATGACACTTCCATTCAACCTTCTTGAAGAGATATTGAGACAAAGGGATTAAATTACACAGTAAGCGTTCGTATGAGGTGATACGTCAATGCGGCGTCAACATATTTCTCTTGGGTGCCTTGACCCATTTCTAGACAGTTATCTAGGAATTTAGGCAAGCCCGCCTAATTCCAATGAGAAAGGGGCCTAGAGGGTCACACACTAAGTGCATTCAAGTATCTCAAGTAAAATAAATATTATTCTCGTATGTGTTTTAAAAATTATCAAGTAAGACAAAATAGTTTTAATATTGGAGGAAGAATAAAATAAAACAAGTACATTCCATGTATCAATGATTACACACCATGTAGTTTTATTCTGAAAACATGTACGCGCTGTGTATTATTAAATATACAAGACATGTAGTTTTCATTTTGGAAAGGAAAGGAATAAATGAAAACAAGATATACACTCAGTGTAGTTTTCAATGAAAAAAAAGTACACTCCGTGTATTTAGTAATACACACCGTGTAGTTTTTTTAGTCGGGATATTGAGGAAATATTGTTTTATTAAATGATATTTATTATAATCAGAGTGGGTGCATGTCAAGGAATTAATGACTTCACATGGGGTTTTCAAAAGAAGTTAATGAAATAAATAAAACGTGTAACACGTTTATTTATTTTCATACCTCTACAACCTCAAACCCAATTATAAATATCCTCACAACCCTAACTCTTTTCCCAACCCAAGAGAATCATTGTGCATAAAAAATCTGGAGAATTATTTCAAGTCCCAAAGAGCCTCTTCCTCCAAGAACGCTCTCAAGACAGGGAGAGATCCTCTTCCATTGGATCAAGATGATCTAAGGTGGACAACTCAAGAACAATTTTCTTCACGCCAGCACCTGGAGACTCCTTTGGCGATGTCCATAGATACGAGGTGCACATGTGGTTCACCACTAGGAGAAGTCTACACTTGGCTTCTGCGACACCATGAAAAATTACATCGGAACGTGATCAAGAATATCAACCAAGAAAGAACACAAAAAGGTAATTATTTTCAATCGATTAAATTAATTATAATAAACATATAACAATACTACTCTGTGGTTCCAGGACTTTCCTTTTTCTTTGTCTATTTATGTGATTCAATCCGTGGAGACTGGCATTTATTGTCGTATTTATCCCGGATTGATCATTGTTAATGACAAAAAGCCAAGTGGGCACATCCACCCACACGCTTCAGCAGCGCCCGGAACCTTAGAATGGTATCAGAGTGAGGTTACAATATTGAATATAGTTATTTTAATTTTCATTGATAAATTACACATTTATTTTTGATTCAATTTGAAATAAATCATTCTATAAATCCAAAAAAACAAGATCTATTCTTCCTCCTTCGTTTCTCGATTCATATCGCAGAAATGGATTTTTAATTTTAATTTTGATTAAAATTAAAAATGATGAACTCATCTGGAGGAGCCACTCTTTCTGTCTGTACAACAAGGGAATACAGGGCGTGTAATTAAAACTACACACCCTATAATTGGGTTCAACGAACCAGCACTAGTCCGCCAAACCACGATGTGTGAATAGATTACACCTAAGATTTTAACACCCCGTATTGACCAGAAATGAACGGCCCGTGGGAACCGAAATAGATGGCATGTATGTTGGAGTGATGTGTCGTGTAGTCCAATCCGTCCCAAGAGAAACTGTGTACAAATGAGAAGCCGCATTCCACATACACGGGATCTTCGGGACGGTTAGCGCGTAACAAGGAAGTACACGCCGTGTATGATTTATCTGTACGCCATGTACTCCAAAATTTCCAAAGTACAGAAAACACACCAAAGACCCCAGCATGTACTTTAGATAAAAGGTTAAAAGAAATACACGCCATGTAAATATAAACTACACACTATGTACTTACCAGAAATTTCACTAGGTTTCCTCCAAAAGTACAAAGACCTGTACAAGGAATTTGGATAAGAGGAATCTCAAGGAAATTCAGAATGGAATTTAAGATAAATAATTGAATAATTATAACATCATAATTAACTGAATTTGAGCGTGACTTATCTAAAATAATATAACGATTAAAAGAATTAGAATATGTATAAATGTCGTTGCATTCTATGGATGATCATCAACTAGACCAAAGACCCTTTGTATGTATATATGGTTTCTTTTAAATTTGTTTAATTTATATTTTTTATCCTGTGAGCCTTCTTCCAATAAAATATAGGGCTTGCGTGCCCATGGATTCATTAATGTAATCCCATGTTATAGAGGATCTCCCAAGACAGAGGAGATGGTTCAAAATCTGATGCTGAGGAAAAACCAATACAAGAAGAAACAAAGTTGTACAAGTGGGAGCTGCAGAACACGAACCATCGGGTTTAAGGTGTTTTTCCCTAGGTCAGGGTCAGCTTATCAAAACCGCTAGATAAGCTAACCAATAGAAGCTCATGATCATGCCGTCTTATTTTATTTATGTCTGTTTGCATGGTTTATTTATTATGTATGTATTTTCGTGATCACATAATTAATAAAATAAACAAGCATGCTAGCATGGAATACAATAAAAACTGGACTATGCGTAAACATTATCAGAACATGGTTAGTCACTTAAGAAAGCATCAGTTAATATTAACAATCATGTGATAATGAAAAACTACGCATAAAGGATTAAAATCCACCAAATACCATATTAAGTCAGCCCAAGCCTTCCATTACCTATTAAGGGAAGACTCAATAAAACAATGTGTTTGACCATCCCTTGTTGGGACACTTGCTTTTATAAAGGAATCCCTTTTGAAAGGTTTCAGTTTGACTTAACCATATTACATCAAGATGAGTATCCCTTGCTAGACTTGGTGTAATATTAGAGGTAAGAGTTGAGGAATTCCAAGTCAGGATTTTAGGATTGGGGATTCCACTCAACAAATCAAGGAACTGTAAGCTCACAGTTGGCAAATACATTCCTACCTAAATACCTTCAAATAGCTTGACCAACCCTTGTTGGGGTTATGCGAAGGGGAATATGGATCCATGGCATTATAACTTCAAAGAAACTGGACATTTCAAGTTCAATGGTGAGGGCCATTGGGACTTGATAAAATAGTGGGAGAATTAATAAATTCATTTATTATTTTTCATAAAATGTAATCAATTAAGTACTAAGAAATATGCTCTTTTAATTTGTAGAATTGAAATGAAAAACTCATCAGCCACATTTTCTCTGCGATCAATTCTGGATAAAGACAATATCCTCACCGACAATAACATTCTGGAATGTTTTAGGCACCTTCGGGTTATCCTACGCCATGAATGAATGTTTTACGTGCTGGAGTCCTCACATCCGGATTCTCCTGCCCCTGGGGCGAGTGATGAAGATTTCTTGATCTATGATTAGCATTTGAACGATTCTCTAGACGTTCATTGTTTGATGATATCATCGATGTCTAGTGAGCTCATGAAGACTCATGAAGACATGGATTCCTATAGCATGCTCGAGCACCTCCGTGGTCTATTCCATGAGAGAGAAAGATAGGAATGGTTTGAAATCTCCAAGGCTCTATTTCAGAGAATGATTGGAGAAGTTTCCCCATCCGAGCCTCATGTAGTCATGCTCATTGGATACATTGAGCGCTTGTAGGTTCTTGGGTTTAAACTCACCAAAGAACTTGGTACCGATATCATTCTTTCATCACTCCCCAAGAGCTACTCAAAATTTTTGCGAACTAAAATATGAACAACATTGGGAAGTCTCTGGCTGATCTTCTTATCCTCGTTAGCCAAGTAGACAATGACGTGATGCATGAAAATCCTTCTGTCCCCATGGTGAATAAAAGGAAAGGGAACGCGAAGAGATTTAAACCCAAAGCTTCTTCAAGGCCTTCCAAAAAAGGAATATCAAAGGGGTGGAAAGGGAACAGGATGTTGTTTTTTTCGCATGTGGCAAGAAGGGCCACTGGAAGAAACATTGCACCCAGCCTAAGAAGCAAGGGAAATCTTTAGGTGTGTTTGTCATTGAATGAAATCTATATGTTTCTACAAATTGGGTATTAGATACTGCTTGTGGTGCTCACATCTATATACAAATACAGGAACCAAGTAGATTCAAGAAGATTGATCGAGGGGAGGTGGATCTATGAGCAGCCAATGGAGCTAGACTTGCTGTTGTAGCTTCCAGAGACTACCACCTCACGTTGCCAACTGGAATGATCTTTGTAACTTCCCAAGGTTTTCTAAAAAATAAATTGAAATGCTTGAAATTTTGTTTAAGGTAGATAGTTTGAAGTATCCATTAAACATAATTTTATTTCTTCTATGTTTTGAATTTCAAGAAACCGTCATCTACAATTGTGTTCAGTATGTTATTTAGAGTCTGATGAAACTAACTTGTTTTTTATTATGAATAGTTACATACCCTTATGAATAGTAATATGAATAGTAATATGACCCTAATGAATAGTAAATTTTATTATTATTTTATTTTCTTAAGGAAAGAAGATAATAACATATTGGTTAATTTTTCATTGTGATAAAGAAGTAGTTGTAGAATTAGAACAGTTAATTTTTAAATTAGATATGCTTTTATTTTAAAATTAAATTAATAATATTTAGAAAATTATTTTTCAAAAATGGACTTCATTTTTTTATTCTACATGTTGAAAAATGATTAAGGTAAATTTTGGGATTTTTCTGAAATTCAAGAATTTTTTATTAATAGTAAAATACGATAAAATATGATAAATGCTAAATACATGATTTGCTGCATTATAGGTGATACAAGGATGATGTAAGCCCACTTGGTTCGAACTCACATGATATTATTACTATTTAGGGTCACTTTCATTGAGATAATTCATATTTTTGATAAAAATATTATAATAATGATTAAAATAATCTAAAATGCCTCCCCTCATCCACTATAAATACCACCCTCACTCCCCTCTTCCTCCCACACCTCTCAAGCCTTGATAATTGCCTAATTTCTTCTAAAGTAATTCACCAATCATATTCCCCACGTCCTAGTGCTGCTGGTCTCACCAAAAGACCAAAATCAAAGCCCTTAAGGAGGATCTCAATGAGAAGAGATCAAGAGGTAAACATCCTCTTTTATTTTCTTTCTTTTCATTCATTTTATGTTATTCTCTTCCATTACCATTGTCTTGTGTTGGTATATTTCATTTTATATTCCCCCTTACTATAAATATTTTTTATGAATGATGAGATATTAAATTCCACTCACCAATCTTGTTTTTATGATATTTTAAGAGACGTTGTTTGGTTGCCGAATTTTCGTGAGAAATTTCCCAAGATTTTCTTTTATTTCATTATTACTTTTTCTTCTTTCCTCACTCCCTGTTATACAAGAGGCATGAATTCTCTAGAATCATGTATATTCAGGTTGTTCTCATTTTTATGGAAAATTCCTCGTCGTTATTCTTCTCCTCTTCCACTTATTTAATGAATAAAAAATCATTGTCCATTTGTGTCAAATTACTGACATCGTGGACGATGTATTTTCAATTTCCATTAATTATTTCAATTCTGGTCATGAAACCATTTATATGGTTGAACCAAGTTATAATATATGTTTTATGACTCATATATGGTTCTATAATTCTTTTTTACTCATGGTTCTATTTTATAAGACTAAATGAGGTTGTTATTATCAAAGAACCACTTAAATGATCTAAATGAACATCATTAATGTTTTAACTAATGAATCGTCCTCATATAAAGAATCAAAGTGATAAATAGGAAAATTTTTGGTACTAGAAATATTTAAATACTAATTCATTATAATTCTGGAGTTTCACTGCCAATCAAAAAGAACGATTCATCATGAACCGGTCGTGAAAATCATAAAAGAACTCACCCAAAATAATGCAAGTAACAAAATACAAACAATTAAAGGGTGAAATGAGGTTATGAAATGACCATATAAGATGTTATAAACAAGAAAATGTTTCTGTAAAATAATAATAACTCTCTTTTAACCATTATATAGGAGGTTTAAACACGTTTGAAGTAAGACAAGCCTAAGGTAAGGGAATTCTTAACCCGATTTCCATTCTTTGGGTAAACATTCTACTTCATTATTTATGTGGTATTTAAATTGTTTTTTTTGATGACTTATGATTATAAAATGTTTAGTAATGTGTATTTATATATTATATACATATTCCATCCACTCTATTAAGTCTCACTTCATGTATATGATGTTTATAAGGGACATTTCTTCTGAAATCCTCTTTTAAAATTCAATTTTACAAGATTCAAAAGAAATGTTTTTATGCTATTATTTATATTGTATGATTATGTATTGGTTATTGGGAATTGTTTATGATGAAGGTTGGGACCTATATTTTCCTCCAATTTATTGGGTGTGTGTAACTTGGAGGTCGGCTGTATGGTTACTCTAAGTGTAACCGCAATGGTTACACAAAGTAAGGTAGTCGTGAGGGTTACAAATTTTAAGGTAGCCAAGATGGTTACAAGATTGTGTAAGTAATTCCCCAAGATACCTCTATGATTATATTTATGTTCTCATGTTTGTGTGGATCTTTTGTAAATCTCATGTTACATGAAGTAAGTATTTATGGGTGAAAAGCATGTATTTTGAAAAGTTTTCATACGTTATGAGTATTCATGGAATAATGTGATTTTCCATCTTTTCCATCCCTTAGTGAGATTTTGTGCTCATCCCAAGTTTCTGAATGATTTTTCACAGGTTAATGGATGTGTATTACAAGGATGGAAGACACGTTAAATGTGGAATAATTGTCAAGGAGTCCTGTTTGAAGTTTTAATGTTTTATATTTTGAGAAAAATAGGAAACTGTTTTTATGGTATCCACTATGTAACAATTTGTAATGTTATGAATTTTTTATTCTAATTATCTAAAGCTCTAAAATAGAAAAGATCCTCAATGTAAAAGGAAGTGTTTTCCTTACTAAATTCCAGATTTATGTATGTAATACGGTCGGGTCCTTATAGTTGGTATCAGAGGATGGTTTTGATAACTTAGGGTATGAGGGTAATGTTAATAGAATACCATAAATTATTTTTACTCTATGTATAATTTGAAATGTTATTGAATTTAATGATTACCATGATTCTTCATCTAAGACATGTTTTTTCAGAATGGTTGCCCGTAGAAGGAACAGGGATGCTGAAGAGGAGAGGCACCGACAGAATGAAATCTTTCCTGATATATAGCCTGGAATGGTAGGGATTGGAACCAAGCAGTTAGTGACAGTAATGGCTCAGCTAATGCAGGAAATAAATGGTGGTGGCATCCATGAAATAGGACCAATAGAGGTAACAAAACGAAACATGACAGTAGTGGAACATTTTACGAGACAACATCATCTTGCATTCAATGGATCTTCTGACCCAGTAGCAGCTGAAGGATGGATCAAAGTCCTTAAAAAGATATTCAATGTTATGGGGTGTTCTGACAATCAAAAGGTAAGTCATTACATTTATCTTTTTGAAGGGGAAGCTGATCTATGGTGGTCAATGGTTAGAAATATCAGGGGTAGATATGATTTTGATGCCTTCGATTGGGATGAATTTAAAATTCTTTTCCTTGAAAAATATGTTCCTAAGGTGGTGCAACATAGAATGGAGAAGAAATTCCTTGAATTAAAATAGAAAGACGAAGACTCAGTGGCTATGTATGAAGCGAACTTCACCCGACTAGAGAGGTATACTCTAAATCTTATTCTGGATATCGATTGAAAAATCAACCATTTTTACTCAGGATTGAAGTCAAGGTATCGAAGGGCGTTGGCCTTCCATGAATTCAAAAGTTATGAGAAACTTGTCCGATGTGCTGAGAGGGTAGAGATGGAGTTTTCCGATGTTCATTTGGATTTTGGAAACAAAGAAAAGAAGAGGTCCAGTTGGCAAGCAATGGAAAAGAATCAACCAAAGAAATCTGATGGTTAGAGAATCCAATTTCTAGTTTGCAAAAAGTGTGGTAAGAAACACCCTGGGGAATGTCTTATTAAAACTAGGAAGTGTTTTAAATGTGGTAAGTTTGGAAAATGGATTGATATTGTAATGAAAATGATCCAAAGACTAATACTGATAAGAAGACTGTAAAGTGTTTTTAATGTGTTGAAATGGATCATTATGCAAATGCCTTCCGAAACAGAGATCCAAATGATGCAAAGAAACCAGACTATAAGCAGAAAAGTGTAGTGAGATACTTTGCGACTATGTCAGCAGATTTCGGGATATCCAATGAAGTTGTATCGGGTACTTTGTTTGTTCACTCAGATTTTGCTAAAGTTTTGTTTGATACGGGGTCTACGCATTCCTTCATCTCAGAGAAATTTTCTGGTAAATTGGAAATATCAGCTCAATAAAGGAGACCGTACTTGTTATTAAAACACTAGGGGGAAATGTTATAGAAAAGAGGAATTATATGAATCTTTCTATTATGGTATGTGGAAAGACTTTACCTGAGAACCTTGTTGTTTTACTCTTAGTCGAGTTTGATATTATTCTAGGGATGGACTGACCTTCTGATTATCACGCTAAGATTGACTGTAGAGCTAAAAAAGTTATTTTTCAGAAAGAGCATCATTTTGTATACAAGAATGAACCCATACAATTGATAACATATCAGTATGTTGAGAAATTATTGAAATATGGAAATGAAAGTTATCTTGCTCATATTGTTGAAAACAAGGGAACTATTCAAATTAATGATGTGCCGGTGGTAAATGAATAACATGATGTTTTTTCTGATTAGTTACCTAGTGTCATACCTGATCGAGAAATCGAATTAAAAATTGACTTAGTTCCTGATGCTTAGCCAATTTCAAAACCCCCATATCGTATGGCTCCAATAGAACTTCTTGAATTGAAAAATCAGTTGCAGGATTTTCTTAACAAAGAATTCATTCATCCTAGCACTTCACCATGGGGATCCCCTATTTTGTTTGTTAAAAAGAAAGATGGATCCATGAGACTTTGTATTGATTATAGAGTTTTGAATAACATCACTGTTGAAAACAAGTATCCCTTGCCTCATATTGATGAACTGTTTGATCAGCTCCAAGGAGCTCAGTACTTTTCCAAGATTGACTTGAGATCCGGAAACCATCAGCTAAATGTGAAGGAGGATGACATCCCAAAAACAGCCATTCGTACTAGATATGGGAATTATGAATTTTTTGTTATCCCTTTGGATTAACTAATTCACCTGCTATATTCATGAATCTTATGAATAGAGTATTTCATGAGTTATTGGATAAGTTTTTGGCTGTTTTTATTGATGACATTCTGGTATTTTCTAAAAATAAGGAGGAGCATGAAAAACATCTAAGGGTTGTTTTGAAAACTTTAAAAGAAAATAAACTATATGGAAAATTTAACAACTGTGATTTTTGGTTGCAATATATTTCTTTTCTTGGGAACATTGTAAATAAGGATGGAATAATAGTTGATCCTGAAAAAACAAAAGTAGTTGATGAATGGCCAAGATCCCCAAATGATACATAGATTCTTAGTTTTCTGGGCTTAGTAAGTTATTACCGATGGTTTATAATGAAATTTTCACGGTTATCTAGCCCAAAAACTAAGTTAACATGGAAAGGGGTTAAATTTGTTTGGATAGAGAAATGTGATGTTTTTTTTCAGGAACTGAAGAAGAGATTGGTAAATGCTCCAGTTTTGGCCTTAACTTCCTGGAATGGTGAGTTTGTTATCTACAGAGATGCTTCTTTGAAGGTACTCGGTTGTGATTTGAGGCAGAATGACCAGGTAATTGCCTATGCTTCGAGACAACTTAATCCTCATGAGCTAAATTATCCCACACATGATTTGGAATTGGCAGCTGTGGTTTTTTGCTTTGAATATTTGGAGGCATCATCTATACGAAACCAAATTCCAAATATATACTGACCATAAAAGTCTAAAGTATATATTCACTCAGAAGGAATTAAACATGAGGTAGAGAAGATTGCTAGAACTGATAAATGATTATGACTATACGATCAATTACCATCCTAGGAACGAAAAAAAAGTGGCAGATGCCTTAAGTTGGAAACATCATGCATCATTATCCATGCTACATTTGGAACATGATACCTTGATTAAAGATTTGATTAATTTTTGATTAGAAGTTGTTGGTGCAGGGAATACCTCTTTTCTTGTTTCAGGTTTCAGTGAAATCTTCGCTGTCAGACAGAATTATGCAAGTGTAGAAGGAAGACTGTGGGATACCAAAAAAGGTAGAATTGGTTAAACTGTGTAAGTTTGCGGAATTTAATCTTGATAAAGATTGTGTTTTAAGATTTGGAAAAAGGTTGTGTGTGCCTTTTGATTCCATGTTGAAGAAAGAATTGTTGTGTGAAGCTCATAGTTCTCCATTTTCTGTTCATCCTTGTAGTACTAAGATGTACAGAGTCCTTCAGGAGTATTATTGGTGGGATGGAATGAAAATAGATATTTTTTATTTTACTATGAGATGTTTGACATGTCAACACGTTAAAGTAGAGTGAAAGTTGCCGAAGAGGATGTTTCGGCCTTTTCCAGTGCCAGAGTGGAAATGGGAGAATGTATCCATGGACTTCGTGGTGGGATTACCAAAGACTTCTTGAGCTAACAATGCGGTTTGGGTTATTGTTGGTTAGCTAACTATGTCTGAACATTTTCTTTCAATTCGAGATACTATGACTTTGAATCATCTTTCTCGATTGTACCGCAAAGAGATTGTCAGGTTACATGGAGTTCCTCTTTCCATTGTGTCTGACTGAGATCCCAGGTTCACTTCTAAATTTTGGAAGGGACTTCAGAAGTCATTGGGCACATAGTTGAATTTCAGTACAGGTTTTCATCCTCAATCTGATGGGAAGTCAGAAAAAACGATTCAAACATTGGAGGATATGATTCGAGTTTGTTAAATGGACTATCAGGGAAGTTGGGATAAACATCTTTCATTAGTTCAATTTTCTTATAATAACAGTTTTCATTCCAGTATTCAGATGGATCCTTTTGAGGCCTGGTATGGGAAGCAGTGTCAGACTCCATCATTTTGGGATGAAGTTGGTGAATGAAAGTTGATGGGGCTATAATTAGTTGATGATGTGGCTGAGAAAGTGAGGATGATCCAGCAACACATGAGGACAACTCAGAGAAGGTAGAAAGTTATGTAGATAATAGAAGGAAAGACTTTTCTTTCAAGGTAGGTGACCATGTTTTCCATAAAATTTCTCCTTGTAAAAGTGAGATGTGTTTCAGTATGAAAGGTAAACTAAGTCCACGGTTCATCGGTCCTTTTGAAATCATGGAGAATGTTGGAACAATTGCATACCGTGTAGCGTTGCCTCCAATTTTGTTTCAGGTACACAATGTTTTTCATGTTTCGATGTTGAGAAAAGTATGTTCCAGATTCATCACATATCTGGAGCCCAGAAGCAGTTCAACTAGAAGAGAACCTTTCTTATGAAGAGAACCCAATTCAAATTCTTGATCGAAGAGAACAGGTATTGCAGAATAAGGTAATCCACCAGGTAAAGGTTTTGTGGAGAAACTGCACGGTTGAAGAAGAAACATGGGAGTCTGAAAATGTTATGAGGTAAAAATTCCCTCAGTTCTTTAATAAGTAAATAAAATTGCAAGGATGCAATTTCAAGAAGGTGGGGATAATGTAACACCCTAAGGATTTCTAAAAAATAAATTGAAATTCTTGAAATTTTGTTTAAGGTAGATAGTTATAATTATCCTTTAAACATAATTTTATTTCTTCTATGTTTTGAATTTCAAGAAATTGTCATCTATAATTGTGTTCAATATGTTATTTAGAGTCTGATTAAACTAACATGTTTTTTTTTAAATTGTAACATACCCTTTTGAATAGTAATATGAATAGTAATATGACCCTAATGAATAGTAAATTTTATTATTATTTTATTTTCTTATGGTTAGAAGATAATAATATCTTGGTTAATTTTTCATTGTGATAAAGAAGTAGTTGTAGTATTAGAAGTGTTAATTTTTGAATTAGATGTGTTTTATTTAAAAATTAATTTAATAATATATAATTTTTTTTTCAAAAATTGACTTCATTTTTGTATTCTACACATTGAAAAATTATTAGGGTAAATTTTTGGGATTTTTCTGAAATTCAAGAATTGTTGATGAATAGTAAAATACGATAAAATATGATAAATGCTAAATACATGATTTACTACATCATAGGTGATAAAAGGATGATGTAAGGCTACTTGGTTTGAACTCATATGCCATTATTATTATTTAGGGTCACTTGCATTGAAATTATTCATAGTTTTGATAAAAATATTATAATAATGATTAAAATAATCTAAAATACCTCTCCTCCTCCACTATAAATACCACCCTCACTCCCCTCTTCCTCCAACACCTCTCAAGCCTTGAGAAATGTCTAATTTCTGACAAATTCCATCCCCAATATTCTTCCCCACGTACTAGAGCTGATGGTCTCACCAACAGACCAAAATCCAAGACCTTAAGGAGGATCTCAAGGAGAAGAGATAAAGAGGTAAACATCCTCTTTTATATTCTTTCTTTTCTTTCATTTTATGTTATTCTCTTCCATTCCGTTTGTCTTGTGTTGGGATATTTCATTATATATTCCCCCTTACTGTCTGTATTTTGTATAAATTATGAGATATTCAATTCCTATCATTAATCTTTTTTTATGAAATTTTAAGAGACGTCGTTAGGCTGCCAAATTTTTGTGAGAAATTTCTCATGATTTTGTTTTATTTCATGATTACCTTTTCTTCATTCCTCACTCCCTCTTATCCAAGAGGCATGAAATCTCTAGAATCATGTATATTCAGTATGTTCTCATTTTTATGGACAATTCCTCATCATTATTCTTCTCCTCTTCCACTTATTTAAAGAATAAAAAAACATTTTCCATTTGTGTCGAATTAACGACATCATGGACGGTGTATTTTCAATTTCCATTAATTATTTCATGTCTGGTCATGAAACCATTTAAATGGTTGAACCAGGTTATAATATATTTTTTATGACTCATATATTTTTCTGTAATTATTTTGTACTAATGGTTCTAATTTATAAGACTAAATGAGGTAGTTATTATCAAAGAACCACTTAAATGATCTAAACGAACATCATTAATTTTTTAACTAATGAATCATCCTCATAAAAAGAATCAATGTTATAAATGGTATAATTTACGGTACTAGAAATATGTAAATACTACTCCATTACAATTCTGGAGTTTCACTTCCTATCAAGATGAACAATTCATCATGAACCGATCGTGAAAATCAAAAAAGAACTCAACCAAAATAATGCAAGGAACAAAATAGTAACAATTAAGGGGTGAAATGAGGTTATGAAATGACCATATAAAATGTTATAAACATGAAAATGATTTTTTAAAATACTAATAAAACTATTTTAACCATTATACAGGAGGTTTAAGAATGTTTTATGTAAGACAAGCCTAATGTAAGGGAATTCAGAACACAATTTCTATTCTTTGGGTTAACATTCGACTTCATTATTTATGTTGTATTTAAATTGTTTTTGTGATGAATTATGATTATAAAATGTTTAATAATGTGTATTTACAGATAATATACATATTCCATCCACTCTATTAAGTATCACTTCAAGTATATGATTTTTATAAGGTACTTTCCTTCTAAAATCCTCTTTTAAAATTTTGTTTTACAAGATTCAAAAGCAATGTTTTTATGCTATTATTTATGTTGTATGATTATGTTTTGGATATTGGGAATTGTTTATGATGAAGGGTGGGACCTATATTTCCCTCCAATGCATTGGGTATGAGTTAGTTGGAGGTTGGCCGTATGGTTACTCCATGTGCAACTATGATGGTTACACAAAGTAAGGTAGCCTTGAGGGTTACAAATTTTAAGGTAGCCAAGATGGTTACAAGATTATGTAAGTAATTCCCCAACATACCTATTTGATGATATTTATGTTATCATGTTTTTTTGGATCTTTTTTAAATCTCATGTTACATGAAGTAAGTATTTATGGGTGAAAAACATGTATTTTGAAAAGTTTTCATACGTTATAAGTATTCATGCACTAATGTGAAATTTCATTATTTTCAATCATTTAATGAGATTTTGTATTCATCCCAAGTTTCTAAATGATTTTTCACAGGTTAATGGATGTGTAATACAATGATGGAAGACATGTTAAATGTTGAATAATTGGAAAGGATTCTTGATTGAAGTTTTAATGTTTTATATTTTGAGAAAAATAGGAAACTATTTTATGGTATCCACTATGTAACAATGTGTAATGTTATGAATGTTTTGTCCTAATTCTCTAAAGCTATAAACTAGAAAAGATCCTCAATGTAAAAGTAAGTGTTTTCTTTACTAAATTCACAGTTTATGTATGTAATAAGGTCGGGTCCTTACAATCTTGGTGTTAAAGGGTTGTTATTATGTGCCTTCTGTAACCAAAAACATTATTTCAATATCCAGATTACATACTGATGGATTCCTGTTCATGTTTGGAAATGAATGTTGATACTTTTTTAAATATAGAATTTGATTTGGTAGGGAAAATTTATATAATGGCCATTATGTGTTAGTCTAAAGAAACCAAGTAATGGAAATCAATGACAAAGTTAATTCACGTGACTCATACCACACCCAATTTGGTGTCACCAGCTATGTCATGTCAATGAGAAACGTTTGAAATTTTTTATCAAGATGGGTATTTAGATTCTTTCGAACTAAAACCACTTGGTGTATGTCATGCGTTTCTACAAGGAAAAATGACCAAAGGCCAATTTAGTGGGAAAGGTTAAAGAGATAAATAGCTTCTAGATTTAGTTCACACAGATGTGTGTGGGACATTTCCAGTTGAGGCAAGGGGTGGGATCTCATTCTTCATAACTTTTACTAATGATTTTTGTAGATATGGATATATCTACTTAATGAGGTATAAGTCAGATTATTTTGATCAGTTCAAAGAATACATGAATGATGTTGAGAACCATCTTAGAAAGAAGATTAAGAAACTCCGCTCAGACAGAGGAGGAGAATATCTTAATCAGGACTTCATTGATTTCTTACGGGAGTTTGGGATTCAATCTCAACTCACTCCTCCTTACACGCCACAGTGGAATTGTGTAAGCCAAAGGAGGAACCACACCCTGTTGGACATGGTGAGATCAATGATGAGTCACTCGAGTCTTCCATTATCCTTTTGGGGGTATGAATTACAAACAACATCACACATACTAAACCATGTACCAAATTAATCAATAAATGGTATTCCATTAGAGTTATGGAGTGGACACAAAGTCATGTTATCGAATTTACATGTGTGGGGTAGAGAAGCATTTTTCAAGGCCTCTTCAGGTAAGAAACTCGCACCCCAAGGAACAAAGTGTATCTTCATAGGATATCCCAAGGAAACAAGGGGATATTACCTATACAACCCCTCAGACAGAAAGGTTAGAGTGGCAAGACATGTCATATTCCTTGAGAGGGAGAACATCTTTAAAAGAGATAGTGGGAGCGAGATAGATTTCGATGAAGTCGAGGCTCAAGATATACATGAGTTGGTACAAGAACAAATTCCACAAAGCCCTATGTAAGAACAATCTGTTCCAGAGACACAAGGACTATGTAGGAGCACGAGAGAGGTGAGAGAAGTAGAACGATATGGTTTTCTGGTCACAGAGGATGGTGACTCATTATTGGTTAACAATGATGATCCCTTTACCTAGAAGGGAGTAGTTGAAGGCACATACGTTTCCAAGTGGCTCGAAGCCATGAATTATGAAATGGATTCCATGTCCCAAAACCAATTATGGATTTTGGTAGATCCTCCAGTTGATGTAAAGACTATTGGTAATAAAAGGGTATTCAAGAAGAAACTGGACTTGGAGAGGCATGTCAGCACACATAAGGCACGACTGGTTGCAATAGGTTTTAGACAGCGTCACAGAATTGTCTATGATGAAACCTTCTCACCAGTTGCGATGCTGAAATCCATCAGAATTCGATTGGCCATTGCCTCATTCCATGACTATGAAATTTGGAAAATTGATGTCAAAACAACATTCCTTAACTGGAACCTCCATGAAGATGTCTACATGACACAACCTGAAGGGTTTCTGACTCCAAAGGATTCCAACATGATATTAATGTGGCAGAAATCCATTTATGGATTAAAGCAAGAATCAAGGTCATGGAACATTCATTTTGATGAAGCTGTAATGGAATTTGGCTTGGTAAATAACGAATGTGAGCCTTGTGTCTATAAAAGGTTTAGTGGAAGTCCAATCGTTTTCATAATTGTATATGTTGATGAAATATTACTAATCGGAAAAGAAGTACCTGTCTTACAGTTAGTTAAGGAATGGTTGCATAAATGATTCTCCATGAATGACTTGGGCGAGGCAGCATATATTATTGGGATCAATATCCATTGTGATAGATCCAAGAGAATTCTGGGCCTCAGTCAAAGTACATACATTGACAAGATACTGAAGAGATTCAGAATGGAACAGTCCAATAGGGGAGTGTTTCCAATGTCACATGGCATTCATCTTTCAAAGAAAATGTGTCCTCAGACAAATAAGGAAATAAAGAGAATGGAAATGATCCCTTACACATCCGTGATTTGGTCAGTCATGTATGTTATGGTGTGTACGAGGCTAGATGTTGATTACGCATTAAGTGCGGTAGGAAGATATCAAGTTGATCCAAGAGACCGCCATTTGATGGTAGTCAAGGCTATCCTTAAGTATCATAGGCGTACTAAGGATATGTTCCTGTTTTATGGATAAGATGAGGAACTAGTCATCAGAGGACATGTAGATGCTAGTTTCAAGATTGATCAAGATGACATGAGGTCATAGAGTGGATGCATCTTCAGTTTTAATGGAGGTGCAGTGAGCTGGAAGAGCTCAATGCAATGTGTGGTGGCAGATTCTATAGTGGAGTCTGAGTATCTCACAGCTTCTGAGGCAGCTAAAGAAGCAGTATGGATGCGAAGCTTCGTCCATGAATTGGAGGTTGTACCGAGAATTAAATATCCTATCACACTCTGTTGTGATAATATTGAAGTGGTGGCAATTGAAAATGATCCAATGTCACATCAGTGGAAAAAGCACATACTTTAGAAGTATCATCTCTTGAAGTATTTTCAACAAAGAGGTGATGTTGTAGTGAGCAGTATTTCCATGGAAGACAACGTGGCGGACCCCTTGACTAAAGCCTTGACTCAGTAGAAACATGATCATCATGTGAGGTCTAATGGACTAAATGTAAAAGGCGGTTGGCTATAGTCCAAGTGTTATTTTGTAAAGGTTGGTGTTTTCAGAACCAACTATTTTTTACATTGATTACTTGAATGTTGACTTATTATATATTGTTCATTATTCTGCATGACTATAATACTAAAATGTCCTAGAATATTTGATTCATTAATAAGGTCATTGAAGATCCCCGAAATTATGAGAACCTTGAAATACTATAACAATATTCATAAATAAATTTCTATGGTTGGATGATATACTATGATAGGACACATAATATATAGACCATCAAGTGAGAGTACTCCTAAGAAGACAAGACTCTCTCTCATGGAGTTCTCACTTGGTAATCTCCAAGATGGGAGATTATGAGAACAGACTCTCCAGTATCAATTCTTTATGTCTTGGTGTGATCGTACATTGCTATCTACGAGCATGTGTAATGGTCCTTAGATTGGATGATTATCATTAACTCATGTCATGAGTCGTGCACTTAGATTTACTGATTAAAACTGTCACACAGACAGTTGGTGGGAAGTAGGGTACGTTGGGTGCATCACGAGTGACATTTTTTTAATGGATAAGTCGAGGAAGAATTTTTCCCTTCTATTTATGGAAGTTGATATCTCGGCCCTTTGGTTGAAATAGAAGTATCCCATGAAATTCCATGGCCATGGTGTAAATGACGATTTAATTTTAGGTAGTCAAAGAACGAGGGATCAAGCATTTAGGGTTATGACACTTCCATAAAACCTGCTTGATGAGATAATGAGACAAATGGAATAAATTACACAGTAAGCATTCATATGAGATGATACGTCAATGCGGTGTCAAATTCTTTCTCTTGGGTGCCTTGATCCATTGCTAGACAATAATATTGGACTTTAGTCAAGCCAACCTAATGCCAACGAGAAAGGGTCCAAGAGGGTCACACACTAACTGCATTCAAGTATCTTATGTAGAATTAAGATTATTCCCATACGTGGTTTAATAATTATTCATGGAATCCTAAATCGTTTTAATGTTATAGGAAGAATAAAATAATACAAGTACACGCCATGTAGTTTTATTTTGAAAACAAGTACACGCCGTGTATTATTAAATATACACGCCATGTAGTTTTCAATTAGGAAAGGAAATGAATAAATGAAAACAATATATACACGTCGTGTACATTTAATGTACAAACCATGTAGTTTTCAATGAAAAACAAATACACGATGTGTAGTTTTTCCAGTCAGGATTTTGAGGAAATATGGTTTCATTATATTATATTTATTATAATCATAGTGGGAGCATGTCAAGAAATTAATTACTTGATATGGGGTTTTCAAAAGTGAATTAATGATATAAATAAAACGCATAGCGCGTTTATTTATTGTCCTAACTCTAGAACCTTAAAACCAATTATAAATATCCTCACAACCCCAAATCTTTTACCAACCCAAGAGAATTGTTGTGCACAACAATTCTGGAGAATTATTTCAAGGCCGAAAGTACCTATTACTCCAAGAATTATCTCAAGACCGAGAGAGATCCTCTTCCATTGGATCAAGACGATATAGGGCGGACAACACAATAAAAGGTTTCTCCACGCTATCACCCAGAGACTCCTTTGGCGACGTCCAGAGATACAAGGTGCACGTGTGGTTCACCACTAGAGGAAGTCTACACTTGGATTCTGCGATGCACTGATGAATCTCATCGGAACGTGATCAAGAATATCAAAGAAGAAAGAACACAAAAAGGTACTTCTTTTCAATTGATTAAATTAATTATAATCAACCTGTAACGATCCTACTTTGTGGTTCTGGGACTTTCCTTTTTCTTTGTCTATTTCTATGATTCAATCCATGGAGACTGAAATTTATCATCTTATTGATCCCGGATTGATCATTGATAATGACAAAATGACAATTGGGCACATCTACCAACACGCTTCCACTGCACCCAGAATGTTCATCAAACAAAGGAATGATGAACTTTCTATCCACAATTGTAGAACACCCCTTTTCCTTTTAAAAAGTTTTAGGGTTTTTTCTTCCACAAATATAACAGGGTGGAAATTCAACTCTTCCATTCTTCCCCATTTCCATATTTTCATATACAAGGTTTTCAATAACCCTCATATACTCTTTCATTCTTTTAGAGTCATAAGACTTAGAGAAATCCTTTTCTATCTTGATAGCACATGAGACTATATCTTCATATGATTAGAATGGTTGGTAGACCAATGTCTGTCAGACTAATAGATTTAGGCCATCAATGAATAAATCAATATTGCTATGTGTATTACATATATAGTCCACAAAATTCATTGATAAAATTTCTATTTCACCTTCATACTTTGTAACATTATTATCTCCTTTTTTCCTCAACTTCAGAAACTGCTTTTCTATATATTTTCACTATTCATGAAGATCATATTTCTCTAAGAAAAGTTCTTCAAATTCACTATATTCCATGTTTTCTATATCATCCTCCTCCTTTTTATTTTTAATTAGTGTCCGCCATTGATGAAAATATTCCAACAGATGAAAATCTTTCATGATAACCCTCTCTTGTTCATGACATCCTATAGTGAGAAATATATTCTCTAAGGAACTTATCCACCGCTCCACTATGAATGGGTTTGTAGTCCAATTAAATGACAAAGTTTGTTGTTACATAAATTGATATAACATAGATCCTCCCTATTGTGGACCGGGATTCTCTATATAGGTATGGTTATTGTTCATAACCTGATAATGTTATCCCAGTATATTTACATGTTTCTCCATAATAGTCACAGCTCCAAAGGCAACATTATTATCTTTCACAGGTGGGAAATCCCTATATGGGATATGCGCATTCATGTGGTTTCAATTCCTTCCACTAGGAACCATTTTTAAATAATTTCATAAACATTATTACGTTAATAATCATAATGTACTATATTAACATAGAAAAAATACATAACATAAATTGAAATCCTATGCATGGATAATCCCACAACCATAAACATTGTATATTTGAAGAAAAATTTACATTTAAATCCTTCATAATGGATTTTAAAGGTAATGTAAATTATCTTATGCATATCCTCTAAGAGTGTCAAACTAGGTTCACAGTAAGGCCCATTGTCATTTATCATGATACCCTGGGTTAATCCTAAAACTCCTTGTTGGGGTTTTAACTCCTAGGTACATCCGTTCAAGGACCAAGTCCTCTTTTAGTATCTAGACATGGATGATTTTTGTAGAAATATCCACATAATCAGTTCCTCACCCAAAACTGGATGTTATTCTTCTATGTTTATCCTCAGAGACTATCTCCGGGTTTTTCCCTTAATCAACATTTTCAAAATCTAGTTTCTAAGTTTTCTAATAAACTTTCTCTAATACAAACTGCGAAGACCCAACCCCAGTTTCCCAGAGCCGGTGCCTTGTTACATTACATTGGCATAATTACAAGAATGTCATATCCTAAAGGAATGAGTAGCTTAGTATATTTGGAAGTCCAGATACATATGTAGTTTAAAAAATTACAACATGAAATTTAAAAAAACACATATGTTTTATTGGGAACATCCACCACTATATGTTTATCCGTATAGGTTATTCATAATAAACATGTTCATATCATAAGAAAGTGAAATATATGAATTGAGTGAGATCAAATTATTATTAAGTGTAAACAATATGGTGGAATATATCATAAACATAAACATTAGGCATGGTGAATAATTAAAAATGCATGCCTTTAAAAAATAATAAACTTGAAGACATTATGGCAGGAATATGAGTTGAGTATATATTGCTAGAATAAAACATTATCATGGGTATTCTACTAGTATAATAACCACATGAACTATGAATTTATAGATTCATAATGATGGAAATTCATATGTTAGTCATTCTAAAACATACCATCAAGGACTTGGCCAAAACCTCTAAAAATTATTAAGGCCATGACCAAAACCATATCTAAAAATGGGCAAGGCCATGGCCAAGTCCATAAGTATTTGTCGCATGAGACATTCCAATGTATCGTGGGGCTATAACGGGCTCCACCTGTCACATACGAAGTTCAATGCATTCCCTATATGAATTGGGATAAACATTAAAAATATACACATTGGTATTGAATCTAACATATGAAATGTAAATAAAATTCCCCGAACATTAATCATAAAATTTAACCATTCAGAGTAAAATGGTTAATAGTTTTAAGGAAAAACATCCATAGTAAATGTAATAATAAAACATTAAATTAAAAATGAAAAATGATATCATAACTATTAATCCCAATAATAGATAATAATAAACTAGAGTGTTGAAAGAAATGAATATACTATTATAAAATCCTCAAGTAACTCTTGAGATTAGAAATCAATTACATTGAAAGGAAGAGTTATTTTGGAAAAATATTTTCATAAAACCAGAAATGAAGTAATATAGTATTTTCATTATAAAATAAGCGATTTTAAAAAATAATGGTTTCTAAATACATATTATAGAGTGAACTTTAAAATAGGTAAGAATGTGAGAAATTCTCTTGGCTCAAGATTGTATTTCAAGAAATTATTTGAAAGATCCATTACTCCCAAAAAGTAAAGGTATAATTCTAGTGGAAAATATTTTATATAAAATTCACATAGAAATTATGATTAGTACATATGAATGAATAATAATATAATTTATTAAAGTAGATAATAAAATTAAACCAAATAAAAATGTAGGTTCTAGTGGAAAAACCTTAAATTAAGTCTGAGGGTGTTCCTCACATTATTTTAATGACTGGAATAATAAATTTTTGGTTCATAAATTAAGGATTAAATAAAATTTTCAATATGTAATTGATTAATTATAACCTCATTAGGTTCATTAATGGCCTTTTCATCTGTTAAGAAATTCAATTTCATTATTTGTGAGTGTTTTCTTCCTAGGTATTCATGATCAGTTTTTCTATATTCATTTACAGATAAACATATAAAATGATAATGGTTGTCCAAAATAGAAGTTTTATGTTATCCGTGAACAAAAATAATATTACATGTTCATAATAGTCGTTTGGTTATTGGGAGTGAATATGAATCATTATACAAATCCTTAATGATAATTCTATGGGTTATTTGGCGGGTTTTTTGACCACGGTGAACTCATTTTAATTTATAAATTAATATCATGTGTAAAAAATGATTCTAAAACCTTAAAGAAGTTATAATAACCATATTATAGTCTAGTTCAACCACAAATATGGGTTCATGAGAGAAATTTAAGATGTTAATAGAAATTTAAAACCCATCTTCATTGAATGTGATAAATTAACACATATCAGACGGTGTTTTCATTTATAATATTAAAGAATGGAAAAGGATAGATGATAAAGAATTATTCCTTAATCATAAAAACATTCCAGAACATGTATGTTACTAGAGTCATCATAACATTTTGATGAAAGGAGGTGATGAAAAAACGAAAATAATGGAACATGATATAAAAAAAATGAAATGAGGAATTTACTTGTTAAAGAAATATTTCTTCAGTGCCTCTTTAGCGGAGAGTTTTTGGTATTTTTATTAGACCAAGGGTTTCTGGATGTGGTGGAGGAGATTTGGAGGATATTTTATGTGAATTTATACTATGAACAAGGCTTTAGAGGAGTGAAGATAATAGGGGGTGAGGTGGGTTTTATAGTGGAGGAGAGGAGGGTTTTCTCATTATTTTACTCATTATTTTATTATTTTTCTAAAGACAACCAATAATATTGATTCTTGTGACCAAGAATAGTAATAAGTGCATTTTATTTTAAACTTGGATTTCTTACATCATCCATGATGCTAGGAATACTGAATTTAACTGATAGTGTATATTTATGGTAAATTACCGTATTTTACAACTCATAAAAAATTCTTGTATTTAAGAAAAATCCCAAAAAATCTGCCCAACCATTTTTTTATGTATAATTCAAAAGTATACTCTTTTTTTTTAAAAATAATTTTCTAAATATTATTAATTTATTTTTTAAATAAAATCATAATTAAGCCGAAAAATAAAAATTTTAAAACTATAATTTGATTTATATCACCTTAAACTATTAATAAAGATCTCATTACCTTATAACCACAAGACAATAAATTAATAATATAATTCACTTTTCATAAAGGTCATACTACTATTCATATTACTATTAATAAGGGTATGTTACTATTCAAAAAATATTAAGTTTATCTTATCAGACTCAAAATATCTTATTGAATGAAACCATGTAAGTCCGTTTTTTGAAATTCAAATCACATAGGTGGAAATATTATGTTTACTGGCTAGGTTACAACCACGTGATGTTCTGTATAGACTTTGTGTTTCATTCATTCAATATTAAATATATGTGAAGAATCTTTGTGTGTCACATTATCCCCTCCTTACAAAAATATCATCCTTGAAATTACCAGAATGAAACCTCATAAAATGATTTGGGAATTTATTCATCATAAGCTCCTCACACTCCCATGATTCCCCATCATTTCCTTTAAATAACGTTTTTGATTTTCTATATAAAAACCTTTTCGGGTTAGTGGGAACCTCACAATCAAAATACAAACAAAACAAACAATTCCTAATTACTAATTCAAATTTCAAACCCAGATACAAAAAATATTAGAATGGATAGCTTGCCACCATGAAAATAAAAAGAACATGCCACAACCCAACTTCCGAGATTCAAATTTTTGAATTGAAGATATCTCACAAACCACTATCACCCACCTCAGTTAGAAAAACCTCATGAAGAATGTGAGTAGATGGATCGTCACAACATAAACTCTATAATATCTTCTACGAACCTCGTCATTGTTCCACTGTTTTCATCACCAAAGAAAAAAATCAAAAAGTCTATGACACACAAATCATCGTCGGAAGTGAGGACATGCGTTGGTTCTTTCATGAACATTCTCAGCAATGAGACATAAATCACATTTTGTACATTAGATAGGATAGATGTCATAACAAAATGGTATGAATGAGCTCCAATTCTCTCCATAATTTCAAAAGGACCTATGATCATAGAGCTTATTTTCTCTTTCATCCCCTTGAAAACACCAGCATGATGGCCTTTCTATCCACACTTGTAGAACACCCCTTTTCCTTTTAAGAAGGAAACATGGTGTTTCCTCCCATAGTTATCACAGGGCATAAAGTCAACTCTTCCCTTCTTCCCAATTTCTATATTTCTTTTTCCGTAGTTTTTAGAAACCCTCTTCTTAACTTTCTTTTCTTCAAATTCATAATACTTAGAGAACTCATTTTCCATTTTGATAGCACATGAGACTAAATTTGCATATCTTGAGAAATATTGGTAGACCAGTGCCCGTATAGGGGAATGGATTTAGGCCATCAATGTATCATTCAATCATTCTCATTGGATTCTATATATAGCACATAGCATGCCTTGATAACCTTGTGAAGTTAGCTTCATACATTGAAACATTCTTATCTTCCTTTTTCCTCAAATTCAGAAACTGCCTTTCCATATATACTCATTGTTCATGATGAATGTGTTTATCTAAGAAAATTTATTTAAAGTCACTCTATTCCTTGTTTTCTATCTCTTCCTCATCCTTTGGGTTTTGAAATAGTGACTTCTACTTATCATTATCTCCTAAAACACTATAAACAGCCATGAAACCATTCTCCTTTTCATTACATCCCAGGGAAACAAATATCCTCTCTAAGGAACATATCCACTACTATGCTATGAATGGGTTTGTAGACCTATTAAATGAAGGATGTTTTTATCACATAGAGCGATGTAACATAACTTCTCCACATTTTGGATTTGGATGCTCCATATGGTTAAGGTTATTTTTCGTAACCAGAGTAAGTTTTCCCATTATAGTTATAAGTTTATCCACAACAATCATAGCTCCAGAGCCAACATCATTATCTTAGTGAGGAGGAAAATGCCTATATAGGATATGCGCGTTCATACGGTTTCAATTCCTTCCACTAGTCATTGTTTCTTAATAATGTCATACACTATATTAAGTTATGAATCATAATGTACTATCTCAACATAGAAAAAAATTATTAACATAAATTGAAATACAATGCATGGATAATCCCATAATCATAATAATGGTTTCATTGAGGAATAATTTACATTTAAATACTTTATAATGTCTTGAAAAGAAAATGGGAAATATCCTAATCATATCCCCTGAGAGTGTCAAACCAGGTGTGCAGTATGGCCCATTGGCATGTACCAGGATACCCTAGGTCAAGCCCAAAACTCCTTGTTGAAGTTTTCACTCATAGGTACATCTGGTCCAGAACCGTGTCCACTTATAATATCTAGACTGGGATGTTTTTTCTATAAAGATCCAAATAATCTATTTCTCACCAAAAATTCTAGTATGTTTCTTATTTTTGTCATAAAAGACTCTCATAGGGTTTCTTCCATAATCAACATTTTCTAAATCTAGTTTCTAAATTTTATACTAAATTTCCTATGATACCAAATATAAATACTTTACCCTAGTTTCCCAAATTCGGTGCCTTATTACATTACATTTTCATAGTTAAAAGATAGTTGTATCCCAAAATAATGAATAGTTTAGTAGATTTGGAAATCCAGATATATACATAAGTTCAACATTACAACTTGAAATTAAATACAACATATACATTTTATTGGGAATATTCATAACTATGAGTTTTTCACTATTGGTCATTCATAATAAACTTCTTCATGTACTAAGAAAATGAAACCTAAGAAAGGGGTGAGCTCAAATGCTCAGTATGGGTAAAAAATACCACATAAGATATTATAAACATAAACATTAGGAATGATGAATAATTTAAAACAGATAACTTTAAAAATAATAAACTTGAACACATTATGGTAGGACTATGAGTTGAGTATATATGTCCAAAATAAAACATAATCATGGGTATTATACTAGTCGAATAACAAAAAGAACTATGAATTTCAAGCTTCATAATGAGGTAAATACATATTATGGACATTTTGTAACATATTGTCAAGGCCTCGTCCAAGACATCTAAAAATGATTAAGGCCTCCTCCAAAACCATATCTAAAAATGGGAAAGGCTTTGGCCAATTCCATGTCTATTTATCTCATGATACCTATTGATGCATAAATGGGATATAAATGTATGAACCCGGGCCTTCATTTTAGGTATGTTTTTCCTTTTTCTGGAGATTTTGTGAAAAGATGATGATTTTAAAATTTTTTGAAGTACACGCCATGTAATTCGATGTCGCGCGAGGCCGTGTGCTAGACATGTCAGGGCCACACACATGGTCGTGTGGGGTGATGTGGATACCACATAAAGTGGATTACAAAAATGTCTAGTACACGCCATGTCCTTCGAGAACACGTCGTGTAGTCTAGGATTAAGAGGACCATGTGGGTTAGCCATGTAAGGAGACTCGGGTAGGGGAATAGAGGTATACACTATATGTTGGGACAACACACCATGTGGTTGGGGTATTACATGACTAGTTGTGGAAGAAGTACATGCCCATGTGAATGGCCTAAAAGAACATGCCGTGTAGGTTTTATACACACCGTGTAGTCGTGTTTTGTAAAACATGAATGTTTCTTTATCCTGTTATTGTCTTGTACTCTTGTGTTCTTCGTATTTGATAATCCTAATATAAGGTGTGATTTTGACCTTTCAGAGCTATGCCACTGAGACGTCCTCCAGTTGTACATCAGCTACCAGACGGTGATCAGACACCAGATATGGCTAATCAGGGACCTCCTACGGATCTTTCTGTTGTGCCAGCCTTGGCCCCAGTAGTTACACCAGTTGTAGGAACTAATGCACATTTTTGGGAAGACTTTTTTAGGATGATGCAGACCTTGCAGGGAGCACCGCCTCCCGCCTCGTCAATGGCAGAGTACACACAGGTTTTTTAGTAGCAGCATCCTCCTACTTCTTCAAGGGATAGAGGACATAAGGATCCAGAGTCACGGCTAGAGGCCATACTGACCATTTTTGAGCATCTGGAGATACCTCTAGAGAAGAGGGAGAAGCTCACTACCTATGTTCTCCGAGACTCTTCCAAGTGGCGGTGAGAGGTGATCTCATAGTCAGGACACCATTAGAGTATGACTTGGTATGAGTTTCGGTGTATCTTCTATGATTACTTCTTCATGGAGACCATGAGGGCTGATCGAGCCTGAGATTTTATAAATCTGGAGTAGGGTACTCTTTTGGTTATGGAGTACTCATCTTGCTTTACTGATCTCCAGCGTTTCATGCCTATTCTAGGAGGTGATGAGTTGTTCCTTGCGCAGAAGTTCGAGGATGGCCTGAGGCACGACATCTGCTCGCAGGTGAATATATTCAGGTTGACTTTGATATCCTCTATCGTCAACCAGGTGCTGATCACATAGCACAATCTGAGGGATTCTGGTGTAGTGATCCAGGGTAGTTCGACATCCAGTGTCAGTGTTCCTCTTTTTGATAGTAGGTAGCGCCTTAGGGAGTCTACTCGAGGAGATCAGAGTAGGCAGAATGTATCTTCGGTTAGCCAGGTAGTATGCTACCAGAGCGGGAGGATCGGACATACTAGGCCTCAATGCTATAGAGACCCAATGGGGTGCCAATCTTGCGGCATGATGAGTCATCTTCAACATTTTTTCCAGATCTTCACTCCTACTGCTGGTGGTAGGGCTTCTTCTATGACATCGCGTACAAGAGATGCATAGGCAGTTTCTCACCAGTCTGGGAACTGGAGTTTTTCTATCCATTAGGGCCGAGGTGGAGGTTGCGGCCATTGTTTTTAGTCACCAGGTTACCAGTGACAGCTGAGTGGATCAACTCAGAGTGCACAACCAAGGTCACAGGGCTGCGGTAAGGGCCAAAATTATTCTGTGGAGTTGACCCATCAGAGGTATCTTTCCTGAGGACTTTTTAGGTTTTCCTCTGGATCGTGAGGTAGAATTTTCTATTGATATCATGCCCGGAGTGGAACCGATGTCCATTAATCCTTATAGGACGGCTACACATGAGTTGCAGGAGCTCAAGAAGCAGTTGGAGGAGTTGCAAGAAAAGTGTTTCATCCGACCCAGTACTTCTCCATGGGGTTCTCCTATCCTATTTGAGAAGAAGGCAGACGGTACCCTGAGGACTTGTGTAGATTATCAGAAGCTAAACCAGTTTATGGTAAAGAACTAATATCCCTTTCTGATGATCGATGATCTCTTAGATCAGCTTCGAGTATCCCAAGTGTTCTCGGAGATTGGATTGAGATCCGGTTATCATCAGTTGTGCGTTAGACCATTTGATATACATCTTACCGATTTATAGAGAAGGTATGGTCTATACGAGTATATGGTTATGCCGTTCGGTCTCACAAATGTGCCTTTAGTATTCATGGCACTGATGAACGGAGTTTTCCATCCATACATGGATTGCTTCGTGGTGATTTTTGTGGATGACATCTTGGTGTACTCTCATACTCAACACGACCATAATAAACATCTTGAGATCATTCTGAGTACACTGAGAGAACATTAGTTATAATCTACGCTCTCGAAATGCAACTTTTGGATGGATCAGATTCACTTCTTGGGTCATGTTATCTGAGAGACAGGAGTATTAGTAGACCCGAAGAAAGTGAGAGCTATAGATTCCTGGGAACAGCCGAAGAATTTCTTATATGTGTGGAGTTTTCTAGGGATGGCTGGATACTACAGGTGTTTCATACATGAAATTTCACGCCTATCAGCACCACTGATAGGTCTGACCAAGAAATGGGAAAAGTTCTTTTGGTCAGATTTATGTGAGTCGACCTTCCAGGATCTGAAAGGGAGGTTGACGTCAGCACCAATACTAGTCTTTCCAGAGTTGGGAATGATCTATACAGTCTACTGTGATTCTTCAGGTATCGGGCTAGGAGCTGTGCTTATGTAGGGAGATGGAGTCATTGCGTACGGGTCTTGACAGTTGAGGCCACATGAGAGGAATTACCTGACACACGATCTGGTGTTGGCAGCTGTTGTTCATTCCTTACACTGTTGGAGAAATTATCTTCTAGGAGAGAACTTTGTGGTGTTTACTAACCACAAGAGTCTCAAGTACATAATCACTCAGTATGATCTGAATTTAAGACAGCGCAGGTGGGTCGAGTATCATCAGTTCTTCAACTTTGATCATGCCTATACCCTGGGAAAGGGAAACATAGTGGCTGGTGTGTTGAGTTGGAGAACTCAGATACAAGAAGTTCATGAGGCCAGCAGTGAGTGGCAGCTTATGGATCTCTTCTCTGAGATTCATTTGGAGGTGAAAAACATATAGGGGTATACCTTTCTATCTTATATAGTTATTACCTCTACACTTCTTGATCGGGTATGGATGAGGCTGCTATCAGACTCAGAAGGAATAGTCTTGCGGGAGAGTGTGTCAAGAGAGGACCCTCTTCCTGGATGGATAGTTGGCGAGGATAATATTTTGTGTTTCAGGGTTGCGTATGGGTGCCTGCAGACATACGCGAGGAGCTGATGCAGGATTTTGATTACCTAGTTTGGGAAGTTCATCCTGGCATCACCGAGATGTATCATGATATACACCGCCAGTATTGGTGTCCAGGTATGAAGAGAGATGTTACTGGTTTTGTCATGAGGTGTTCCACTTGTCAGTAGGTGAAAGCGGAGAATCAGCGACCAGAAGGTCTTCTACAGTAGTTACCCATTACCGATTGGAAGTGGAATGATGTCTCATTGGAATTTGTGATCGGGCTGTTGAGGTCACCTCGAGGGAGAAATGCTATTTGGGTTGTCATTGATAGTCTTACAAAGGTTTCTCACTTCTTTCTCATCAAGGAGACCTTCATTGTTGATGAGATGGGATGGTTGTACATCCACGAGATTGTACATCTACATGGAGTTCCACACTCCATTGTTTCAGATAGGGATGCACATTTTACTTTTTGGATCTAGTAGGGGCTTCAGAAGGCTTTGGGTACACAGGTAATTTGGAGTACAACATACCATCCCCATATAGATGGCCAGTCTGAGCGTACCTTTCATGTGCTTGAGGATATGCTCTTAGAATTCATTCTGGACTTTGGGTGTTCTTGGGAGAAGTATATACCTCTGGTGGAGTTCGCCTACAATAATAGTTTTCAGGAGACTATTTATACGTAACCTTACGAGGCTTTGTATAGTAGGCTATGCCGATCACCTTTTTTCTTGATAGAGGCAGGAGATCCAGCTTTGCTGGGACCTCATCTTGTTCAGGAGACCTCGGAGAAGATAGAGTTTATTCGGAAGAGGATGGCTACAGAAAAATCTTGATAGAAGTATTATGCTGATCAATCGAGACGTCCTTTGGAGTTCACGGTCGGGGATCAAGTTTTCCTGCATGTCACATCACTTATGGAACACAACAGGATTCGGAGATAGGGTAAGCTTTCACCACGGTACGTTGGGCCGTTTGAGGTGTTGGAGAGAGTTGGGCCAGTTGCCTATCTGTTGAAGTTACTTCATAGGTAACGGGATATGCATGAAGCCTTCCACGTTTCTCAGCTCAGACATTACATTTAAGACCCGTCTAATGTCTATCATCCTAAGGAGGTTGAGCTCGAAGCAGATGCATCATTTGAGGATCATCCTATCTGGACTTCTGATCATAGTATGAAGGTTCTCCATGGCCAGTTTGTTCCTCTGGTATGAGTGTTATGGAAGCACGGGCAAGTACAGGACAAGACATTGGAGAGGGAGGCCGATGTATGATTACAGTGGCTAGAGCTGTTTGGTGTTACTTATTCCATGCCTCACTAGGGAAATACGGGAATGAATTTCTTTAAAGGGGTAAGATTTTAAGAACCCGGACTTTTGTTTCAGGAATGTTTTCCATTTTTTTGGAGTTTTTGAGAAAATGGGAGTTTCTGGAAATTTTTCAAGTACACGCCATGTACTACGATGTCACACGAGGTCGTGTGCTGTCCGTGTCCGGGACACACACACAGTCGTGTGAGGTGATGTAGAGGATTCTTATATGAGAGTATGGAAAATCTTAGTACATGCCATATACTCCAAAAGTACCTGCTGTGTACTTTCTTTTTTTCATTAAACGGGTCGGGATCACGTCTGAAAAGTCAAATCATCTTCTTGTAGGTCCAGTTCGACCGAGAGAAGCCTTACGGTGCCTAAACTTCTCCAATCCCCCATCCCTTCGTCCGTTATCTGAATCGACCACTGTCATTTGCATTCGAACTGCAGCGGTAAGCTCTTCCTTTTTCTAGAGAATTGTTTTCCATTTCCTCCTTTTTTGCTTGTGATCATGCATTGAATGTTCTGTGTGTTTTCGTAGATCTACAACATTCTAAGGAGATTCAAGACTCGTGGTTCAAGTATATCATTCTCCTAGCATCAAGGTAGGTGGTTTGTGCATTTCTATTCAAAGTCTTTGAGTTTTATGTGCAATTTCCACCAATACCCTTGAATGTGGTATTGCGTGTTTTCTGTTTTTTCCCTGTGATTTTCCTACCTTTCTTGTATTCTTGTGTAGAGGTAATTTGCTTATGTATGAGGATAATTTCTAGGCTTGGATTTCTTGCCCATTCCTTGTTCTTTTTACGACCTTTTGGTCTTGTTCAGCCTTCTGCCCTTATACCTGTTTTTCATGGCTTGTGACCATAGGATAGAGTGTTGTTCTCTGAAATTATTATTATACTATATACTAGTTATCCAAGTAGCTATGTAAATTTACATTGTCATTATATCATTATTATGCATTTACTAGCATGGGGACGTGAGAACCTAGTGCAATAGACTGTATGGGGATAGACCGAGTGAGCTTCCTCAGAGAGTCTTGGACATTATAGACTATAGGGGATAGACCGAGTGAGCTTCCCAGAGAGTGTTGGATATTGTATAATAGAAAAGGATAGACCTAGTTATATTCCTTAGAGAGTATTGAGATTTATATATTATACGGGGGTAGACCGAGTGAGCTTTCTCAGAGAGTTTGTGTTTTTTTTGAATTTCTTTAAACCATTCCAGGCGGTATGAGGAATTGACCGAGTGAGATTACTCATAGATTCTCGAGACCTTGGGGCCATAAGGTGATTTGACCGCATGATCTTCCTCAGAGAGTCCCTGACTACCATATACTATAAGGGGAATTGACTGAGCGTGCTTCCTCAAAGAGTCTTATATTTTCGTTTGACCAAAACAGAGGGTTTATGCTGAATGTACTACCCCAAGGGTTGTTGGTACTTCTTGGATAGGAATAGAGTGGATGGTTATGATTAATTACCATAGATATTCCTATTTGTGGTTATCTATTTGCTTCACTGCTACTTGTTTACTTTTGCATTGTTTACAGTTGTGTATCATCCTGTTTATTGGTTACTATTTACTGCTTACAGTACGATTACCTGCCAAATGCTCACTGACTATTAGGAACAGGTTTTCAGGTGGTTTTCTATTGGGATTTAGTCTCACACCCTATTTGGTTCATTCTTTTGGGCCCAAACGGATTATATAGCTGCCTGTATAGACAAGGGTATGTGCCGTTCGACATCACGTACATGATTTCATTAAGGTAGAGAGCATGGGACCAAGCCGAGGCGTGCGACACTGGGGAGTTTCTTATCTGTTTTTCTTTTGTACTTTGGGTTAGTAATGTATTCAGCATGTTGACTTGTTTGTCTTCTTTCCAAGATATATGTATCATGCATCATTTCATATATGTGTGTGTGTGTGTGTTCTCCAGTTGGTTATTGTTTTAGTCTTCCATTTTTTACTGTCGTTAGATATTTACTACATTCTCTCTTGTATAGGTTGTTTACTTCAACTGTGTACTCTGCCAATGGGGGCATAGTTTTCCTAAAAACACACCCAAGGCCCTCGCTACTAGTCAGCAGCCTCTAGCATTTGTGGAAATGCGCATGATGCCATGTGACCAACCAGGTACGCAGTGCCTCTTGGTGCCTTCTAGAACCGGGAAGTTACAATAAAGGGATCCACCTATCAAATAATAAGTCCAATTCATTCCACATATGAATGGGTATAAACATAAAAATATATATATTCATATTGAAACTAACATATGAAATGTATATAACTTTCTCTCAAATATTAAGCATAATCACTATCCATTAGGAGTAAAATGTTGAATGGTTTTATGATAGCCCATCCACAGTAAAAATAATCAGAAAGTATTCAATTAAAAATGGTATATGTTATCGTAAAGATTAATCCATATAATATATAAAAATCAACATGAGTGTTGAAACTAATGAAGATAGTCTTTTAAAATCATCGAGTAATTCTCGAGATAAATAATCTTTTACTTTGATAATAAGAGTTCTTTTGTAAAAATAATTTTATAAAACTAGAAGTGATGTATGCTAATATTTTCATAATAAATTATAATATTTTAGAAAAATAATGGTTTCTAAAAACATATTATATTGTGACCTTGAAAATAGGTAAGAATTTGAGAAATCCCCTTGAATCGGGAATCTATTTCCGGAACATTTTTGGAATGATCCTTCTAAAAAATATAACTCCCCATAAATGAATGTATGATTCTAGATGGAACGCATATATTGAAAATTCACACAGAAATTATGAGGAGTACATATCAATGAACAAGAATTTATTTTAGGTAAGTAGATAATAAAAGTAACTCGAAAGAAAATAGAGGTTTAGGTGAAAAAACCTTACCTTTAGTCTGAAGGTGTTCCTCACATGTTGTAAATTACCCGAATAATTAAATTTAGGTTCAAAAATTAATGAATCCATATATTTATTTACACATAATTGATTTATTATAACCTTATTTGGTTCATTCAAGGCCTTTTATGGGTTAATAGATTCAATTTCATTGTTTGGGAGTCTTTTCTTCCCCAGTATTCATGATCGGTTTACTTATATCCATGTATGGATAAACATGTAGAATGAGAATGGTTATCCAAAATAGAAGTTGTATGATATTATTGAACAAATATAATATTACATGTTTATAAAATTCCTTTGGTTATTGGGAGTGAAGATGAATCATTATGTAAATTTTTAATGACAATTGTTCGGGTTAGTTGGAGGGGTTTTGATCAAAAAAAAATCATTTTGTTTTTTAAATTAATATCATTTGTACAACATGATTCAAGAACATTAAATAAGTTATAATACATATATTATAGTCTGTTTCATCCATAAAAATTGTTTGATGACTATAATTTAAGATGTTAATAGAAATTGAAATCCTATCATCCTTCAACGTGATAAATTAACACATCTCTGATGGTGTTTTCATTTCTAGTATAAAATAAGGGAAAATGAGAGATGATGAGTAATTAATACTTTATCATAAAAATATTCTGGTAAATGTAAGGTACTGGAGACATCATATCATTTTGATGAAATTAGTTGAGGGGAAAAAATAAAAGAAACGAACATGAAATAAAAGAACTGAAAAGTGGAATTTATCTCTTAAAGTAATCCACCCTGAGAGCCACTTTAGAGGAGAGGTTTTGTTATTTTTATGAGACCAAGGGATTATATAAATGAGATAGGATATTGGGAGGATATTGGAGAATAATATAGACTAGGAACAAGGCTTTATAAGAGTTAATAGAAGAGTTAATGGGGGGCGTTATAGTGGAGTAGAGGACATTTTTTCCATTATTTTACTCAATATTTTACTATTTGGCTGTAGAAAACCAATTTTATTTCATCTTGTTTCAAAAAATATTAATATTTACATCTGAATTAGAACGAATTGGGATTACATCATTCACGATTCAAGGAATAGTGAATTTAACTGATAATGTATATATACGGTAAATTACTGTATTTAACTATTTATCCAAAATTCAAGTATTTTAGAAAAATACCACAAAATCACTTTAACCATTTTTTTGACATGTAGAAATCAAAAATAATATCCTATATTTTGAAGGTAATTTTATAAATATTATTAATTTAATTTTTAAGAAAAATCATAATTTATTTGAAAAATAACAATTTTAAAACGATAATATGTTTTATATAACCTTGAAAAATTAATCAACATCTCATTATCTTTTTACCTTAAGACAATAAAATAATGATATGATTTACAATTCATAGGGTTAATATTTCTATTCTTATTACTATTCATAAAGGTATGTTACTATTCACAAAAAACTATGTTTTTCTTATCAGACTCCGAATATCTTACTAAATGCAACCGTGTGTGCGGGATTTTGAAATTCAAATCACAGAGGGGGAAATTCCGTTTAATATATAAGCTATAAAAAATTGGTGTTTTGTTGTGAGACAGTGTTTCATGAATAAATATTACATTTATGTTTTTAATCTTGGGGTGTTACAAACATCCTCCTTTATGACTACCAAAGACATCTGGTATTTCCCTCAAAATGTTTTTTCATGAGAATATTTTTGGTTCAATGCCAGAAATATCACCCAAACTCCAACCTATTTCTTACACATTGTCTTTCAAAATCATAACATAATTTTGTTTTTGGAAAGGGGATATCTTATTATGAATGATTACAGTTATCTTTTACCTTTATACGAGATAAAAAAATTTCAAATCAATGTATATTGGGTTTAATTCCCGATTTTTTGATTGATCTAAATATGTAATCAAATATGGGTTTGTCACACACACTACTTGTATTTTCTGCACTTAATTTGAAATATAATATACATCATCATTAAAAAAATAACCAAATATATCATGTAATACAATGGTTACCTATTCCATTAAGATAAATATAGATTCTTTAGAATCATTGATAGCTAAATCTTCTATAGAATTTTCCATCCTTAGTTATTTTATATAGGTCAATATTTCATGAAACATTCATAAATAGTCAATATGATCATCCTCTTAAATGAAATCAAGTGTAATGATAATAAGGTTTCCTGAAGTAAATGATTTTGTAATGGAATGCCCTGTCTTCAAAATCCATGGTGAGTTTTCATTAATTAACGTTGATAATTGTATTTCCTGTATTCAAGAATGGTCTCACCAAAATGATTCGTGAGTGCCTCAGTTGTCTATGTTCCACCATGAATAGAAAATATAATTCTCATGGGAAAATATAAATCTTACACAATATCTAACACATCATCAATGACTATTATAGAACAATTATTTAAACAGTTTCCAAACTACATAAGAACACTTATTGGACTCAAATATCCCATCTACAAAGATGTAAACACCATGTGGGTCATAAAATTTCTTGAGGTTACTAAATCAAAAGAAAAATATGAAAACATTATTCAACTAGTAGTGCAAGAGATATAAAATATACCTAGATCATTAAATATAATAGTTAATTGTTCTTTGACATGTTTAGATACAAACCTCCTTAAACTAATACTTTTATTCCCTCCAATTTTTCGTTTCTTCATAAAATGTTATTTCATTATCATAAAATACTTTGGGATTTTCATATAGGATTTAAGAATGGATATATTGATATCAAAATTTTAGAATCTTTAAATAAATATTTAATGAATTTTTTATCGTTGAATCATCTTATAATGAATCATTCGTGATAGAAATGGAAGTGGAAGTTCATTATTTTTTATTTTCATCATTTCCATGGTGTCTCTGGTTTCTTTCATCTAGTACCAACCTCATCACATGCAGAAAAAATTTATTATTAAGATGTATTTGATGTCATTTATCTCTATATAATTTCAGGATTTATTTCTTTTTGTTCAGGTGATCTTCATGTAGGCACAATTGTGGTATTTGGGTGAATATCCTTATCACTTATTTTTTTATAATGCTCACATTCTCCATAGGGTTGGTAACTAATTTAAATGGAATTTTCTCTATATTTTTAGATAAAAATATCCACATGTTTTCAAATTTTTCCTTAACTATCAAATTTTTTTCCTCTAATTATTAGACTTTTCTTTCTTGGATTATTGAATAGGTTATGGTGCACTAGTTCTGATTTATCAATGTATTTTTTTGAACAGGGGGCTTGTTGGAATATAGGATTGTTGTATGACTACTTTTTTGTTTTTTTAAATGGTGGTCGGTTTTTTATGGTATATTCTAGAGATATAACAGGGAATTGGTTGGTTTTTATTTTGATGTTATGGCATGTCCAATTTGTTTTTTTACTAAATAATTATTAGATACAGTTACAACCAATCGATCATTTATCTTCATGGAATGTATATATCTATAAGGATTCCTCAATGATCTGAATTCCTTTATCCTAAACATGTTTACTAGAAAAATTATTCTAGGAAGAATATGGATGAAAAAATTTAGATGATCATTGTTGTTAAATAGTTTACAATAAGTCCATCTATAATACCAAACTAGTTAGCTCTACTAGTTTATATTTATGTTATGATGATGAATTAAATGTTATTTCCGAATATATTTCTATGGTACCAGTACCTAGTCTTCCAAACTATTATGTGTTTTGGAAAATATTTTAAATTTACATGTTATCATTTATCAATGAATTATCTATAAAATATCCATCATATAATCCCTCAGGTATATTCTTATCATTTTCAAGTGGTCCATGCTAGAAGAAAATAAGGAATTGATGTTTCTATATGGATCAATGTGGAAAACTTCCAAAAAATTCTTAAATCTATCTTTATATATACTATGAGTTTCTATAGTATATTTTTAAGGGAATAAACCCTTATCTTGTGGTTGTTCTCTGAAAAGTGGGGGAAAATATTTGTACAAAACATCTTTATATATCTATCTAATAAAAGATATCTCCTATTTATACACTATAAAACAATTATTTTTAACCTAATTATATTAAAAAAGGTAACCCCCCCCCCCCACACACTTTAATTTATCATCATCCACTCCTCTAGGTATTAGTGTAGAAAAGACATTTGAAAACTCCACATTTTTGTCAAGGTCTCCACTATCAAGACCATGGATATATGGTTGAAATGGGATTAGAGTGATTTCAAGTTCAAAAACATTTTTTCATTGTCAACACATATATTTGGTTATTTTGATTATTATAATGAGGTGACAATAGTTCAATAAGTGTTGTGTTGGGATTTCCATCCATGATTCCACACTCGGAGTGAACCTTTCATGTTTTACAAATTTATTTAAGAGATATTTACTCAAGGTATAGTTTTGTGTTAAGATTTAATAGTTTGGTCAAAGATAAATATATTTTGGGATCTAAAGAGAAATATTTTTATTTAAATATACAATCATCTGAGTGAGAGTTATATTTTGTTTCCTTTTTAAATACCTCCATAATAACTTTTCCTATCCTTGATAGTCACCCTTCCAGGGGTGTGGAAGAAGAAATTATTTATATTAGGTTAAATGTATTTATAGTGGTAACCTAATGTTATCTCATATAGAGGATATATAAAATTTCATTACCACTTTTGATTAGATAGAATTTATGTTTTTGATAAATGGTTTAATAGAAAATTAAAACAACATACCAAATATTAAAAGACATAATTATGGAGAATGTGATGGGTTCATGGTTGGATTTTCATTTTCACTATTATCGCATCTTATAAAATTTTGTTAACAGACCTTTTTATTAGTTGATAAATTAAATAATAGTCATTTGATTTATCAATCAATATTATCTGAAGGTTATTATGAAGACTACCCCATAGTATTTCTTCTTAGTTATCCCCCATTCTCGTGAAAGTGAAATCCAATAAATCAATCCCAACCAACAAAGGAAATCCCTAATTTGGTATTGGTGTTCATCGAAATTTCATAAGTAACTCCCTATATTCCCATACATTCCATAAATTTATAGACACTCACTACCAAAAATATCCTTTTTCATTAAATAAAATAGACCTGGTAAACCAAGATGACAGATTTCTAACATCAATACTAAATAAAAAAATTGAAATCCTGAAATATTATTCTATTAAAAGAATCTAAGACCCCTATAAACTAAAATCAGTCCACGTTATATATTTTTTTAATCAATAAATGTTGAACTAAATAATAATTAAAGAACTATATCACTTCCCAAATCACATATAATATTATCGTTATATTCAAATGATAGCATAAAAGAAGTGGGGTAGAAGAAGTCATTGATAATCTAAAGAAATAGATGCTAAAGCAGAAACTATGACCAGTCTCCAGAAATCCCAAAAGATTCAAGTTTCCCCTCAATAATTATCTTCATCTTAATTATAAAGATCTATGGTTTAAATTTTCATCTACTTGATAAAAATTCTAAAATCCTCTTTATTTTGAAATTGTTATCTTAGATTTTATTCCACTGTCTCCCTAGAACCTCATAGTCCCCAAATATCTAAAAAATTCATTGATTATAATTTATTATTTGTAAAAAAATTATTCATTTTTTAACCCATGTGGCTAACTCTGGATTGTTACATGGAGGCTGATGTTCTAGCCTAATTCTTTATTATGTGGTCAAAAAAATCCCCTGATCTCCCTCTATTTTTATCCCACAACCAATTTTCTAAAAATTAAATCTACTTATATAAGGTGGACTATGATAAATTAATCCTGAGGGGTAAATTATTTAATGGGTTGAGAAATTATATTCCAATTTTATTTTCAATTCCTAAAATTCACATACATTCCTCATAAAAATTATTATTGGATGAAAAATTTAAGGCAAAAAATTAACCTATCTACAAATCATCTTACGAGGGCACAATAATTATCTTATTAGGGGCTCACATAGTTGAATTTTCTTATCAAATGTAAAATTATTCTTTATATCTCAATAATGGTCTAAAATGGGTCATAATTATATTATTTGTAAGTCAATTTACATATACTTGAAATGAATTCTCTTATACAATTAGAATTTCCATATCCATTTTCCAAATTTTGATAAGTGATTCAAAAAATTACATAATAATTTCCTTACCTAATTTTTCTTGATATGAGGAAAAATGAAAACATCTTAAAACAAAATTTAGACCTTAAAAATAATCTTCATATATTATAGAAAAAAATTTGAACTCCTAAAAATTTGTGTTGAATTTATTCTCATAATTACAAAGATGAAATAAATAACTAAAATTTCATTTTTAAAAAATAAAAATAAATCCATAAATTGTTCCCCAAACCATGTAATGTTATTATTTCATCCTAAAAAATCAGTTGATATAATAATTAAAATTAAATGTCAATTAGATGAAAATATAGTCTCTGTAAAACCTCATGGGAGTGCTTCCATATTTATTTTCATATTATGTAATCAACTCATGAATTTATTATTAATTCCATCATAGATCATTTTATCACTAAAAAAAGAAGATACACACCATACTCAATGGAGATTATCTCTCCAATATGGGGAAAAGTTTCTCCTTGATGTCAGAATCCCTACTTTTTTCCCTCAACATGAATAATGGTTCAGCTAGATATTTATAGGCAATATATACACAAAATATATAGATGAACTAGGTGGTCGTGTAGGATGTAGATTTTCAATGTGATTTAAATGTACATATAAGAATTCCAACTCATGGATCAAAACTCTTGGTTCCTAAAATGTGATTTAACAGCATTGTAAGGACTCTTCCTTGTAGTTACAAACTCCCAGAGCCCATGAAGTGACCAAACGTTTTTATAGAGTCTATAACCCACTATATATACGTCTTCATACCATGAAACATTTATATTTTATTTTATATCGTAATATTCATGAACAATGATCTACATAAAAAACAGTGGAGATACTCTACGAACAATGAGTATAACCTTAAAACTGAAAATATTATTTAAATGAATATTTCAATTTTTTATTTTTTTCATTAATTTCCCACTATATATCTTCAAAAATATTTCATACCAATAAGTAATCAGGACCATTTTTTCCTCTAGGAAATAGATATCATGGGGATATAACCACTAAATATATCCACGAAGTTTGAAGACATCCATACAACCACTGAATTATTCCCATGTGGTTTGAGGAAATATAAATCATAGAAGCTAAAATGAAGGGTATTATCAATTTTTTGTAGTAAAATATCATGAAAACATTTACTTCCCCTCATAAAATATTAATTTTATGTGACACCTAAAAATATGCAATCAAATTAAAGATAATATATGAGAAATAAAACCTTCATTTCAAACCATAATCCCATGACCATAAAATGACAAATGGCTACAAAAATACATTTAACAAAAAATTTCCTAATATTCACAATAAGATGGTTTATAGAGAATAAAAATCATACCATAATAAAATAAAACATTATTTTTGTTATTGAGATGCTACAACCAATACTTCCCCATGGGTGACTTTATACTCACTTGTATATGGGATTGAGGAAGCACTACCAATTAGGGTCAAATTTCCTTTACTCTAACTATCTATCTACAGTCAGTTGTTTGAAGATATGCTATCATATACAAGACTATATGAGATAAAAATATTTGATGATAATGCACACATAGAACAATCTAGATAAAAATAAAAATTAATTTGTTTGTATGTTCAACAAGAAGGATGACCTATGATCATTCCTGAATGTTAAAAGAGTGGTATCTCTATGAACCCCCATGATACATAGGAAGAAACATAAAAATTGGGCCCGAAATGGGAAATGACATATCTAATACATATGGTATACTACAATGAAGCCTTTTATTTTTTCAAAATGGATTCATAGATTATTATGACAACTAATAATGTAAGGGTTTTGAAGAAATATTGTACATAAATTCAGGAAGAGTTTATAACATTGTTACTGCATGAAATTAAAAAACATGAAAACAACCCAACAATATAATAGAAACCACATGTTATGAATTGCTTGTCCCATTGACTCAAAATTAAATCATCTAGTCCCTGATACAAGTCTATATACTACTTAGAAATCACTCTATTATATGAAATAATTTACTCACATTTGATCAAGATCTATGTAAGATCCCAACCCAGGCATGGATTTTATCTATAATCTCATGAAAGAATAAAACTTCCCATGATCTTTGACTTAATCTATCTTATTATGTTCCTATTTTCATGTATTTTTATTAGGGAAAAATCATTATACCCTCCACAAATTGTCTGAATATAAATTGTATAGAAGATTTTTTTTTCAATTTTAGATTTTCAATTTCACAACATTAAATATTAGTCAACTAATATAAAAGACCACAACTTCTAGTTTTCATATTTGATGTCCTAAACTGCTCGAGAATTTTTTATAGTGATACCTATTTTCCTTACTTGAGATCCAGATCAATGTTGGATTTCTCAATTCACATTCCTATCTATTTTCTAATTTTTTATAAGAATAAAAATCTTGATTCTATAAAAACTATAAAAACCCAATCCCTTAAAAAATTGTTTTTCGAAACAGTTGAAATAATTTTCCATCAAATAAAAATCAAGGATATTTAATTATATTTTCATTATAATATTAGTCATTTAAAAACATCATCTAAAACATAAAAACATCATCTTTATTTAAAAGTCCATATAAAGATCTCAACTCCCGTAGATATTTTAAAACAATAAAGGATACACTTTAGAAAATATATAAGTTAACTGGTGAGATAAAAATCGATGCAATGTTATAAACAAAAAAATAACTTATAACATGATAGTCAAGAGGCATAACATGATATCCTAAATAGGATGATCATATTCATGGGAACATAGAATAAGTAAATGGAATTCTATTATAAAGGAATCATATTATATGTTGAAAAAAAATGACATCACAATCATAAGTCAACTGATTCTCCTAACACCATCATCATAATGTGGAAAATGTCCCATGATGGATTGGATTTACTACCCATTCCCACAAACATAGTGGGAAATTACTAGTGGTGTATTATGTTCATAACCTCCTCCCATAAATAACATCTCATTAGACATAATATATTACCAAATGTTTTGTATGGAAATATAATTTTGGTTACACCCAACACATAAATTAAAATTATACATAGTCCTTCCACATGTGTATAATAAACCACATATAAATCATATGCATGATCAAACCCAACAAGAAGAAGTGGGTTTCATAATTCTTATTCAAGTCATAACTGAAGGCTTAAATCATAAAGATTACCATTATAAGAATGAATTTTTTAATTTTTAACATTCATAATTTAAAAGGGGATATTTTTCTTGAACATGGTGTTATAATATATAAAATTAATGGCAAGGATCTATGGGAATAATTAATAAAAAACCAACGTGGTGATTCATTGTTAAATAAGTAAATGATATTTTTAAAGAAGGGAAAGACTTATTATATTAAAAAATCTAGAATTAAACTAATAAGGGTGTCAATAAAATAATTTTATTTTAATTAAGATATTTTTTTGTTTAGAAACCTTTTATGGGGGTGATTCATGACATAAGACATATATAGAAAAGATCCATTAACATGGGATCACATAAAAGTGCAATTTTTGGAAGTAAAATAAAAACATATATAACCATAGAAATGAAAACTATATTTTGATAGTTCTTTATTTAAGGGACATATAAAAAATAAATGAGGTTTATTTGAATATTATTTCATAAATTCGGAGAAAAATAAAGAGAAAATGTAACTCAATGGTAACGAAGGGGTACAGAAGATCCCTTACAATGTTTTAAAACACCATTAATAAAATAACATATCATAAAAATATTATAAATACTTCCATTGAATATAAGATAAGTAAAACAGTAAGTTAAATTTAATTAAAACATAATTAATCTTTTGATAAAGAAGAACATTTGTTTGAAGTGAAATTGTGGATAGAGAGGGAAAAACATCTTGTAAAATGATGAAAATTATTCTTAAAACTTTTAATTTTTCCAAAATGAATAGAGATCATCAATAAGTATGAGTTGAATAAAAATTTATCTCATAAGATATATATGTGTTATAAAATATTAAATTAAATATGAAACTAAATGAGAAACATTATATATCGAGGAAATAGATTGAGTTCTAAAAAACCATTATATTTTATGGTAGACATCAATTGTAGTCCAAAAAATAGAATAACATGAATGGAATTGTAGATTACATGAATGAACAAAATTTAAGTTAATATAATTCAATGGTATATTATTTATTCAATAGAAATGAATATTGGTGTATACTATCAATTCATGCTTCAATAAAGGGTTATTGTGACTGAAACACTTACCTTGTTCAAGATTCACTATGCACTTGCACCTAACATCTAGAATAATCAAATTTTGTTTATTAAATAACTTCTTAGAAACCCAATTATAATATTTTTAATTTATTATAAACTAATAATTATATTATATATTTTTTATTATATATTTTTCTTGTCTATATCAGTTACTTAATGATGTTTTGTCAATTTTCTCATAAGATCATATGTATGTTTACCATGGTAGATATGATCTTAAAATAGTTTATTTGTATCCGAAATATTAATAGCTTCATGTAAATAATTTTTTTATATTAAATATATTTTTAAGGACATCCAATATTTGTGGTGATAAAAAATTAACTTTAATGCTCGTGGAGGTGGTAGTCTCTACATAGACATGATTAATGTTTCCATTTTCCAAAAAATTATATGGAGTGAAGGTAGATGAAACCATTGAAATATTAGAACCATATTTATATTATTTATGTCATATTTTTTGATTCATTACATATTTTTTCCATCCATGAATGGTTGTGATGGAAAATTGTAGATGTCACTTTGTGGAGGTGACAATCCCATCAACACACTAATGACACTTTTGTTCTTATTCATGGATGTACATGAACAAATAAAGGTTATTACATTAAAATGGATTAATATAATTATAATAAAAATACTAACTATATTATATTCTTATGGATATTAGAAATTTTGAAGAGGAAGATTAAAGAAAAATGACTATTAAGGTAATGCTTATATTGGTGTCTTGGTGATGTCTTATGGATCTTCATGGTAAAAATTCCTTATGAAACTTTTTTAGAGTAAGGGAATATGACTGAAAAAGTTAAATATTATAGAGTTATGTTTCACCATTTTTCACTAAAAAATATAGTGGTATGTGTTACCATGGAGGGGTGGATGTGATCTTATTTATAGGTAAAGAAAAATTTCACTTTTGAGAATACCCTTTATAATTCCATAATATCATCACACTATTTATTGGTAAATGACTCCAAAATTACATAATAATAGATTTTAGTGTGGTATTGGTTAAAAAATTCATGAAAAAAGTTTTTCTATATAGGTTTTAATCATAATTCATGTTTTACCCTATGTTTTAATATTTGAACACATTAATTTTTACCATGGTAACTAGTTTATAACTATTTAATTTTAATTTTACCTAAAAAAACATAATAAATACAATATAATTTTTTTTATGAACCATAATTTAATCCATATATGGTATAATTAAATATATCAATATATGAAAATGTAGTTTTTAAAATATATAATACACTAAAAATAGTGTTTGTATAAAATTTACTTCTATCTATTATGTGTTCTTAATATTATTTAGTATTTTTTACCAATAGAATGAGTGTGAATATAATTATATATAATTTTCAAAATAAATTTTTATTAAACAGGTATATTATATTAATTTTATTCATTATGTAATAATTAAACGAAATTAATAAAAAAAATCATTTAAAAACCCATTTTTCAATTATCACGATAATTAGCTTTAATCTTACTAATATTATATTTAAGACTAAAAAAAAGAATAAATTTTTAACTAATTCTATAATTTTGAACTAAAATAGAAAATAATTTTTTATATTTTATTTCTAATAGAGCTAAATTCTATTTATTAATATAAGTGTGTAAAATTAGGTTTTTTTGAAAGGTTACATATTTTTTAAAAATGTTAAACAAGTGTTTTATAAATTTATCATAATATTTTTAAATGAATGATGTTACTTATTAAATGTATATATTTTATATAAAAAGGGGGTTTTACACTTTAAAGACAATTTTTTATTATAATGTTGTATTATTTAAAAAATATGCATTTTTTCTATTAACATAAAAATCCATTATTTCTGGAAAATATCAAAGATTCATAATCTAAAAATTTAAATGAAATGATTTCAAAAATTACGTTTATTTAAAAAAATTATAATTATAAGAAATATAAATTTTTCATTTAATTAGAAATTATAATCTATTAATAAAATTTAATTTATTGAAAAATAAATTTTTTAAATATTATAATCCATAAGGATCTTAATCTGAGCTAATCTCTTCAATAAAATTTATTAAGAAAAAGGTAGTTCAAAAAATTACAAAAAAACATATGGCATAGATATTACCACCAATCAAAAAGTGGAAAATAAAAGCTCCCATAATAAAACCATAGAAAAAATATCCACTCACAAAATGAGAAATGGGGCTCGAAGACCCCCCCTCCCAACTGTATGGACTATCAACTGAAGAAATACACCTTTTGCACCCCATTATGGGTTGGATTCATATCCATACAATAAAAATGTATCATAGGTAGACCAAAACCATATGACCATTTATTGGACATATAATGATCCAAAAATACGACTCATTTCATTCCCATAATATGTGGCATGAAGTCTAACTCATATTGCCAACATGAATAGCCATCCCACATCAAAATCTAAAGCCACATCCTGAGCATGCCGACCAGTAGCTCGCAACATATCCAGTGAGGGTTTCTTATCTGCATCCCAATGTAATCTCTTATCTAATTCCCAATGTCATCATTAAAATTACACATATCATGGTCAAACACCATCATTATTGTCCACCAAGATCTCCAACGCTCATCATTTTCAGGATCCCGAACCCCTCATTAGCCTACGCCCCATGTCATGGGGTGTCCACCATCTTAAACTCCTTCCCAAGTGTCTAGAAGATCCCCTTGAAAACAAGACATGAACATGATAGATTGTACATTGAATCATATTTTTATCCCTTTTATATGCTAATCATTGAAAAAAACTTTTTTAATGAAATATTCACACCATCCCAGGTCATTTTGATTCACCTGATTTCCCACCAGCCCATAGCACTCTATCACCAGGCACTACTTTCAAGTTGGTATCACCAATGAAAATATTTTCATTGAATATATTAACAATGACCATGTTTTCAATGACCCTATTTTTTCCTATATATAATACTAATAAATTTATTCCATTCAGACATCACATTACAAAAGGTATCATTTTATTTCCTCCAATATTAATTCTGTATTAGTGTCGTTCCTACTCATTATAGGTTTCCTTTTGATTTTGGTGATCCCCGAAGGTGAATATGGACCAATATGTATTCTTATTGTAAGGATTTTATTCTTTTCTATTTATTAAATACTTTTAATTTATGTTCCTTTAATGGATATACAAGTCCATTATGAGTGGTTAGTATATAGATTTTTGTTTTTTTATAATTTTTTATTATGAAATAATAAATTGGTGTTTGTTAAATCCTTATCATTTAATAATTTATTCCCTGTCTATTCCAATTCCTTGAACATATAAAAAAATATATAGAATTATATACATAGATATTGGGGAGATAATATTATTTCAAAGAATCTATAGGTGTTAAATTAAATTATATATGACTTGATTATAATAACATGATATATATAGTTACACCTTCCTATACTATTCCAAACTTGTCCATATCCTCTATTTCCATATATATGTTTTTTAATCTTATGAGATCCTTCCACAGAAACCTTGTATTTCCCCCTTCTCCAAACTAGAATATATGTCTCCCTTTACTTGATCTATATTTTTGTGGTCTCTTTCTTTTACAAGAACTATTTTTGGCTTGATTCTAGACCATATGATATGTAGTGGTTCCTAGATCATTGAAAATGGTCCCAACACATAATTATATCCTTTTTCTCATCATCCCTATATGGGATTTCTATTCACATTATGATTTCTCAAAAATAAACCTACACTAGAATCTTACACAAAAGAATATATAGATTAATTCTTGTCATTTCAAGCAATAAAATTGTGATTGTATTTCTATTATTGGGCCAAACAAGATCCTTTTTTTATATATTATTTATTTTAGTTATGTGGCATCTTGTTACTCAAATTAGGATTTAACTTTTTTCACTGGGTATCCAATACATTGTACCTTTACTCTCACGTACATAGGATACATATACATAGATATAGTCTTTATACAATATCTATGTGTGATGATTCTTATCAAAAATGGAAACATATAGATGTATGGACAACATATATTTGTCATATATTTAATTCTCATCCCATATTTCCTCATCATATTATGATAAACTATAAAACAAATAATTTACTCTATATGATTTTATAAAAAATTTAGGACAATTTTTTTAGTGAGAGTAATTTTTCTTACATGACTTAAGATCTATATTTTCATTCGCATTAAGAACAAACCCCACCCTCTAGGAAGTACAATTATTTTCCTATACCAAAATGGGTATCCCATAATTCGAGCACCTGATCTAGCTTTTGGTATGACCCGATGGGCGTTCTTGAACCCCACAGGTTGACAACTAGTAGTTGGGTATAAAAATATTCAAAATGGGAATAATTACACCCAGATAAACAACATTAAAAACAAATTGGAATTATAAAATTATTTATCCATACAGTTAAATTCAAATAAAAGAATAAATATAATCAAAACCAAATAGGGAACAACCTTAAAAACATTCATATCACTTTAAAATATAAATACACTAAAATAGTAATAAAATGAATGAATGTTCAATAAGGAAAGAGAAACTACAATTCAAAATGAAATCCCAAATACCTAGTATGAACTCTATGTGACTCCAAAGTCACTATCAAACTATATCATTACATCCTCTCTATTATAGATTAAGACATTAAAGTTAATAGGAAAGTATTCCTTGATAAAAAAACCTAATACTTTATAACCTACTCAATCTATAGAAACTAAATTGTGTAAGTAAGGTGTGTTGATAATCATACTAGCTGGTTTCCATGTAAATAATATTCATTAAATTTCATTTATCAAAAAATTACATAAATTATAATTCGAAAATACATTATGTTCAAATATGGATTTTCACCTTTTTAGAAAATACCAAATTTGTTATAATTTTCTCAATATTTTATTAAACCTAAATATTATTTTATAAACCTTTTAAAAACATAAACTACATAATCCTATAAAAATAAAACATCGATTTATTTAAAAATACTATGATTTAATTACTCAAATAACCATAAAAATAAAAAACATCTTAAATTTGTGTGAGTAAAAAAATAATAAGTTTAATCCAGAAATTACATCAAATATCAATGAATTCATAATAATAGAGAGACAAAAATAAATGCTAATAAATGAAATTATAATAGAAAAATACAATAAAATAATTTTAATAAAAATCAACCATGGAGGATTGATAGTAATAAATACAAAGAACTGGTAAAATACTGAAGTGATATAAGTACAATTAAATAAAGAATACATGATCATGGGAAATTGATAAATATATAGTGAGATGATCCTAGGTGTAATTAGGTGGATCTGTTGGTCAACCTATTAATGAAATCCTCGACAAAAACCACTTAAATTACTCTAACTAGCCTCTCATATGGCTCAATTTATAGTTAGTATATTCTTTAATCTAGAGGATATTAGTAAATCTTGTAACAACTAGAAATTTTATGATATATTTACTCTAGTAGAAAAATGATTTTTAACATCTCCAGTTTGACGTCGGTTTCTTATAAACCGACATAAATAATTTTTTCGAAGAATTTTTGGCGTCGGTTTTTTAAAAAACAATGCCAAAAAGGTAAAAAATTATTTTGGTGTCGGTTTTTATAAAAACATAATCCATAAAATTATAAAAAAAATTCATTGGAGTTTTTTTAACAAATCAATGCTAAACATTTAAAAAAACTGTTCGCGTTAGTTTTTTTAAAAACTGACCCCAAAAAGAAAAAATAATTTTTTTAGGGTCGGTTTTTTTAAAAACCGACGTGAAAAGATAAAATATATTTTTGGCGTCTGTTTTAATGAAAACCGACGCCAAGAAATTTAAGAAAAATCTTACAGTGTTTTAGATAATTTCTTAATCTTTGATTTGACTAGTTTTGGAGCTAAAATGGAGTTACGGATTAAATGTTATGACATTTGAAAGTTGTACTTCATTAGGACTTCTTTTAGAGAAGGTCAACATCCGACATCCATAACTTTTAATCCGTAACTCCATTTTTTCTCCACAACCAGTCAAATCAAACCTTAGAGAAATATCTAAAACACTATAATTTTTTTTTAAATTTTTTGGCGTCCGTTATAATAAAAACCGAAGCCAAATATATATTTTATCTTTACGCGTCGGTTCTTAAAAAACCGAGGAGAAAAGTTTTTTTTTAAATGTTTAGCGTCAGTTTGTTAAAAAACCGATGCGAAAATTGTATTTTTTTTTTACTTTTTAGCATCGGTTTATTTATAAACCGACACAAAAAAGGATATCCATTGACATTTTTGGCGTCGGTTGTCTAAAAAACCGACTCCAAAAGACCAATGTAAATACTCTTTTGCATCAGTTCAAAACAAAACTGATGCCAAAGTGTAACGCGGGATCAAAATTTCAATTTTTTTTTCACAATGCGCGTTTAACTTTTTAAAATCCCACCTAAATTTTCATACAACGCAATTAAAAATATTTCTGTTTACTATATATATATATATCCATTTTCTCCTTCATTCATCATTTTCTACATCTTCGATTCAATCAAGATTTCAATACGACTTCAATCATTAATTTGAACATGGTACATATTCTATTCATTTTTTTCTTTATTATTATTATCCTTCATTTCTAAACAATTTGATTATCTTTCTTATAATGATGATTCATTCTCATTTCTAAATACAAGTTATATGATGATAAAAAAATATTGTTTCGATGAAAGCCCTTAAAACCATTGAAATATGTTTGAAGTATTATGATTATTTTATTTCACTTGGTGTATATGATTTTAATTCATTTATATCATGTTTTCTTTGAAACAAGTTGTATCAATCAAAACATTGATAGGTTCAGCTTCTGACGGGGATAACTTTTGAACCGTAACTCCGTTTTAGGTCCACAACATGTCAAATCAAAGAATAGAAAATGATCTAAAACATAGAAAAAAATCTTTTTAGCGTCAGTTATTTTAAAAACCGACGCTAAAACAATTTTTTTTGAATTTTTCGCGTTGGTTTTTATGAAAACCAAGGCAAAAAATGATATGACTTAGTTTTTTTTGCATCAGTTTTTTTACAAAACCGATGCAAAAAAACAAATATAATTCATTTTTCGCGTCGGTTTACAAAAACCGACGTAAAAATTCATCTCATTTACATCGGTGGATTCAACGTCGGTTAAAAACCGACGTCGAAAATAAAAAAAAAACCGACGTTAAAAAACAATTTTCTACTACTGTTATCTTTAAAGAAATTTCTCTAATATCATATATTGCATGAAACCAAAAATTTTAAAAAAAAACCACGAAATCCAATTAAAATATTATTATGGAAAAATTCTAATTTTTTTAATTAATCATGTTAATATGATCTCAGGTTAAAATTTTGGGATTTTTTTGAAAATATTTAACTTTAATGGAATAGTAAAAAGTAAAAAATTTAATAAAACTATAATCTCTAATAGTTAAAAAATACCCATAATTATTTGAATTACGTTAACATAAGTATAATTTAGTTATAAATAATCTAATTAATTAATATTTAATCATCGTTATATATTATTTATTATAAGTTAATTTTTTGAATTAAAATGTAATAAAAAACAATTTTGCATTTTTTTATGTTTTTATTATAAATTATTTTATCCCACATTAGTTAATTGAATTTGATAAAATCAATTCCATAAATGAAATTAGGAGGTTCTAGATTGTTAAGTGATCCCCTTTTAATTTTGATCATTAAGAATAGTATCCTTGGTAAATATTTGTTACTTTGGTAAGGGTAAATTAGGTAAAATGGTGAAAAGCATTGGGATATGGCATTAAAATTACAATAAAACGTGAATTTATACTATTTTTGGAATTTATTTTATCTATAAACCAAAAAAATATTGAAAATACATCTACTTGGTTTCATTTATCCTTGATATTAACCTTTATAATACTTTAAGAAAAGAATAAAATTAAAATATCACACTCTTGACATCAATATCTGTAATATTTTTCTATAAATAAAAAAATAATTTATATATAGTTTTAAATTTTAATATCAATTATGATTAAATTTTTTTTATCATGGTAATTTTTTTCAATTTTAACAAAATTAATAAATACAAAAAATTATTTTACAACACCAACTAAGTATTAATTCAATTAATATAAAAATTAAATAAACAAATATACTATTATTAAAAGTAAAACTTGTTGGATTAATATTTACATTACATAAATTTTGAAGATACATGTCTAATATTATCAATGTGATAAAGTGTTATATTTAAATTAAATATTTTTATTTATGTATTTAAACTCAAAATAATTGAGTACTTTCAAAAATGATCATAGTGATATTTTATGAAAATAATATTTTATTAAATTATTTTCAAATTACCAATATTTCCAAAGAAGAAAATGGGATAATATCTGGTAAATAAATTTTTCCCATGTCTATATAATATCATTTTTTTCACGAAATAAGTAAAATTGTAACATTATAATATTTAAAAATTCATTATCATTAGTATGTTTTTAATTGGTTAACCAAGGAGTTAATCCAAATGATAAGATTTACAATGGTATTGAAATGAATTTAAATTTTAATATATGATCATATTATGATAATATACAACGTATATTCAAATATATTTTATTTTGGACTAATTTTACATGGGTTAGACACTTATTATATTATAATATTTCATAAATTTGCAAAAGTTCCCCTCCCCTCATTTTAAAAAGACACACCTTCTCTCTTTTTTTTACACCACGATGAGTGATATATATTGAACTAAACATTACCAATACTCTTTTCAACATCATTATCCATGTTCTATAGGTGTTTCTCGTCTCAAATTACCAACACAAGGTCCCTTAAGAGGAGATCTAAAAGATGTCTTTCAACGAAGATGTAATCATCTACACCAAGAACTTAAAATTTTCTTCATATTTTATGACCTAAAATTATGTATTAATCTTTAAAAAATAGGAACACCAATATCTAATAAATAATAAATGGAAAATAAAATCATCGCTAATGTGTAGGATGAACAATCACATCCTGAACTAATGTTATTTTTCATCCATTACCACCTCACATTTCTTGTAATAAATATTGAAATAATCAATACATATTATATTTATGACATAATTATTATTTTTCAATTATAATATCATATACACATTCTTACCATATTTAACATCTTGAATTATCTTAGAGGTGTATATCCTTGTGTTACTATTTAAAACAAATCTTATTATGCTAATCATAGAATATTATGGCTAAGGAGTGGTCTTAGATATTATGAGGAATTTTAGATGCCGAGAGTATTGAAAATTGGGATGGTAGGGAAATATGCACAGTTAGATCATGGTTAATATTACCCATTTGAATCAACAGTGTGAGTCATGAAGTGTGCAGGGTGAGTCACATAGATTTCTTAAAATAATGCAAGGAGTGCCACATTCTGATGAAACAATATCAGATTTTGTAATAGTGGCATCACACACTTCATATGAATGGTTAGAAAAAGTGTGAACCTTTCCCATGAGGGGTCGCACTTTAACCAAATTTAGGAACACAGTTGGGACAAGGATTGGCGAACAGTGTAGCATAATAATTAATGTGGGAATAAATCTTTTTTCCACTGAAATGTTTTAATACCACCAATTATTCCATGCACCTAATTTTCACCCCCAATAGCCGCATAAGATCCCCTACTCCTCTAATACTATGTATTTTGTTTTCTCCCTCATCTGAACTCTCAGTCATTCACCTTCAAGTGCATTGGAATTATTAAGGTATGATATACCGTAATCTTCTATCTATTTCTAGTTTCACTACTTTTCTGTTTCACTATTTTGGTGTGACCACATTTACCCCATTTTCGTGGAATTTGATTAAACTTCTAATAAATTCAATTATTTCTCAATTCAAGATCCCAAAATGTATGAGATGTCTTTTAAAAACCTAATGTAGTTTTTCTAGTTAATTCCATCATGTTTTGTTTCTTTTATATCATGCACTATAATGCCAGACACCAGACCCTTCAAGGGACACCTCTATTATGTTCTGTAATTTAAAATTGAGTGTTTTTACATGTTGTGTATGAATATACTAAGTAGTGAATTAACCATTTGGTTTTTATCCATGACTTATTCCAACTCAATGGGTGTGATTCCCCTTTATAAACCTAATTCTCAATACCAAAAATTGTGTAAACACCTCTTAAGGTGTGTTTCACTTGTTATAATTTCCTAAAATTTATAAAATCAAATTAAGATGAATATTAGTCCATAAGTTAGGATGGTAATATCTGTTCCTTATTCTCCATGCTTATTTTCTATGCCTCATTCATCATGATTTATGCTTTGTTCCTTGTTTATACCATATTATCTATAACTATTTCCACATGGATTGTGCTTATGGACTTATGCCATAGGTTATTAGCTTGAATAAAATAAATTGGATATAATTTTTATGTTGTTGTTCATAAAATTACTTGTTTTAAAATGTGACCATGAATGATATTCCTTATCTAATAATGATATTAGAGAAAACATGGTTCTTTACTTAAGGATGTCATGGCCGATCTCTTCATGCTTTGTCATGATATCTCTTTATTGAATTGGGAGTCATTATTGGATTTTCATTTATGACCTATCTAAGAAGAATATTTATACTCATGGGGGATAGTAGTTACCTATCGATGGAACCATGGATTTTCTAATTAGAAATATGTTTATTAGATTCCTTGGGAGATTCCCAGTCCCCTATGCGAGATACTAGGGATAGTCTCATAGGTTCAAGCTCACACCATGCTAAGAGTAAGATGAGAGATTCCTTTTATGGATCTCCATGGATGGAAATTGGGGTATTATATATTTCATGATATCATATAGTAACCCTTGAGATTCCTTTATGGATCACCTTATATGGGATCCAGATGGCATGATGGATTTGATTTATTCTTTTCCAAAATTATTTTTGATGACATCTTAGTAAATTATGAGAATAGTTATCTGGTGGCTTGGGGATGTGCCCACCATGAAAAAATACATACTTGGTGTCAGTCCATACTCGATGCTTTATTTATGATAACCCATGAGTGTACCTTATAACCTTTAAACTTGTTCTTTGGTTCAAGACATCTAGCTAAGCCTGAAGTAGGTAGTTCCATTTGGCTGTTTCGGTGAAAACAGTATTTTCAGGTTTGTTTATGTATTGGATTGAATTTATGTTTTTGGGAAAGTTATATTTTTTTGTTTCATGGACTAGAATAATCTAGACACTTTTGTTGCCAACCCACTGGGTATATCCCACACTCTTCATGATCTACCTTCGGTACCCAATAAAACAGCATGATTTCTGGTTTAGATAATGGTAGAGGCTATCATTCGATGCTTGATTAGCATTATTAGTATAGATTATGTGGAAGAGGAAGGAACCTATGATCATGATGCTAGTTTTATAAATTTTTGGTCATTTTTGGTAGCCTTTTTTATATTCTTATATCCCATGTTTCCCATGTGGAATTATTTTTTATGGATATATAATAATTATAATCATTTTTATGTATTTATTTTTCATCTTTCGGTTGTTTATTTATCTTGGATGCTTTTTATTCTTCAACTGATTTATACGAGTTATCAATGCTTTCACTAATTGGTATATATTTTTTCCAATATTATCCACTCGAATCTATGAGTTCACAGTGTTCCCATAATCACACCCTAGGCCCTTCATGATAGTTGAAATCCTCTGGCATATAGGGAGGCATGTTTGAGGTTACGTTCCCAACCTTCATGGGGTAATAGTATGTAAATTTCAAGGAGGGATGCTACAATATTACATTAGAGCATATTTTCTTTTTTCCTTACTATTTGGGAATTATAAATGAGACTGGTAGTCTTATAATTTTGTGATAATCATATTCTAGGGAGTAGTTAACACACATAAAGTCAAAACCTAAATTACATTGTATCAGTAAATGTTTTTATTAGTTTCAATTATTATTGTTTCCTAGATTTTTGTTTTGGGTAACACACTTTATTTTTACCTTTATTACTATTGATATTATTTTTATGGTTTTTCTTTACCATAAACTGAGGTTATATGGCTGAAATAATTCACACATCATACTAGGAACCTTAGGAATTAAATTTAAAGCACCATTTTATTCCATATGTTGGAAAGAATTGAGTGAATTACATGTGATAATTGTGTGTTACCTATTTTTTAAATTGTTGTGTGCCAAACTTTCTGGTGGGGATGACATAATTGGCTTAATTAATGTTCTAAAATCAATCTAAACACTTTTTACCACATATATTGGTGGTGAATCCTTATTGAAAAAACTATTCCATATTGGATGATTTGATTGATGAATGCCAAATGAAATTGGTGAATAAAGTAATTCTATAAATTCTAAGTGGTAGTTCATTAAATAAAATCACTTTGTATGATCTGTTACATCCTTATACCAGGTGTACATGCTATATAATAGGTACATAATGTACAAATTTCAACTTATAATGTGTATGGCCCTTAATAAATTTGAAACTGGTTATATAATTAACTATATTGAGATATCAAAATAATAATAAATAATAAGAAAAGTCATAAAATATTTTTTTAAAATCAAAATGGATTCCAGTAAATGGGATTATAAATGAAAATTAAAGTGTTTTCTTCTTTATACCATTCAATTTAAACTCCATTTACGAGAACCTTGTTTCCTTTTATAAGACCTTCACCCAAACCTAAACTTAATATCGGGTAGTAGGTTGTGTCTCCTGGGATATTTTTGTGACTCTTTCTTATCACCTGGATCTATATCCAGGAGGAGGATGAGGGTTGTGACTTTCATATGGTAAAGTCTTTTACATATCCCTTCCTGTATCTATTTCCCTATTAGTTATAAATATTATTTGAGGAGTGATCTTTGAAAATGTAAAGTTTTTCCACCATGAATTCCTCAATCTGTATGAAAAGAGAGTGGTGATGAGCATTGTAATTCCCCAACCCTAGAATCCCAGAAGTAGTGCATTACTTTATTACATTGGCATAGATATAAGCTTCAAATCCCAGGGGACCCATCAGTTTAAGTAATCTTGTAAAACTGGATTACCTACACAATACCCGTATTACATTGGGAAATATAAAATAAAACATGATACATAATAAAATGAAATAAACTATGTCCTTGAAATCTTATTGAAACATATCTTCTTCATAACCATGGGAATGGAATCATAATAAGCGTGAGATAAAATTCCATGTATGGGTATATAAAGTAGAATAAATAATTAAATAATAAGAATACGTCAACATATCAAGGAAAATAACTAGGAATACAAGAAATTTAAATTACTAGAAAAGGAATATACAAAATAGAAAGGTATGATACTAAAAACAAATTCTATTTAACAAATAAACAAAGAATGAAACTCATCCCTTGATTTTATCATATGAAACTACATGGATAATAATAATGATAACTGAAATATCTATAATAGAACAACATAATTATTAGACATCATATATGAGGCACATGAAAACAAATATTGTTAACAAATTTCATTAAATGGTTTTAAACTACGAGTAGAAACCATTTAAATTTGGATAACTTATTTATCTCATGAGACCTTGTCAATGCATTAAGGGGATATATAATGTTTGAGACCCACACATAAGTTGTAGTACAAATAATTACTCATTGTGAATAATAGAAATAAATAATATTCCTTATCCAATATCAGTATTGTATAAGATGTAAATATTAGTTATTAATCCCCCATTTAATCAAATATCTATCAAGTTGAACACCATTTGTAAAATGGTATATGGTTTTGGAAATAATAAAAATATCCATTATATGAGAGTATGATGAAATTGAAATGAACCATAAAAATGAGCATTAAGAAGTTATTATTTCAATATAATGTCGAAAATCACCAAAGGAAGTGAAATTGTAAAGGTAATCAATAAACACATTCTTGAGGAAAATAATCTTTAAACATTCCAAAGTGTCCCATGCCACTTTTAAACATTTGAATCATATATTTCATGAAGGAATAAAATTAAATTAATTTTTTCAATACCATGAAGATAAATGTAATAATGATATAATATATAAATAGTGTCATTAGAGACACCATAAAAAATAGGTAAGTGGTGAATATGATAATTATCTCACAGATGTAAAAAGGTGAGAAGAAAATACCTTACCTTGAGTCTAACATGTAACATGGGTCTTTGTATTTATGAATAATAAACATATGTTAATTATTTAACTTCATGTGAACCTTTTAAATATTATTCTTAATTTTACTTCACTTATTACAAAGTGTTATACATTAACATAATAAGTTATGTTTTTGTTGGGTGTTATTGACGAATTCAGTTAATGGGTCAACAAAGACTTTGGTAGGTCAACTATGGTCAAAGGGGTTATTATGTAAACAAACAAAAAATAATAATCATGAAATAAATATCATATTTATCAATCAATTAAAATTTTAAAAACATTTATGAAATATGGTAATGAAAAATGAACAAATGTTACAATCAAGGAGATGGTCGGCGATACATATGCATGAGTAAAGTTCCAATAATTCTATGATAATTATCGAAAAAAGGTAAGTAACATTATATATATCCATAATGATCAGTATATCGTAAATAAAATTTTATTTAATAATATATACATATATAAATAATTATTTTTATGTAAAAGGATTCACATAACGTTGAGGAGGTGGTAGTGCACACATCCAGGAATGATATTATTACTTTTTAGTGTGTGAAAAGAGTAATAATGAAAATAATATATTAAATTATGAGAAAGGTGATTATGTAAATAATATAATATATATTACATTAATTTCAAATATTTATAATTGAAAACATCCTTAATACATTCCATGTGTACTATGATGGAATCATGTCGCTTTGAGGAGGCAGTAGTCGACACTTCCAAAAATGATGTTACCATATTCCAACAAAATGGATTACAAAACGTAATGTAAAGACCCGTAAAATTCAAGGGAAATTTTTTTCTTAATTTTATTTAGAATTTTACAAGAGCGCGGTTTCTGACGGCACCTGATTCCGAGGCCCGGAGTGCCCGAAATCAATTTCTGAAGTTTGGCTCGGGTACGTTCAGTGAACGAACGAGCGGGATTTCCTAACTTTTGATCCGGTGCTCGGAATTGAAATCTGAGGGCACCGATGAACTCGCAACGCCGATATTTGCTTAAAGAGACCTTTTCGGAAGTTGCGTTTGTTGCGGGTTGAAAGTTAGTTTTTGGGAGATTTATAAAAAGTTGAATAAAAAATGTGGATTCTTTTTATTTCACTTTTGTAGGTTAACTCCTCTCAAAAGGAGTTAGGGGTGGGACCCACACCCACTTAACCTCCCTTGAGAGGATTAAGTGTGGTGGGACCCACACGAACCTAAACCTCTCAACTTCCCCCTTAAACTCCCCTCTCTCCCTCTTAATGTTTGTAAACTTAACATCTAATTAATTACACATGACATGTTAATTAATTAAGTGTTATGTTTTTGAATTTGATGTTTTGAATTCCTAGGCTTGGTAAATAAAATAAGGAGGGACCTTATTTTATTTTGTTAGCCAACTTGTGTGGATTTCATTTTGAGAGCTCCTCCTCCATATTCTTCATCTTGACGAAGAACGCTCATCTTGACGAAGAACGCTCATCTTGACGAAGAACGCTCAAGCTCCGACGAAGAACGCCGCTCCGCTCTTCTTCGTCTTCCGTGTCAACGAGAGGGAACGCCACTTCCTCCTCGGATTCCCTTCGTCGACATAAGAGGTTTCGCCAACGACGTATCACATCGGACGCATCTCTTCGTCAACGGAATTGACGAACGACGACCGCGACGCCCGATCTCCACGACGTCGACTTCCGCGGACGTTGGCAAATCCTCGAACTTATACCCAAGGTAGGGGTTGTTGTTTATTGTTTAATTATTCTATTCTTGCTCATGGTTCGCATGACTAACATGAGGAATTTGAATATTTTAATTTGAGTTATTATTTTAACGTGAGGGGGCCGGACCGCACGAACACGGCCGAACCCCCCCTCCATCGTTCTTGTTGAATTGCTTGCGGGTGGATGAATCAAGGTGGCGTGGTGCCATCGCAGCACGCGGATATTCGCCCAATCCTTATTGCGCGACGCCGTCGCGCCGCGACATGGAAGAAACATCAAGAACGCGACGCCGTCGCGCCGCGTTGAAGAAATCAAGATGCGGCGGAGGGGCGCGGTGCTGTCGCACCGCACCGGATGGCGAAAACCGCGGCCGGTTCCGGGCCGCGGTGGAAGAGAACACCGGTGGCCGGGCCGCCGGCGTCGGAAGCCGAAGGGGGACCGGAATTTCCGGTCCCGTTGGAGAAAACCGGCCGGCCAGCTGGCCGGCCGGATGGCAGTAAACCGGGGGAATTAATCCCCCGGCCGGCTCATCAAAACCCCCCTCTTAATGAGGGGGGCGGTTTCCTTGAGGGGGGCAGGAGGCCCCCCGTTTCCTTCCAATCAAGCCCCCACGTGGGGGGGGGGGGGGGGGGGCGGTTTGCAAAAAGGGCGCGGCTATATGCCGCGCCGCCCCTCGATCAGCGGGGGCTTTGTCCCCCCGCATGCCACCAGGCCGCCCCGCCTGCCGCCGGGCCGCCGCGCTACCGCCGGGCCGCCGCGCTACCGCCGGGCCGCCGCGCCGCCGCGCCGCCGGCCGGCCGGTCAGCCGGGCCGGGTCGGACCCGGGTCGGGTCGACCCAGGGGGGGTCGGGCCGGGTCAACCCGGACCCGGACCCCCCCCCCCCGTTTCGGATCAGATTCGGTCTTTTGGCCATACCTTGAGCCTCGGACCTCCGATCGACGAACCGTCTGCGGCAACGCGATCCTTGGATCGAGAAGGTCATTTCGGTATATCGCACTCAAGGTTTCGGATTACTTTGAGTTCGGCCGAGTTGGTTTGTTCACGAAACCAACCGGGCCTTCGGAGCGGAAACGCTCATATCTTGAGCTACGGACGTCCGATTGACGTGCCGTCAGCCGTGTTGTGTTCCTCTTAGTGAGACGGATCTTTTGGCATACTCCGCCCGAGGTTTGGACGCAGGTGGAGTACGGTCGGGTTGGTTTTTCTTTAAAAACCAACGGGGCCCCGGGGACGAAAATGCCAATAACTCTCAGACCGGGCGTCCGATCGACGCGCCGTCTGTTGCGTTGAGTTCCTGTTGACGATACAGAACTTTTGGATACATCAACTCTGGTCTTCGTGACAGTTGATGTATCAGCCTCTCGGCTCGTGGAGCGGACTCTCCGAACGAGCTTGCGGTGTGCAGGAACCCTAGTGCTGGCTGCGACTGTTACTGTAACTGCTACTGCTACTACTGCTACTGTGACTGCGACGACGACAGTACAGAGATCCTGTGTGGATTCGACAACGACGACTACAGCACTCAGCGATCCTACGTGGATCAGTGCTACAGGTCCTGTGTGGGCCCGATCCTGTGTGGGTCCGATCCTGTGTGGGTCCTTGCGCTCAGCGGTCCTGTGTGAACTAGCGCCTACAGGTCTTGTGTGGGCCCGATCCTGTGTGGGTCTTTGCGGGGGTTAGTTACCTATCGATCCTTCGTGGGTCCGACGACTTAGATGGATCAGTGATCATCTTTATCGTCCTTTGAAGAAGTATACCTGTGTGAGCTGAATCCTTTTGCTTTCCTGTGTGGATTGTGTTGTGCAATCCTTTGTGGATTACGTTTTTCTTTCCTGTGTGGAATACGTATACTTTCCTGTGTGGAATGAGTTGTACTTGGGCTCGGAGGTTGGAGCGTATTTGAAATTGATGACTTAGGTATATGTATGGGCATATACCTAAGCAGTGTCGGTTGTTACTTCGTGATTGTACCTTTCTTCGTGGTTTATCCTTTGTGGATTTGAGAGACCTTCAGGGGTCTCGGGGTCCCTACTGAGTAACTTATACTCACCCCTGCACGGGCTATGCCCGTACTACGTTGTGTTGGTTGCAGACGACGGACAGCGTTGACCTTAGCTGCGGCTTGCAGAGCGGGACGGTACCCGGAGGTGGACCACTGGGCGGGACGTGCACGGAGCAGACGACGAGACCTGTGGAGTAGAGGAGCTATCTGTACCCACCCTTCAGGTGGGATTTCCAGTAGACAGCTCGGTGTAGCGGCATTTACTTTTCAGTTGCTGTTTTCCCCTTTCGAGTTGTACTTTACTTTCAGTTTGGGTTTGTATTTTGGCCCATTTACTTTTCCGCACTTTCAGTTGTACTCTGCTTTTGTTTAGTGTTTACTTTCCGCTTGCTTACTCTGTGGTGTTTGTTTACTTTACAAAGGCAATGCCTTCCCTTTTTACCGGGATTTACGCCTTGGTGCCAGTCGCCAGCCCCTGGCCTATGGAAGGCGGGCTTGGGGTAGTCACGGCACGTACCCCGAGGGCGGGTCGTGACAAATTGGTATCAAAGGAGTTCGGTTCTACCGCAAACTCTGATCTTTTCTATGTGAAGCAATAATGTTTAGCGTATTGAGTGTGGTTATCAGTCCAGGGAGTCCAGTGTTGGTGCGGTGGCCGACGTATCCGTACACCAGGACCCTGACTTCTGATTTCCGACATAATGCACGAAAACATTGATTGCGTGTGTGTTTCAAAGTTTTCTTTGTGATTACTTATATCAGCTCACCAGGTATACTGTTCTGACCGTGGCGCACCTGTTTCCTTTTCAGGATGGCCCCACGACGGCAGCCAGCTAGGGTTCCGAGAGTCGAGCGAGACGATAGCCCACCGAGCGACGAGGCCTCGGTGCAGGGCCCTTTGCCAGTAGTGGCACCGGCGGTAGCTTTACCCGTCGATCCCCCGATGCTTCCAGCAGCAGCCGCTGACGATGCACGTCGCCTCAGCGCACTGCATGAGTTTCAGCGCCAGCGACCTCCCAGGTTTTGCGGGGAGACGGATCCCCCGGCAGCAGAGGACTGGCTGGAGGCAGTAGTACGAGTGTTTTATGCTAGTGAGGACACCAGCAGACCTCATGGTGATCCTCGCTGCGAGCCTACTACACGCAGCAGCAGGACGATGGTGGAGCCTGATGCTCCAGGTGCACGATGAGGAATCTCTTCTTTGGACGGACTTTGAGAGCCTCTTCCGCTCGGAGTTCGTCCCAGCCACCCTTCGTGCGGTACGTATCCAGGAGCTTCTACAGCTGCGGCAGGGCAGCATGACGGTCGCACAGTACTCGGCGAGATTTACTGATCTCCCGCGCTACTCGACCGACATGGTACATGACCCATTCTTCCGGGCCCGGACCTTCGAGCAGGGTTTGAGACACGAGATCAGGGCATCACTGATCTCCCTCAGCATACCGACTCAGACAAGAGTACTGGAGCGGGATCTTCTGATCGAGAGCTTCCTTGCTGAGTCTACACCAGCACAGAGACCCACCGCAGGGCGGCACGTGGCAGAGTCATCTGCAGCAGGCAGTCGACGGATGACTCAGGGGTCCAGACAGACCAGACCTTCGGGCAGACGATCTCAGGGCACTAGCTCAGCAGTGCGGGGCACACAGCGTGGAGCCAGTCTTACGAGAGGCAGACAGTGCTACTCGTGCGGCGGGCAGGGCCACATGGCTCGTGACTGCCCGACCCGCCGTGCCGAGGAGCAGCAGACAGTTGATGGACCACCGAGGCAGAGGCAGAGGGTCGACCGTGGCGGTCCGCAGGGAGGAGGCGGACGAGGCAGAGGAGCTGGACGAGCAGCCGGTGGTGGCTGACGCTTTGAGGCACTACCACCACCACCACCAGGAGGTCCACCCCGACCACAGGGAGCTGGCGGGCAGCGACAGGCACAGCTCCAGGCAGCAGAGGCCTATGACCACGACGCACCCGAGATGATTCGATGTACTATCTGTGTCTATACCACCCTTGCTGCAGTTCTTATAGACACAGGAGCGAGTCACTCTTTCATAGCCGCTGCCCTTGTTCAGAGCTCGGAGATTCCGACAGAGCCGTTGGCTCGATCCATACGGCTAGAGACTCCCACGGGAGCAGACTCGACGATTACGCACTGGTGCCGGTAGTGTGAGCTTACTCTAGGAGGCGAGAGCTTCGGCTGGGATCTTCTTGTAGCAGCGTCAAGGCCTTACGACGTCATCTTGGGCATGGATTGGCTATCTACGGTCCATGCACAGATTGACTGTTTTAGGCGCAAGGTGCGATGTGTACGCACCGACGGGAGCAGGTTCACCTTCACCGGCGAGAAGGGAGCCTTAGCAGCAAAGGATGGACTTCCGCGGAGGAGAGGACAGCCCATCACTCATCAGTTGGCTAGCCTTATCCTTGGATCAGTTGACGTGCAGAGTCCTGGTTTTCCTGCAGTGGTGGATCAGTTTGCGGACGTTTTTCCCGACGATGTTCCAGGGCTACCTCCTCGCAGAGAGGTAGACTTTTATATTGACTTGTACCCCGGGACAGCCCCGATATCCACTCCAGCATATCGGATGGCCCCCGCCGAGCTTCGAGAGCTACGTGTACAATTGGAGGACTTGCAGGGCAAGGGGTTCATCCGACCCAGTGTTTCACCCTGGGCTTCCCCGATATTGTTCGCCAAGAAGGCGGACGGGAGCTTGCGACTTTGTGTTGACTATCGTCGCCTGAACCAAGTGACAGTGAGGAACAAGTATCCGCTACCAAGGATTGATGACCTCTTTGATCAGCTCAAGGGAGCACAGTGGTTCTCGAAGATAGACCTCAGGTCAGGCTGTCATCAGCTCAGAGTCAGAGACGGGGATGTGCAGAAGACGGCCTTCAGATGTCGGTATGGCCACTATGAGTTCTTGGTTATGCCATTCGGTGTAACCAATGCTCCAGCAGTGTTCATGGCTCTCATGAACAGGATCTTTCAGCCATACCTCGATCGGTTTGTCGTGGTCTTCATCGACGACATTCTGATTTACTCTACGACAGAGGAGGAGCACGCCTATCACTTGCGAGTTGTACTAGACACACTCCGAGAGCACCAGCTTTATGGTAATCTCTCGAAGTGCCAGTTCTGGATACGTGAGGTCCACTTCTTGGGACATGTTATCTCTGAGGCGGGAGTTGCAGTGGATCCCGCGAAGATTGAGGCAGTGTTAGCTTGGGAGCCACCCAGGAGCGTGACTGAGGTTCGGAGTTTCTTGGGACTAGCTGGATACTATCGGAGATTCATGCCAGATTTCTCTAGAGTTGCGGCATCACTCACAGCTTTGACGAAGAAGGGGAAACCCTTCGTGTGGTCTGACAGATGTCAGCAGAGCTTCCAGGAGCTGAGACAGAGATTGACTAGCGCACCTATCTTGAGGTTGCCTGAGGAGGGAGTAGGGTACGTAGTCTACTGCGATGCATCAGGGACCAGACTCGGATGTGTTCTGATGCAGGAGCGGGCCGTGATCGCCTATGGATCACGTCAGTTGAGGCCGCATGAGCAGAACTACGCTACCCATGACCTGGAGCTAGCAGCAGTGGTCTTCGCTCTGAAGACATGGCGACACTATCTGATGGGAGAGCGCTTTACAGTCTTTTCTGATCATCAGAGTCTCAGGTATATCTTCTCTCAGAAGGACATGAACCTGAGACAGCGGCGATGGCTCGAGTTCCTCCAGGACTATGACTTCGAGATAGTCTATACTCCTGGGAAGGGGAACGTAGTAGCCGATGCCCTCAGCAGGAGGACGGGCATTCAGCTACTTGAGGAGGCGACGGAGCAGCTAGCCTCTTTGCAGATATCCTTCGTGGATAGAGATGGAGCAGCCTTTCTTCAGTCTCTCACAGTCACTCCTCCACTACTGCAGCGGGTCAGGGAGGCACAGCGTGAGGACGCTGACTGTGAGACACGACGTGCACAGATATCCTCGGGACAGGCACCTGATGGTTTCTCCCTTGGAGCAGAGCACGACATCCTTTTCAGAGGACGTACCATGGTACCAGTCGCTTTGTGAGAGGAAGTGCTGAGAGAGTTTCACACTTCTCCTTTGGTGGTACATCCTGGGGTGGCGAAGATGTACCAGGACCTCAGACGACAGCATTGGTGGCCGGGCATGAAGAAGGATGTAGCAGAGTTCGTTTCTCGATGCCTTACCTGCCAGCAGGTGAAGGCAGAGCATCAGGTACCAGCAGGCTTGGTACAGCCCTTGGAGGTTCCGGAGTGGAAGTGGGACGACATATCTATGGACTTCGTGACTGGACTTCCTCGTACTTCCAGAGGTCACGACTCCATCTGGGTGATTGTTGACCGACTCACCAAGTCGGCACACTTCTTACCCATCAGAGAGCAGGGCTCAGTGGAGAGCTTGGGACGTCTCTACGTTCAAGAGATTGTGCGGCTCCACGGCGTGCCATCATCTATCGTCTCCGATCGAGATGCTCGCTTTACTTCCCGGCTTTGGAAGGGGTTACAGGAGGTGTTCGGGACGCAGCTACGTCTGAGCACAGCCTTTCATCCTCAGACGGATGGTCAGACGGAGAGCACCATTCAGACACTCGAGGACATGCTCCGCGCATGTGTCCTCGACTTTGGTCGTAGCTGGGAGGACCACCTACCCTTGGTGGAGTTTGCGTACAACAATAGCTACCACTCCACCATCGGGATGGCACCGTACGAGGCGTTGTACGGCCGACCTTGTAGATCTCCTTTGTGCTGGACAGACCCCGGAGAGTCAGCACTGGTGGGACCGGAGATGGTCCAGGCCACGACAGAGAAGGTCCAGGTCATCCAGGAGCGGATGAGGACAGCTCAGAGCCGGCAGAAGTCATATGCTGACAGGAGGCGGAGGCCACTAGAGTTCGAGGATAGCGACCACGTCTTCTTGCGGGTCTCACCTCGACGTGGTATTCGGAGATTTGGCCGAGGCGGCAAGTTATCTCCGCGCATCATCGGACCCTTCCAGATTCTCAGCAGGATTGGTGTGGTGGCTTATCGCCTGGCTCTACCACCTCAGTTGCACCGGGTGCACGACGTCTTCCACGTATCTCAGCTGAGGAGATACGTGCACGACCCGACGCACATCATTGACCATGGGGAGATTGACGTTGACGATGGGGCGACTTTTACGGAGGTCCCGGTGGAGATAGAGGATCGACAGGAGCGGGTCCTGCGTGGGCGATCGATACCTCTTGTGCGCATCAGATGGCAGCACGGGAATCTCCAGGAGAGCACATGGGAGCGGGAGGCTCAGATGCGTGCTCAGTACCCTCATTTGTTTCCCTAGTTTTGATGTATCTTTACGGGGACGTAAAGCCCTGAGGTGGGAGTAATGTAAAGACCTGTAAAATTCAAGGTAAATTTTTTTCTTAATTTTCTTTAGAATTTTACAAGAGCGCGGTTTCTGACGGCACCTGATTCCGAGGCCCGGAGTGCCCGGAATCAATTTCTGAAGTTTGGCTCGGGTACGTTCAGTGAACGAACGAGCGGGATTTCCTAACTTTTGATCCGGTGCTCGGAATTGAAATCCGAGGGCACCGATGAACTCGCAGCGCCGATATTTGCTTAAAGAGACCTTTTCGGAAGTTGCGTTTGTTGCGGGTTGAAAGTTAGTTTTTGGGAGATTTATAAAAAGTTGAATAAAAAAATGTGGATTTTTTTATTTCACTTTTGTAGGTTAACTCCTCTCAAAAGGAGTTAGGGGTGGGACCCACACCCACATAACCTCCCTTGAGAGGATTAAGTGTGGTGGGACCCACACGAACCTAAACCTCTCAACTTCCCCCTTAAACTCCCCTCTCTCCCTCTTAATGTTTGTAAACTTAACATCTAATTAATTACACATGACATGTTAATTAATTAAGTGTTATGTTTTTGAATTTGATGTTTTGAATTCCTAGGTTTGGTAAATAAAATAATGAGGGACCTTATTTTATTTTGTTAGCCAACTTGTGTGGATTTCATTTTGAGTGCTCCTCCTCCATCTTCTTCATCTTGACGAAGAACGCTCATCTTGACGAAGAACGCTCATCTTGACGAAGAACGCTCAAGCTCCGACGAAGAACGTCGCTCCGCTCTTCTTCGTCTTCCGTGTCAACGAGAGGGAACGCCGCTTCCTCCTCGGATTCCCTTCGTCGACATAAGAGGTTTCGCCAACGACGTATCTCATCGGACGCATCTCTTCGTCAACGGAATTGACGAACGACGACCGCGACGCCCGATCTCCGCGACGTCGACTTCTGCGGACGTTGGCAAATCCTCGAACTTATACCCAAGGTAGGGGTTGTTGTTTATTGTTTAATTATTCTATTCTTGCTCATGGTTCGCATGACTAACGTGAGGAATTTGAATATTTTAATTTGAGTTATTATTTTAACGTGAGGGGGCCGGACTGCACGAACACGGCCGAACCCCCCCTCCATCGTTCTTGTTGAATTGCTTGCGGGTGGATGAATCAAGGTGGCGTGGTGCCGTCGCACCACGCGGATATTCGCCCAATCCTTATTGCGCGACGCCGTCGCGCCGCGCCATGGAAGAAACATCAAGAACGCGACGCCGTCGCGCCGCGTTGAAGAAATCAAGATGCGGCGGAGGGGCGCGGTGCCGTCGCACCGCGCCGGATGACGAAAACCGCGGCCGGTTCCGGGCAGCGGCGGAAGAGAACACCGGCGGCCGGGCCGCCGGCATCGGAAGCCGAAGGGGGGACCAGAATTTCCGGTCCCGTTGGAGAAAACCGGCCGGCCAGCTGGCCGGCCGGATGGCAGTAAACCGGGGTAATTAATCCCCTGGCCGGCTCATCAAAACCCCCCTCTTAATGAGGGGGGCGGTTTCCTTGAGGGGGGCAGGAGGCCCCCCGTTTCCTTCCAATCAAGCCCCCCACGTGGGGGGGGGGGGGTGGGTGGTTTGCAAAAAGGGCGCGGCTATATGCCGCGCTGCCCCTCAATCAGCGGGGGCTTTGTCCCCCCGCATGCCACCAGGCCGCCCCGCCTGCCGCCGGGCCGCCGCGCTACCGCCGGGCCGCCGCGCTACCGCCGGGCCGCCGCGCTACCGTCGCGCCGCCGCGCCACCGCGCCGCCGGCCGGCCGGTCAGCCGGGCCGGGTCGGGTCCACCCGGTTCGGGCCGACCCAGGGGGGGTCGGGCCGGGTCGACCCGGACCCGGACCCCCCGTTTCGGATCAGATTCGGTCTTTTGGCCATAACGTGAGCCTCAGACCTCCGATCGACGAACCGTCTGCGGAAACACGATCCTTGGATCGATACGGTCATTTCGGTATATCGCACTCAAGGTTTGGGATTACTTTGAGTTCGGCCGGGTTGGTTCGTTCACGAAACCAACCGGGCCTTCGGAGCGGAAACGCTCATATCATGAGCTATGGACGTCCGATTGACGTGCCGTCAGCCGTGTTGTGTTCCTCTTAGTGAGACGGATCTTTTGGCATACTCCGCCCGAGGTTTGGACGCAGGTGGAGTACGGTCGGGTTGGTTTTTCTTTAAAAACCAACCGGGCCCCGGGGACGAAAATGCCAATAACTCTCAGACCGGGCGTCCGATCGACGCGCCGTCTGTTGCGTTGAGTTCCGGTTGACGATACTGAACTTTTGGATACATCAACTATGGTCTTCGTGACAGTTGATGTATCAGCCTCTCGGCTCGTGGAGCGGACTCTCCGAACGAGCTTGCTGTGTGCAGGAACCCTAGTGCTGGCTGCGACTGTTACTGTGACTGCTACTGCTACTACTACTACTGTGACTGCGACGACGACAGTACAGAGATCCTGTGTGGATTCGACGACGATTACTACAGCACTCAGCGATCCTACGTGGATCAGTGCTACAGGTCCTGTGTGGGCCCGATCCTGTGTGGGTCCTTACGCTCAGCGGTCCTGTGTGAACCATCGCCTACAGGTCCTGTGTGGGCCCGATCCTGTGTGGGTCTTTGCGGGGGTTAGTTACCTATCGATCCTTCGTGGGTCCGACGACTTAGATGGATCAGTGATCATCTTTATCGTCCTTTGAAGAAGTATACCTGTGTGAGCTGAATCCTTTTTCTTTCCTGTGTGGATTGTGTTGTGCAATCCTGTGTGGATTACGTTTTGCTTTCCTGTGTGGAATACGTATACATTCCTATGTGGACTGAGTTGTACTTGGGCTCGGAGGTTGGAGCGTATTTGAAATTGATGACTTAGGTATATGTATGGCCATATAACTAAGCAGTGTCGGTTGTTACTTCGTGATTGTAACTTTCTTCGTGGTTTATCCTTTGTGGATTTGAGAGACCTTCAGGGGTCTCGGGGTCCCTACTGAGTAACTTATACTCACCCCTACACGGGCTATGCCCGCACTACGTTGTGTTGGTTGCAGACGACGGACAGTGTTGACCTTAGCTGCAGCATGCAGAGCGGGACGGTACCCGGAGGTGGACCACTGGGCGGGACGTGCACGGAGCAGACGACGGGACCTGTGGAGCAGAGGAGCTATCTGTACCCACCCTTCAGGTGGGATTTCCAGTGGACAGCTCGGTGTAGCGGCATTTACTTTTCAGTTGCTGTTTTCCCCTTTCGAGTTGTACTTTATTTTCAGTTTGGGTTTGTATTTTGGCCCATTTACTTTTCCGCACTTTCAGTTGTACTCTGCTTTTGTTTAGTGTTTACTTTCCGCTTGCTTACTCTGTGGTGATTGTTTACTTTACAAAGGCAATGCCTTCCCTTTTTACCGGGATTTACGCCTTGGTGCTAGTCGCCAGCCCCTGGCCTATGGAAGGCGGGCTTGGGGTAGTCACGGCACGGACCCCGAGGGCGGGTCGTGACATGTAATGTGTAAAAAATAATTCCATAAGTATAAATATAATATAAATATCTTAAAAATCATATAAAAAAATTTGTTCATCATAATTCTCATGATGAAGGAAAAAATGAGAAATCATTGTTTCACAAGGAGGTAGTTCGATGTACACGAACAGTATATTCATTAGCCATTATATGGAATTGTGTGTAAGTTTAGGTAAAAAAATTGAATATAAAAATATAAGTAAATTTAGGATTCTTATATTATTATATAAAAATTATATAAATATAATAGAAGGGTTGTAGTTGTAATGGAATGAAAAGTGACCGTTGCAAAATGTTACCTCTTAAACGGGTAACTCCTTTTCGATTTCCCCAAAGTGATACCTCGGATAGAATTATGACAAAAAAATTAAGTCTTGGATTAAGGGAGGGATATTTAGACTATATTTTATTATATACTATTTTATCCAAATTGTTAAAAATGTATGAGTAAGTGGTAGGGATGAGTGTTGTTTTATATTGGAGGTGGAGTGCTGTTCTTGTAAATTTCATGAAGGGGAATTCCACCCATGATTTTCCCAATTTAAGTGGATCCAATTATATTAAAAATTAAGGAAAAGGTAGTATAGGGTATAAATATGTCCATAAAATACATTTTTTACAAGTTTCTATGTTCTTTGACTCTTGAGTTTGATGTTTAGTCCGTTGTTAAACAAATTATTCTCTTAATTGCAGTAATTATTTTTAATCTGTTTTACTAAAATTTTTGGTCAAAAGATAATTTAAACATAGTAGAAATTATATATTATGATGATTAAAAATATTTAATCCATTTTAAAATTAACAATTAAATATGTGGTAGAAATTATTTTAAAATTAATCCCACAAACGTGATGATAATACATGTTTTTAACATAAAAAATGTTCAAAAGATTGCTATGTTTTTATATCCAATTTCAATGTGAAATCGATTCAATTGAACTAAATTTTATTATTTTATTTATAATTGATATATTTTTAATTTAAAACCTACATAAAATATAAAATATAATTTATTTAAATTAGATAAAAATGCTGTTCTGAATTAAAATTTATTATTTTTCATTTTTCATCAAAAAATGCAACCTCAAAGAAAAACACCAAAAAATTAAAATAACCTAATTTTTATGTTTCTATATAAAATATGAAGTTTATTTGTAAATATAACATTTATGAAAGGTTTAAAAATGTATTTAAAATATTTTCTCCATTAAAATGTGGTAAAACAACTTCTATCCAAATATAAAATTTAATGTGTAAATTTTTATTTATTTTTATATTATCCCTAATATAATTTATTTTTCATATTTAAATATATTTGATAGGATATATAGCATATAAATTTAATAGATAAATTATATAAAAGTGTTATAATTTTCTTGACTTTGTAAAAAATGACTAAATATTTTTTTAATCCTAGTGTGGGGTGCATTGATAGCTATCATCAAAATTAAATTTATTCACAAAAGAAAATAAAGTAATGTATTGAGGTGATACATTCTTACCTCAAATAAAAATATGATCCTATAAATTGTAGGGATATTACCTACTAAAAATTATGTGGGTATTTCTTCTTTATAGAATCATCTGATTTCCATGTTGATTTTTTCATTTTGTGATTTATCAAGAGTGCCTTTACCAGTTGAACTGTCTGATTCCTCCATTCATGCTCTATGGTATCAAGAATCTAGATGGGTTCATCACATTATGAATGTTTATTTTCCAGATCTATTTCATCATATATGAGAACTTACAATTAGTCTTACATGTACTTCATTAAAAGAGATATATGTAACACATAATGTAATTTTGAGTTATATGGAGACATTTCCAAAGGATAAGAAACAAAAAAACCTTTTCATGACTTTAGAAGGGTTTTTTGTACATGGGACAGAGTTTTACTTTATTACAAAACCATATAACACCCATCCATGAATAAAATTTCAAGAAAACATTTTCTCCTACATGAAACTCTAAATATTTCATCCGATTATCAACATAACTCTTTTTCATAATTTGAGATGATTCTGAATAGAATTTATATTTTCTTCTTCTCTTTAAAATGATCTTGGAATAAAAAATTCCATTTCACCAACATCATCCGAATAAGTTGGAGTGGGACATATCATTCTATATAATTCTTCATATGAATCAATTTAAATACTTTTTTGGAATCTATGATTATAGGAAAACTCTAACAAATGTAAGTACTAATCCCATATACCATTAATGTAAAGTAATAATAACCTTGACATGTATTGAATTTTTGAATTTTTCTTTAAGACTATCAATCAGTTTTAGGATGGTAGATAGTTCTGAAATGAAGCTCAATATTAAGAACCTTCTGGAGAATCTTCCAGAAATTCAAGGTAAAGCAAGGATATTGACCAGATATAATTGATAGAGGCAGGCCTTTAAGTCTTAAAACTTCATTAATATATATTCTTGTGATGCGCTCAAGATGCAAATCTTAACTTATAACATAGAAATTTTCATATTTAGTAAGTAGATAAATGATAACACACATAGAATAATTATTTATAATGGTCTTTGGTAGTCCAATGATAATTTCTATAGTAATTTCTCCCTATATCCACACAGGAATAAGGAGAGGATCTAGAAATCAATTAGGATAATATATCACATATCTTAATTGTTCTCAAACCAAACATCTGGACACATAATCAAAAAATTTCCACATAATTTAATTCAATAAAATATGTTCATTCAATCCCATATACTTATTTTTTCTACCAGGGTGCATAGGAAAATTTTATCTATGAGAATCATAGAGCAATTAAATTTTTAGATCAGGTATAATTGGAATAAATAGACTCTTACCAAACATTAGAACACCATATTCATAAAAAAGGTAGCTAATCTTACATTTTTCACATCTTTGATATTCTTATAAAAGTCCTCATCATTAGATTTAGAATTATTAATCTTCTATAATAAAGATGGGTTTTACATAATTTGGAAAATGATTAATGTATCCACTTCAATTAAAATTTCCATATCCATATTTATAAGATCCATGAACATATGATCCTTATCAATCCTCATTTGAGTTAAGAATCCATGATCCTTTATACTCAATTCATCTACTACATTATTTATATTCCATGGGTGATGGTGTATTGGGAAATAATAATCTTTGAGTAGATCAAGATATCTAATTTGTTGCATGTTGATCTCTTTCTATGAGAAGATTTATTTGGGGATTTTATGATCTATGATTATCTTACATCATTCACCATAGAGATAATGTCTTTATATTTTTACGAAAAATATTATAGGAACTAACTCAACATTATGGGGTGGATAGTTTTGTTCATGAGTCTTAAATTAACATGATACACATGAAATAACATTATCATTTTTCATAAGGACATAACAATTTCCATTATTTGATGAATCACAATATATGAAAAACCCATCACTTCTAGATATTAGAGTCAAAATTGGAACATTGAATAATCTTATATTTATTTTATCAGATCATTTCTCACATTACTTTTTCCATACAAAATAAACCCATTTAGGTGTAAGATTGGTTAATGGGTTATCCAATTAGAAAAAACATGGAATGAATCATTTATAGTTACCTTCCCAATCAATGAAACATCATACCCCAGTTATGTTTATTAGTGTAGGATATTATCTAACCGTCTTTGTATTTGTAGGATCAACATATATTTTATCTTTTAAGACATTATGGATAGGGGAAAAAACTTCTTCAATCAATACATTTCACTTACTAAATTTCCAAAAAAAACTCTTCACTTCTAAGAGTCGGAATAATGATCTAAAAGTGATTGACATGGTTGTCATAGCTATTAGATTACACCTAAATATCATCAATGAATACTGAAAAAATCTTTAAGATACTCCTTGAATACTCTATTCATTATGTCCATAAAAATAGAGGGTGCATTAGCTATTCTAAATCGAATTCCTTTAAATTCGTATTGTCCGTACCTCATCCAAAAATATATCTTTATAATCTCTTCCTTCTAACTCACAATTGGGGATACCTAGAAAAAACGTCAATCTTTGAAACATATTGGGCTCCATGAAATTGATCAAACAAGTCATCAATGTGAGGAATAGGATGCATGTTCATTATTTTAATAGAATTTATTTCCTTATAATCAATTCAAAACCTCAGGGATCCATCTTTATTCTTAACAAAGAGGATATGGTCACCCCATAGTGAAACACTAGGGAAAATGAAACCCTTATTAACCAAATACATTAGTTATTTCCTAAAATCTATAAATTTCATAGTGGTAATACTATATAGATTCTTTGATATTGTCCTTACATTGGGGATTAAATCAAGGGAAAATTTGTCCTCATGATTCGAATAATGACCATGTAATACCTTAAGAAATACATTAATGTATTCCAGCACAATAGATACATCCACAATATGTATATTACCTCCTTTTTCACAAGATATATCCTCTCTTATTCCCAAATATTTTCATTTAAAATAGATACTGGGGTTGGATCTAGTTATGAATATACAACGGAATCATATTCTCTGAAGATGAGGTATTTTACAACTTCCTCACAAATAATAATGTACTTCCTCTTGCAATAAATGTTTCCATAATATTTTGAGGTATATTCCATACCAATAATTATATCAAATTCAACAATAGGTATGATTATAATGTAATAACAAAAATCATGTTTATGTTTCATAATGGGGACTGGAAGAAAATATCTTTTTTTGCAGTGATACTTCCCCTATGAGTTTTGACTGAAAACTCCCTTATTAAAACAAAAGGGAATTTTCTACCTTTTTAAAAAAATAGGGTTGTATTTAAAAGAGTACAAAGATATAGAATCTAGTAATTAATTGGATAAATACTAAGATAGGATTAATATACCACCCACTACATCATTTGGTTCTTCTACCTCTGCTGTAGTGATCGTATAATATTGGTCAAATCCCCATTACCTTTTCTGTGGAAGATTCCCTTTTATTATTGAGACATTAATATTCATAGTGTTCAATAAAATTAAAATTGCAGCACTATATATCATTGATTTTTCTCCTCCCCTTTCATCTGTGAGCCCAGTGATCCATATCTATGATCCTATAAAAATCTCTTACCCATTCAAATATTTTCTAGGGTTTTTTCCCCCACAATTTTTACAAGATGGAAGTTGTTCAAACATCTTCTTCCACTTGGTTGAATTACCATTATCACATTTCTTAGATAGAATATAATTTTATTGGTTTTCCCTGAATATATTTATTATATAAAATTACATCTCCATCTTGATGATAGATAAATAAATTTCATCATATCATTGAAAATTTCGTGATACCACTTCCCTTCAAAGAAATGGCTTAAACTATTAAAAAAGATCAATCATACACTCTTTGTTGTGTATGTAATCCCCAACATACATGTATAATCATGTAATGGTATCTTAGTAATTCATAAAACTCCTTAATTCCTTTTTCATTAATAAATGTAACATTCTCTACATCTAATGTTTTTGATCATGAGGTTCGTATTTTTCAAGAATTTCTCCTTAAAATAAATCATTCTATGAGTTCAAATTATTATTTATCCCAAGAATTAGGGATAATGGTCCCCCAATGATCATTATCACCATTGAAAAAATATAACACTAGTGTAAGATTTTATATTTTAGTCCATTTGAAGGGTGACAATATATTCACTAGAGGCCTAATACAATGTTCAACTACAATTGGATTAGAAGTCTTACTAAATTATGGGGGATTTTGTCACAAAAAGTCATCCAGCATAAGGGATTCTCTATGTACACTATTTTTCTCTATTCGTGAAAGGTTATTTGTCATAATATTACTATGTTTCCCTCATAATACCCTAATTTTGTTATTTCCGACACTAGTTGTATAGGTTTCCCCAACATGGAAATCTATATATGTTCCATGAGTACTGATAATATTTCTCCTTCCAGGTTCCATTTCTAAAAAATGGCATATACTGGATTAGCTTATAAAATCATAATGTAAAAATTTAAATAGAACATAACATAAATTTATGAATCATAAATATTATAATCATAAAAAAAATTTGATGGGGAATTTTTTAATTTTAACTCCTTCATAATGGTTTGAAATAGAAATGTGAATTATTCTATGTGTATCCCCCGAGATTGTGAAATGAGGTGTGAAGTAAGGTTTATTGTTTTGTACTAGGTTATCCTAAGTCAGGAATGACACACTATTTTAGAGATGCTACCTCTAGGTAAATCTATTCCAGATCCACCTCCAAATGTTGAATCTAGAGAGGGATGTACTACTCAGAATACCCACACAATCTATACCTTACCAAAATTATAGGATCTTGTTATATACATATCCTCAAAGTATATCTTAGAGTTATGTTCCCTAATATATGTTTTGTAAATCTTTTTACAAGGTTTCTTCTAAAATTACTCCAATACCAACTATATCACCCTGAACCATAAGTCAGGAGTCAGTTCATTACATTATTATAGTGCAATAGATATAAGTTTAAAATCCTGAGGGACTTATCTCTTTAGCCGTCTAAAACCCCATTTTTAATACCCAATACCAATATTACATTAAGAAATAGGAAGTAAAACATGATACATAATAAAATGAAATAAAATTACACCTTAAAAGCTTATTCAAAAATTTCTTCTTCAAAACTTGGGGAAGGGGAATATAATATGTGTGAGTTCAAATGCTCAGTAAGGGTAAGTAAAGCCAGAGAAATAATGAATCAACAAGAATAAATCAACATGGAATGTTGAATAGTTGGTAAAAAAATTCCAGTTATATAATTATATTTTTAATAATTAATTTGGAAAGATAAGAAACCAAAAACATGTGACACTTAATAAATAAACTGAAAATGAAATTAATTAATACATTTTATCTTTTGAATACCTCATGGATAACAATAATGATAACTAAAATATATATGAAGGAAATTATTAATTAGAGTATTTCATGTCTGAGGCACATTATAGCCTATATCATCAAGGCCTTTCACAAGATGGTTTAAAACTACAGGTAGAAACAAATTTATGTTGGCCAACTTATTTGTCTCATTTGGACCTTTATATGCAGTGAGGGGCTATATAAATTCAAGGACTCACCCATCACATATTGTAAAAATAATTACTCATATAAAATAATAAAAATAAATAATATTCCTTATAAAATATACATATTTAATAAGATATAATGATTTATCAATAATTTCCTAGTTAATCAAATATCTGTTAAACTTAACACCATATGTAAAATGGTCTTTTATTAATGAAATTATAAAAATATCCATTACATTAGAAAATGAAAAAAAATATAATGTACCATAATAAAGATCATAATGAAGTGATGTTTCAAGATAATTTTAATAATAACAAAATAAAGTGGCATTACAAAGGAAATCATTAAACACATTCATGTCAAAAATAATCTTTAAACATTCAAAAGTATCACATACCACTTTAAAACATTTGAATCATAAATCCCATGAAGGAATAACATTAAATGATATATTGAATACCATAAAGATAAAACTATTCCTAATATAATATATCAAAAGGGTTATTATAAAAATGACATAAAACAAATAAGTGCTAAATATGACATTTATCTCACACATCTAAAAAATGAGATGAAAATCATGTACATTGAGTCCGACTAATAAAGGGGGTTATTTATATTACTTAATAATAAACTTATATTAATTTTTTTACAAGATTAGGATCCTTATTCATGTTTATTAATACTTTTAATTCACTGAATACAAGTTTGTATACAACTACTTAATCCATTAAGTTTACATTGAGTTTTTTTGACCAAATCTGGTCCATATGTCAATAGAGACTTTGGTAGGTTAAATATTATCAAATGGATAATTATATAAAAACCTCAGGAATAATAATAATGAAATAATTATCATATATATACATAAATTTTAATTTTAAAACCAATTATGATATATGGTTATGAAAAATGAACCAGCTTTATAATCAGTTAGATGGTAGGTCGTACGTACGCATAAGTTACATTACCATTTTTCAATGATCATTATTGAATAAAGTTATGTACAATTATATCAATCCATAATAAAAATTGTATAAAACATAACATTTTATTTAATCATATAAACTTATATAAATATCTTTTATGATGCAAACAGATTCACATTGTGTTGAGGTGGCAGTAGTCCACATGTCCACGAACGACATTTTCACTTTTTATTCTGTGAAAAAGATAATAAAGAAAATGATATAGTATATTTTCATATATATAATTATTTCATTTAAATCATATAAATATCTTTTATGTCACATATTTATAACATAAAACATCTTTAATAGATTCCATGTATAGCATGAAGGAATCACATCACTTTGAAGATGTGGCAGTCCCCACTTCTAAAAATGATGTTATCATTATCCAAAAAAATGTATCTCATAAAGGAATATGTTACAAAAGAATTAAATATGAATAAATAAATTATTATTATCATATATATAATATTAAAATAGTGCTTCCATTATAATTCCCACTATATGAGTGGGTAATGTAAAAACAAATAGTCATCGTTTCACAAGGTGGTAGTTTACTTTACATGAATGGTATGTTCATTACCAATTGGATTGATGTTTGTGTAATTGTATGTAGAAACCAGAAAATAATAAAAAATTATATTTAGGATTATTATGTTATTATATAATTGTGATATAAAAACAATTTAATGGATAGAGAAGTAAATGAAACAAAATTGATCATTGAAAAATGTTATCACTTAATCGGGTAACTAATTTTGGGTTCCACTAAAAGGATTTCAGGGATGAGTTTATGCCCAAATGAAGGATTCATTAATGAGGTAATGGATTTTGATCATCTATTTGGTCAGATATTTATTGATCAAAATTTCTTTGAAGTTGTGGGTGAGTGGGACGGGTGACGACCTTTTTATAGTTGAGGAGTGTCATTCTTGTAAATATTAAGAAAGTGAATTTCAACCATGTTTTTCCCATTTCATGTGGATCAAATATTAAAAAAATACAAATACAAGGGAGGATAGGGTATAATTTTTTCCATCCAATATATAGTTTTAGAATTATTCTGGTTATTTTGGCTCTTATGTCTATTATTTAGTCCTTTGTGAAGCTAATTTTTCTATTAATTCCCACAATTAACTTTAATCACTTTCAGAAAAAAAAATTTGAAAATATAATTTTAACTTATTAGTCATTATAGATTATTATTATTAAAAATATGGAATAAATGAGACCAAATTTCAATCTTAGTAGTGGCATAAATTAATTTGAAATTATTCTAGGAGACGAGACGACTATTTAGGGTTTCAAAGTAAAAATATAGATTTTTTTTGTTTTAGTATCAAATTAAAAAATTAAGTTGATTAAAATAACCGAAATTGGATTATTTAAAATAAAATTGATATATTTTTACTTAAAATATTATTTAAAATATAATTTATCCTTAAAAATAAATTAGTAAAAAAAGAAATTTTGAATTAATATTCTGTATCTTTCACTATTCATCAAAAAATGAAACCTCATAGAATAATACCAAAAAATCAACCTAAAGAATATTATTTTCCAATCTTAAATATTAATTTTAGTTTTACATATAAAATATACAAAAGAGACAAAATTGGATTCAAATTTGGATCTCTATTAAATGATGGTAAAACTGCTTTTATTAAAATATATATTTTAATTTGTAAAATTTGGTTTATTCATATCGTATCCTTAATAAAATATGTTAGATGAATGTAAAAATATTTTATTAGATGTATAACATTTAAATTTACAGTATAAATTATCTGAATGTTTTATAATTTAATTAACCATGCAAAACGTGGAAAAATATTGTTTTAAACCAATTGTTGCGTGCATTACTAACTATCAAAAAAATAAAATTTACTCTCAAAGGATATTATTGTACAATATTGGGGTGATTAATTCAGGTTCCAGAGGTTTAGGCACTAAGAGAAACATTATCCCACCTGTATGGACACCTGACGCCCCTCTTATTGATCTTCCCCTAGGATCCAATCCTTGGTTCCATGACATATTATTTTGCTTTATAAAGTTCATACATGGAGATCCCCAACATGCTCCTATTATGGAAGAAATAACATGGGAGTATCATTAATAGTATACTCCCATCTTCTTTGGGGATAGCAGACTATGGGATGCTGAGTCATAGATATAGGATATATTTTATACCATAAATTGTCTTGAGATGCCTCCAGAGAGGAGGGTCAATCTTGCTACCTACATGCCATGTGATTACACCCAATAATGATGGGATTTAATCTCACACCATGATAGTTTTTGATGTATGGTCTTGAAAGACTTAAAAACAACCTTGTATAATTAATTATTTCCAAATATTCTAAGGGAGGATCACATGATGGAATTTATGCATCTTCACCAGGGTGATATGTCCATGTTAGATTATTATTTTCACTTCACTGAGCTACTACATTTTTCCCTAACTCTAACCAGTTATGAATTTAGGACCATGATAAGATTTGAATATGGAATTATGCAAACCAAATGATCATAGGTGAATGTTTTCTACATGGAAACCATTTAATGGATAGTAAACTTCTCCCTCCTTATAGAATGAAACCTCAGGGATATTGGCATTGTGTTTTAGGGAGGTTCAGTTCTGAGGTAGGGTGATGGTTCATATAGAAGCCGAAATCATCAATTTTTGAGTACATGTGGGGAAAATACATGATAGATGTCATGGATAGTCTTCTATGTGGTGTGTCACAAGTATGGAAGGCCAAGAAAAAATAAGACTTGGTGAATAAGGTACCTAACAGAGTGCTGAGTTAGTGGCAGGATGGGTCACCTTCAGTGCATCAACTGATAATTTACTCTAGTATGTAGTGAGATGGGATCCGTACCAATATCTATTTCAGGTACAAGATCCATTACTCCATGATAGCCTAGTAAATAGCCTTCTACTGAATAATCAGGCCAAATATGTGGTTGTGCTTGAGGCAGTCCGGCCTTAGAGGTTTATTATCAATAGAGAAGACCTACCCAACCTAGTTAACCCACATATCAAGGCCGTAGTTTTGGATATATTTATGCTCTGTATCCTACACCTAAGTTGTAGAGTATATACCCTTATATTATGCATAGTACTATTCTGGTAGTCTCTAAATTAGTTTCTTCCCTATTTGAGAAAGAAGTATTACACTCTTTTATGTCTGCAACAACCTAGTGTCAGGGATAAATTATATTAATGGCCTGATGAATCTTGATAGACCATTGTGGGTAATATTAGAGGGAATATTCTAGCATATGAAGTTCCCCTTCAGATAGGCGGGTATCATTTCCTATGGAATTTCATCTTCCTCATGATGACCTTCTTTGATTCCATTCTTAGCATGGACGAGTTACTACCTTATCACACAAATGTTGATTAAAATTGGTAATAGTTTCTTTCACATCCCTCAAGAGAACCATGTATGTTCATAAGGGTGAATAGGATATCCAAGCAATATGATCTAGACCTATGGTTCATAGTATAGGTAGAGCGAAAAACCAGATGAAGAGTCTCTCTATGAGAAACACAGAAATGCATATATTAGATTTCGTTTATGTGGTGGATTGTTTCAAGGACATCATACCTAATAATTTCCCTTCATTACCTCATGATTGATTGCTGGATTTCACCATCTAGATAGTTCCAGGTGCATAAAAAATGTCTATTCCTCTGTAAAGAATGTCCCATATAGAGCTCCAAGAACAAAGGAAGTAGTTCTAATATCTAGAGGAAAATGGATTTTATATGACCCAACATTTCACAATGGGGTTCAACCATCATTTACCAAACAATGTGGATAGAACCCTCTGTTTATGCATGGATTACCACTAGTTGAACTAGTTTATGGTGAATAACTGGTATAAACTACCTCATATTGAAGACCTTTTTGACAGGATCTGAGGAGTGATAGTTTTTTTGAAGATATATTTGAGATCGGGCTACAACTAGGTTCATATGAGGCCAGTAGACATACCCCATATAGAATTATTAAGAAGGAACAAATTGTATGAGTATCTAGTATTGTGGTTTTCCCTTTTGAATGCACCATAATTCTTAATGGATAAGATGAATTTGGTATTCCACCTGTTTGTGGATTCATTTTTTCTAGTCTTCATTGATAACATCATAGTATATTTTCTCACCAGTCATGACCATACCATCCATCACATGATCATTATAAATACACATAGAGAATACCATATATATGTGAAGCTCAGAAAATCCCACTATGGATCATTATGTTTCACTTGTTGGGTCATATAATTTCAGAGTTAGGGGCAATTATTAACCCATTAAAAGTTATCACCCTGCTTTTCTATGGAAAACCCAATAATTTGTTCGATATATGTAGTATCTTGATGGATGAATGGATATTACAAGAGAATCATGTAAGAGTTTTTATACATGGTATCCCCTCATATGATCATGATAAAGAAAATGAGGGAATTTTTCTTGGTTCGAATATTATGAGACAACCATTTACGAGTTGTAGGGATGACTCATTTCCATAATGATCTTAATTCTTCCAAAACTGAGAAGAAGTTGTAAAATATATAGTGATGCTTCCCGAATTGGGTTAGGAGAAGTTCTGATGCAGGTAGATTGCGATTTATCATATGGGTCCCACCATATGAGGCCACATTATTGGAATTACCCTATGCACGACACCAAGATAGAATCTGTGGTATATGGAATATGTTTTTAGAGGCATTATTTTTTGGTGGGTGGTCCTTAGTTTGAAAGGATAATAAAATACTCAAATAAAACTCCACATAGTGATATTTGAATCTTTGTTAGTTCATGTGGGTAGATTACCTTTAGTCATTTGATTTGGAGATTTATTACACACCTATTAAGGGTAATGTTGTGGCTGAATCCTTTAGCTAGAAGACTTAGGAATAGGCCTCTCATAAGTCCATTTGTGAGTGGAAGTTGATAGAATTATTTTATGAGATTCACCTTGAGGTTCATGAACATAATGATTAATCTATTTTGATGTCTATATAGGTGTACTCCTCTCGTATGGGGTGGGTATGGATAAGAGAGATATCAGATCCTAAGGGTCTTGTCAAGAGGGAAAGTGTATCATGTGATAACCCACATATTTTTTGGTTTTTTGATGAGGATGTGACCTGAATCTTCATGGTCATGTTTGGGTGACTTTAGATATGTTGGGAGACTTATACGAGAGTATCTAGCTTCAGTTTCGGAAGTTCACCCTATGTTTACCAATATGTACTATGAAATACAACTTCATTATTGGTGGGATAGTATGAAGAAGTAGATTATAGGTTTTATCATGAGGTGTTCTACCTATGAGTATTAGAATGTAGAGAACCAATGACATGAAAAAATTTAAATAATCTATCAATTATCAAGTGGAAATAGAATTATGTCACTAGGATTTATTTATAGGTTTACTGAGATCTCATGGAGGCAGCGAGGTTGTAGAACTATCCACCGAAAGGTTGAACAAGGTCACACACTTAAAACCAATCCTAGAATCCATCTGTGTTTGAATAATTAAGAGGAATTATGTTAGGTAGATATTACTCCTTCATGGTGTTCCCCATTCCATCAAATTAGATCAAGATCCTCGTTTTACATCATTATTATATCAAGTGCTAAAACATGAATTGGGTTCATTGATGATCTTTTGTATAATAGACAACACTCACACCAATGTGAAATTTGAACCGATGATACAATTATTTGAGCACTTGATCTGGGCATGAATCCATGATTTTGGTGGTTCATGGGAAAAATATATACCTATTTAGGAGTTTTCCTACAAAATTACTTTTAGTAAATGATCTAGTTTGCTCTATATGATGCCATGTGTGGCTGGGAATACTATTTTCCGCTATGGTGATTAGAGGCAGGTGAGGCATAACAACTAGGTCCTCCTCCCATTAAGGACACAATAGAAAAAATATATCTGATTTAGAAGTGTATGACTACAGATCATTCTTGGAAGAAGTCTTATACTGATCTTGAATATCATCCTCTTGAGTTTGAGGTGGTATATCAGGTTTCACTACATGTATCACCAAGATTGGGTCATAGACAAATTCAGGGATGGGGAACATTATAACCTCGTTACGCTAGGTGTTTGGAGATAGCATAGGTAGTCGGGCTAGTGGATTATTAGTTTGAATTAACTAAATATGTACCATTACATACATGAATTATTCCACGTATTGTAGCTTAATTGTTATCATGCTAACCTATCTCATTTATTTGACCTCAAGGATATAGAGATAGAGGTATATGGGTTCATTGAAGAGAATAAAATTTATATTGTGGATCATTATATGAAGGATCTATGAGGTTGGTATGTTCCACTATTTTAGGTGCTATTGATGTATGTACATGTATACAATAAGACCCAGGACCATAAGGCTGATGTACGTGTGCAGTGGCCAGAACTTTTCCAAGAAGACATTTTTTCACCGTTGGAAGGGAAGCTTGTGTAGGAGTTGTCTCATGGAGGGTAAGTTGTTATATCCCATCTTTTAAGAGTGGTAAAAATCTAGGTTATACTTTTTTATACATCTATTTTATTCTGATTGTCGTCTTTAATGGCTATAGAGTTGTCTATGAGGGTCAAGGGCTCATTCAGAGCCCATAGATTGAGAAAATGGTATGGTATGGTGAATTCTCATGTTTAGCACAATTCTAGTACTAACCGTTTGAGTCACCCAATTCATAGGGTGAGCTATATGATTTGTATGAAATCGTTCAATGAGGGATGCATTTAGGGGAAACAATTAGATGTTGGGAAAGTTGAATCGTACATGTATTGTGAAAGGTTAGAAAAAACATGATCTAATCTCGTGTGGGGTTCCTCTTTAATCAATATTAGGTGCATGGTTGGTGTATAGTTTGGAAAAACAAGTATCCAAACTAAGAATCGTAGTTATTAAATGTGAAATAATTCTTTTTACCCTAAAATGTTTTAATACCACTACTTCTTCCTCCCCCGCCCCATTTTTCACCTCCAATAGCCCCCATGAGATCCCATCCTCTTCTCCTCCAAGTTATTTTGTATACTCCATCATCATAACTCCAAATCATGTTCCATTAGGTTCATTAGAAATCTTAATATAAGATCTATACCCCACTTCCTTCCATTTATAGTTTCTCTACTAATCCGTTATGATATTTAGGTGAGATATCATATCCCCATTATTTGGGAATTTTATGAAAATTATAATATTTTCCTATCTATCTCAATTTAAGGGTCGATAAAAGATTATTGGTGTTCCATGAACATAAGGTAGGTGTTATATTTCATGAATGCATGTTTCTTCTATTTTATATCATTATCTGTTTTGTTGTATGTCGTAACCTTATAGAGACACATCTAATTTGTTAATTAAATTAAATTGCGATATTTTCCATGCCTAGTACAACTATAGTGAGTGGGGAATCAACCCTTTTCTTAATCTCCTTGGCTTAAGCAACCCCAATGGTTGTGATTCTCCTTTAGTATCTTAATTCCCTTTAACTAAAATTTTTTAAAAACCATTTTAACTATGTTTCACTTGTTATAGATTCCTTAAATTGAGAAATTGAATTAAGATGAACTGTAGGACAACAATTGGGCCCATAATACCTATTCTTTATGCTTAATTATTAATACATAGCCTCATGATTCATTATTTTTTATTTATTACATTATTATACCTTATTCTATAGTCCTATTTACTCATAAACTGTGCTTATTACTTTCTACTAAAGTTGTTTGGATTGAAAAAAAATGAATTGTGTAGCTTGTATATATGGTTCTTCAAACAATTCCTTGTTCATGAAAAGTGATGTTTAATTCTATGCCTTGTATGATTATGATCCAAGAGAAAACATGGGTGCTTACTTAAGTACACTGTAGATAGTCTCACAATGTTTTTTATTCGGATCATTGGGCATGTCAGGAGTGATGCATTGAAATAAATGTACAGAATCTCTAGGAAGAATATTTATACTCATGAGTCAAACTGTTTCCCTTGTGGAGAAACTGTATATAGACTCATGGGAATGATGGTTATACCATGCCTCAAGTTATAAAAGGTCCCCTAAGTGAGATACCTGGCTGGTAAGAGTGGTTCATGCTTGCACCACACTGAGACTAACATGTGGGATTCCATATATAGATCACCTTATATAGGCTCTATGGTATTGGGTATTTTAGGAGCTCTTACATAGACCCATGGGGTTCCTTTATGCATCACCTTAGACATTCTTAGGATGACATATTGAATTTAATGGATGCTTTTCCCAGATTATTTGTGCTATTAAAATTACATTATACCTGTTTCTTTATTTATGATGACCCATGGGCACACCATATCCCCTTTGAATAGGTTCTTTGATATAGAGGCATCCAACTTAGATAGAAATAGGTAGTGGTTATTGAATGTCTGGGTGGAACCCAAACTATCATGTTTATATATTTATTACCATGAATTTATATTATTGAACATAATTAATTTTATATTTCATGGACTGGATTGAACAAGAAACTATTAGTGGAGGCTTATTGAGTCTATCTCACACCCTTCTTTTTCCGCCATTGGTACACATGCAAACTTCGTGATTTCATATTTAGATAAAGGGATGCATCCTTCTTACAATAATTTATTACTAGTATTTGGATGGATTATATCTTAGAGGATTGAGGACATTCTTGTGATACTAGTAGTAGATATATTTTTTTATGTTTTATTTTCATATCATGTGTTATATTCATGTATCATTGATTCCCCTCGTGTAATATTTTTGTTTAGATACATGATTATTATCATCATGTTGTATCTGTTTATTATTAAAATTCTTATTTTTTATTTATAATGGATTTTTATTTGTTAATCCACTATAGTCTTTCATAATTCTCATATTATTTATATATTGTGGTGCTCTACTCTAATCTATAAGTGTATTATCATCCCTCATACACACCATAGGCCTCCACTACTAGTCAGAAAAATTTAGAGGATAGGGAGTCATGATTGAGATCATGTGTTCACCATCTTGAGGAACTTCTATATTGGTTCTGGGGTGAGATACTACACCATCCACTCCATTGGAAAATTATAACATCACTCATGTGTACATGTGGACTACCGCATTCACCATGCGATGTGATCCATTTTTCATTTTCAATTTTTATAGATGGTAATAAGGAATTTTTTTTTGAATATATATGATATATATGATATAATAATAATTTTTATGGTTAATTATTAGCCACCTTTCTTTCATTCCAACCGTCAGAAAGCGAAAACAATTTTCATGCGTAAATACATCCCATCATCTCCATGAATGGTGTAATAATGTTTCATATCTCAAATTTATATAGATGAATGTGTGTGTGTATATATATATATAATTACTATATGTTATATATATACCATGATTATTATTATGCATACGATTGAACTGTAATCAATATACAAGGACCAAAAACAATGATACTAATAAACGATTATTAACAAGCAGGTGATAAAATGTTATAAATGGATCATATATGACAATATAGATATGTTTATAGATATGTTTATATATATTTCATTTATTTACAATAAATATAAAATTATTATACACGAGGTTAAAAAAATTGATGCAAATCAAACATGATATAAGAGATTTCCTCTCAACTTCCACTCAATTAAGATATATATAGTATTATTCAATTAATTATTTATTGGATGGAATATATACTTCACCTTTAAAGTAATTCACATTAATAGAAATTTATTAATTATTATTTATGTTTTATTTCATGTGAACACTTCCAAAGGGCTTACAATTTTAATGTTATCAAATAGGTAAGTATTCATTTTACAACCACATTTTTAAGGATTGGACGTATTAGGTCCCAAATGTCCCAAAGGCCTTATTTTTATTTATTTTTGGATAATATGCTTTTAATGGTTGATAGGGAAACCTTACATGACCCTTAAGAATTAGACTAATTTTCATTGAAGTAATATTATAATACTTCCTTCATAAAGAACATGTATTTCCAAATACTATCAATATTTTCGGACTTGAAATTTTCTTCCTACGTTAACACTATTTGAAACACAAACCATTTAATGAAATATTTTAAATAATATCTGATCTTATGTATATTTTTGGGTAAATTTTTCTTAAATTTCCATATTTTTTATTTTTTAAAAATTTAATTTTGTTAACAAATGACTTATAAATATATTTTATATAATCATATACTTTTTATAAGGTTTTAAAAGAAAAAAAATATAATTTATTCATAAAGGGTTGTTATATTTTTTTTTTCAAAAATCCAAAATTATTATGTTTTAACATTTATGACATTAAAAAAAATTCATACCCTCACAACCATATTATTATATTTATCTTTTTCAAGAATATTTTAATTTTTAAAAACTAGTATTTTTATTAATGTTATGTCAATGATATTAATGTTTTTTCCATTGTTATATAGAGAAAATTATTTTATTACAAAACCCATATTTTTATTTATTGATGGTCATATTTTATCTCATATTAATTTTACAGTCACTAATATTCTATTCAAACATTCACCTTGTTGTGATCAATTTAAATTAAATATTACTTTCCTCTTGAAAATTTATATTCTTTATATCATGCAGATGATTTTTCCGTAAACTGTTTTCCATTTTTACATATAGTGTTTTACTAGGAAAGTTATTTGAATGGCTTTTGAAATATTAAAATTCCATATTATTTACTCAATAGTATTTTTTTTAATAATGAATATTACTTATGAATTAATTTAATCATTCATTATACAAGGAATTAATTTTACATTTAGTGACATATGGATCCCAATTATAGATTGACACTCGATGCATGAACAAGTCTAATGAGAAAAAATTGGTTCCGGCCTTGTTAAATGGTATTTTGGAGTATATATAATCATAGTTTAAATTTTCTTAGCTTAAGGCCTTAGTGGTAGATATTATCATATTCTATTAGATCGTGTTATACTATAATATTAATTTATTTTATTGATAATTTAGTTATTATTATCCATGAGATTATTTAATTTGATATTATTCAAGGATTTATTTTATGCTCTGGTTTTTTATTAAATAGAATGTTTTTTCAGCTATTTACCTTTACATATTGATGAAGCCTTATATAATAAAAAAATACCATTGTACGTGACCAGTTAATAATCAAGCCCTCATAGCCTTAAATTGGTGGTTACCATATTACAATTTCACTATATACAAGTAATTTCATCCTGAAGGACAATATAATTTAGTAGTCTTGGTAAACTATATACATAAATGAATATCATATATATTTTAAAACATAAAAAGAAAATGTATTTTATTTAAGAAAATTTTTTAATCTCTGTGGAATATCCTTGAATATAAATCATATTAAACTGTTCTGTATTCTGGGGAAAAGAAATAATGAAAGGGAGAGCACAGGTTAAGAGTAATGGTTGTGTAAAATGAAAAATATCATCAATATTATTGGCCTAATTAATATTACTAGGTAAAGAAATGAAAAAAATTCATTTAATCAATATCTTCACACAAATAATAATATGGAATGAATGAATAATGATTATATAATTCTATATAAATAATAAAATTATAAGGAATCTTATCTATTGTTATCATAACCACTAAAATAAATAAATATACATTAATAATTGATTCAAAATAATGGAATACATAATTTTCTTCATTTGAAACTTAGCATGGATACTCTGGGCACAGATATTTAAAAATACCATTAAGGCCTCATGTTAAGACATCTTAAAAATGGTATGACCTTGAGATAGTTACCAATATATTCTGTGACATAAAACTTACTTACGCATCGATGGGAAATGACATTTTTCCCCCAACCAGCTCTTAATAATTCCAATGTATTCATCATATGAGTAAACAATAAAACATAATCATTAATCTTTAAAATAAAAAACATTACTTATGAATTAACTATAAAATGAAATGTCAATACATTCCCCATTCAAACATATCACAGAACATCCCTAGAAAGAATAATGATGGTATAATTATAACATATCTCCACTAGAGGACAATTAAATTATGGTTTTTTAATCCAGGAATGCAAATATAATAAAATTTTTATTTAAATAATTATTGGTTAAAATACTATTTTCACATTGAAAATCACTTACAAAATTTTAAAACAATTAATGAATTATAAGGAAAATAACTATAAAAACATTTAATAGATTCTTAAAATCATTTAGTGGTCATGATGGTGTAAAATTGCATTTATCCCATACTAGTTAAAAAATATTACTTTCAAACTATTATAAAAGAATTCAAAAAGTAGCACATTCAAAAAATGAAAAGAAGATAAATTTTTAACCATTGTTTAGAAAAATAAAATGGTAAAATTTTCATTAATAAATCATTATTGAATATTTGAAATAATCAATTGAATATTTTTTAAAAATATGGACATGGAGAAAAATAATTCTGTTTGTGTAGAAAAATAATGTTTGTTTTCTTTAAAAATATTATTTCTATATCTCGGGTAATTAGGGAGAGTAAAATTAATTAAAAAAAATTCCCAAAAAAACTAGTGGAGAATAATAAATATTGGTTTTTATATAGAAATGTCAAATAATTACTCCATTAGAAACTTTTATATAAACAATCTTGAATAATGATGAGTTTGTAAAATAAATCCTTACCTCATGTCCGACTTCATAGATATGTGTATTAAAAATTTTAAGAATAAATTTATATTTCCTATATTTCTATAATACAACCTTAATCATATATATCATAATATATATGATTTTCACAAAACATTTTAGCAATATTTTGTAAATAATTTATAATTAAAATCAATGTTCTTTGTAATAACTACTTCATTTTTCATATATATTTTGGTTTTTTAGTATTAGTTTTTGTAATTGGGTCATGGTTCTATCATATCCATATTTGTTATCATTATATATATAATATTAATTATATAAATTTATAGTATCATCTATTATAATATATAGATATAAAAATTAATTACACCGTTCATAGAGACAAGAGGCCATACATGCGCATGAACACTATTTATAATTTCCAATAGATGAAATAAAATATAGGTAAATAATAATTTAAGTTTATATAATCATTATTATCCTTTATATAAAATATTTATTCATTAAAACTATCCTTATTACAATCCATGTAAAAATTAAATGAAAAATGATAGCATCGCTTCATAGAGTTTCTAGTGTGCACGCACACATGAGCGACATTATCATTTTCAATAAATTTGAATGTAAAATGGTATATATGATATAATAATTCCATAAGGATAATTACGTCATAAATATAATATATAAACACTAAAAATGTCATAGTAACCAACCATAAAATATGTTGATGTGAAATTAATTGTATCATTATGTTGAGATAATAAGTCGTACATATGCATGGGTGATACTTTTATTTCATATTTAATGAGAAAGAGGGTGGATAATGATTGTTTAATAATAAGAATAAAAAAAATTATATTGAGGTTATTTAAGTTATTATTTTATTATAAATACATTATATTTATAGGTGTTAGAAGATGTGATAAATTGAAATATGATGGGTTAGACGATTACATCATCCACAGGAGACCTCCTTTAGATCCTTTCTCATGGAACCTAGGGTTGCTATTTTAAGAATAAAATAACCTATAGTACTTATAAATGGATTTTTAAAATATATGTGGTCCAATATTGGTTGATGATATTTTCTCAACATTGTTTAAATATGATATGTAATGGATGTCTCTTATAATTGAGGGGAGGGGAACTCCTTTAATTTCATAATATATTAAAATATAATATATTAATTCTCATTAAAAATCACTCCAAATGAAAAAATAATATATTATAACGTATAATATTTTTAAAATTTCATATTATCATAAAATTTAGATAGGTTTAATTTGTATTATTAATCCTTATAGTTTGGTTTAACCACTTAGTTAACCTATTTTACCCGTAACTGTGATAACGACTAAATCACAAATAAATGGTTATAATTTTACTCATATGGTAAAACATGACTCATAAATTTACAAGTAATTTTTTTTCAACAACATATAATCCAGCTTGTCCTCTATCATTATTTTTTTGATTTTTAAATAATTTATTAAAATAATATTTCAATAAAATATATTTAATTTTATTTTTGACATGATTCATTTAATTTGACATTAAAGATGACATGAATTATTTTATTTTTACCATAATACATCAAAAATTATATAATATTCAAATATATCTAAAAAATTATGAAACATAATAATTATAGAAAAATATATTACTTTAAATATTTTTTAAAAAAAAATTAATTAATATTTCTATTAACTAAATAAATACTATGTCGGTGTTGCATAAAAATTTAGCATAATTATTAACACAATAAAAAATTATGATAAATTAGCATTATATATAATATGTACATATATTAAAAATAAATATTTGTAACTAATAATAACATCTTTTTACATTTATTATAAAATATTATAGATATTAAAGTCAAGAGTGTGACAATTTTGAATTTATCTTTAATTAAACTAATTTCAAAGTCATAATCTATTAAATATGCCTCCATGATCCCATATATTCTATAAATGTATGTAAATGGCCTAAATAAAACCATCTTATAGGATATATGTATGTGTAAGATAAATTTTAAACCATTATCCCCATTATTAATCCATATTCTTCCAATTTTACCCTTATTATGTTGACCAAATTTTACCATCATTAATATTAATATCCATCCAATTTAAAAGGGTCCTGTGTGAAATTTTTTTCTCATGAATTAAAATATGAAATCCAATTTAAATTAATCAACTATAAGCAGCATAAACTAATTTAATTATTAAATACGGGAGATAATGTAAAAGTTTTTCTTCATAAAAATGCCCTATTATGTATTAAAATATTTTTATATCAATTTCCACAGTAAAATTTATATGTGATAAACTTAATTAGATTATTCATAATATAATAGAATTAATTTTACTTTGAAACATTTTTAAAACAATATGTAACATTTTGAACTCATGAAAAAATACAGTTTTAAGTAAAATTTATTATTTTCCCTATTGATTGAGAAATCAATTTTTTTAGAAAATTATAAAAAATCAATCTTAAGTTTTTTTTATTTTGTATTTAAAATATTATGTTGAATTTTTCAAATATATTTTCTTACAATGAAAAAAAGTAAATTTAATATTAGTTCCCAAAATATAATAAAATTCATTTTTTAAGGAAAATAATTTTTAATGCCTAATATAACATTATTAAAAATAGAATGTTTATTTAATAAGAATTAATCAATACATTCATAATGAGTACTATTTTTATTTTTATTTCATATTTTTTTGTTATTATTCATGCTCCCCATTTTAATTTATTGGTTTTAATTGTTATAATTAAATAATAACAACTCATGTTCGTTTAAAATTAGTGTTGTGTGTCATGTAATCTATCAAACACAATGTTGGTATTTTTAAAAATCATGGTGTAACATTCCCTGTACCCTTCAAGAAACAAAATAACCACCATTTGAAATTTTTCATGGAAATTAAGGGTATTTTATTTTAATATTCCATTATTTGAAAATCTATCGTGTAATGTGTTAACAAAAGATTCCTCTTGAAAAGAGGGAAACAAAAATTTGAGGGTCATCTAGAATAACACAAAACATGATTCCATTTTTGAGAACGTAAATGGGAATTGAAAATAAAGTCTTGTAAGAAAAAATAATGTCCATATAAGGATGGTGAGTGACCCTGATCTTTGATCTCAAATTAAAGAATTATCATGAGAAATACAATGAACACTAATCCATAAATCATTGAGGTGTTAAATGGACTATCAATAAAACCTAATGGAAATGAGAATTTTGGGGGTTCAATATCATTTTTATATAGTTATGGAATTCCATTACTATGTATAATGTTAATATATGGAAATATACATACATTAACATAATATTATGATCTAATATTAAATTTCCACCACACTATCATCTTTTCCCCAAATGATGAGTATTCAAGATTAATTTTTCATGCCTAAAGTACTAAAATAAGCTTCTAATGGATCACAAGTTCCGTAATAAGATAGAGATTCATTACTCTTATCTTTATACAGCAACAAAAATAAAAAATGTTTATAACAAGTTAGGATAAGAGGAATAAACCCTTATATGATAAAATACAACCTTAATCTCTAAATCCTATACTATAATCGCGAATGATTAACGTAATTAATTTGATAAATTACTACCCTTAAAATTATTCAAAATATTCTTGGCAATGATAGAATACAAAAGATTAGAATTAATTTATCACATATTCTTCAATGATAAACTTATCATTTATTTCCATAATGTAATGACCCATCCCTCGGGGCCCGTATCGTGACTATCACAAGACCGCCTTCCATAGGCCAGGGGCTGGGGACTAACACTAAAGGCGTAATTCCCTAAAAACTGGGAAGACATTTACATTATAAAAAGTATCACACACTACCAGAGTAAAATCGGAAGAAACGCTAAGTAAAAGAGTACAACTAGTGTGCTGAAAGTACAAAGGGGCCATAAATACAAGCCCAAAAAAAGGTATAGCTACAACTAAAGAAATTACAACTGAAAAAGAAAAACATCTGAATGGTGAAAGCAACTCAATGATCGTCCTCCAGATTCCTACTTGAAGGGTTGGTACAGATGTCCTCCTCAGCACTCTGTGTCTGTCGGTCCGCTCTGTGTGCCGTCATGCCGAGTGGTCCACCTCCGGTTACCATCCAGTCCTGGCGCTCTCGGCCTTCGTTAGCACTGTACGTCATCTGCATCCAACACAAGGAGGTGCGGTCATAGCCTGTGTAGGGGTGAGTATAATGATACTCAGTAGGGACCCTGAGACCCTCTAAGTATCACAAAATCCAACAAGGATAAAACACAAATTATGATTTCAACTGATAAACATTACTTAGGTATATGCCCATACATTTACCTAAGTTATCAAGTGACCCATCTCAATCATGAGGAAAACACAAAGGTATTTGACTCTGCTCAAACCAGGATTTTATTCATGATTTCAAAATGACAGCTGCTAGAGAACTCCTCCAATTTCGAGCACAGTAGTCCTGTCACGACTCGGAGGTGCTACTCACTAACATTAGACTACTGGGTTACTCCTCCTGTTGAGTACCGCGGGTATGCCGCCTCACACATTAGCGATCCCCGCCATGGGTCTGCCACCTCACACAGTAGCGCTCCCCCTGATAGCATAAAGAGGTACTTATTCTGTTGAGTAACACGGGTCTACTTCCTCACAAAGTATTGATCCTCCGCCATGGATCTACCACCTCACACAATAGCGATCCCCACTTGGCTAGTCAAGTCACTCTGAAACGAATCGGACAAGCAGTCATCAGGTCTCAGCCAGCCACTAGGTCTCCGTACTCCGTATTCTCGTCTCCAGGAGGATCTTCTCCACGAGCTACTAGTCGATACTCCAATTGACATGAAGTCCCATGAAGAATTATCTCAAAGAACGACCACGCCATAGGGGTTTCAACGCAACATACAATGTGTCAATCAGATGCATGGTCTGTTAGTTGTTAGCCTTTTTATCCTAGAGGCCTGGTTGGCTTCGTGTATGAACCAACCCAACTGTATCTCAGCTATACCCCGAACTCCCATGGGGAATACTACAAAGGACCGTTTCTCAACATAATTACCAATGCTACCGACGGTTCATCAATCGAACGTACGGTCTGAGAGTTATTGGCTTTTCCATTCCAAGGGCCCAGTTGGTTTTTAAGATAAAACCAACCTGACCATACTCCAACTGCGTCCAAACCTCAATTAAAGTATGAAAATATAATACTCTAATCAAAAGGAATCCAACTTAGTTGACGACACGTCAATCAGACGTCTGGTCCTTAAGTTATAAGTGTTTCCGCTCCAAGGGGTCTATTGGTTTAGGATTCGAACCAACCTGGTCATAGAAACACTTAGCCGAAACCTTAAGTGTAATATACCGAAAATACCATCTCGATTCGAAAAATCCTACACAACTAACGGTGTGTCGATCGTAGGTACGAAGATCAGGTTATGGGAGATAAACCGAAAAGGGTCCAAAGAGGGGTGTTTAGGCCCGGTCCAACCTCGGCCAACCCACCCTGGGTTGGCGGCTGATGCCCAGCCCGTGCGAGGGCATCCCGACACACATGACAGAAGGTCTGGCCTGTGCATAGGCAGCCTGACCTGCGCGCAAGCTATCCGATCCGGTGGCCGACCGCGGCCCGGCCAGGATGGCCGAGCGGGGGGGGGGGGGGGCACGGACCCCCGGTTCATCGTAACGGAGGCACCAGGTTGGCGCCACCGGGCCTCCCCGGAACCCGCATGACGCGGGTTCCGCTCCACCACCACCACAGCCAGTGTCGCGACGGTCTTCTGCCGACGGCGCGCTAGGGCACCGCCACCCCCAGGTGACCGGCCGGTGCCGGCCACCGGTGAACCGCACCGCCGCGATCTTCCGCGGGCCACCGAAGTCATTCTAGTGGTCCATTTTAGCTCTCGTCTGTGCCAACTGCCTCCTTGGGTCCCGCTCATCAATGTGACAACCTCAAATCAACGTAGCCCTTCTGTTCATCAATCACCAAACATACCGCACATCATGAACAAGTTGGTAGAGGGTCCAGACTTGTTCATTAGCCTGTACCAACAACGTTATTTGTTCAAAACATCACCCCAAAAATAATCACCCAAGTTCGACAGTATAATTCACATATATAAAATTATAAAAAATCCCTCTACCTCGATTCAAGGTGCATTCGTCGTTGACGGCATCGATTTGTTGACATCACGGTGTGTCCAAGGAGAATGCATCATTGTTGGCGAGCAGCGTCTTCTCCTTTGACAGAAAGGAAAAGGAAGGATGAAGGCATTCCTTGTGGGAGTCTTCTCAAATTATTGTCCTAGTTGAAGAAGTGGATGAATAATAAGTTTCTTCTCGTTCTTCGAGATGTGGAGTGTTCTTCGTCGTGGAAAAATATTCCACCAACAGTTCTTCCCCAATCCTCTCAAAGTTCCATCAACCCACTAAAATAATAGGTTCTCCTATTATTTAATTATTGAAATGCTTTTTAAAATACAAAATCAAGAATTAAATTAATTGAATAAGTTCCATTAATTATTTAGTGGGTTGGCACATTATATGTGATGGGGGAGGAGAAGTGTTAATGGGGGGTTCATGGGTGTTAAAGAGGAGAGTTGAAGAGGTTAGGGCTCGTGTGGTCCCCACCACCATTATCCTCCCTTGGGAGGTTATGTGGGGTGTGGGCCCCATATGCAACTCCTCTTTGGAGGGAAAAAATAACCACCATCAAATAAAAATTATGTACACATAGTTTTTATTATTTTTTAACGAATCTCAAAAAATTAAAATCTCCTCCCAAGAAAACATAACTGTGGTTAAGGTCTCCTAAAGCGAATATCGGCGCTGCAAGTTCATCTGTGTCCTAGGATTTCATTTCCGAGCACTAGTTCAAAAGGTAGAAAAACCCGCACGTACGTTTAATGAATATACCGGAACAAAACTTCAGAAATTGATTCCAGGAACACTGGGCCTCAGAATCAGGCACTGTTAGAAACGGTGGACTCGTAAAATTTTAAATAATTTAAAAAAAATCCTTAAAATTTTAGGGTCTTTACATTACCCCCACCTTAGGGATTTACGTCCCCATAAAGTTACATCACACACTAGGGAAATAAAAGGGGTACTGAGCACGCATATGAGCCTCCCGCTCCCATGAGCTCTCCTGGAGATTCCCATGCTGCTAGAGAATGTGCACCAGAGGAATCGACCGTTCACATAGGAGCCGCTCCCATCAATCCTCGATCTATACTAGGACCTCTGTGAATGTCGCCCCGTCATAGATTTTCAGCTCCACGTGGTTGATTATGTGGGATGGGTCGTGCACGTATCTCCTCAGCTAAGATACATGGAAGATGTGGTGCACCCGGTGCAACTAAGGTGGATGGGCCAGGTAGAAAGCCACCTCACCTACTATAATGAGGAACTGGAAAGTTTCGATGAATCATGGAGATAAATTTTTACCCTGGCCAAATCTCCGTAGACCTCATCGAGGTGAGACCCGTAGAAAAACATGGTCGCCATCCTCGAACTCTAGTTGTCTCCGTCTCATATCAGCATAGGGCTTATATCTCCTCTGTGCAGTCTTCATCTGCTCGTAGATGATCTGCACCTTCTTCGTCACCTCCCCCAATAGTTGAATGCCCGATCTCTTACTAAGAGAATCTGCTAAAACGTTCAACTTCCCAAGAGTATAGACTATCTCTAAGTCATAGTCTTAGAGGAACTCGATCCATCGTTGTTGTCACAGCTTCTGTGAACCATACGCGATCACTTCTCGCTCCTACATCGGGACACACCCGAGTCCGGTCCTTGATGTGTCACAATAAAATACGTACCCTACGCCCTCCTCCAGTAGCCTCGGGATGGGCGCAATGGTCAACCACTGTCTTAGCTCCTGAACGTTCCGTTGGCATCTCTTTGACCACACAAAGGGTTTCCCCTTCTTCATCAATGCTGAAAGCGGTGCAGCAACTCTGGAGAGGTCTGGCACAAATCTAGGTCTGGCCGACTCATGTGTGATCGACTGCACCCACTTATGCATGATTCCATCATGTGGTGCCTGGGGATTCCTTTTCGCTAAATGAGGAAAACTCATCCCTACATTTTAGGTAAACCACAACCTTTTTTCCTAATACAGTCAATATGTTAATGAACTGTGGTTGCCAAATCCATACCCAAACTAACGTCGTAAGGCCGCGACGCTTCCACCAAGAGGTTCCAACAGAAACTCTCACCTCAAGGGTCAGATCACACCGTTGGCATAAGTGTGATTATCGAGTCTCCTCCCAAAGGTATGTCCAGACATGAGGGTCAAGTCAACGGTTTAATAGGTGACACTTGGTCTGGGACAAGATTCGTGGTAGGAAGGAGTAATTTGTACGTATGTCTATTGATACGACAACTATTAATAGACACAGAACATACCTCAAATCATTCCTAGAGACCTTGGGTCACACTCCTTGACCGCATGCAGCTACTCTCTTCCCCTGCCCTCTTGCTCCCTGAGCCTGGCAGGGACTACAAAGGCGGGTGGTTGTAACATGTTGAAATGTACATCTCCACTTGCTACCCTCCTAACTCTGCTTCCATTTCTTCTTCTCTACAGATTCATCTTTCCGTAACACTTCTTTTTCTTAAAATATTTTACGTGCCCATGTCTCTAATACTGGCGTTAGTTCCTTGCTTTCCCACTACTAACATTCACTAGCTGTATCCATTCAGCCATAGAACATTCAACAAAAAATTATTTCTCTAGCACCATAGCATTAGTAGGAACGCATAGAGGAAAAGTGATGGCTCATATATCCTTTAAACACACCCCGATCGGTAATCTAAGCCCCAAAGAACTGATCGCATCGTATTCATCAAGTACCCAAAATGATCGGTATGCCTCGATGAATACTCAGCTACCGACATGTAGTCCTGATGAAGCTGTATAAGTTCTAGAGAACTCTCAGCCACCACCTCAAACTAGTCCTCATCCACCTGTGAGTCAGGCTCACCTCGGAACCTGAGGGGTATCTGATGTTGAGACACATGTAAGGCACTAAACCTATAAGTGTCCTCTATCGGTGCTGTCGGTCGTAACTACTGATCATAGGGTAGTGATATAGTTGACACACTACTCAAATGTACTATCTTAGGCTTTGGTCCACGTACCGAAGCCTCATTACTAAGAGGACCAACCTCGTGGTCACGCATGGAAGAATTCTAGTAGATAAAATCACCATCTAGTCTACTGGAGTCTCAACTAGGAGGAAGAATTCAGCAATCACTTCCATCCAGTCCTCTACTGCATGGGAATATGTCTCACCTCAAAAACTCGGAGGCCTCTACCGCTGGGACGCGTGAAACACGCTCAGTCAGCGTGCTCCGTCCCCCAGTGTGGCTGGTGGTATCTGCTGTGCAACGGGTGTTGGTGCTGCTGGTGCACCACCCGAAGGTTATAACATAGAAAGAGGTCCTTGCACCAGAGCCTCGTTACTCGGTGGGCCGTCATCGAGTACTCTCTCGGAACTCCAACCGACTTTCTGCGTGGATGCATATGGAACTGATGTGACACGGTCAAAAGACTATACTTGGTGAGCTAACGAAGTTGAACTGACATAAAGAAAACTTTTTATGACAAACACTCATTTAGTGTTTTTGCATACTGAGTCAGAAATCACAAGTCAGGGTCCTGGTGTATGGATACGTTGGCCTCAGCAACAACACTGGGCTCCCTAAACCGAAAACCACACTCAGTACCCTTAACACTATTGATTCATAGAAAGGAAATATCAGAGTCTTATGTTCTTCGGTAGAACCTCCCTCCGATACCAAATTGTCACGACTCGTCCCCCGGGGCCTGTATCGTGACTACCCTATGCCCGCCTTCCATAGGCAAGGGGCTGGAGACTAGCACCAAAGGTGTAATTCCCTAAAAACTGGGAAGGCATTGCCTTTATAAAATGTATCACACACTACCAGAGTACAAGTGGAAGAAAAAACTAAGTAAATGAGTATAAAAATTGTGATGAAAGTACAAAAGGAGATTGAAATACAATCCCAAAAAATGTACATCTAAAATTGAATAAAGTACAACTGAAAAAGACAAACAACGGAATGGTGAAAGAAGCTCCTTGATCATCCTCCGGATTCCTACCTGAAGGGTAGGTACAGATGTCTTCCTTAGCACTCTGTGTCTATCGGTCGACTCCGTGTTCCGTCATGCTGAGTGTTCCACCTCCAGGTACCGTCCAGTGCTAGCGCTCTCGACCTCCATCAGCGTTGTCCGTCGTCTACATCCAACACAATGAGGTGTGGGCATAGTCTGTGTAGGTGTGAGTATAACGATACTCAGTAGGGACCCTGAGACCATCTAGGTCTCACAAAATCCAACAAGGTTAAACCACATTGTAAAATTTCAATGGATAACCCTTACATAGGTATATGCCCATACATATTCCTATGTTATCAAGTAACACATCTCAATCATAAGGAAAACACAAATTTATTTGACTCATCTCAAACCAGTATTTTATTCATGATGTCGAAACCATAGCTGCTGGACAACTCCTCCTCTTTCGGGAACAGTAGTCCTGTCGCGACTCAGATGTGCTACTAACTAACCATAGACTGCAGTAGTACTCCTCCTATCAAGTACCGCGGGTCTGCTGCCTCACACAGTAGCATTCCACCTGATAGCCTACAGAGGTACTCCTTCTGTTGAGTACCGTGGGTCTGCCGCCTCACAATGTAGTGCTCCTTCGTCATGGGTCTGCCACCTCACACAGTAATGCTCCCCACTGGGCTAGTCAAGTCACTCCGAAACGAATCAGACAAGCAGTCATCAGGTCTCAACCAGATACTAGGTCTCCGTACTCTATATGCTCGTCTCCAAGAGGATCTCCTCCATGAGGTACTAGTCGATACTCCAAGTGTCATGAAGTCCCATGAAGATGTATCTCAAAGGACCACCATGTTATAGGGGTCTCAACGCAACAGATGACGCGTCAATTAGACGCCCGGCCTGTGAGTTATTAGCCTTTTGGTCACGAGGGCCCGGTTGGTTTCATGTACGAACCAACCTGAATGTATCTCAACTATACCCCGAACTCCCATGGGGCATACTCAAAGGGACCATTTCGCAATGTAATTAACAACACCACCGACAGTTCGTCAAACAGACATCTGGTCTGAGATTTATTGGCTTTTCTGTTGTAGGGGCCCGGTTGGTTTTTAATCTAAATCCAACCCGACCGTACTCCAACTACGTCCAAACCTCAAGTGGAGTATGAAAAAATAACAGTCTCATCAAATGGAATCCAACGTATTTGACGACACATCAATTAAACGCCCAGTCCTTAAGTTATAAGTGTTTCCGCTCCGAGGGCCTGGTTGGTTTCGAGTTCGAATCAACCTAGTCATACACAAACATATCCAAAATCTTGAGTGTAATATACCGAAACGACCGCCTTGATCCTAGGAATCCTACGCAGTTTATGGTGTATCGATCGGAAGTCTGTAGCTCATGTTATGGGTTATTAACTCAAAAGGTTTTGAAGAGGGGGGTCTAGGCCTGATCCGACCCGGCCTCACCCACCCTGGGTCGGCCCAAACCGGGTCGACCCGACCAGGGTCCGAATTCGGCCCGGTGGGCGCGACACCTCCCGCCGGCTGCAGATTGGCCCACGTGAGGGCGGCTAGGCCCGCGCAGCAAGGGTCCTGGGCCGCGTGCATGTGGTCCAGCTCGGTGGTCACCCGTGGCTTGGCCAGGCTGGCCGAGCGGGGGGGTGGGGGGGCCTGGTTCATCGTAACAGCGGCGCCACACTAGCACCGCCCGGCCTCCCCGGAACACACGCGACACGGGTTTCGCTCCACCGTCGCCGCGGCCGGGGCCGCGGCGGTCATCCTCCGGCGGCGCGGTAGGGCGCCCCCGCCCCTAAGGTGTCGGCCGGTGTCGGCCGCCCCCTCCGGTCTCCGGCGCCGCCTGACCCGCGACCCATGCCACCACGATCTACTCCGGGCCACCAGACTCATTCTGGTGGTCCATTATAGCTCCCGTCTACACCTACGGGCTCCTCGGGTCTCGCTCTTCACTACAACAGTCTCAAATCAACGTTTCCCTTCCGGTCATCTATCACCCAACATATTGCGCATCATGAACAAGTTAGCAGAGGGTTCGGACATGTTCGTTAGCCCATAACCACCATGTTAGTGGTTCAAACTATTTCCCAACAAATAATCTCCCATGTTTGAGGGTATAATTCACATATATAAAACTATAAAAAATCCCCCTACCTCGATTCTAGGTGCGTTCGTCGTTGACAGCGCCGATTCTTTGACATCGGGGTGCGTCTGAGGAGAAGGCATCGTTGTTGGTGAGCGACGTCTTCTCCTTTGACAAGGATGAAGAGGAAGGAAGATGGCATTCCTCGAGGGCGTCGCCTCACGTTCTTATCCCTATTGAAGAAGTGGAAGAAGAATAAGTTTCTTCTCATTCTTCGAGACGTGGAGTGTTCTTCGTCGTGGAAAAATATTCCACCAAGAGTTCTTCCCCAATCCTCCCAAAGTTCCACCAACCCACTAAAATAATATGTTATCTTATTATTTAATTGTTGGAAATCTTTTTAAAATTCAAAAGCTAGAATTAAATTAATTGAATAAGTTCCATTCATTAATTAGTGGGTTGGCATATTAAATATGAGGGTGAAAGTGAAGAGTTAATGGGGGTTCAAGGGTGTTAGAGATGATTGTTTAAGAGTTTAGGGCTCGTGTGGACCCCACCACCATTATCCGCCCATGGGAGGTTATGTGGGGTGTGGGCCCCACATACAATTTCTCCTTGGAGGAGAAAAAAAATCCACCATCAAATAGAAAATATGTACACATAAATTTTATTATTTTTAACGAATCTCCAAAAATTAACATCTCCCGAGAAAACACAACTGCGGTAAAGGTCTCTTTAAGAGAATACTGGCACTGCGAGTTCATCGGTGTCCTCAGATTTCAATTCTGAGCACCAGTTCAAAATATAATAAAACATGTATGTACATTTACTGAATATACCCGAACAAAACATCAGAAATTTATTTCGGGTTCACTGGGCCTCAGAATCAGGCGCCGTTAGAAACTATGGACTCGTAAAATTAAAAATATTTTTTTTTTAAAAAATTTCTTGAAATTTTCAGGTCTTTACACATAAAAAATAAATCACTATTAAAGTCTCGTACATAAAAATTATCTTCCATAGTCGTATATTTTCCAAAAATATACATATATTTTTCGGAAATAATGTCATAATAAAATAATTTATTCTTCCAAATGATGAATCAAAATATATCCCTATAATATTAACCTATGTTATTCCAAATAATATATGTTTTTCTTAATATTAAAATCTCTCTAAAATAGTAACCTTTTTCAAAAAATAATATCAGTCACATAGTCATCAAATCCCTTTTAAATTTAGTTCTTATTTGTATGATATATCATTTGTTCCCAAAATGTAATAACCCATATATCACAATTAAACATTATTAACTCATCATTTAAGATCATATTAACCATAATTTTAATCAATAACTTTAAACATATGCTGATAATGAATTTTTGTGAAAACTACAATTTCACTAAAACTCATACTAAACCCAAGTGTTTTATTACCATAAATGTCTTCCAAAATATACATAATAATATTAAAACCCCATCATATAAGACCCCAAAAGGTTTATCTATACACTTTAAACACATGATAAACATTATACTTATCTACCCATAAATAGTAGGTTGATCCCACATCACTATATCATATCATTTGTTTCCATGTCTTTTTTGAAATTACCTTCAAAGTATGTAAAAAGGTTTGGTTCTATAATTAATATTTTCTTAAATATTCTTCCTAAATATTTTACAAAACATCTGCTAATACTAACATTATATACCTCAACCCTAGTAGCCTAGAGTCTGTAGTCACTTTATTACATTGTCATCGGATATATGGAATTACAGCATGAGGGACCTATTTTTTTAGTATTCTTGGTAAACTAGGCATATACTTTATAATATTATATATTTTAAAACATAAAAAAAATTAATTTATATACAATGGTAGCATCATTTTTCTATCTATAATATCTATTCATATCAATAATAATACACTTACTAGTATCCTGGGGAAAGAAAACAAAGAAAGGGGGAAGTAATATACCAAGTAAGGGCCACATAAAGTGGAATCTATATTGACTAAATAATATATAACGAATATGGAAAAGTAAATTACTGAAAAAAATGAAATTTAATCAATAGAATGAGAATAAATAACAATATGTAGTAAATAAATAATGATCAGAAATTTCCACATAATTAATCTAATGAACATAGTATTTATCCAAAGATATCATAAATATTAAAATAATTAAATGGACATCAACAACTAGTTTAATAATTATGGAATGGATAATTATAGAAATATAAAACATTAAATCATGTCCTTGTGACAAGACATCTAAAAACAACATCAAGGAATCATTCAAAGATATATATATAAATGGGTAAGGAATTATCCAAATACACGATCTATTTTGACTCGTGAGGCCTACCAGTGAAATAACGGACTTTCTAATTTTAGGCCCCACCACTAACATAATAAGTTCAATTCATTCATCATATTAATAAAGGTTAAAACATAATTGACAATCCATAAAATCAATAAATATTTAAATTATAAAAACTAGCTTATGGAATTTGAATAATCTCTCTAGTCAAACTGTTCATAAATCATCAATAGAAAGAATAAGGATGGTATTGTTACACTATATATCTAGTAGAGAATAAGTAAAATCAAGTTTCTATTTCATTTAAAATTAAAAATAACATTATAATTGTTTTTCAGTTACTAGATACACTATGACATTATTGGGGGTGAATTGAGTTCTCAAAATTTTCTAAAATTCTAAATAAAACCCATTTGAAGATATAATTAAATTTGATAGTTTATTATCATAGATACATAGTGGAAATAAGATAACAAAGAGATGATATCCAAAAAATATATATTTATGTAGTTTTACGGAATATAAATTTTCTAGTCCACTCAAAAATTGCTCAAATCCACGTGATTTGTGATTTTTACTAGATCGATCCTCTTAATAGGGACATCCATCCATTTTCTCTAGGAAATCATGATAGAGTGAAATAATTTAACACATGGTACAATAATGGGAGATGAAACCAAATATCAACAAAGATTTACCATCAATATCCTTCAATATTATTTAACCATGAACCCCCACAGTGATAGTGAATAATATAGTAAAAATATATATTCAATTGTACATGTCTATTTCAAATTAATACCACAGAAGAAGTACTGACTATTGAATTATCTTTTTACTATATTATTATCTCATTACCTGGAAATTATTAAAATAATATTTACCAAAAAGATACAATCCAACATTGAATTCACACACGACAATATTAATTATATATTAAATTACACCAACAATAATAAGTAGTCTGTTGTTGAAAAATGTAGCCAATTCAAGATTACCACATGGATGAATTTTATTTATTTGAATTAACATATCTTGATTGATATATATAGTTATTTGTCTCCTAGAATATTCATACATATATACAAATTTCATATTCATTCTTCACAGATCCAAATTTGACATAGATGAATGAATTATTAATCCAATAGGAACCACAAAGCCTATTTCACCACATATCCAAATATTATATATGATTACTCAAAGTAACTAATTCAAATAGTTGTTTAATCCCATATCTAATTTCCTATATAAGAAATTAAAAGAAATTGTAAATTTCAATGTTTCCAATTCCATGATGATTTTTTTTCACATAGGTGTTTCCTTCACATGGCTAAATTCCATTTGTTTCCATTTCACCATGTTTCCAAAATCCCCACATTACTAATTTTCTATTCATTGGGAAATTTATATTAGACATCTAACTATTTTATATTTCCACATAATGAACCGAAATAATGATTAAACCATATAAACACACATAAAAAACATCAGGGGCATATGAAGGCTATTTGATATTATAAAAACCTAAAATACATGGGATATAATGGTATTTTATTAGTAATCCAAAATATCCCATTTTAGATGATAAAAACCCATAATAACATAATAATTAATTGTTTAAATGGTTTTATATGATTTTTTATGAAAAATGAATAAAATATAAATTAATTTTATTGTTTTGGTTTATTCATTTTTACTCCCAATTAATTAGAAACTAATTCTTCTTTGTAGAAATCCTCCCAAAAAGGATACTTCAACTATTATTTTATATTGTTTTGTAGATTTGTCCCTATAATGATTTTTCTCCACCTTATGTACCATTAAAGAGAAAGGGTAAGTAGAGGGAAAACTATTTTAATTTATCACTCATAGAAATTAGTTCTTTAAGTATAGTTATGAAATTAATTTTCAAATGATGGAAATAAAATAATTCATTAAATAAAATAAAGATATCAAATACATTAAATTAAAAAAATCACTTTGAAATAAATAGATAATATATATTAGTTGAATATAATCACTATGAAAATAGATTCAATAAATTATGAAGGATTTTTTAATTTTCAAAATATGTATAAAAAATATATCTTTTCAACACCTAAAAATGTATATAAAAAACACTACTTAGAAAACATAGAATTTTGAATAAGGAAAACTGGATAAGGTGGGTTGGATGGATGAATTTTAGAGGTAGGATTGGTGAGAGAGGTAGTAAATGGCTGAAAAACTGGAGGAAACAAGGATTTAATTAGACCCATAGGGGAATGAGTTTCAGATCAATCTAAAAATTTATCTCTAGGATCTTGGTTATGTGTGATATGAACTGCTTCATGATTTCCTAAAGCGATACTAAAATCATATGATCTAACCAGAATGTATTATTACTTCATTGGAGGTCTTGGGGTTATAACTTCTTATCAAAATTGTTTAGAAACTAATATAGAATCAAACTTGGATTTTTCTTTTCAATACAAATATATTGGACCTAAACAACATCAAATCTATATCTATTATGTCAAAGGTGTATATAGAAGTTTCTCCAAGAGTCCTTATCCCTCTATGATAGAATATAAAATCTAAAAAAATATCAATAATCTTTATGTTATATAACTTGAAGAACTAAATAATAGTTTAGATGATTATCTATTAATTTTCACAATTAGGGAGAGACCATTGTAAAAAATTTCTTTTAGGGATTCAAGATCTCTAGTGGGAAAACATTGAGAAATTCTGAACAGGGGAGGAGGTAGAGAACAAGATGAAGTAGATGAAAGATCTTTATATAACTTGTTCCTAATCTAATATACATATCTTTACACAATGACCAATAATTTATTCATTAATTATGGATTCCCTTCCATATTGGTCTTCCTCCATTCTAACCCCTAATGTATATCATGAAAAGATTTAAATGGAGGTTTAAAGACTACAGAACTAGAAAAAAAATAGAAACCTCTTATAAAAAACAATCATGAATAAGAGAAAATATTTGTAGAATTGGAAAAATTTTACAAGGCTTGTAAATAATATTATCTTCACCTATATTAGAAAATGGATGTAATGGAGTTCCTTCAGACATTGAGGAAATGGAATAATCTTCTAAAGACATAGTTTAGATTCCATAGACTCCCACATATATCTTTTACAGTAAGTTTATGTGATGTTCATGATTTATGGTTATAGGACCAATTGACATTGATGTCTTCCCCTAAATATCTTGATACAATTACATGTTTTATTTCAAATTTCCTCCAATGGATTCTTTAATACAACCCACTATGTCATTCAAGCACACATCTATTCTAATGTAAATCTTTCTAATAGCTTCTTCAGTATCTTAGAACTCACTAAAAATATACTTCTTCAAATATTTCACCAGTAAAGGTGTTAAAATATCACATTGAAGTGGTTAAATATGATAGGACATATAATTCACATTATAAACCTTATGATGAACCTCATTTATAATGTTACAAACCAATAGAGGTTATTATAAGTACATGAATGTCTGTGGAAATATCTTATGGAACTCAAAATTAAATTCCCCTATAATCTTAAATTTTTTAAATTTTTACATAATTTAAGAGATGAAACAATTAATGTCATCAAATTAATACTAAGACATATCATATTGTACCATATAACGATTTTGAATCATATCTCATTAAGATGAAATTATTTCTCCAATATCGTTGAACTATATGTCGGATGAAAATATATTATATCGTCCATTCAATTTTGAATTTAAACACCTCAATATCATTTTCAATATTTTTAAATCAAGTTGTTTCATAGAGGGGACTATATGAAGATTTTATATCAAATATATTTTTCTATCAAACCAACTAACTTGTCTATGTAAACTCTTGAAACATAATTTACCTTTGGATTTATAATTTCATCCTTAGATGAATCCAGTTCTCCATCAAACATATTATAATCTCCCCTAAGATTATGGAAATCATTCGTAATGGAAGAATCAAAAGTATGCATATCGTATCATTTTGATATTTTACTAATTTATGGTTCCTCCTAAAATACATGAGGAGTAGTAAAATATGAAGTCTGAAAAAGAACATTTATCTTCTTTTAAAACATGATATCTTACTCCATATCTTTAAATAGTTTGTCTAAGAATTATTAGATTGATTATCTAATTTTAATTCCTTGGATTCTAATATTTTTCAGGATAAGAAACATAAAATATAATATATACTATCCACTCCCTAGGAACTGCATTAACATTCCCAAAAACTAGAGAACACTAATGAAGTACTTTTTTTCATCAACATCTGAAGCTTACAATATTTTAACTAACAATTCAAAAATATAACTATGTTCTAGAAATTTGGGATCTATTCTAGAAATTTTTGTATTACACTGATCCCAAGATGAAAATATCTTGATAGTTGTTGCATCTCCAGGTAGTGAGGTTTACGATGACTCCCCCACCCTCAATCCACACATCCTGATCTAATAGGTTTTAAAAAATTTGAATTAGTGTCTCTATAGTAGAAAATATTTTTTCAAAATCACACAATAAAGAGTATTACTTTTATGGAATTTCACTACCTCTCCATTATTAAAAACCACCTCCTTATTCTTCAGAACCAAGGAGGCAATCTTACAAAAAGGATAATATTCTTGCTTATATTTTCTATTATAGTAGTGATACATGAACAACATCATATAATTGGAGAATTAAACTTCACATTGTCAATAAAGACGTGGAAGAGATAAATATTAAAAAATAACACTTTTTATTTTTCCCCAACACTCCAAGAAATTCTAGACTCAATGAACAAAAAAAACATTCCATTTAGCTTCTAAATCCTTCCCAATCTTCTGTTAAAAAGTAGAGGATCTCAACATGAACATGAAAAACCTTATTTTTTCTTACTGTTCTTGTACCAATTAGCATCTAGATAAATTTGATGTCCTTCTCTGGAGTGAAATGATTGATATTAGAAACTTCCACAAATTAAAAAAGAATAGTATCAATATTAACATTCAATGATATGTTATCATCTATTTCCCTGAACTGGAGAAATGAATTATGAATAACTTCATTCCATTATTCTCTAAATTGATTTCATGAATTTTACTCAAAAAATTCTCTTCATTGAAAATAAAATGTTTTCTTCCAAATAATTGGCATTTTATTAAACCAAGACATATCCATGGAATTTATTATTAGTACACTACACATCGCACCACATGAATTAGCATTCTTGCATGAATAAAAACATCAGTAATCTCCAAATATGTAATTTATCATATATAAATGTCGGTATAAATTTTGGATTTAATCAGGATATAAATGATGGAACAAGGTGGTGAAATTTTGGATTTGGAGAGTAGGTGATGAGAAAAAGTGTTGAGGAATGGGTTTTATTAATTTCAGAAACCATATTTTCCAAAGGATTACATACCCAATTTGGAATTTTGGTTTACATTGACTTAAAATAAATAAAAATATGTAAACTATTATATGTAAATAAAACATAGAATTTTATATCAAACATTAAAAAACAATATTACTTAACTCATTATAATTCATTAAAATTAAAAATTAAAAAAAATAATTTAGAAATAAAAATTGAATAATATAAGACAAATTAAATTTGATTAACGTTGAAAAAACCAAATTCTATTTCAACAAAAACAAAACAATCAGAAGAAAGTGGCTTAATAAAAATATCTGATAATTGATTATTAGAAGAGATGAATTTTAGAGTGATATCACCTTTTTAAGAATCGCCTTTTAAGATATTATGTCTTAGATCTACATTCTTAGTTATCGAATAATTTATTGGATTAATAGAAAAATTGATAGAACTAGTGTTGTTAATTTTAATTGAAACTTGATTATAATTGATTTCAAAACCCATTAAGGTGAGTTTCTTCCATAAAAATTCACATAACAACTACTAGATTCTCTATATTATACTTAGGTAGTTTAAAATAGAATTGAGTGTCATTTCATACTACACCAAGGTAAAATGGTTTTTTATCTAGAAAACGGAGGCTCCTAATGTACTCTTCCCATATTTTATATAACCACTAAAGTTAAAAGGGAAATAATATGTTAAGTTAAAATCAGATGATTTTTTTAATGTAAGGAAAGATAAAATGTATATTTTTAATACATTATCATTTTCTTGGCATCATTCAAATGATATTTCATAGTATTTTTGTGAAATATAGAACATAAGCATAATGAATACAAAATTCCTTCTCTACAAATAGTTTAATACAATATAATCCAAATTATTATTTATATATGTTGTTTTTTACAAGTTCCCAAATTCATTCAAGTCATGATTTTCATTATAACTCATAAGAGTTTCATGAACTTCACCACTTTCAGGTCCAAACCATTTATGTTCGTAAAGTATGTATTTAATTTAATAAAACACATCCGCATGATCACTTTGATAAATATGAAAAACTAGAAATTAATTTAACTTACCCATTATACTCATTTCAAATTCATTTTTATTGAGTTCTAAAAATTCATTAAAATATTATTTTTTTGTAAAACAAAAATCACATCATCAATAGATATCATAACTAAAAAATATTATCAAATATTTTTTTCTTACATAGTATATGATATAAATTCCCCACTATAAAAACATTGGATAAAATAAATTAATTTAGTTTCTCATTAAAAGAACAAGGTTCTCATTTAAAGACATAAAGAGATTTTTTATGTTTGAAAACTGAATTTAGAAAATGTTTATTTTGAAAAATAGGAGGTTGTTGAGAATAAACGTCCCCTATAAGAAAACCATTTATAAAAGAAGAATTTTCATCCATCTAATATAATTTAGAATTTATATGTAATGTATAGAGAAGTAGATTCCTAATAGTTTCTAATATGGATATAGGTTCAAAGGACTATTCATAATCTATATATTATTCTTGGTTACACCCTTTAACTACATGTCTACCAATAATACTAGTGAACGCGCTTGATAAAAATATTTATTATGAATAACCCATTTTTTTCCATTAATAGGATAATAAGAGGGTCTATAATCTGTTTCCTATACCATATTCCTCTTAAACCCATATTATATTAGGTGGTTGGCGGTATAATTAAATTCAAGCACACACACAATTCATAAACACATTCCAGAAAGGAAGGTCTTACCCTGTAAGAAATAACCCCCCCAACTAACCACTTTATTAAATTGATAATTTTTTCCCAACGGCCCATTTGGAATGTAATTTAATACATTGGATGTAGTCCAACAATTTTATGGATCGAAGGACCATAATTAATCACACTTTTATCTCCTCCTTATTATATTATCTACATCCCCACCCCCTTTGATGGACCGAAGGCCCCTATGGCCCGTAGTCACAAACCATTGGCATGAATTCCCAAATGATTGATTAGTTCTAGTTGTTAGAGTAAATATTAAAACAACTGCTACTGTACTAAAAATATATCCTTAAAATCAGTCTCCACTAGTATTTGATTCATGGATTTATATAGGATTATGGGGTGTGTTAACCACTTGTCTACCACTAAAACTGATGTTCCACTTAAATAGGTATAATTCACCTTTCTTTTCCAAAACACGTCTCTCGTCTAAAAAGAATTTTCCTACTATCCACCGTTCTAGTAGAGATAAAAAGTGTGACAAATATAAATGATTTCCTACAATTTATATAATTATATTCCATTCATATAAATATATTATAATAATTTCTAAGGGTTGATTCTTAATGATTCTTAGTTGTATAGGCATCACACATTATGTTTAATTGGTGACCATATATTCCAAATTTCACTTTGGAACATCATGTTATAAATCTTCATCATTTTTATTGAAAAAGTGTTTTTTGGTCAAATATTTTCAAAATAATATATTTTTCATCAATTTCAATACTTGGTGTTTAGAATATATATTTTGAATCAAAACACTTTAAAGTATCAAACCTTTGGGTTTCTGTTATTCCATAGCTCATAGGGTGTTTCTTCAAATTTCACATAACATGAACATAGTTTAGACATAACATTTTTATTTCATAGATTCATCCCATAAATGAAAATGAGTGTTATATTCAAATAAATTTTTTCAGGAAATTTCATGTAATTTAATATTCATCCTTTCAACAAAACCATTATATTTAGTTGTAATTGGGGCAAATAATGAATATCTGATTTCATGTCTTGAATAATATAAATTGAAATCATGGTTTTCAAATTATAATACCTTTTTAACCATTAAAGAAATAACTTTGTTATATTTATCTTTTGAAATAGTTTACAATATACTATAAATATAAAAAATGATTCAAACTTAATATTCATTAAGAAAACCCATGTAAGTTGAGAAAAATTAGCAACAAATACCTAAGAAAAACATTCCTATCTTATTATCATTGTTCTATATGGACCAAAAAGTCTATATGAATATGTTCTAGGGGACTATAATTAGTATCCTCTTTAATTGGAATAAATTATGTAATGTTTTTATTTAACATTTTTCATGTATCACATAGTTTATTTTTATTAAATTTTTATTGAGGTAAATTTTAAAATAAATTACTTTTAGAACAATTTCTCAAAGGATATAATTTATAATGTCCCATTATTGTATGCCAAATAAATGAGGAATTTGTTTTAGAATTTAAAAATATCTCTTTCTTCCATCTCAAATAATTAATATATTTTGTATAAGAATTATATATCATAGGTTCCTTAAATTTCTGAATTCTATATTTAAAAATAGAATGTACATTTTCAAATAAAAATAAAAAATAAACTAATTTAAAAAATTGTTAATAATTATCACATTAATTTTCAAACCTTATACATAAATAACATTTCTTATAATTACTATGTTTATATTATGAAATAATCCTACTCATATAATCTTTCCCCTATAATTTTCACCTAATGTGACTCATCCACCATAAATTTTCAATAAAGAGACGAAATTAGTGAAATATCCAATCATATAGATTTGACATCCACTGTCCATATAATATTTTAACTAGAGAACGTAGAGATTTTATCAATGAACGGAAAATTAAAAAAAATTAGTTTTTTGGAATCTAATTTCTCTTTGGTAACAAAAATGTTAGCAAATAAATACTTTCAAACCAAAATCTATTTGCGCTTTACATAAAATTTAGTACTAAAAATTCAAAAAAAATGAAAGGGTTGAAGTTTTTTCTATAAAAATTATTTCATTATTAAAAAAATTTATTATCACAATTTACTAATTATACAAGGTGAAAATATGTAAAATTAGACAATTTATATTTATATAACTATGAATAAAAGTGTTTTTTTAGAAAAATTTTTCTCATGGGATATTTTTTTTAATTTTTTTTATATAATTTATTATTTACTATAATTTTATTGAAATAATTGTCACTTTTTCTGAATACACAGACAACATATTTAAGATAATTATCCTATTTATACAATCTTTTAATTTTATTATCCTCTTTAGAACCTGAAACATCCTAATTTACACTATTACTTATCAACTAAATTACTTTTTTATTCAAGTCCTCATTTTTAATCACAAAAAAACATTAATATTTATCATGTTCTCTATTTTTCTACTTCAATATATCATATTTTGTTTTAAGCATAAAATAATATTCATTTTCTTCTTTATAAGAGAAATTATCTTTTTTATATTTAGACTCATGCATAGAATAATATTAATAATTCCTGTTATCCGAGTGTTCCATAATTAACTTTTAGCCTTCTTATTAGAAATATCAACTTTAGAATTTGTAGAGGTATCATCACATGAATCATCTGATGAAATTGTTGTTTCTTTAATGTATTTCTTGACTTTCATACTATAGACTACCTTTTTGGAATATGTTTCACAAATTTTTTATTGTATTTTCAATGAGGGTAGTCTATATTAATGTGATAGACATTATTACACTCATAACATATTAATATTATTAGAACATAGGTTTACTTCATAACTTATTGAGGGTTTCTTGAAACCAATTAAAATATTTTTGAACATTTTTAATATTCTTACATAGTGAGAGAGATCAATATCCATAGCAGAACTATTGGATGTAACTTCATCTGTTGACTTATCCATTTGTATCTCTTTAATTTTATTATCATATTTTGAAGTTTATACTATCAATGAAACATTATATTTCTTAACCAATCTATATTATTTGACATTATCTTCTATCCAATACACATACATCATAACAGTTCCAATAAGATCTTTTATTTTAATATTTTGACCCCATTATATATCTTAATGGTAGTCAGGATTCCAATCTATCTAGGTGGGAGAATTATGAGTATTTTCAACTATCGATCTAGTTCATCGATAGATTATCCTTAAGAAGAAACATTATTTATAACCTTAGTTAGTATTCCATTCATTTGGGTTATTCTATCTTCTTATATCATTGTGAACATATTTATCTTAGTCTTCATAGTGTTTTATTTTATATATAAAACATTATCTATTATTTCATAATCTACGGGAATAGTAGGCCACCATTAATGAGCTGTTTAATATTATAAAATTCAGTTGATCTCATTATGACCTAGTCCATATATTATAGAATTCATAACTTTAGAGTTTAGATCATCTCTAGATTCAGCTCCTACACCCCATATTTCATGTTGATTACAGGGAATTATTTAAGTCTTAATGGGTTTAAGATAAACCATTATACTATGGCTTCTTCAAATAAGTTATTATCAATTCCTTCTAGTGAACATAATTATAACCATTGAAGTAGGGTTCCCTTTCAATGGACATAACTCCTTTGTTGTTAGTCATATAATCAATTTTCATAAAGATAATGACACATCAACCATTAAAATTGTAGAACTAAATGTTCTCTTTTTATGATAACAATTGTTGGTTAGGGACAAAATGTACTAAGTTCAAGAGGGGGAAATTTAGAACTTGAAATTTTTTTGACTTCAAAAACCACCCACTTTAAGGGCATGAATAATAATGTTTTTTTAAATGAACATGACATAATTAAAATAACAAATAGAAGAGATTAGAAAAAATATGTTCACAGAAGTTCAAGGAAGAGAAATCCCCCAAACTACTCCACCAAATCTTCAATCCAGGAGCATGGTGTTTTTTCCAAAAATGGGTCCTTTTACCAGGTACTACTAGACCTTTTCATAGTGACTGAATGACTAATTACATGTTTTTTACACATGTTACAATAAAATTCAATTTCAAAAAAGTCCCATAAATGTTTTACATACAATAGACTTCATGGTTCTTTCACTAAGAACATTTCTTGTGAGGTATTGAAAAAATAGTGAGTTTAAAAATCCATCTATCAGCTGTATGATACAAAAAATAGAAGAGAATAAATATTCAAGAAAGATGACTAAAATAAAATATATCTTGAGGGGGGTATTCTAAAATAAAAACAAAGATGATATTGATTTAACAATATTATATAATGAATCATCATCTTCTTTTTGGATAGACCAATGTCGTATACAAATATGTTTTAGAGTGACTTACATGTGAATAGTGGATGTTATTATATTCTTCTATTTATTATATTCTTTACCACTATAAAAATCATTGAAAATTTATATTTTAATTTAAAAACATTGGTTATATTAAATATATGTTATTTAATGAAATTCCACATATCTTTTTCTAGAGAATACCTGGATAATGGTACTTATCATTAAATTGTCTTCGTACTACATTCTTTTCAAATTACGCGAAACTTATTATAGTCATTTTTCTATAAAAACGTAATAAAAAATTGAATACCCATACAAAAACAATAATATACTCTAAATATACAATAATGGTTATTAATATAATATTTTATAATGGCATAGCTTGTTGAAAATCTCCAAAATATTTTATTTTACTAATTTGAATTCACAAAGCCAAATTGATCGACATATTCAATTTTTACAAAGATTATTTATCCATGTAACCAATTTTTCTAGGCATTCTTCATGTAGTGAAATTGATTCACATATCCTTATTACCCATGTAGTCAAATTTTACACTGTTGACTGAATTATTTATCAATTTAGAACATTGATGATGATTGTAACCTGTATCCAAATCACATAGTTGATTACTTCATATAGTTGTGTCACATAATTATTTGAACGATATTGATGATTACCCACGTATGTGATTCATTGAGGTATGCAATTTCCAGGTAGCAGATTTGAAAAGAAAAACTAAATTTCACATAGTATTTTCCGTCTCCTATCTAATTAACATAGTAGAATTCTATATTCCACTATTTCATCTCATGGTTAAATTCCTCATGAAGCTGATTTTTCATATTTTGGAAAATTTATAAGATTATCCATAAAAATGATGTTTATAATAAAATAGACTTCAATAAAGATAAACCTAAAGAATAAACATAAAAATAAAATTATTAATAAATGAGGGTTATTTGAGATAATCAAACTCTAAATTAAATTATATATATAATAATAACATTATTATTCCAAAAAAGTTAATTTAAAACAGTCCTAAGGAAAATACCTTTTCCATTTTGAAAATATATATTAAAATGTAAAACATTCTCAAATATTTGGAAAAATATATTCATTAAAAATAATGATATACACATATAATATAAAATTCAATGCATTTATGAGTTATGACCATGATAAATTCCATTTATGCCCTATAAGTTAAAAAAATTCCTTCCAAACTTTTGTAAAGGAAGTCAAAAAGTGCCTCATTAAGAAAAAAAATTGACGATTCATTTTATTTTTTTAACAGTAATAAATTTATTAAAATGTCTTTAGAAAATAATATAATAATAGAAAAAACATTCTTTAAATCATTTCAATGATAATATGGGCATGAAATAAAAATGATTCAGTTTGTGTAAAAATATAAAGTTAGTTTTCTTTAAAAAAATTATTTTGGTATATTGGTTACATAAAGAGTGTAAAATGAAGGAAAAAAATTGAAATTTAATTATAAAAAATAAATAAAAAAATTATATATTGGTTTCTATATAAAAGGAACAAATATTTTACCCTTTCAGAGACAAAAACATAAACAATCCTAAATAATGATGAGATTTGAAATAAACTATTACACCATGTTTCAATTCCATTCTATGTCTTGAAAATTCATGTATTATTAATATTTATTTATTATAACTCTATTAATTGACCATATTCATATATATATCATATGATATATGATTTACCTATAACCTCTTATCAAATATTTATTAATAATTCTTTATTAATGTCAACATTCTGGGTGAAAAATGTATCATTTTTCATATTTGATTTGGTTTAGTAGTGTTGTCCATTTTAATTTGATCATGGTTTGAAAAACCAAATATTAGTAATCATTATATAAATATCACATATATTCATTGTATAGGAATTTTGGATCATCCATTGAAGATATATATATTAAAATAAATTACACCGGTCATACTGATAGTTGGGAATACATACACATGAATTTTATTTTCACTTTTCAATGAATGGAAAGAATGAAAGGTAAATAAAAATTAACCTTTATATAATGATTATTTTTTCCCTATATATTCATTAAATATTATCTTTTTACCTTACATGTAATGTGGAAACAAAAAAACAACACGTCACTTTATAGAGGTGGTAGTCCACATGTACTCATTAGAGATATTATCATTTTCAAATGGATTGGAAAGTAAACCTATACATATGATATTATAATTCCATAAGAGTAATTTTAAAAAAAATATTATACATAAATATTAAACAAATCATAATACTCATCTAAAATTTATCATGTTGAAAAATGAATTGTATCGCCATGTGTATATGTTAAGTCGTGCACATGAAGTGTGATATTTTCAGTTCCCGTTAATTGGAAAAGAGGGTTGATATTGGTGGTGTCAAAATTATAATAATATTTAAGTTTATTGAGGATACCAAATATTTTATTTTATGAGAAATAAAACAAATTTATAGTATTTATATGATGAAAAAATTAAAAGATGTTCTGGAAGATAATTAAATCTTCTTCAGGAGACCTCTATTAGATCCTTTATTATAAATCCTATGATTCGTCTATTGAGAAGAACAACAAACCTATTAACTATATAATTATATTGAGAATAAAAATTGGTAGTTATTGGTCAATCTAGGTTTCAAAATGTTTTTAAAATTGTAGAGAGAAGGGATTCCTATTTATAAGTGATAGGAGGGGCACTCTAGGAATTTATTGAAAGATTAAAATATTATAAATCCCTTCCAAAAGGAAATTCCTCCAAATGTATAGATATTCTAATATATGATAGTATATTTTCAAAATATGTTAAACTGTTTTATAGGTTTATGTTGTGTTTTTAAACAATCTATTTTTGTTTTAATCCCTTAGTAAACCTATTTTAACATTAACCACTATAACAACCTTTTCACTCTTGAAGGGTTATTATTTAATATTTGGTAAAAATAGACTTATAAATGAAGAAGGTATGACATTTTAGGCCATATAATTTCCACCTTGTCCTATTTAAATTTATTTTTATGATTTTAAAATAATTAATTTAGATTCATATTTTCATAAAATATCTTTAATGACATTATTGACATTATTCATTTAATTTGGCTTTAAAGACAACAAGAAAAATGATAGAATTAAAATATAACTCATTCAAACATAAAAAATATTTAATATTTTTCTAAAATATCTTATAACTACATAATTAATTGAAATTTTTTTTCTTTATAAAAATTAAAATCATTTAATTTTCTTTTCCATTAATTGAATAAATATTATGTCGACGTTGTGAAAGTATTGAGGGTAGTTATTAAATAAAAAAAATTAAAAATATATTAATATAATACATAAAATTAATTTATCTTTCACATAAACATTTATAACTGTGCATTACCTATTTTTACCCATATGTTAAAATATAAGAGATATTAAAGTCAATAGTGTGATATTTTTGAAATTATCTTTACAGAAAATAATATTTTAGTCATAATCAATGAATTATTATACCATGTGGAAATATATTTTTTAATTACATATAAATGAAATATATACACACAAATAATGTGATAAATTCAATTTCTTGGGATATTTTAAATCCGTATCCCAAATTTTTAACACTATTTTACCAGTTTTCCCTTACGGCAGCAACAAAAATTTACTATGATTAAAATTAATATTGAACAAAAATAAAAGATTCAAATATAAAAAATTTAAACCTATTTATTGAAATTATGTAATCCATTTTTCAATATTTAATTTCATGAAATGGAAAAATTAGTTTATGACTGAAACATAGAACACAATAACAATTTGTTTCTTTCCAGAAAAATGTAGTTTTATGTATAAATATATCTTTACAAAAAATCAACCATAGTAATGAATAAAAAAATTTATTATATTATTAATAATATAACGAAAATTGTTTTATTTTTTTTACCATTTTGAAACAAAATGGAACTTTTTAAATTCTGCTAACAAAAATACAATTTTCAATAAAAAACATTATTGTTCATTATTTATCCAAAAATCTATCTGCTTAAGAAATTCTAAAACTCCACTCTCAAATTATTTATAAATTATTATTACGATAATGATGTTTATATTTCTCAATATATTTTTAAAATGTATAAAAATTAAAATATAATATTTTCTTGTAAAAACCGATTGAACCCATTTATTAGCAAAATATATTTTTTGAAGCCTAATATGATTTTTCAAAAAATTTAATGTATATTTCATAAAAAATAACAAATACTTTAGATTTCAGTAGAATATTTATAAATATTTCATAATTTGGTTATTCTTATTCATATTCCCTAATTAAAAAACTAGCTTTTAAGGGTCAAAATTAATTAATACAATTTCATGATCATTTAAGCTTATTGTTGTGTTTAGTATATTCTAACAAACAGAATGTGTTAGTTTAAAATGATGGGGATTTACATAAACCTTAAGGACCATTTTAGATTAGTCTAATCTTGTTTCATTTCTCATGGCTTGAAAGAAGAAATATTATAATGAGTTTCGTGGATGCTGAACATTATCTTTTGTTATGTTTTATACATTATTTATAATGTGAAACATATGAATAATGTATATATATGGTTCATTATGACTATTAAATTGTTCATTCAATCTTTATGAGATTCATTGTATGTTATTCCAATGTACTAATGCATAAGAAATTTTTTTTTCTAGAGTTTGAATTATTACAGCTGGTATCCGAGGATATATATTAGAAATCATGGAAACTAGATTCTAAATGAACATAGCTAACATGAGAATTATGAAAAACCATTCTAGTAATTGATAAATTTTATTATTATTGGGATGTTTATTTTATAGATTAATTTTCATGATAATTATGATATAACATAGTGTATATCATTATTTAGTGGTGTTTCCTAATAAAATAATGTGAATCAACACATGAATACAATGTAGGGATTACCACACTAAGAACGACAATAAAACTACTGTATGATAGGATATTTATGATATAATTATCATTCTATAAGGATAATATATTACATATATTCATAAGGTTCTTACCATTAGAAAATGATAATGTTGTTCATGAATACGTGTGGACAACCACCTCTGTGAAGAGAGGTGATTTATTTTCCATTTTAACATTACATGGATAGTAATACGGATATATTTAATGATTAAATATGACACATATATTATTATTATGATTAATTTAAAGTTTAAATTTCCCTTTTTTATTTCCTTTTCTCCCAATAAAAAATTGAAAGAATTTTTCATGTGTACGTACGAACTATTGTCTCCATGAAATGATGTATTTCATGCCAATTTTTAATGGATCTTTACAAAACGAGTTTTTAATGTAAAAATGATAATTGAAACATGATTAATATTCTAGATATGGTCATTCAACATCCAGGGTGCATGTATTGGAATCATAGAATCAAAAAAATTATGTGAAAAAGAATAGATAATAAATAAATAATTGATTTCAACAAATTAATTTTGAGAAAATGTGAAAAAATGGGATATGAATAACTGAGAAACCAAAACCGGGATATCTATCCATTGGACTCCTGAGTTAGTATGATAGATACCTGAGGAGCATCCCAGATCCCACATGTATAATGAAAAAAATAAAGGGTAACTGCATAACCATTGGGGACGGTTTCACCCTCAAGAAGTCAAACATGCACAACATCAAGATAAGTTAAAACCTATAGGATAACACACATACCAAAAAGGAATATAAAATATAAAAACATCCAATAAAAATATATAAACTAAAACCAAATCTATGATAAATAAAAAAGAAACAATAATCAACCAACTCAACATTTATAATAGTATAAACTGAAGATCCAATAAGTAACCCCATGTTATTATTTTCACAACCATAAACTCATAATATTTCAATTCACCTGAAATATGGTGTCATTTCATCTTGAGATCCAAGACCTGAAATAACGTGAAAAATACATGAAAAATAAACAACCACTAACTTGATTTTTTTGGGTTTGAGTCAAAGCCAGTAAGATAACTTAATGAGTAAATTTCACTTCTTTTATTAATAAAACAAATTATTATAGTTTGAAAACATGGTGTGGAAAGATTGGTTTACATTTTCACAATAAAATAATTTAATAGAACAAGTTTTAAACATGAAATTACTCAAGGGTAATACCTATAACATTTTTCACTAAATTGGAATCATTTTAAAACAAATTCAATTCCAAGGGTAGTCAGGTCATTATCTCACACACTATACTTTTGAAATAAATCCCACAGTTGGTTTCAAATATTTAAAAATCATGCTTAAGACCTGTATGCCATTAAAAAAAATATTTCAATTTTTTCCTATTAATGATTACATATTCCCATCACAAATAAAAAATTAAACATAGTAAAAAATGATATCAATATAACCAAAATGGATTGTTAGGAATTCCATAAAAAATATCAGTTAAATATAATAAAAATCATTAATAAGTGACAAGGAAACACCCATAACTCCATTATATCAAAGACATAATATATACACATGATTACATATAATGTAAATGTGTATAACATAGAAAAATAGTATGAGTTGAAACCATAAATCCTAAAAATATAGAAAAATAAACACAAACATGGAACAATATTTTAGTAATGTAATGTTCACACATCCATCCACCAAAGCCCTCTAAGTAGCATTCTTGGAGATGAACCCCAAAGCTAAGTGAGAAATAAAACATAAAGGGGTTTTGGCCAGTTTACATCCTCCAATATGTAATATAATTCCCACTAAATCCCACATTTAATCTTTAGTTACTTAATTTAATAATAATAGAGGTGGGCTATGAAATATAACTTCATGACATAAAAATAATATTCCCCTAGGTATAACCCCATAATAATGTTGTTCCCAGCTCCTATACTCCCCTTAACATGATCCCCAATATCCAATCATAATTTAAGTTACTTAGCCAATCATCCATTATATGTATAAGAAAGACATCAACAAGGGTGGGGGGTTTACAAGGGAACATTCAAAAAACAACATATCACAATGTGCCAAATGGGTCTTTAGTTTTATAAATATAACATATACATTTGGGAATCCCTTTTTCTAAAAAATATGGAATTTATAAAGAATTCAAAATTAAATATGATCATCAACAAGATCAACCAAAAAATGAAGGAAAATTCCATTTCACTTTATGAAACAAAAAACACCCCTAAAAACACGAAATAACACTCTTAACACCAAAAGAAAAAAAAATTGGAAACATATTTTTTCATAAAAACTACAAACATGTTTCACAATTAAGAAACCCATCCATTGAATTTTTCAAAAATGGATAGTTTATAAAATAACATTTAGCATCAAACCATCATTTAATGAATGATATTCCAACTATTTTCTATATCAATCTCAATAAAAATCAATAGAAGATTTAGAAACACAACCCCAGATATTATAAACAATGATTATCTAGACCAAACAAGAATTTAGAAGGCTTAAAAACAATTAAACTATTGAAAAAAAGAAAATCAAATTGAAACACCAACCTCAAGTGGGGGAACCATGTTGCCTTCTATGAAATAAACCGAAAAGGGACTCCTAATGTAGATCATGAACAATAAAACGAAAAATATAAATCCTAGAAACTCCAAATAAGAAATTTATCCATGAATTACTATTAGGGTTAGAGTGATTTGAAGAAAAATAGGATAAATAAGTTAAAGAGAATAGAGAAACTCATACCTCTTGATCTGTACAATTAAAAAACAAAAATAAACCACCTAGACTCCATCAAAAGTGTATTGGATGGAATAAGAAGCCTAATGGGTGGATTTTGGGTCATGGTAGTCAAATTAGGCTGTCTTGGGGTGAAAACCCAAAAAAAATAAATTGGATAAATGAAAATATCCCCATCATTTTTAGGACTCACTATTTCCCTGTAAAATTTTACAATCCATATAGAATCTATGAGGATCTCATCTATTTAGAGGTTCATAGTCTATATACTTGGTATGTACTATTACATAACCATATGACCTAACAATTATCTCTCAATTGACTCATTAGACTGGGTTCATGGGTTCCCTTAGGGATCTCATATAGTTTTAAATAGTACAAATTAACTTTGTACCCATAGAAAATCCTCCAAAACTCCATATTATGACCAAGAACACCCTCAAACACAGGTGAAATAAAAACCAAATATTAGTACCATGAATGAGACACCTTTTTGTGTCAGAAAATCCCCACTACACTAATCTATACCCATATAAAGTACATTAAAACAACAAACAAGTGGGGTTGTTAAGACAAAACCTACAATAGTGAGGAGTCTATTACCACCAACCACACAATACACAAAACCAAGGTAAAAAAAATAACCCAAAGATTCAAAATTTACCAAAAAAAATCACAACATTTACTACGAATTGTATCCTCCACAAATAGAAGAAAAGTAGTATACCTTGCATATGTTTACTAAAAATTTAGAATTTTTATTTCCTGAGAGAAATGTATGATATAAGAATCAAAGAGAAATATTATCTTCCATGCAACATAATTCTATTATCCAGGATAATTGGCAATAAATAAAACAAGAGATTACACAACCTCAAGATGAACAAAGAGGTAACTAAACCAAAAAACCATCCAAAATTAGATAAACTCAATGGTATTGGATAATAAACATAGGTCTCCACACTATTTTGAGTTAATATAAAGTGATGGATTAAATGAAAAAAATATTTCTTTAGTACATGACAGAGACACTAAGAAACCACATTTAAAATTTCTGTTAATGGAATCATGATACTTCGAAAACTAAGACTAAAATATCAATACCAATAGAAGAACTCAAGAACTGGGGATCCCAAAGGTTTACAATCCATATTATTGAATCAAAATGATTCTAAAAAACCAATAACAAAGAGAAAAAATGCCATCCCATGCTAATAAATGACATGATTCTTACCTAATGTTTTAAATGGGAATATGATGGTGTTCACATCCAACTCCCTAGAACACCATACTAGGTTAATTATGATACAGAGATACAACACAATGGAATCCACATCCAAACCGAAAGTGAAAGAAGATCACCAAGAATCCATGAATTCACCGCACTCTATTACCATGTCAAAAAAATGATCTATAAATTCTTCTAGTTTACACCATAAATGATCAATGAGAAGAAACAATGAGGTATAAACATCTCAAAAGATATGAAAATAGGATCAATATCCTTTATATTTGTTTCTATAAAAGGAATATAGGTACAGAAATGATAAGAAAATCCTCCAAGACAAATATAGGTTTCCAAAGGGGGAAGAACAAAAAAAAATCCTCGCTTCCAAGTCTATAGTGGAAGGAAATAAGTAGAGCACCATGGATCAAAATGATCTTAGTATGAGACCAATAAATTAGATGTCAAACTATCACACTAATCATTTGAATGTGTCAAGAACATAAACATAGATTTCAGTTCTATTTTGATGATGGATAGGAAGCTCAAATGTGCAGGGACACCCCATACATGAAACACACAACCCGATTTTATTTCACTAATACCTGAATAGTAGGTTGAGATTATAAATTTCCTACCCAATAACCTTTCTTTATCCCTTAATCTCGAAGAATATATTCTTTACTATCTTTAATGTAAAATGATTCATCATTTACTAGACATTTCCCTTCCAAGAAAACATCAGCAAAAAGGTTATTAAAAATGGTTTTTATAGGTTGATAGGCACAAATATAGAACCGAAAAATGACTATATTGTTTTCAGACTCATTCATTGAACCTATCCATTTTCCACACCATTAGTAAGAAACTCTAGAGAAAAAGGCACTGACAAAGTGAAATTATTAATAGAATCATTCACTACTGATCACCATAGAGGATACCTAGAAAATCCATTACACTCTCAACTATAAAATTTTGAGGTTAAAAACATTGAATGAAGGCATCCTTGATATATTCCCAATAGATAGCCTCTAATAGTTGGGAATAAATAGCATGATTCCACCATCCCAGAACCAAACCTTCAATCAAGAGAATGGTATACCTAACCCTACAAGTTTTAAGATATTGTTGGGAATCTAGATTATATTCACCTTCGATAGCAACCTTGTATACCCATGGGGTGTTTAATCACCCAATAAAATAGGGGCACTAGTTTAGAAACTCTCATTCAATTTATACTATATGGGAAAATGTGGCTCCACCACTCTATCATGATTGTTGGTGGGGCTAGAAACTATAATCACCAATACTGTATCACTTGGAAAACAACTTAAGGTAATCCCTACCTGACATACTAATTCCTTTCCAAGAGACTCATTCATAAGCACCAGAAAAAAATAACTCCATCAAATAATTTTAAAATATTTCAACACAAGGAGTTCAAATATGTTCAATACAAACCAAATTAGATAATAATGATTATCAAAAATCTACCTAATAGAACAGCAAATTCAATAAAACTAAATCAATAACAAAATCCCTATTGAATAAACATTGGATACGTTTTACAAAACATACCCAGGGAATATTGAAACTATATATCCATACAATATATTTTAGCATGGTTTCAAAAATATTATCAGAAAATACCCCAAATTACCCAAAACATTTCAAGGATCCCATCATATAAGAAATAGTGAAATTACTTATTTGAAAACCTACACAATAAAAAAAATAAAGGGCTTGAAATATTTTTGTACATCAAAACAAATCAACCATAATAAGGGTTTAAATGAAACTTAAAGGAAATGAAATATAACATATCTTTTCAACAACTTTTAGAAACCAAATAAAATCCTTAGTCATCCACAATAATCTTTAACAAACAAAATACGGTACTAAACCCAAAAAGATGGGCAAAACAAAATGTAATAGCATTATTCAATTTTGATAGTTTGAACGCATGGATTATCATACCATGTGTCGAACATGCATGTTCCACTATAGGTTTTTCAAGAATGGTCTTCACATCATGTGTATAGTTTGACATATCATTCACCTTAACAATGTGCCCCTTGAAATCCTCCTATTATTCACTCTAAAATTAGGAGATTCTTGGGATCTCTCCCAAATACACTCTACAACTCTGATTATAAGAACTCTACACCATAATATGTCAGTAAAGGGCCACCATAACCCGAAAAAAAATGATGATTCTCAACCACCCATGGTAACTTGATTTCCAATGAAAGAAATATATTTTCAGGATATTTTAAAGATCTACCACCTATATATGACGATCCTATATCATTTCATCCAAAAAAATATATAAAGAATTTCATCTCAAGAATTTTGGAAACATTTAAGATCCTCTATTCTATGATACCATTTTATAGTGAAACAACTCAGGACATCCATCCATCAGACTCTTAATTCATACCCACACATACCCATAGATTGTCCCCAATCCACCTCTTGGAATATGTCAAGCACCGTGATTATTAACAAAACTATTTGGGATATTTTCTCCCTCATGAATCTAATAACGGAAACATCATGAAATGGAATAAAATAAATGATTAAGAACATACCAAAAAAGAATATAAAAAATAATCATCCCATATAGATATTGAAACTAAAAAATAAGATGAAAAGAATAACAAAACATTATTAAACTAGTTTTACAATATAAAGTTATGATCAACATCCCCATGTGACTATAGTAACCACCATGAAATCATAATTAGCCACTTACTAATGAAAATGGAACCATATATATCCTATGATAAAATAAAAAATAATAATATTGAAAATACCCGATGACTTAATATGTACTAACATTAGTATGTACGGTGTGAGATGAAGAACGTAAGATTCCACCATGAGTCCATATCACTTATTTTATTTAAGAAACCAAATATGCAAGATTGAAAAAATCATAAAAAAATGTTTTTTCATTTTATCATTAAATTCATGGATGAAAATATGTTTTATACATTAATTTCTTCAACATTCATTTTTTAAACCCATTCAATTGAATTGTTTCTATTTAAAACCACATCCAATTTGAAGAAAAATTACAATATTATCTCACATACTACACATTAAAGAATAAACCTACATAATGATTCAAATATTTCAAAATCCAATTTTTAAATAAGTCATGATATTTAGAAACCATTTCCACATTTTCCATTGAATTTTTATACACCCCAACTGAAAGTGAACAAGGAAACATATTGAATAATGATATCAAGTTGTCAAAAAATGGTCATAAAAATGTCATTAAAAAGAAGGAATAAATCTAGGAAACAACATGACTAAGACAAAAAGAATAACACGTGAAAAAAGTACATCCAATCAATAAACTATAAACTTGAAAACATATAAATTAATGAGGAACAATAAAGTTATATAACATGAGGCATAACCATGAAGACTAACAGGACCACACAAGACATGCAAACATGGACCCATTTTACTACAAGGTAACAATCACACATCCATCCATGAAATATCTCTAAGTTGTCTCCTTGGTGATAAAATACAATGGAAAAAGTTTTTTATTACTAATGGGGTATATCTAGTGGAAAACCTCAACTATATAAGCAATTTACTACTAATTCCCACTTAGTGATATCAGTTTTCCTCATGTAATAATAACAGAGGTGATCTATAAAAAATATCGGCATCACATGGAAATAAAAAAACCCTATATGAAACTTGAAAATCACTTCTCTAAAACCCTCCACAATTCTCTTAATATGATCCCCAAAAAACATGTATATGGTGAATTATATAACAAGGAATCCATCACAATGACAAGAATAATACCAATAAAAGAAAGGTGGCTCTATAAATGAACCATCATTAATCAAAACATCATATGATTCCAACCATTCATTATTTGTTATAAATAGAAAATATACATTTGAGGACCCTATATTCAAAAAAACATGTAATTCCAATATAATACCAAAATAATATGTGATCATCAATCATTATAACCACACAACCAATGGTAAATTCCATTTTCCATAATAAATCCAAAACAACCCCTTTAAAAGATAAAATTCCTATTTTTACATAAAAGGGAACTCAACATTAGAAAATTAAATTTTCTTAAAACACAATAAACAATTTAACATATTTAATAAATCTAAATATGAAATTTTTTAAAACATGGGGTGTGCATAAAATACCATGTCACTTCAAAACCCCATTTTATGCCTGAAATTCCACCCACTTTCCACATGAAAATGAATCAACATCAAAGGAAGAGTTATAAACACAAACCTAAATAGACCAAAATTGGATTATATAGGCCAAATAATAATTTAGAAAACCTAATAAAAAGTTGAACACATGAATAAAATATAATGAAATGAAAAACCTACCTCAAGTGGTTTAACCTTGTCACCTTCGAAGAAATCAACTAAAAAGGGACTCCTATAATGACTCTCAACCATTATAAATGAAAATCCTCAAAACATATCAAAACAATTAATGATAAATATTTAATATTGACAATTATGGTTAGTATAATTGGCGAAAAAAATAGCAACTAAGAGAAAGAGAAGATAAAATCTCATACCTCTTAATCCATATGAATACCCACAAAGAAGTAACCTAGAATACATCATGGAGGATCTTGGAAGGAGGATGATTCTAAATGGAAGGTGTTAGTGTGATCAGAGTTAATTGTAGGAGGATTTGGGTGGAATCCCCAAATATAAAGAAAATGGAAATAATAAAATACCACCTTATATTAAGGTCGAATGGTTACCCTAATACTTTCCAAACCATGTGGAAGATGTGTGGATAACCTCTACTAAGTGGTGAATGATCATAACCGTTGGAAAACATCATTATATAACCATGTTTCATAACTTTTCAGTCTGAAAATCACACTGTATAGGGTGAAATGTTTCCCATAGGGATCCGACAGGGTTTACAAACTATTCACCTTAATTTTGATCCCAATGAAAAACCTTCAAAACTAAATGTTATGACATGGAACACCCTCAAACACAAGAGAAAAAAGAACCCTAGATTACTTATAATAATGTTACACCCTAGGGTGTCACAACTAAATGACAACCATTTATATACATAAAAAATGGATCTAATGTAAGTGAATAATAGTTTTTAATTTATTACACATGAGTTTCAAATTCTTCTGATCAAGAAAAAACCTTGGTAAGGGTTTATTTCACTATCTCATTCTAAATCAATATTTTTATGTTTGGGTTTCCATTTAGAGAATTACACTACATTTATCTATTAAACATAATTTATTTTATACTATACTTGTTTTTTATATGGTTTCCAAGTATTCTTCTGAATTGATATCTTTTTGGTACTCCAAACAACCAAACTAAATTTATAAAAAAATGCAAACTTATTCTAATTTTTGGTTGGGAATCTTTAGGTTAAATATATATATTATTTTACATAATGTATCTCATTTTCTATACAGAAATAATTTATTAAGGAATTTTTTCTCAAATTTCATTTTCTAATCATAATATTAATGTTAACATGTTAGTCCATCAATAGGGGATTAGAGTGAGATTACCCTCTAGGTGGAGGGTGATTCATGGCATGAATTTTATTTAAAAATTACAACACTTGTTCTATTCTATGAAACACATTACTTAATTAGATAGTTTCCTATCAAAAATTATCAGAAATTTTTGAGTTATTTTTTAGATATTATTTAGGTTTCCTGATCTATTTTTGTGTGCATATAAAAAATAAATGGACAGAAGAATTCAATTAATTATACATCACCAGCCTTTGTCCAAGGAGCATGCAGAAAGGCTTTTACATACACTATAATCCAATATAGGCATAAATTTTCTTAAATGGGGAAAATCCCATTAAAATGGTTCAGTCTAGGTCATTATATTCATAGGATTATAATAATATAATGTTTAGGGACAACTCACTGCTTCCCAAGGGTTTCACCTCGAACATTCTTTCAATTTCTCACTACTGGTGGTAGAGATGAGCTTCAAAATAATTATGGGAATTTATATCTATTATGTAAAATAACATGAGTAGAGTAAATACTGTAATTTAGATAGATTCATTAATTATTTCCACATTTGTTTATCATTTATAATAAGTAAAAAAATCCTTGATGAAACTCCTATTATTCAAATTCTAGAGAATGTTAAGAATACCCTATTCACTAAAAAGCTATCATAACTCATCTTATATTTTAAAATAAATTTAATAGTGAATTTTTTTAAAGTCCCATCACCTCTCCTAGAACTCTTATCACTTATATAGACATTTTTATTTTTAGAATAATATCATGTTTTTATATATCAGTGCTACTTCTATTGATGCTTCATTTCTTTAATTATGGAGGCCATACACCTAATCATATAAAAACCTATTATTATATGTATTTGTGTAATAAAACCTCCAATGATTCATCCATAATACACATTAATGATTTATAAAATGTATTCAACACACACAAAATCCTCATGTAAAAATGTTGTAAGTGTTTTTTCAGTATGAATTAATTTCATGTATATTCACCAAATGAATCATTACAACCAACCTTCTATACCACATAAATAATACAATAGAAACATGTTCTTGGATTATTGAAGAATATTACTAGTCTATAAATCATCAGGTAATTTCTATAAAGATATGATTTACTCCCATTAATAGGCATGGAAACATGGCCTCATGCAATATACAAGACCACTTTCTTAGAGAACACCAAACACCATGGGTATTGTCCTATATATCTAGCTATTTTGGCTTCCTACTACACCTTTCAACAATGACCGAAAATAATCTCCACCACACACAATTTGGGAGACCCCATTTCTAAAATGCAAACAACACACACACACCACACATTTCACCGTAGGGGTGGTCAAGAATATGTTGGCTCTCTTTAACTACGTGCCTTTAGTACAATATATTATTCATACAATGACCATCTCCTGGGTAATTCTATACTTGTATGATTTTTCAAGTTCATATTTCATTACAGTATGTTCTTTACTATGCCATGATGAAAATGTGTGGAAGTGTTTTACTTCCCATGACCAACAAAATTCTAATAGAGAACATTGGAATTTCAAGGGTTTACTCAAATTCTACCATTGGGACAACATTTTCATGAACCATTTTCTAGTGTCCTATTTTGGGAATTTTTCTATGCAACACACCCAATGATATTGGTATGGAAAAACAATGAAATTCCTTTACCTTTATCACTCCCACTAACCAGGGCACAATCTTTCTTGTGTTGAAAAATATCAATACATCATACCTTAAGCTAATGCATGGTCCTCATATACCTTCTCCAGGATGCTTCATCCTTTTTGGCCCTTCTCATAACCATATAGGGTCCTTCTAGAATACCTTTTCTGTCTTATATTTCCATATAACATCATTATATTTAAATAGATAATTATTGGAATATAAAAAATATAATGATTCTTTATCAAAAATGACAATCATCAAGTATGGTCATCGGTAACAATCCTCCAAGAATCACATTCCGCTTTTTATATCTCATCATTTTTATTCCCTTTCTTTTAAAATTCTGTATTTTTATCTTCAATATATTATCCAAAACCTATAGAATCATTTGGTATTAATAATAATCCTATGTTTTAATTTTCTTGAAAATATCCAAAACATCAAACCCCAAATAAATCTTACCCCACCATATTATAAATTAAATGTAAAGGGAACATACTATTCCATAAAATGTGGGGACATTTAAATAAAGACCATGCTCCCCATTGATTTTTGCCATATTTTTACATTTTCAAAAATCCCCCCATGATGTTTGTGAATAAACTCCATGAAATATTAACTGTCCCATAGTCTTCATCATCTAAAAAGGATTACCCATGGGATAAAGTTCCCATTATGTGGATAAGTAGGACTTTATCATCTATTATCATATCCCCTTAAGGTCTAATATCCAATCGTTAATCATATGCTCTAGAGATTCATTGAGTGATGTTTCTAATTATATCTAGAGATGTAAAAAAATCCTATATTCCTGATGATCATGATCTTAGTTTAAGAAAAAATTGTTTTTATTGAAAAAAAATTATATCATTTTCACTAATGAATTGAAATGAAAAAAATTATAAAACCATTAGATATTTCACTTTTTAACATGAACACTTATCACTATCATTTCACACTAAATAATTAGTGGATTATATTGAAACACATGGTTGTGAGAATCATACAACCTGATGATGTAATTTTCAACACCTTTTTAGAACCTCATAGAACTTATGGAAAATGTTCTTCAATTTGAATAAATGATATCACTTTAACTCTGTGACTTTATATTGTTCACATTAGTCAAAATAATTTGACTTATATTCATTTTAAATTAAAAATATGTTTTAGTATATAAAAATAACCACATGAATCATATCTTTCCCTTAACAATTAACCTATTTAAATAAATATTTAAAAAATAATTAAAATAGTAGTATAAATACTTAATGATTCATAAATTTGAGTTATAGGGCATGCCAAGATGAAACAAAACATCACCTTGTATCATTCCTTTACAAAATATTAAATTTTATGAATGGGATGAAATTAACTCTTCATGTTCTTCATTATTAATTATTTCCAGACTAATTATCCCTTTTCTAAAGGGTTTACCTTTTATTATACCATATCCACACATATCTTCATGGATATAAGAATTAAAATCATATCTTGGATTGGGTATCCCACATATGTGGAATCGATCACAGCTGAACAAGTAAAATTCTTCATTGCATCATAAGTGGATATCACCTATGGATTTTTTCACTATTTCAAGTTGTTATTTTTCATTTTTTGGTTTGTGTGTAACCACTTTAGAAACCACAAACCTTGGTGACAAAAATTTCCATCTCAAAATACCTACACTTCTTCAGTGGGTTATATTTTTCCTATATGACTATCACTACTCGAACAAGCTATTTTTTTGAATAAATATATTTCATCACTCCTTAGAAGATGGTTATAAGGGACATACATATTTTTTTGATTTATAAATCCCATATTTTGATTTAGTTTCATACTCAAACAAATTGAACCTATTTTCTAAATCGGTAGGTCATTTTTAAGATAAAAATTATCCTTATATGTCTTACGGTTTTAGTTTCTATGTATGGATTCATTAACCTTTCATTATTTCTTCCTATTTTGATTCCTTTTAATGTTACAGAGGTTAGAGAAAAAATAAACATTTTACAATAAGTGTAATACCTCATTTGATCACTTCTTTATTGATATGTTGGAACTACGAGAGTTAGTCTTACATCTTTGGTATTTTGTGATTTGAAACATCTACTAAAGATTTTCTATGATCATATAAAATATTATCACTTTAGTTCTTCCATATATTGTAGAACCAAAACTCCATATTTTGAATATAAAAAATTAGTTATTCCATATTTCAAATCTAGAATACTCCATCATGTTTAGGAAATATTTTATGCGTTTATCCATTTCTCAATGGAGGTGTTCATCCTCTCTTCTTGTTCCCTTATCTTGACATATTTACTCTTCAATTTGGTAATAATATAATTCATAATTTAAGAAACATAAATTTTATTTTATCTTCTTTAGTCTAGTTGATATTTGAGTAGAATATCCATTTCCTCTAATTTCTTCTCCATGCCCATTTGTTCCACGATATCTTTGGAAATCTATTCAATAACATTGATTCACACCTTAATATTTTTTCTATTGTCCTTATGCTAAAATTCAAGGCCACATATTCTATTATTGGTATTTTTTATAAATAAAAATATTAAATAATTTTATGATAAGTTTCATTCATTACCCTCATTGTTATTCATTTTCATTGGGTGATAATTACTTAGAATATCAACTTGATGTTGTTTTCTTTTCATCACAAAAATCACATCTCCTTTTTAAACTAAATATATAGTCCAAAATTTAATATCATATATCCACAATAGAATTATAATTATGAATAATATTTGGATCAGAATTTACCTGGGATATAAAACATTACTTGTGGAATTTCTTATTATTTTTCTTATTCATTTTTCTTTTTAAGTTAAAATAATTCCCACTTGACCTCTCTTTTTATCCATAATAACATTCCAATTATATAAACATGCATTTAGAGATAATTCAATGATTTATCCTTACATATACCTATTCATCAATAACCTCCTTTAATAAATAATAAATTAAAATTCTTTTTTGATCTATCCAGAAGATATATTTTCCTTATATGAACAATAAAATTACATATATAACCATTTATCAAGGAACTCTTAGAGAACCCCCTTGAAAATAATGATCTTATATTGTTATTCACTAAAAATATATCACTAAATTACAAGATTCTTTATTTTTTATACCATTTTCAGAAACAAATATTTATCATGTTCAATAAATATAAAAAAATATAAAAAATGAACAAATACCTTTGATACCACTTATTAGTCCCCCAGAAGTGATTTAGAGTGAGATTACCCTTAGTATAAGGGAAAATGATGAATAATGTTATGAAATGACTTTTCTAATTAAAAAATTGTTTTTTAAATGTATCACATTCTCTAAATAGATATTGTTGCCTAAAATTTTAGGGTCTCTTTGTATACCCTTTAGTGAATATACTTATGGTTGTTTGATCTATTTTGGTGCTCCTACATAACGTATATAGGGACATGAAAATTTACTTGGTTAACCCTCAATTGGGTACATCCTAGGAGAATTCATTGGTGTCACCCCATCCAAAAAAATAAACTCTAGATATCACTTATGTTTATAGGGTTTAGTAACCATATAATAATTATGTCTAGATCACTCATTTACTAGGTTGACTTCCTTATAATGTTTAGGGAAAACTCGCTGGTTCCATATGGTCATAGAGAGACACAAATCATGTTCACATTTTTATTTAAATTTAAATTGTTTTAAGTGTTTTATCATTGAATTATGCCTTATTTGTTAATTTTTTTATTAAATAATGGTTAGTTTTTAATGTAGAAGTAAAATATATTTCAAAGATTAAGATATTTTTTTCAATGTTGAATCTGATTCATGACATTAAAATGTTTAAATCTTTCCATGTGTTTTTATTTATTAAACTTTTTGGGGAATTTATGTAAAAATTTTGTTCCAAACCCAATAACATCCTCAACTTGACCAGAAAGCTTCATAGCCAGACCTAAAGCGGCCCAAAAGGCAAAGCATGGAATAGGGAAGGACCACATGACTAGGAATAGGCACGGGATATCAAATACCGTTCTACATTGGGCCACAGGTAGTGAACCCTATAGAGATTAGGGGTGGACCAATGCCCGTACGGGTTGTGTGTGTTGTTGACCACGTGAAAGTGTGTCCAGGTTTTTTTGTAGCCACCCAGGTGTTGGATTTTGAGTAGTGGAGGCCACATCAAGGGTTAAAAGGGAGCTGTCCTCATGGTAACATTTTAATGTTGGATAGAAGCTCCAATATGGCTCTATCACACTCCCCTCACTCCGCTATTCAGTATCTCACGAGCCACTCACATAATTATATCTAATCATCTCTGATCTCTATGAGGACCACCCTATAGCATATATGAAGCACATTTAGAATCTATAATGGCCGGAGGAAGGAAGAACCTCACTACCCTTTCCATTATCGTTGCTCGAGATCCACCACTAGGCTCACCACTACTGTCCTACACCACTGAAATAGATGACATCCACATGATACCACTCCTGAATTCCTCATACATGTGGAACACCCCATTCATGCACACTAGAAGAGCTTCCCCTGTTCGCCACTAATGAACCGGATGACCATTGTTGACTCCATCCACACACTAACTTAACCAACCTCTATCTATGAGTGTTTCATAATCCATACAAGATGGTATAGCGTGTAAAATTTCTAGTAGGGGAGATACCCTCTATAGATAGAGGTTAATCCACTCCCTCACTACCTTTATAATGATACTTATTCACAGACCTAGAAATATTGTAAACCCATTGTAGAGGGAATCCACCCATGGGCTACTACACACATCTCCCATCCATCCTTCGTCTTCTTCTACATATTCTTTTCTTTTTTTATTATTAATCTAATTTAATTTTATTGTAATAAAACAATTCATTAAGTCAAACGTACATTTTGTTACACCTATTTTAAATCCCCTATTCATCTCATTCTTATACCTTATATTCTTATTAACTTTATTAAAATAATAATATTTATAATTATAATCAATATTTTTATTTTTATTTTATCATCACTATTATTATTTTATTTAATTTTTTTATTTTTTTTTATTCTTCTTCAATTTTCTTTTATTTTCTTTCTTCTCTATATCATCCAAATTATTTTTAATTTATTATTTCATTTTCTTAAACTCTTTATCTTTATATTTATTTTTCATTCTTCTTCTCTTCAATCATTCCACCAATGTGATTTATTATGCCTACAAATAATGGGTTGACCTTGAGGTGAATATCATTCATGGGTGAGGAGAATGCCACTGATGTGATGAATGGACCCCAATGATAAGAAACCCAATCTATTCATATTCATTTGTTTATACCCTATTTCCTTTTTTTAATTTTATAACTCTTCACATGATTGAGAAGATTGAGTCAATGGATGAAATGGGTTCCATAGATCCCATTCCTAGATGATGGCACGCACCAGATGAAGGTGTGTCAGCAACCCTGATTTAAGGAGGAGGTGTAACTAATATTTCTTAGGCATTCAAATATTTCACAATTTTCAAATGAAGATAACATTAATTCAAAGAAAATATTTCTTATTTGTATTATGAAAATAAACTTGAACATATAAAAGATAATAATGATTAAACACAAAATTGAACCCAAAACCATGTTCTTCATCCTTAACTCATTCTATTTAGCACTGCATGTTAAATTATAATTTCCATTTTCCATGTGATTTCATTATAATAGGAAAAAATAAAACCAAAATTGTTTATCTATGGGTTCATCAAAAAAATTAAAATAAGAAAAAGAAATAAGTTAGGTTATTTATAAATATTATGAGAAAAAATCGATAACCACTTCAAGAGAGATAGCCTTCGTTAGCCTCTGTGATCCATTACGATTTTTTTCCTTTTACCTACCCTACGATATGTGTGCATAAAAACCAGTATTGTTTCTAGGGATCCAAACATGATTTTTCTTAATTTTTACATTTTCACATTAGAGATATATTTTATTACTTAAAACCCATAAAAATGATTCTATGAAGTTTTTAAATGAATATTATTCTCTATGGACTAATTTCTCATAGGTATTAGAACCACCAGTAGAAGAACCATATTGTACAGAAGTAATAATTTCCCTATGGTCTAGACAGATCATGGGATCCTAAAGCCAAATTTTCATAAAGGATGAATTCAAGGACCTCATATAACATCTCAAGGAGGTCATTGGTCAACTAGTGATTGATGGATTAGATATATAGCAAACTAAATTCTGGGAGGACTTCCTATAATTTTATCAAGAAGGGGCTAAGACACAATAGCAGTGATCCTCATTTCCCCCAAACACATTTGATGAACTTCCCATATATTTTTTCTATAAGGAAGTGAAAAAAATAAAACTCAAATATGATATTCAAGATCTTGGAGATATTGTGTAATATTTAAAAGGAAAAATGTTTTGGATGACTTCATATCTATATGAATCATCATAGAAACATGAATTAGAACCATAATATGAGACACTTTTATTACCTAATTCACCAATGGAGTCCATGGTGGAAAACGTGACTACTGATCTCTATGTGGGAGATGAAAGAGAACTGTATGATTTATGGATTGAATATGAGGAACTACTTGATCTCTACAAACCATAAAAAGAAGAAGATATAGAACTATTGTAGGAAGACACCACCTAAGTGGTGTGATTTGAATTAATAATGGAGGATCCTGATTACCTGCCTCCATATACTAATCATATACTTCAAGAGAAACTCACCACTGATGAATAGAATGATTCTGAACCAACTAAGGTATTTTAACTTTTATAAAACTCTATTTCATTTGCCTTCATTCAATATCGGTTATACACCACCCCCAACTATTTTTATTATATGTATTAAAACAATCAATACTATGCCTTAGAGGGGGATTGAAAAATTTTGAATGTACCAATTGAGAAATATGTGGAGATCCATTATTTCAATGAACATAAATTTGAGGATCCCATTAGAAAAATTCAAGTTGTTGAGCCTAAAGAAATTAGAAAATATGCCACTCATATTGAACAAAATAAATTACTTATTAAAGAATTAAATTTAAATTATTTTTGAGTAAAAATAATTCTTTTATTCCACTTTAAACATTAAATTCATGAATCCCTTATGAATTCATCATTGGAAGTAAAAAAAGAGGTTGTAAATGTAGAATCCCAAGAATAATATGATTCATAATTTATCATAACCCCATCATGGAAGTTGTAACATTTTTTATGGGGGAATATCAAGTATAATCTATACAAGGATAACTCCAACCCGTGGAGGATGAAGCGCAAGCTAGGAAAAACATATTTTATGGTTCAAATCAAAGAAGTTTCATCTATCACCATAATTTATGTACTAGTGGGTACTTCCCTATGGAGGTAGTAAAAATTTACGACCCACTTAGGGGATCTTACTAGGAATTTTATTTGTTTACATCATTTCTAGGAATTAAGATTTTAATTTCAGTTCTTGGAAGTAGTCCAGCAAGCATTCCACTCCCTCCTTTATTTTCAAGGATAAATGAAATGATCTTTTTTCCAAAATGTCTAATTTTTTATATGTTCTTGATGGAATAAAGAATCATCCTTATCACTAGAGTAATGTTGAATAATCATAATGGGAAATGGAGTTCACATTTAATTATTATCCTTTAAACTCCCAAAATTTTTGTCAAACAACATTGTTTTGATATTTATAGTTGAAATTACATGCACACACTTGAATTCCTATTTTATATGACTAATATATGAGAAAAGTGTTCCTTAAGAAAATTATTATTCCTTGATTTATATTTCAATATTAATGATATTGAATGTGTAAAATGGATAATTTCATTATTAAAGTGAATCATGGATATTAAAATGATGTCTCATGAGTTAAGGGAATTAGTTTATTATTGTAAATGAAATATCGGAAATATTTTTTCATTCCATGAATTTATGAAATTCATGTGAGTTTATTTTTCATTGTTAACTACATATTGAGTGATTTTACAAAATAATATATTCCATTCCTGAGGGGATTTCTAGACTAAGTTCTTCCTATTTATTCTTGAGCATATTTCTTGGGTGATATTCTGATATATCCCTAACATGTACATGAATTTGAACATGAAAAATCCTTGAATTTGAAAATAACATTTAAGATGATTGAGGAATCATTTTAAAAACCAATTATCCTTATAATACAACCATTAAATCAATCCTTATTTAACCCATAGAACCCATGAATGACATTGTTTGGGATGAGTCTTGTTTCAAGAAATTTTTATCCATTCCTACCATAATCTTAATATTTTCATGAAATTTCAAAGATGGAGTGTGTGGGTGAAGGTAATAATGGTGAAAGTTATTATTTACATAATAAAAGAAAAGTGTGGGGTTCTATTTATGGGTATTAAGAATGTTTTTGGAATTATTCATTATAATTTATTGTTTTTCCCTCTTAGTAAAATAAAAAATTACAAAATTATAAAAAGAAAAAAATAGGAAAATGGATTGTGAGTTGGGAAAATAAAAAATTACCATTTCAAGAAAAATGGTTTTTTCATATAAAGTTAGGTGTGGTATTTTAGGTTTATTATAAGAATTAATTTTGAAAAAGAAAATAAATGAAAAACTTCATTAAAAAACAAATAAAAGTGTATAAAAGTAATAAAATTTCTAGGATGGATCAAAAAACCATCATTATGCTTAATATTATCAGAATTTTTACATTATGATTTAGGGAATATTGGAGTTGTTACAATTCTAAGGGGATAAATTCATGACACAACTACTTTTAGTATCATGCTTTATTATTTATGAGATAGACACCCACCTTGATCATTAATTTTCAACCTCAATTCCTACAAATATTATGCCTCAGTGACATTTAAAACCTAATTTCTTTCACTCGTTATTTTTTGTGCCTTTTTTATTTACATAGTGGATAATGTAGCTCATTTACAATTGTATGGATAATAGACCTATATTCATGATGTGAGAAAAACTCTACTTGAGTTTGTATCATAGGTTAACAGTGAAAATATTATAAAGTGAGAAAATCATGATTTTTGATACTTAATAAATGATGACATGCAGAACTTGAATGAACGGGAGAATAAGATTCATTCTTTTAAAATGGGTAATAGTAAAATTCATGAATTTATTATTTCATTAAAAATTCAGAAATTGATTTGATATTTTATGTGGAATATTGAAAGGTTGATTATTTCAATTGCAATGAAATTTGAATATTAACAATATCAGTACCCCCTTTAATTCAATGTTGAGATTTTTTTCTTGAGGACAAGTATGGTATATGTCTTTTCGTATTTGACAGAAACAAATTTGGTGCATATTATTATTCAAATTTCAACGGTTTTACGCTTTTTCTAAATGAAATAAGCCATTATTTTCAATGTTTTAGTAAATAATGGTAAATTTGGATTTTTAATGAGAAATTTATTAAAAGGTATAAATTTTTTTTTCACAGTTTATTTTTATTCTTGAACTCTAAATTATTGAATCTTTACAGGTGTTTTAATCTATTACTCTATTTATAAACTTTGTGTAAAAATTTTTCTGCATGCTCTAGAAGGTCCTCAACACCGAAAACAAGCCTCATAGACACGCCTAGAGAGGTTCAGTCATCCCAACATGGCACTTGGAAGGAATAGATGGGTAAGAGTGGGTTGGGGAAATAAATCATGTGGTGTAGTGGGAAATAGGTGGTGAACCCCATGATGAGTAGTGGTGGTCTCTTGCACACACAAGCTGTCTATCCCACAACCCATAGGTAAGTGTACGTTAGTGTCATCTAAGAGCTGACCCCAGTGAAGAATTATGAGGATTGGAGTCTGAATGAGAGGTTACAAGGTAGAATTCCCCATGATGGTGTTTCAATGTGGGATAGTAGCTCCATCACAAATCCATTGCACTCCGTTTCCTGACAGCATGGCTCCGCTGCACTCCACTGCTAGACGTGTCCCGAGCCGCTAACTTCTACTACACTGATCATCTCATGTATCTTGGAAATCCACCCCATGTAGCATTTTCAAAGCTCGTCTAGCCATTATGAAGTCTACAGGGGGAAGAAATTGCACCACCCTCACCACTACCGCTACCTGGGCTCCACAACTACCGCTCTCCACTACTTCCTTCCACTACTATAATATTTAAGAGCCCCTTTTACCCCTTCCAAGTGCCCCTTATATGTGGAAATCCCCACGAATGAACACCATAGATAGAGTCTGAGCCCCTCCCTCTCTACTTATATAAGAGGGATTATGACTCTTCCCAGAAATATCATCAACCCACTGAAGATGGAATCCACCCATAGGTTATTTCACCCTTCTCCAAATGACATTAAACTCATTCTGTTTCAATTAGTTTTACCTATTTTAATCCACTTCATTGTCAAACTCTTAAAACAATGGATTTGAGTGAGTAAATATAATAAAAGGGTTTGATGGAGATGAGTCCTTGAAAATGGAAAAAGTTAGACCATGGTTTGTCATGAAATATGATTAATGGCGGATATGGAACAAATATTTCTTATGTATTCAATGATTTAAAAATTTAAAAATGAAAATAATTTTAATTCAAAAATGTGATGTCATCTTTAGACTACCAAACATAATTTAAACATAATATCGCATAATTATTAAACCCAAAACCAAACCCAAAATCAATTTATTTTTTCTTTAACTCATTTTGTTTCGCATTTCTTGTTAAATTAAATGTAATTTTTTTATTTTGTTTCATTATTATGGAAAAATGAAAACGCAATTGAAATATCAGTGGATTTGTAATTTTTTTCAAAAAATAAATTGTTTTGGGGATTTAGAATTAATATATGAATAAATAAAGAAGCTTTTCATGTGAGATAAATCTTTTCATCATCTTTACTGCATTTGAAAAATAATTTCTTATAACCACACCCTACGACATCCGTATGTTAGTCAATCCGTAGAAAATTCCGATCAATGCTCACTTTTATTTTAAAGATAACTATCAAATAGTTTATAAGAATTTATGTCCTTTCTTCTTTATCTCTTTCATATAATACATCCTCGAATTTTGGTACAGGATCTATTGATATTCACTTGGTTTTTACCTTCACAAAATGTAACTTACTCCATAATGTAGAACCCCTTATTCATTTTCTAGGGAAATAAAGGAATACAACCTTTAATATAATGAACTAAGCACTCCACATTTCATTGGAAGGACATTCAATGCGAAATATTATTCCATATTATGGACCCTCACATAAAACTCTTAACTCTTAAATATAGATTCATATATTCTTAAAGATCATTGGTTTTTTTTTTCATTATGTGCTCATACTATTCAATATCCATTTATTCAAATAGGGAGAATATATGATTAGTCACCTTTAAATCAACCATCAATATTATGGGGTAATAAAACCTCATATTACTCCTCTATAATCCCCCCCTATGATCTATTAAATGTAGTAAACAAAAATTACCACTTCTTGGAAAATCATTGTAACTCTATTTTATTGTGAATTAATTTGAAATAATTTCTAAAAAAGAATCATAATAAATAAATGTTTGAAATATATAATAAAATAAATACAAAAAAGTTTCACGATTTTTGAAGCATCGGTGGCCTTTACATGATTTCCAAAGTGTTTTCTCTCATTAATTTTGTTTCAGCCTGTGAGATTCCTTACAACATGACCAGGTACAAAATAAATTTCCTTTTTTTCCAAAAAAATTAATCATCATGGGCATACTCCTCTAGATTTAGATGTTTTGTCTTAATGTTCCATCTGTTGAACATTCCCATCCAAAAACACCACAATACCCATTTTTTTGCATCCCTAATTCTCATAAAGAGACATCAGAAACACTAGGTCTTTCACCATAGGGGTGTTCAAACTCATTTTTCCTTCTTGAAAAATAGATCATCACTATAATATATTCCACAAACCCAAATGACCCCCAAAAGCTTTTTGAAATGGTTATTTTTCACAATTACTCTTCCATTCCACCATGGTAATTTTTATACAATGGTGCAAGATGGGTAGCCATTTTTTACTACCCATGAACAGAAAAACACATGCAGATAATTCATTCATTTATCAATGAGAAAATAAATTTCCACCATGTGGAGCACTATGATGTATTCAATTTTCTAATTTCCCATTTTTTATTCCTCTTCTTCAACACACAAAATGTTAGGAGTGCCTCCCCACTAGAGGTAACCTTTAAATTAACTACACCTCCAGACCAGGATCTTGGTATTACCCTTCTTATTCAACATCAACACACCATTAAAGGAGATAATTCATGGTCTTCCTTTACATTATCCAACATGCCTTAATACTTTTTTGACCCCTATCATAACCATATAATATCACTGTGAAATACATTTGTGCTTTCATTTTTTTTACCAGAATCTACTCTCTTTGTTTTGATAATCATTCCAACCCATTAATCTTTATGATTCATTTTTAATAACTCCAATCATCAAGTGTACTCATTGTTATCAATAATCCACTCATCACCTTGATATTTTTATTTCACATCATGTTCCTTACCCTTATTGTCAACAAACCCCATAGAATGTTTTGTCATTCTTAATATAATATCATTAATATGTTCCATACAACTCATTTTTTAAATGTTATCAAAGTAGAATTTTTTTAACATTTCCTGGATGATCTCTTTTACACATCGTCATATCTATTTTCTATTATTATGATTCCTCTACAAGATTCCATGGGTTTTCAAACAATTTTTTCCCATTAATCATGGAATATTTAGTTTTCGACTAATTTAAAAAGAAAATACTATTTTTTTATCTAAGAGTATTTCTAATGTCTCTAGAAATGTTATTCTATCTACGTAAAAATATTTTAAAGATTCTTATGCTTCCCCCGGGATATGATCTAACCATACCATCCACCATATTTCATTGGATAACATATTATCATTTTGATATATTTCTTATATGGGGAAAATATTGACATTCTATTTTATAGTTTTTCAAATTTAAATTTTTATATTTACTATATATTATGTTGTGATTCATTATTTTCATATGATGAATGCATTAGACATAATAACTGATTGGTTTTATAACACCCCCAAATGATAAAGGGTTAAATGACTAAATGATATGACTCATGTCAACAAGGTGCACATTCCTTTTCAAGAGCCTTCCTGATTAAAAGTCCATAGTTAAGCGTGCTTGGCCTGGAGTAGGGGTCAGGATGGGTGACCTTCTGGGAAGTTTTATAGGGTGTGTGAATGAGAAAAAAGCACACTAGAAAGGACATGTGTTGGCCTGTGGGGACTATCATTAGCCAGATGACCAGTTCATGCATTTGGGTGGGCCCCATGGTGGGGACCACATGACTATGGGGAAACTGGGGTACCTGGTGGGTCGGGACCCGATTACCATGTTAAGGTGGGGTGTTTGTGTTGTCACCGGGACCAAGTTGTTACATTTGGAATCAGAGGTGGTACCTAGCCTTAGGTGTGGTGCACTGCCTGGGTTGAGATGTTGGGCCCACAATGAGGACGTTGTGCTCTAAGGGGGGGGGTGATTATAACACTCTAAAATAATAAAGGGTTAAATAACTAAATGATGTTACTAATGTCAACAAGGTGCACCTTCCTTTTCAAGAGATTTCCTGATTATAACTCCACGGTTATGTATGCTTGGCCTGGAGTAGTGATCAAGATGGGCGGCCTTCTAGCAACTTTCCTAGGGTGTGTGTGTGTGAGGACAAAGCACACTGGAAAGGACATGTGCTTTCATGTGGGGAAATTCATTAGGCAGATGACCCGTTCAAGAATATGGGTGGGCCCCATGGTGGGGACCATGTTTCTATGGGGCAACCGGGGTAGTGATCAAGATGGGCGACCTTCTGGGAAGTTTCATAGGGTGTGTGTGAGTGAGGACAAAGCAAACTGGAAAGGACATGTGCTGGCCTGTGGGGACAGTCATTAGGCAGATGACCCGTTCAAGAATGTGGGTGGGCCCCATTGTGGGGACCACGTGTCTATGGGGAAACTGAGGTACCTGGGTGGTCGGCACCCGATGACCATGTTAAGTCGTAGTGTCTGTGCTGTTAGCAGGACCCAGTTGTTATAGGTGGGGCCTGCTATTAGATATTCTATTGAAGAATCTATAGGTATATTGAAACATAATAGTTTGGGTATTTGGAATTCATATTAACTATTTATGTATGATGTCTTAAAGGGTTTTCTAGATAGTAATATTATGATGACCCATTTTTTCTTTTTATAATTTTGAAACTTGTAATTTGTTATTCTTGTGATAGTTTATGTTTCTATTTCATCAGAGGATTTATTATTCTTTCATGATATCATTTATTTGTAATACTTTATTAATATATTTCACTCCTATATTATTTATGTTTTATTTATTACAAGACAGAATCTGTAATACATTTACTCTTATTTAGCATCTAAGCTCGCCTTTTGTTTCATTTTTCATTCCCTATGGTGAAAAGAAATTAAATTTGAATAATTTTAAGGATATACAATATTTAATATAAAATTTCTCATGAGAATTTTAAAATTTATTCCATGTTCTAAAATTAAATTTAAGAATAACATGTGTATATAATCTAATAAGAATACTATGTTTTATTTATTCCGAGACAGAATTTGCAATACACTTTCTCTTATTTAACATCTAAGCACGCCTTTTATTACATTTTTCATTCCCTATGGTGAAAAGAAATTGAATTTGAATAATTTCAAGGATATACAAGACACAATATTAAATTTCTCAGGAGAATTTTAATACTTATTCCATATTCTAAAATGAAATTTAAGAATAACATGTGTATATAATCCACCAAGAATACAAAACTATTAAATCCCATGAGATGAAGTATGAAATATTTTTTACAGATATATTAAGGTAACCAACAACTTTTGGTTATTAGAGTTGATCTATTACAGTTGGAATAAGAGTATGTTCACTAGAAACATTGGGAACTAGATCTATACGAAAATAGTATAACATAATGAGTACATTATTAGATACCCTCAATATATTCAAGAAACTCTTATAAAATATTTTACTTATATTGGAATCATATTTCATGATTCAATATTCATGATGTTATGGGATAACACAATATATTCAATTTATTATAAATATAACATAAGAGAAGAAAAAACAATCATATCGATACCTTTAACCAATGTTGTTATTTCACTCATGGTCAAGTTAATGATGTCAATGATATTGGTGATATTGATTAAAGGATTATAAATATATTGTTCTAGTTGAATCAGGTCATGACCAACAATATAGTATCTATGGTGTAACCTATTGATCCCTAATATGGTCTAAAAATGTTGGACTCATTTATGTGAAAAAAACTCCCACATTCAAATGAGAAAACTAAACAATGTGTACATGAGAAATTGATCAAGTCCCAAGAGAATATATTACTCACATTGGAAGGTAGTAAAAGAGTGAATTCTATAATGGTAGTTTATTATCTTACGGGATATTATGATCAATGGTGGCCATTGATCATAAATCATGGGGATTCAGAGTACGTAGAGAGTATGAAATGAAATAATTTTAAGAATATATTCATAAATAAATATTCCTCGAGATCAATGAGATAATATGTAAAGTAAATTTCACAATCTAAGGAAAAAGGAAGAGGAAAATTTTTCTGAATATAAATATATCTTTACAAGGATAGAAACTCATAATGCTTATCATATACATAATCCAAGAAGTAATATTTATCATTTATTTGATGAGTTAAAATCCTACCTTAAAATGGACTTTTTCTGTCAATGGTTTTTAACATATGAGGTTATATTATCAAGTTCCATGAAAATATATTAAAAATTATTCAACCCATTTATTTTTAATATAAATTAAAAAAATATAATCAGATATTTGAGAACTTTATAAAATTAATTAAAAAATGAAGATGTTTTGGGGGTTTTTAAAACATATAATATTCATGGAATGAAACACGATTGAATATTATTGAAGGGAATGAGATTTTTCATCAAGCATGGAGAGAAATACTATTAGGCTCATGATTGAATGGGAAATAAGGAAACTAGTATTGTATAATGAGTCAACTATAAAGATTGGGAAACTATTCAAATGAATTCCCCAAGAATCAAAAGAATTTTCCATACAAAAGTAAATGGGAGAAATTCCAGTACTTTGTGAACACTACCGTTATGGTTTTAGTTACAAAAAATTTGTTTGTAGGTACTTTTATCAACAAATAATATTTAGGTAATAATCTATTTAATTTATATATATACCCACATTTATATCAATTATGTTTTACTAAATTTAAAAATGATAACCTAACATTTAAAGGAATGGATTGTCCACCAAGATGTATAATGGGAATCTTATTCCAATGATTATATATTGAGTATAATCAATTTAGGTTCCTATATATTTAATAGTTTTATATTTAATTGTAACATTTGTTATTTAAATTTACATAATCCTTGTTATTTATTAACATTAAATGTATACTATAATAATTCATTATTAAGAGAAGGAGATTATAATTTATGAATGGGTAGAGAATCCTTTTTATGTGAAAAACATCATTTTTTGAATCTTTTATTAATCGACCTTTATTATCTGAAATTAGTGAAATTATAGAGAAAGGGTTAGAGAAAAAAATATTCATTGATGGAGAAGACATCATATGGAAATAGAATGTTCATTTACTAAAGGAATATTCTGATGTATTTACAAAACAGTTATCTGGATATCCATATGAGGGTGAAGTTTAATTCTATATTGAATTCAACCATAATGAAAGACATATATCCAGGGATACCCATTGACTAAAACCAAAAGAAATTGTATATTTTAAGAAACAATTGAAGGAGTTTTTTTTAGGGATTTCTTTTTCATAGTGGTTCACCATAAGAAGAACCTGTCATATTAGTCCAAAATAAATTTGGGTTTATGAGGATGTGAATTTATTATAGGGAGATGAATCCTTAATATAAAAAATATGTATGATTTCCCAAGTATTGATGAATTATTTTATCTACTTCATGGATATAAATTTTTCTTTAATTTTGATATTTTATCTAGTTATCATCAATTAAGGCTGAACAAGTATGATATACCGAAGGTGACATTTCATACGAGGTGTGTAAATTAATTGTTTATGGTAATGACCTTCATTTGACTAATGTGGATTTTATTTTTACATATTAGATTAATAGGGTATTATATGGTTATCTTGATTACATTGTGGTGGTATTCATTGATAATATCCTAATATACTCTAAATATCATGATGAGAACAGGAATAATTTTAAAATATTTCAAGAAGCTCATGTAAATGAAATTGTAAGGTAAACTCAATAAGTGCGAATTTTCTTTCTAGAAAAATTCCTTTCATTGAAATTTTTTATCCAAGTATAGAATATTTATAGATCCTCAAATGAAAAGGGTATTCAATGAATTCTCCACGATGATTAATAAAACTGAGATACATAGTTTCCTTAGTTTTACAGGTCACTATCGGTGATTTGTGCAAAAAATTAATGATTGGACAGTCCGTTAACCAAGTTGACATATAATGGGTTTAAATTAACATGGCTAAGGTAATGTAGAGAATGTTTTGAAGATATAAAAAGGAGAATGGTTAATCCATCAGTGCTGACATTACTATTACGAAATAAAATGTTTTTAATATATAGTGTTGGATTGAAGGAAGGGCTAGATTGTATACAAATATAGAATAATAGAGTTGTAACACCCCAAGATTTAATGAAAAATATTATTTTTAATTTAATTAATGTCTTGTGTTGTATGATACACCAAAATGAGCTTGCACAACACGCATCACTGACTTGGCTTTCATTACACGCAATTGTGACCTTCCGCGATAGCATGCGTCGTACGCAATACCGAGTTTCACTAAACAATGATATGCTAGTAAAATATTATTAAAACAATCCGTTATGAATAGTAATAACCAATTTTTAAAATTTTGTAAATTTTCTTTTTCAAAATGGACTTCATTTTTGGATTCGGAATATCGAAATTAGCCTAGGGTGAAATTTTGGTACTTTTCTGAAAACATTCAATTTTTGATGAATAGTGAAAACACTGGGTTACTATTTAAAACCGACTTTTTATTGAAATAATTATTTATTTTATTTAAATTTATTTTAGGTCAAAATTGATACATAATTACTATATAAGTTAAATGCAATTCATTGGAGTCATTTTATAATAATTTTAGATATATAAAAATTTTATTGAACTTTTCACCATCTTTAACCCACCTCCTAGGAAAATTTCCAAAATCACAAAAAACATAATTTTACCGCTTCTCTGAGTGGTATTTTGAAAATACGAGAGACATGGTTAATATTAAGGGCTAAAATGTGGTTCAATGAGATGAAAATAATTTTTTGGGAAGAGTAACTTTTTACTTTTTTTACCACGGTTAAAAGTAAATAGAGTAATTAAGGGGAAAATGATATTTATATTACCCTAAAACATGTCCTAATTCTATTGGATAAGTTTAATTCGACCAAAAAAAACCTTATAAAAAAAATATGACCATTTAGGTACACTTGGATTAGATTAGGACATTTAATATTAATTTATTTAAAGGAGGGTTAAAATAGTTAAAATCAATGTTTAATAAGTAAATAATTTTTAATATAGGGTTATACATAAGATAAATTGGACTATAAATATTCATTAGAAATAAAAAAATATTACCTACATAATTGTATTTTATTTGTAATTTTTATACATTAAATAATTTAATTTATGCATGACACAATGATGATGTAGTAATTATCTTATTAATGAAATATTGACAAAATTGATGTTATAAATACCCAAATAAATTTAATTTGAGACTTTTTTTGAATTAAATTAATTTTCTAGGATAATATTACATATTATTACTGATTTAATAAACTTTTTTCAAACTAATATTTCGGTTATGATTTTCACAAAAATCAAATACCAAATAGTGTTAAAATTGACTTAAAATAGTTTTTAAAACAAATATTATATTATTAATTGTTATTTTATTCCTAAAAATCTAAGGTTCGGCCCAATGACTTAGATAAGGTTATATATATTAATAATAAACAACTTGGGGTTTTTTGTCTTGTTATAGTAAGTTTATTAACCATATAGTGTAAGAAAACAAGAAGACACGGTAAAAGAAAAATTATTTAACTTAAAGGTAAATCTAAATGATAAGGTTAAAATAGAAACCTAAACTAGTTTAAATTCTATTGTATGAGAATATTTCTACCCATACCTACCTTAGCTTATAAATAACAAAATTTTAAGCTATTAAAAACCGAATATGACTTTATAATAAAATAATATTGCTAGTTATTCCAAAAGTGCCCCTCTCCTCCTTTATAAAAGGGAACCTCCTCCCTCTCTTCCTCACACCACTTTGAGCCTTCATGCTCGTCCAAATACTGCCAATTTTTCTTCTACACTCCCCTAGAAACATCATAGAGGTTCTGGTATTCGTCAAAGACCAATCTTAGTGCCCTAAGAGGAGGCTTCAAAAAGGTGTGTCGAAAGAAGAGGTAATATCCGTTACCGATTCTTTCATCTTTATTTATTCTTCAACATATTGTTATTTAATTGATTCATTATGAAGTAATAACATCAGTATCAATCATATACTGATATGTTATTATATGTATGAAACAACCCTATTTCACCATCTATCAATCCTACGGAAAACGAAATCACCGCACGTGCGTACGTACGGAATACCGACTCCATGACGTGGTGTAATATATTTTCCACCACCACCGTAATTGGATGGGTATAATGGTGTAAATAATTACAATATATGATTATTGTAAAATGATACTGATTCTGAAATAGTATACATACATTCCTATACAATTCCACGATCATGGGAATGATATCATCGCTCGTGCGTACGTACGAAATACCTTCTCCACGATGTGATGCGACTCGTTCTACATGATCTTCATTGAATAATGATTATTTAAATGAATTTAATGAATTAATATGATATATATTACACTAATAAAATTCTAGAAATGAGGTATCTATAACCTAAAAATAAAAATAAGAATTTATTCTACAAAACACGCATAAGAACAAAAAGTAATAAACACCTGAATAACAAGTAGCAATGAAATATTACTAATAAGAAGCTAAGAATATGACCGTATATGATATCATAAAAATAAGTATGTTTCTGGAATAAGTCAATGACATTATTTAAATCATTATACATGAGGTTCAGAAACTTACGAAGAAAATCAGACCTAAGGTAAGGGAAAATATCCCAATCTCATTTTTATCCGAGATTGTTTATAATTTGGTATTTACTGGGGTGTATTTTATCATCCACATCCATGTTTCCTCAATATGTAATATTATTTCCATCCACCTACAATTTTTTAAATCCAATTTTACCCTTCAGTGAGTTTTTAGTAAAAGATATGAAAGGAATCCTTTTTCGTTTTTCGTACGAGGTACTTTTTGACTTTTCTGAAAAAAATAAGAGAAGAATGTTTTTTTAACTTATACAACATGAATATATTTTTAAAACATTATTTCCAAGAATCTTCCTTTAAAAGTTTTCAAGTTTATTTTTAAACAACTTATTTTAGTTTAAAATTGTATAACATGTTATAAAATGAAAATGTTTTAGAAGTAGAAAGGATATTTTCCTCAAGAATGGAGTTCAACTATTTTATCAAATTTTTTTCCATATAAGATAATATAGGGTTCTATTTCTATCCCTATTATTACATTAATTTTATTATGTTGTGATGGAATTATTTTTATTAATTCCTTTATCTTATATGAATTGTTTTATGATGTCACGATGTTTAAGAATCCCATTTTTATTACATGGGTTATAAAATGATGTATGATTTATGATTTTGTGGAACACATAAGAATGGTATCATTATGAGATGGGTGGGACCTATAACTCCTTCCAATTCATTGGGTAATGATTTATATCTCATGAGATAGACATGGATGGAATGGCAGGTTAATCCGGTTCAGTGAAAGAAGATTGAAAAAAGGAGTGAACTCCGTTCAGAAATGGACTTTGTCCGTTAAGATAGTCTTGGAAATGATTCTTGACTACTAAGAAATGATTCTATATGATTATGTGTGCATGACACAAAGTTTCATGTTTTAATTTATGATTATTGGGATTAAATTTCACTACTATGATTTATCCAATGTTATGAAATTATGATCTCTTTTGCAGGTTAAGATTTCCAAAATAATATGTTCTTATTAATATGGTGTGATTGATATTTCTTTTGTTTACCCTTAATGAGAATTTGATCTCACCCTTTTAATTTTTTTATTTTCCCCAAGATATAATGAGAGGTTTTAGGTTAGAAAACAAAAGGGGAAGATCTTTATAATAAAATTTGAAGATCTTTTACCACAATTAGAAGATTAAATTCTGAGTTTCCAAAGACACTAAACTATTATGGTCCTTGTGTGTCTGTGTTTGTTATGTATTAAGTATTCCGCAAAAGTAATGTAATGTCCATGTACGTCAGGCTTCGGGTCTCTACAGTTGGTATCAGAGGAAAGGTTTAGTCAACCTTTGGAAACTAGGATGCGAGAACTTTAGTGAGATCCCAAGAGATATTTCGAAGGTATGTCTAGGGATGTCCCTAATGTTATGTATAAGTATAGGTTATAATCCTAGAATTACAGTAAAGATATTAGAATTAAACCTAAGATGTTACATATTGAAGGTACTCCCCCTTTATTATGTTGTTTTCTCTAGCATGATTTTGGCCTCTCACACTATTCTTTTTGGGTTTTAGACGATGGCTGGAACCCGAAAGAACCGTGTTGATCAATGTAATGGAAAATAAAATGATTTTCTTCCTGAACAAACCAATGTTATGGGAGATGGAGTGAAAAATCTTATGGCTATACTTACACAAGCTATGAACCATTATGGACATCCAAATGAGAAGATAAGAGAACAATATTCTATTGAGTCCTTCATGAGGCAACGTCCACCTTCTTTCAGTGGGTCTTCCGATCCACTTGTTTCTGAAAAATGGATCAGTACCACTGAAAATATATTTTCTGTTCTTCAATGTTCTAAACATGATAAATTCATCTTAGCAGTATATAGTTTGGAAGGTGAAGCTGATCAATTCTGGAGTCTTATCAAGAATACGAGTCCAAGAGATGAAATTGAGTCCATGGAATGGGATGAGTTCAAGAACTTATGTTTCAATAAGTACTTCCCTCGTATTTTTCGTACAAGGATGGAGAATGAATTTCATGAACTAAAGAAAAATGATGATTAATCTATTGGTATATACGAAGCGAATTTTACAAGTCTTTCAAGGTACGAATCTGGATTTATCATCCAACCTGAATGTAAAGTTGAACGGTCCTTCAGTGGATTAAAACCAAGTCTTCAAAGGGAATTATATATAAGAGACTTCAGTAGCTATGAAGAAATTGTGCATTGTGATATCAAGGTAGAAATGGACGTTGGTGTTAGATATCGATCTCATATTTTTGACAAGAAACGAAAGATGGTGTTCGAGGAGAAATCTCATAATAATGGTGAAAAGAAGATGAATGTTTCCTTATGCTCAAAGTGTGGAAAGAAGCATGGTGGAGATTGTCTTAAAGGGACTAGAAAATGGTTTAAGTGTGGAAAATAAGGTCATCGAGCAGCTGAGTGTTTAAGTAAAGGAAAAGGGTTTTCTAATGATGTGAATAAAGAAAAGACTATTGAGAATGCACCACCTACACTTCAGTGCTTCAAGTGCAATGAAATGGTGCATTATGCTAATCAATACTCTAATCCAAGGTTTAATGATTATCAACATGAGAAACCACTTAAGGAAAAGGACAAAGGGAAGTCACATGCGATCACTATTGGCGATGTTGACTATGAAAACGATGTGGTGGAATGATCAAGTGTTTATGTAATGGGATTCCAAAATAATGTTGTATATAGTATCATGGAATATTGTAATATTTATGTATTGGTCTATTGTGGTTTTCAATAATTTTATGGTATCGGTAACCATGGAAAGTGATTGAGATATTTTTGGAAAGAAGATGATATGAACATAGTGAAGGGATAAGGAGAAAATGAAATGTCTGATAGTATTCATGAGCTCATGAATGATATAAGGAAATAGTTATACCATGGTTTGAGTATACAGATTTTTGAGATTTTGTTATGTGGAAGGAGTTGACTTTTGACAGAACTCATGGTTTCACTATGGTTCAATGTGTATTCATTTTTTAAGAGAATACATGACTAATGCCTTCGGATGTTTTGAATGTGACCAACAAGACACATCTTATGATATTTGGGGATCAACAATGGTATTAACATTCTTGTTATATCAACTCTCTGGTAATCATTTTCACTATAATATGAGATTAGACAACAGTATTTTGGATAAGCCTAAATATTGGAATCGATTATGTTGGACATAAGTTAGTATTATTAAAGGCTAGAACTTTTTCAATATTATTGATGGAAAGTTATAATAATGTAGTTTTAGAAAAAGGACAACATACAGGATGGGAGACAACCCATCGCATCGGACAAGGTTGTGGGGATCGAACCCACAACTGAAGTGCAATAGGCCTTTATCGCCTACCACTGGCCTACAGGAAGTCCCTGTTTAGTAGAAACCAGTTTTATTATATCAAGAAGTATGATATATGAAGTATAAGTCCATTTCAGGAACCATATATTATTAATCTCACTATAGATGGACTTATGTATTTTTGATAACTTTTTCTAACCTTTTTTTTGAGACAGATGGAATGACCCATCATTATATCACATGATCTGCTAACACATCACGAATGAAAAATTCAACTTCATTTCTTTAAGATATGAACTGGAAATTGTCCAAAGAATGACCAATGGTGAGACTGTACCAAAATCAAGAATGTATTTATTCGAATTCCAATTTCTTGAACATTAGGGAAATGATCTTGAAAACCAAAAATGTTGTACTAGTGCCTTTATATCCGATGAATCAGATGGTACCGTAGATCAACACAAATCTATGGCTTTGTGACTATTGGCTTTTTTATAGCCATGTTCTCTACCACTCCCCATCAGAACATGATGGTTATATTTCTCTTCGATATTTTCACCTATGTTCTTCTATGTGGAAACCCAGTGATTAGTTAATTTGGGTAACCCTTATGTTTCATACTTTAGTTTTTAAAGCCATGTTTTGGTATTCATTTTTATGATGTGGGTTTTTATTAATGAAAATTTCGAGTAGAAAACCATTTATAACCCTGAGGAATTTCAAGGGAGAAATGCATTTTAAGGGGGGTAGAATATAACACCCATAGATTTTATGAAAAATATTCTTTTTAATTTCATTAATGTCTTCTGTTGTACGCTACACCAAAAGGAGCTTGCACAACACACATTCTTAACTTGTCTTGCATTACACGCAATCATGTCCTTCCACGATAGCTTGTGTCGTACACAATACTGAGTTTCACTAAAAAATGATATGCTATTAAAATATTATTAAAACTAGCCGTTATGAATAGTAATACCCACTTTTTTAAATTTTGTAAATTTTATTCTTCAAAATGGACTTCATTTTTGGATTCAGAATATCAAAATTAGCATAGGGTGAAATTTTGGTATTTATCAGAAAATTTTCAATTTTTGATGAATACTGAAAGCACTGGGTTACAATTTAAAAACCGACTTTTTATTTAAATAATTATTTATTTTATATAAATTTATTTTAGGTCAAAATTGATACATAATACCTATATAAGTTCGATGAAATTCATTGGAGTAATTTGATAATAATTTTAGATATATAAAAATTTTATTGAACTTTTCACCGTCTTTTACCCACCTCCTAGGAGAATTTCTAAATTCACATAAAACTTAATTTTACCACATTAGTGAGTGGAATTTTGTAAATCCGAGAGACACGGTTAGTATCAAAGACTAAAATGTGCTTCAATGACATGAAAATAATTTTTGGTGAATAGTAACGTTTTTCTTTTTCTTACCACGGTTAAAAGTAAATTGGGTAATTAAGGGTAAAATTGATATTATTATTACCCTAACACATGTAATAATTCTATTTAATAAGTGTAATTCGACCGAAAACAACCTTAGGAATAAAATATTACCATTTAGACCCACTTAGATTTTATTAGGACATTTAATATTAATTTATTTAAATAAGGGTTAAAATAGTTAAAATCAAAGTTTAATAAGTAAATCATTTTTCATATAGGGTTATACATAAGATAAATTAGACTATAAATATTAATTAGAAAAAGAAATATATTTCCTACATAATGGTATATTATTTGTAATTTTTAGATATTAAATACTTTAATTTATATATGACATAATGATGATATAATAATTATCTTATTAGTGAAATATTGACATAATTGATGTTATAAATACCCAAATGAATGTAATTTGAGACTTTTTATGAATTAAAATAATCTTCTAGGTTAATATTACATATTATTACTGATTTAATAAACTTTTTTCGAACTAATCTTTCTATTATGATTTTCACAAAAATCAATTACCAAATAGTGTCAAAATTGAAATAAAATAGTTTTTAAAACAAATATTACATTATTAATTTATTTTATTCCAAAAAATATAAGGTTCAGCCAAATTACTTATTTAAGGTTATATATATTAATAATAAAAAACTTGGGGTTCGTTTGGCTTGTTATTGTAAGTTTATTAACATTATAGTGTAAGAAAACAAGAAGACACGTTAAAAGAAAAATTATTCATCTTAAAGTTAAATCTAAATGATAAGGTTAAAATAGAATCCTAAACATGAATAAATTATATTGGATGACAATATTTCGACCCATACACACCTTAGCTTTGAAATAACTCAATTTGTAGCTATTAAAAACCGAATATGACTTTATAATAAAATAATATTTTTAGTTATTCCAAAGGTGCCCCTCTCCTCCCTTATAAAAGGGCACCTCCTCCCTCTCTTACTCACACCACATTGTGCCTTCAAGCTCGTCCAAACCCTGACAATTTCTCTTCTACAGTTCCCTAGAAACATCCTAGAGGTTTTGGTCTTCTTCAAAGACCAATCATAGTGCCCTAAGAGGAGGTTTCAAAAAGGCGTGTCGAAAGAAGAGGCAATATCCATTACTGATTCTTTCAACTTTATTTCTTATTCCACTTCTTCTTCTTCTTTAGTTGTTTCATTATGAAGTAATAACATCAGTATCACTCATATACTGATATGTTATTATAAGTATGAAACAACCCTATTTCACCATCTATCCATTCTACGGAAAACGAAATCACCGCACGTGCGTACGTACGGAATACCGTCTCCACGCTGTGGTGTAATCTATTTTCACCACCAACTTACTTGGATGTTTATAATGGTGTTAATAATAACTATATATGATTATTGTAAAGTTATATTGATTCTAAAATAGTATACATACACTCCAATACAATTCCACAATCATGGGAACGATATCATCGCTCGTGCGTACGTACAGAATACCGTCTCCATGATGTGATGCGACTCGTTCTACATGATCATCATTGCATAATGATCATATAAATGAATTGAATGAATTAATAAGATATTTATTACACTAATTCCATTCTGAAATTTAGGTATCTATAACTTAAAAATAAAAATAAGAATTTATTTGACAAAACATGCATAAGAACAAAAAGTAATAAACACCCGAATAACAAGTAGCAATGAAATATTACTAATTAGAAGCTAAGAATATGACCATATATGATATCATAAAAATAATTATGATTCTTTAATAAGTCAATTAAATTATTTAAATCATTATACAGGATGTTCGGACTCTTACGAAGCAAATCAGACCTAAGGTAAGGGAAAATATCTCAATATCATTTTTATCCGAGATTGTTTATACTTTGGTATTTACTAGGGTGTATTTTATCATCCACATCCATGTTTCCTCAATCTGTAATATTATTTCCATCCACAAACAATTGTTTAATTCCAATTTTACCCTTCGGTGAGTTTTTAGTAAAAGATATGAAAGGAATCTTTTGTCGTTTTTCGTATGAAGTACTTTTTGACTTTTCCAACAGAAGTAAGAGAAGAATGCTTTTTAACTTATACGACATGAATGGATTTTTAAAAAATTATTTCCAAGAAGCTTCCATTACTAGTTTTCAAGTTTATTTTTAATTAAATTCTTTTAGTTTAACATTGTATGACATGTTAAGAAAGGAAAATGTTTTTGAAGTAAAAATGATATTTTCCTCAAGAATGGAGTTCAAGTGTTTTATCAAAATTATTTTCCATCTAAGATAATATAGGGTTCTGTTTATATACCTATTATTACATTTATTTTATTATGTTGTGATGGAATTATTTTTATTAATTCCTTTATCTTATATGAATTGTTTTATGATGTCACGATGTTTAAGAATCCCATTTTTTTACATGGTTTATGCAATGATGTATGATTTATGATTTTGTGGCACAAATAGGAATGGTATCATTATGAGATGGGTGGGACCTATATCTACCTCCAATGCATTGGGTAATGATTTATATATCATGATATAGACATGGATGGAACGACAGGTTAATCCGGTTCAGTGAAACATGACTGAAACGAGGAGTGAACTCGGTTCAGAAATGGACTTTGTCCTCTAAGATATTCCTGGCAATGAGTCTTGACTACTAATAAATGATTCTATATGATTATTTTTTGTATTCCACAATGTTTCATGTTTTAATTTATGATTATTGGGATTTCATTTCACTACTATGATTTATCCCATGTTATGAAATTATGATCTCTTTTTAAGGTTAAGATTTCCAAAATAATATGTTCTTATGAATATTAAGTGATTGATATTTCTTTTGTTTACCCTTACTAAGCATTTGAGCTCACCCGTTTTATGTTTTCTTTTCCCCAGGATATAAAGAGAGGTTTTAGGTAAGAAAACAAAAGTGGAAGATCTTTATGGGAAAAGTTGAAGATATTTCACCACGATTAGAAGATTAAATTCTGAGTTTCCAAAGACACTAAACTATTACGGTCCTTGTGTGTATGTGTTTTTTATGTATTAATTATTCCGAAAAAGTAATGTAATGTCCATGTACATTTGGCTTCAGGTACTTACAGTTGGTATCAAAGGAAAGGTTTAGTCAACCTTTGGAAACTATGATGCGAGAACTTTAGTGAGATCCCTAGAGATATTTCTATGGTATGAATAGGGATGTCCACGAGGTCAAGTATAAGTATAGGTTATAATCCTAGAATTATAGTAACTATCTTCAAATTAGACCTAATATGTTAGATATTGAAGGTGCTCCCCCTTTATTATGTTGTTTTCCCTAGCATGATTTTTCCCTCTCACACTATTCTTTTTGGGTTTTAGATGATGGATAGAACCCGAAGGAACTGTGTTGATCAATGTAATGGACATTGCAATGATTGTCCTCCTGAACAAACCAATGTTATGGGAGATGGAGTGAAAAATATTATTTCTATACTTACACAAGCTATGAACCATTCTATACTTCCAAATGAGCAGAGAAGGGAACAATATTCTATTGAGTCATTCATGAGGCAACACCCACCTTCTTTTAGTGGGTCTTCTGATCTACTTGTTGCTGAACAATGGATCAGTACCACTGAAAAGATATTTTCAGTTCTTCAATGTTCTAAAAATGATTAATTCATCTTAGAAGTATATCTTCTGGAAGGTGAAGCTGATCAATGGTGGAGTCTTATCAAGAATACGAGGCCAATAGATGAAATTGAGTCCATGGAATGGGATGAGTTCAAGAACTTATTTTTCAATGAGAACTTCCCTTGTATTCTTCATACAAAGATAGAGAAGGAGTTTCTTGAACTAAAGAAAAAGGATGGTGAATCTGTTGGTATATATGAAGTGAATTTTACAAGGCTTGCAAGGTAGGAATCTGGCTTTATCATCCAACCTGAAATTAATGTTGATCGATTCCTCAGTGGCTTAAAAACAATTATTCTAAGGGCATTAGCTATAAGAGACTTCAGTAGCTATGAAGAAACTGTGTGTTGTGCTATCAAGGTAGAAATGGATGTTGGTGTTACATATCCATCTCATAGTTTTGACAAGAAACAAAAGATGGAGTTCAATGAGAAATCTCAGAATAATGGTGAAAAGAAGATGAATGATTATGTATTCTCAATGTGTGGAAAGAAGCATGGTGGAGATTGTATTAAAGAACTAGAAAATGTTATAAGTGTGGAAAAGAAGGTCATCGAGTTGCTGAGTGTTGGAGTAATGGAAAAAGGGTTGTTAATGATGTTAATAAAGAAAAGACTGCAGAGAACGCATCACCTACACTTCAATGCTTCAAGTTCAATGAAATGGGGCCTTATGCTAATCAATTCCCTAATACAATGGTTAATTATGATCGACATGAGCAACCACTTAAGGAAAAGGACAAAGTTAAGTCACATGCGATCACTATTGGCGATGTTGAATATGACAATGATTTGGTTGAATGATTAAGTGTTTATGTAATGGGATTCCAAAATAATGTTTTATATAGTATCATGGAATATTGGAATATTTATGTATTGGTCTATTATGGGTTTCAATAATTTTATGGTACCGGTAACCGTGGAATGTGATTGAGATATTTTTGGAAAGAAGATGATATGCACATAATGAAGGGATAAGGTGAAAATGAAATGTTTGACAGTATTCATGAGCTCATGACTGATATAAGGAAATAGTTATATCATTTTTGAGTATACAAAATTTTGAGATATTGGTATGTGCAAAGAGTTAACTTTTGACAGCACTCGTGTTTTCACTAAGGTTCAATGTGCATTCATTTTTCAAGAGAATACATGATTAAGGCCTTCAGATGTTTGGAATGTGACAAACAAGACACATCTTATGATATATGGGGATCAACGATGGTATTAACATGCTTGTTATATGAACTCTCTGGTTATCATTTTCACTATAATATGAGATTGGACAATAGTATTATGGATAAACCTAAATATTGGAATGGATTAGGTTGGACAAAAGTTAGTATTTTTTAAGGCTAGAACATTTTTGATATTATTGATGGAAAGTTATAATAATTTAGTTTTATAAAAAGGACAACCTGCAGGACGGGCGACAACTCGTCGCATCAGACAAGGCTGTGGGAATCGAACCCACAACAGAAGGGTAACTGGCCTTTATCGCCTACCACTGGCCTACAAGAAGTCCCTGTTTCATAGAAAACAATTTTATTATATTATGCAGTATGATATATGAAGTATAAGTCCATTTTAGGAACCATATATGATTAATATCACTATAGATGGACTTATGTATTTTTGATAACTTTTTCTAACCTTTTGTTTGAGACAGATGGAATGACCCATCATTCTATCACATGATATGCTAACACTTCATGAATGACAAATTCAACTTCATTTCTTTAAGAGATGAAGTTGAAATTTTACATGGAACGGCCAACAGTGAGACTGTACCAAAATCAAGAACGTATTTAGTTTAATTCAAATTTCTTCAACTTTAGGGAAATGATATTGAAAACGAAAAATGTTGTCATAGTGCCATTATATCTGATGAATCAGATGTTACCTTAAATCAACACAAGTCTATGGCTTTGTGATTGTTGGCTTTTTCATAGTCATGTTCTCTACCACTCTCCATCAGAACATGATGGTTAGATTTCTCTTCGATATTTTCACCTATGTTCTCTTATGTGGAAACCCAGTGATTAGTTAATTTGGATAACCATTACGTTTCATACTTTAGTTTTTAAATACATGTTTTGGTATTCCTTTTTACGATGTGGGTTTCTATTAATGAAACTTTCGAGTGGTAAACTATTTATATCCCTGACGAATTTCGAGGGAGAAATTCATTTTAAGGGGTGTAGAATGTAACACCCCGAGATTTTATTCAAAATATTTTTTTTAATTTCATTAATGTATTTTGTTGTATGCTACACCAAAAGGAGCTTGCACAAAACGCATCCCTGACTTGGCTTTCATTACACACAACCATGACCTTCCATGATAGCTTGCGTCATACGCGATACCGAGTTTCACTAAACAACGATATGCTATTAAAATATCATAAAAACTAGCCGTTATGAATAGTAATACACACTTCTTGAAAATTTTTAAATTTTATTTTTCAAAATGGACTTCATTTTTTGATTCAAAATATCGAAATTATCCTAGGGTAAAATTTTGTTATTTTTATGAAAACTTTCAATTTTTGATGAATAGTGAAACCACTATGTTACAATTTAAAAAAGAACTTTTCATTTAAGTAATTATTTATTTTCTTTAAATTTATTTTAGATAAAAATTGATACATAATACCTATATAAGTTCAATGCAATTAATTCGAGTCATTTTATAATAATTTTAGATATATAAACATTTTATTGAACTTTTCACCGTCTTTTATCCACCTCCTAGGAAATTTCCAAATTCACATTAAAATTAATTTTACTGCTTCTGTGAGTGGAATATAGAAAATCCGAGAGACACGGTTAATATGAAGTACTAAAATGTGGTTCAATGAGATGAAAATAATTTTTGGTGAATAGTAACTTTCTACTTTTTTTACCACGGTTAAAAGTGTATAGGGTAATTAAGGGTAAAAAAGATATTATTATTACCCTAACTCATGTCCTAATTCTATTTCATAAGTTTAATTCGACCAAAAAAACCCTAGGAATAAATTATGAACATTTAGGGCCACTTGGATTAGATTAGGACATTTAATAATAATTTATTTAAAGAAGGGTTAATATAGTTAAAATCAAAGTTTAATAAGTAAATTATTTTTAATATAGGGTTATTCATAAGATAAATTAGACTATAAATATTCATTAGAAATCTAAAAAGTTTCCTACATAATGGTATTTAATTTTTAATTTTTAGACATTAAATAATTTAATTTATGTATGGCACAATGATGATGCTGTAATTATCTTATTAATGAAATATTGACATAATGCTTGTTATAAATACCCAAATAAATGTAATTTGAGACTTTTTATGAAGAAAAATAATTTTCTAGGATAATATTACATATTATTACGGATTTAATTAACTTTTTTTCGAACTAATCTTTCTGTTATGATTTTCACAAAAATCAATTACGAAATATTGTCAAAATTAACATAAAATATATTTTAAAACAAATATTATATTATTAATTGTTATTTTTTTTCTAAAAATCTAAGGTTCGTCCAAATGACTTAGATAAGGTTATATATATTAATAATATATAACTTGGGGTTCGTTTGGCTTGTTATAGTAAGTTTATTAACCTTATAGTGTAAGAAAACAAGAAGACACGATAAAAGAAAAATTATTTAACTTAAAGTTAAATATAAATGATAATGTTCATATAGAAACCAAAACTTGTCTAAATTCTATTAGATGAGAGTATTTCGACCCATACCCACCATAGCTTCTAAATAACTCAATTTTGAGCTATTAAAAACTGAATATGACTTTATAATAAAATAATATTTTTTGTTATTCCAATGGTGCCCCTCTCCTCCCTCTCTTCCTCACACCACTTTGAGCCTTAAAGATCGGCCAACCCCTACCAATTTCTCTTATCCACTTCCCTAGAAACATCCTAGAGGCTCTTTTCTTCTTCAAAGTTCAATCTTATTGCCCTAAGATGAGGTTTCCAAAAGGTGTGTCGAAAGAAGAGGTAATATCCGTTACCGATTCTTTCAACTATATTTATTCTTCTACTTCTTCTTCTTTAGTTGTTTCATTATGAAGTAATAACATAAGTATCACTCGTATACTGATATATTATTATAATTATGAAACAACCCTATTTCACCATCTATCCATCCTATGAAAAATGAAATCACCGCGCGTGCGTACGTATGGAATACCGTCTCCTCGCCGTGGTGTAATCTATTTTCCACCACCACCTTACTTGGATGCATATAATGGTGTAAATAATAACTATATATGATTATTGTAAAGTGATATTGATTCTAAAATAGTATACATAAACTCTAATCCAATTCAACGATCATGGGAACGATATCATCGCTCGTCCGTACGTAAAGAATATCGTCTCCATGATATGATGCGACTCGTTCTACATGATCTTCATTGCATAATGATTATATAAATGAATTGAATTAATTGAATGAATGAATATGATATATATTACACTAATACCATTCTGGAAATGAGGTATTTATAACCTAAAAAGGAAAATAATAATTTATTCGACAAAGCACGCATAAGAACAAAAAGTAATAAACACCCGAATAACAAGTAGGAATGAAATATTAATAATAAGAAGCTAAGAATATGACCATATATGATATAATAAAAATAAGTATGATTATTTAATAATTAAATGACATTATTTAAATCATTATACAGGAGGTTCGGACACTTACAAAGCAAATCGGACCTATGGTAAGGGAAAATATCCCCATCTCATTTTTATCTGAGATTGTTTATACTTTGGTATTTACTGGGGTGTATTTTATCATCCACATACATGTTTCCCCAATATGTAATATTATTTACATCCAACTAAATTTTTTTAAAGCCAATTTTACCCTTCAGTGAGTTTTTAGTAAAAGATATGAATGGAATCTTTTTTCGTTTTTCATATGAGGTACTTTTTGATTTTCTGACAATAGTACGAGAAGATTGTTTTTTTAACATATACGGCATGAATGGATTTTTAAAAAATTATTTCCTATAAGAATCCTTTACAAGATTTCAAGTTTATTTTTAGTCAACTTATTTTTGTTTAAAATTGCATAACATGTTAAGAAAGAAAAATGTTTTTGAAGTAGAAAGGATATTTTCCTCAAGAATGGAGTTCAAGTGTTTTATCAAAATCATTTTCCATCTAAGATAATATAGGGTTCTATCTCTATCCCTATTGTTACATTGATTTGATTATGTTTTTATGGAATTATTTTTATTAATTCCTTTATCTTATATGAATTGTTTTATGATGTCATGATGTTTAAGAATCCCATTTTTATTACATGGTTTATGCAATGATGTATGATTTATGATTTTGTGGCACACATAAGAATGGTATCATTATGAGATGGGTGGGACCTATATCTCCCTCAAATTCATTGGGTAATGATTTATATCTCATGAGATAGACATGGCTAGAACGGAAGGTTAATCCAGTTCAGTGAAATATGACTGAAATGTGGAGTGAACTCGGTTCAGAAATGGACTTTGTCTGCTAAGATAGTCTTGGTAGTGAGTCTTGAGTACTAAGAAATGATTCTATATGATTATGTGTGTATGACACAAAGATTCATGTTTTAAGTTATGATTATTGGCATTACATTTCACTACTATGATTTATCCCATGTTATGAAATTATGATCTCTTTTGCAGGTTAAGATTTCCAGAATAATATATTGTTATGAATATGATGTGATTGATATTTCTTTTGTTTACCCTTACTGAGCATTTGAGCTCACCCTTTTTATGTTTCCCTTTCCCTAGTATATAAAGAAAGGTTTTAGGTAAGAAAAAAAGGGGAAGATCTTTATGTGAAAAGTTGAATATCTTTCACCATGATTTGAAGATTAAATTCCGAGTTTCCAAAGACACTAAACAATTATGGTCCTTGTGTGTCTGTGTTTGTTATGTATTAGGTATTCCTCAAAAGTAATGTAATGTCCATGTACATCAGGCTTTGGGTCTCTACAAGAGTGGTTGTTTATATATCAAGCTAAATAAATATAAATGAACAAAAATATCGAACACATGATCTTGAATTTGAATTTGTATTATTTTCCTTATAGATATAGAGAAACTATATCTATAGTAGAAGAAGCGACAAATATAAAAAACATAGAACTCTGGGTATGTATTCTATCAGATAAAACTCAACCTATGGAAAAAATACCGTCAAAAATCCTCACGGACTATGATTTCTGGATAAAATAATAGCCTAGAAAAAAACATAGGAGGATGATGCATTGTGTTGGTGGGACTAGGAAGTTCTCTCTATGACTAGAATGAAAAAGTATCCAAAATATAGGGATCTAATAAAGGTTTTATTGTTATTCTATGGAAAGGGGATACACCATTAATTTTCTATGAAGTTTCTAAACAATATATACTATTAAATATAGAGAAGTAAAAATATGATGATAAAGATTTATAATGGATGATTAATGTAGTGAATGATGTAAAATTGTCAGAATTCATCTATAAATATAGAGAGTTGTTGTATTAGAAGAGTTTATGTATGTCATATGTAAAAGATCTAAAAAGTGATATTATAGATTAAACACATCACAAATATTTATCAATACACCATTGTATAACAAAGATGTATTGGGATTTAAGATAACATTTCTAGTGTGAGGGTATGATGTGGGAAATCATAGACTATGTGTCCAAATACTTTCGGTTCTTATTGATAAAGGATGAAAACTCCTAAAAGTGAATTACATTATTGGATTCATTATTGATCATCTAATGAAGTTGATACATTTCCAGGAAATAATGGATGATCTAACACCAAATCATCTTTCCTATATCTATATTAATTATTTTTTGTGACTTCACGATGAACCTCTATCAATTATTTATAATCGTCACCATCGATTCAAATAAAAAATTGAGGGATTCATTAGGATGATATCAATACAGAGATACATATGGGCATCACCTATCATTAAAAAAATTGATGGGAAACCTAAAGAAAATATTCAGATATTATAAGACATGATGAGTTCTTTGAGACATGTTGTTCAAGGTATGTGGGATCAATATCCACCTCTAGTATAATATTCATATAGTAATAGATTCCATTAAAGAATACTGATTGATTCGAATGAAGAAATATATGGGAAAGAATTTCATATACAAACTTATTGGTATGAATTTGGAGAAGTTATATATTTAACATAAAAATTATTGTCATTAAAAATATGAATTTTCTTTATTAAAAACCATATAATGGTATCTTTAAGTAGGAAAAAGGGTTATGCTAAAAAATAAAGAAAGGATATATAATTTCAAGTGGGTGATCATGTTTTACCGAAGTTGTATCCATGGAAAGGAGTAATAATATTTAGAAAAAATTTCATTTTAATACCTTGGTAAAATGTGTTTGTTTATATTTTAAGAGATAATTATATTTTTGGCTTACCAACTATCCATACTACCCAAACTATATAAGGTACATGAAACATTCTTTATTTACAAATTTAGGAAATAAATGTTCGATAAAACACATGTACCCACCTAAGAGGAAATATAGATGGATACTATCTTATCATAGAATTATGATCCTATCCATATTCTTGATACTAGATATAAAATTCTAGGAATTGGATAACTCAACAAGTGAAAGTTCTTAAGAGAAATAAAAAACAATAGCGGAAAGAGGGTAGCCTGATGAAGTTGTGAGGTAGGATGGCCCAATACTGTTAGAAATGAACAATATCATAATTTAAAGGATAAAAATATTTTGGGGGTATATAATACCCAATTATATATTAGAGATGGATAATACTACATTACAAGACTTTTTTCAATGCACATCCTTATATTTTATCACTAAATAGAAATTATTCATGTATATATTTAAAAGTAAAATTTTTCATTTTTTGAAAATTTAATTAGATATAATTTATATCATTTTTTTGCTCATAAATATAAATTTATATTTATTTTAATGTTTGTGATTTTTAAAAAATCATGTAATTTTGGGTTAACAGTGAAAAATGACAGTTTTTTTGAAGCTATCAGTTATTTTCTTTTGATAATGTAATTTAAAAGGCCCATTATTTTCTTATAATTGTTTATATAGTGAAATAATATCCATTTAATTGAAAATATACTATTTAATTTCATAATAATAAATATTTTTTTTTTAAATAGGTTCATTTTTAGGATTAAAAAATAAAAAAAAAACAGATTTTTTGTGTTTTTTTTTCAGGCCTATATTAAAGATAATTTCTACCACTTATACAAATTGAATCTTAAAATGTGGAATTAAAACTTTGAATAAGAAGGTTTAAATTTATAATTCAAGTTAATTTCATTGTCGGTCATTATGTATAATAATATTATTTTAAATTTTTTAACCATGGTAGAGTGATAAAATAGATTAATCATGGTTATTTATTTGAAAAGGTCCCAAAATTTCATGTTAATTCTTATTATATGAGGTGATGTCAACCCTTTATCACCTTTGTTTTAAATTATAATTACTTTAATTCCACTTGATGATGAGTAATATTAATTACCTAGACCTTAGATGTCCAAACTCAATGGTCACTTCATTATATTCTCACAATATACATGATATGACATCCAAAATGATCAAATAGTTTTGTAGTCATGGTAAACTAGATAAAAGTTTGAACATAATATTTAATTTGGAATCAAAAAGGAAAAAATATTTTAAAAAAAAATAAATGCTCCATCTAGAATATCTTTCTATATCTGTCATAATTCACTTCATAACAACATATGAAATGAAGGCTGAATAAAGGGATAATCTCAAATTCTCCGTAAAGAAATGTATATATAAGAATTTATTATTAAATTATTAAGTCTTGAATAATATGACATAAATAAATTATGATCGAATAATTTAATATAAATACTCACATAATATTAAAACATATCCATGGATATCGTAACAATTCAAATAATCACATGGATATCCAAAACTTAATTTATAATTTTGGAATTTATAGTGTCATACATCATTAAATTACCATCGAGGCCTCATTAAAAAAAATTCTTACATAAGATGGAAAGGCACTGGACAAATACTGAACCTATTTTGTCTTGTGAGTTTTGTGGATTCATTGAGGGTCTTGGTAATTTGAGTTTCCATTTGTTTCATAATAAGTCTAATGCATTCATCATATTAATAAATAATTACACTAAATAAACATACCTTATATTCAATAATTCTATATATTAGACAATATAAATATAAAACATCAATTATTTCTTTAAACAAAATAATCATAAAATTTAGAGAAAAATATATTGGATGGTATAATTATATTTTAACCCAATAATTTATGATATTCATCCAATTATGTTGACATATATAAAGATTCTCTTTAAATATCATTGGATTCTTTCATGAGGATAAAACAACATTCATTTTGAAATCATGTATTTAGAATGTAAAAAATTTCCCAAATATTATCAAAAATATTTTCTTTAAAAATAATCCTTGAAACATGTAAAGGAATATGTAAATAATATTTTAGTCACTATGGAGTGAAAAAATATTCAAGCGGTGGTCTTTAAAACAATGATTTCACTCACACCTTTGGTAAAAGGTTCTTTATTCGGAAAATGAAAAGATATTTCTTTTAATTTTTTTTATAAAAGTAAATGGTGACTATAAGTGAGTTTGATATATCATTTAATATTTGTAAAAACATTACTGAAAACATTTTAATGATAATACTAACATGTTATAAAATGTTTTGTAACCAAAAGAAAAATAAAGAAGGTTTTCCATAAAAACAGTAGTCCGACATATTGAGTACTTAAGAGAATAAAATGAAAGGAAAACATGTAATTTATAAAGGAAAATACTAGAGAATAATATTTATTGGGTTTAAGAGTGAATTATAATATAATTCTTGTAAATCCCTGAAGCCTAACGTACATGGACATTACATTACTTTTCCGTAATACTTAGTACATAACAAAAACACACACACAAGGATCTTAATAGTTTAGTGTCTTTGGAAACTCGGAATATAATCTTCTAATCGTGGTGAAAGATCTTCAACATCTCCCATAAAGATCTTCCGTTTTTTTAATACCTAAAACCTTTATTTATATCTTGGGTAAAAGAAAACATAAAAGGGTGAGCTCAAATTCTCAGTAAGGGTAAACAAAAGAAATATCAATCACATCATATTCATAAGAACATAACATTTTGGAAATCTTAACCTGCAAAAGAGAGAATAATTTCATAACATGTGATAAATCATAGTAGTGAAATGAAATCCCAATAATAATAAACTAAAACATTAAACTTTGTGGCATAAACACATAATCATAGAGAATCATACTTATTAGTCAAGGCTCATTGCCAAGACTATCTTAGTGGACAAAGTCCATTTCTGAACCGAGTCACCCTCGTTTCAGTCCTGTTTCACTGAACCGGTATAACCTACCGTTCCAGCCATGTCTATCTCATGAGATATAAAATCTTTACCCAATGCATTGGAGGTAGATATAAGTCCCACCCATCTCATAATGAAACCATTCTTATGTGTGCCACAAAAATCATAAATAATACATCATTGCATAACCCATGTAATAAAAACAGGAATCTTAAACCTCATGACATCATCAAACAATTCATATAAGATAAAGGAATTAATAAAAATAATTCCATCACAACATAATCAAATCAATGTAATAATAGGGATAGAAACAGAACCCTATATTATCTTATATGGAAAATAATTTTGATAAAACACTTGAACTCCATTCTTGAGGAAAATATCATTTCTACTTCAAAACCACTTTTTCTTTCTTAACATGTCATACAATTTTAAACTAAAAAAAGTTGATTAAAAATAAACTTGAGATCTTCTAAAGGAATATTCTTGGAAATAATGTTTTAAAAATCCATTCATGCCTTATAAGTTAAGAAAACATTCTTCTCCTACTTTTGTCAGAAAAGTCAAAAAGTACCTCGTACGAAAAAACGACAAAATATTCCTTTCATATCTTTTACTAAAAACTCACCGAAGGGTAAAATTAGATATAAAAAATTGTAGGTGGATGGAAATAATATTAAATATTTAGGAAACATGGATGTGGATGATGAAATACACCCCAGTAAATACCAAAGTATAAACAATCTCAGATAAAATGAGATTGTGATATTTTCCCTTACCTTAAGTCCGATTTTCTTCTTAAGTGTCCAAATCTCCTGTATAATGATTTAAATAATTTCATTAGCTTATTAAAGAATCATATTCATTGTTATGATATCATATATGGTTCACTTATGACTTCATATTACCCGTTCTTTTGAAAATTTCATGTTAAAGAAGCGTTTTGGGTAAAATCGTTTCATTTATCGTAGGTGTTTGGACTTGTTGTTCTTGACATTATTTTTACTTATATCATGATCTAAATACTTCCAGAATATAAAACTTGATTTATATATCATCTATATTCAGTATATATATATATATATATATAATAGATAGATAAATGAAATGAAACACACCGTTCATGGAGACGGTAGTCCGTACGTACGCATGAACGCTGTTTTCCTTTCCTTATTGTCTTGAATGGAAGTAAGTAGATGACATACATATATACATAAATACAGTAGCTTTATAATTTCATATATTTCATTATTATTGATTATATATACTTTATAATCATTCTTAAATGGTTAACATGGAGAATGAATCTCATCGCGCCGTGGAGACGGTAGTCCGTACGTACGCACGAGCGATGATATCGTTCTCATGATCGTGAAATTGTGTTGAAGTGTATGTATAATATTACAGTATCAATATCAATTTATAATAATCATATATAGTTACTTATTACACCATTATACCCATCCAATTAAGGTGGTGGCAGAAAATAGATTACACCACGGCGTGGAGACGGTATTCCGTACGTACGCACGCGCGGTGATTTCCTTTTCCGTAGGATGGATAGAAGGTTAAATAGAGTTGTTTCATACATATAATAACATATCAGTGTATAATAAATACTGATGTTATTACTTTATCATGAATCAACTAAAGAAGAAGAAGTTGAAGAAGAAAGAAATTGAAAAAGATCGGTAATGGATATTACCTCTTTTTGACGCGCCTTTTCTTATCCTCCACTTAAAGAACTAAGGATGGTATTTGAAGAATACCAGGACCTCTAGGATGATACTAGAAAAGAGGATAAGAGATTTTGGCTGGGTTTGGCAGAGCTTTAATGCTGAAATTGGTGTGAGGATGAGAGGGAGGAGGTGCCCTTTTATAAGGGAGGAGAGGGGCACCTTTGGGGAAACTAAAAATATTATTTTATTATAAAGTCAAGTTCGGTTTTAAATAGCTCCAAATTGATATATTTATAAGCTAAGGTGGGGATGGGTAGATATCCTCTCATCCAATAGGATTTAGACAAGTTTAGGTTATTATTTTAACCTTATCAATTAGATTTAACTCTAAGTTAAATAATTTAACTTTTACCGTGTCTTTTTGTTTTCTTACACTATATGGTTAATAAACTTACTATATCAAGCCAAACGAACCCCAAGTTGTTTATTATTAATATATATAACCTTATCTAAGTCATTTGTCCGAACCTTAGATTTTTAGGAATAAAATAACAATTAATAATATAATATTTTTTTAAAAAACTAATTTATGTCAATTTTGAGACTATTTGGTACATGATTTTTATGAAATTCATAACAGAATGATAAGTTCGAACCAAGTTACTTAAATCAACAATAACATGTCATATTATCCTATAAAATTAGTGTATGTCATAAAAAGTCTCAAATTAGATTTATTTGGGTATTTATAACATCACTTTTGTCAATATTTCATTAATAAGATAATTACTGCATCATTGTTGTGTCATAAATAAATTAAATTATTTAATGTCTAAAAATTAAAAATAAAATACCATCATATAGTAAATCTTTTTATATTTCTAATTAATATTTATAGTCGAATTTATCTTATGTATAACCTCATATTAAAAATGATTTAGTTATTAAACATTGATTTTAACAATTTTAACCCTTCTTTAAATAAATTAATAATAAATGTTCTAATCTAATCTATGTGGGCCTAAATGGTCATATTTTACTCCTAAGGTTGTTTTTGTTCGAATTACTCTTGTCCAATAGAATTAGGACATGTTTTAGGGTAATAATAATATCATTTTTACCCTTAATTACCCTATTTACTTTTAACCGTGGTAAAAAAAAGTAAAAAGTTATTATTCACCAAAAATTATTTTCATCTCATTGAACCACATTTTACTTACTGACATCAACCGTGTCTCTCGGATTTTTGAAATTCCACTCACATAAGTGGTAAAATTATGTTTTATGAAAAATTCCTTTTTTTAACTACCACTTAGTGGTTTCACTATTCATCAAAAAAATTAAAGTTTCCAGAAAAATACCAAAAATTAGGCCTAAGCTATATTTGATATTATGAACTGAAAAATGATATCTATTTTACCAAATTCAAAACATATCAGTTGCATTAATTAATTTAAAAATTAATTCCCATCTTCAAAACAAATAGCGTGTTTTTAAGAGATAATAACTATCAAAAGATTGACACTTGTTTATGCCTGGTTTAAATGTGAAATTACATCCAATGACCAACATTATATTAAATTGTAAAAATATATTCTAAATATACTTTAAAACCACTAAAATTAATAATTTATCACTATTTATTATTTCAATTAAAAAGGTTGTTTTTAATTAAAATTTAGTAATTTTCACTATTCATCAGAAAATGAAAGTTATCCGTAATGTACCGAAATTTATCCCTAAGATAATTTTGATATTCCGAATCCAGAAATGATGTCCATTTTGAAAAATAAAATTTACAAAATTTCAAAAAGTGGTTATTACTATTCATAACGGCTAGTTTTAATAATATTTTAATAGCATATCGTTGTTTAGTGAAACTCGGTATTGCGTACTACACACGCTATCGAGGAAGGTCGCGATTGTGTGCAATGCAAGGCAAGTCAAGGATGTGTGTTGTAAAAGCTAATTTTGGTGTAGCGTACAACACAAGACATTAATGAAATTAAAAAGAATATTTTTCATAAAATCTCTGGGTGTTACATTCTACCCCCCTTAAAATGAATTTCTCCCTCGAAATCCGTCGGGGTTATAAATGGTTTACTATTCGAAAGTTTCTTTATCGTAAAAAGGAATACCAAAACCAATCTTTAAAAACAAAAGTATGAAACGTAATGGTTACCCAAATAAACTAATCACTGGGTTTCCACATAGGTGAAAATATGGATATGGAAGAGAAATATAACCATCATGTTCTGATGGAGAGTGGTAGATAAAATGGCTATGAAAAAGCTAACAATCGCAAAGCCATAAATTTTTGATGATCTAGGGTACCATCTGATTCATCAGATATAAGATCACTAGGACAAAATTTTTGGTTTTCAATATCATTTCCCTAAAGTTGATGAAATTGGAATTAGAATAAATTCTTTCGTGATTTTGGTATAGTCTCACCGTTGGTCATTATTTGGACAATTTCCACTTCATCTCTTAATGAAATGAAGTTGAATTTTTCATTCGTGATGTGTTAGCAAATCATGTGATAGAATGATGGGTCATTCCATCTATCTCAATCAAAATGTTAGAAAAGTTATCAAAAAAATACATAAGTCCATCTATAGTGAGATAAATTATATATGGTTCCAAAAATGGACTTATACTTTATATATCATACTGCTTAATATAATAAAACTAGTTTCTACTATACAGGGACTTCCTGTAGGCTAGTGGTAGGCGATAAAGTCCAGTCGTACTTCGGTTGTGGGTTCGATTCCCACGGCCTTGTCTGACGCGATGGGCTGTCACCCGTCCTGCAGGTTGTCCTATTTCTAAAACTATATTACTATAACATCCCATCAATAATATCGAAAAAACTTCTATCCTTAAACAATACTAACTTATGTCCAACATAATCCATTCCAATCTTTAGGCTTATCCATAATACTGCAGTTCACTCTCATAATATAGTGAAAAAGATTACCAGAGATTTAATACCATCGTTGATCCCCATATATCATAAGATATGTCTTGTTGGTCACATTCCAAACATTCAAAGGCCTTAATCATGTATTCTATTGAATACCCATTGAACCTTAGTGAAAACATGAATGTAGTTAAAAGTTAACACTTTCCACATACCAAAATCCTCAAAATTCTATATACTCAAACCATGATATCACTTAGTCCTTATATCAATAATGAGCTCATGAATACTGTCAAATATTTCATTTTCTCATTTTCCCTTCATTATGCGCATATCATCTTTTTTCCAAAAATATCTCAATCTCTTTCCATGGTTACCGGTACCATAAAATTATTGAAAACCACAGTAGACCAATACATAAATATTCCAATATTACACAATACTATATACAACATTATTTTGTAATCCCATTACATAAACACTTAATCATTCCACCACATCGTTATCATATTCAATATCGCCAATGGCGATCGCATGTGACTTCCCTTTTTTCCTTTGCCTTAAGTGGTTGCTCATGTCGATCATCACTAACCATTGGATTAGGGCATTTATTACCATAATGCCCCATTTCCTTACACATGAAGCATTGAAGTGTAGTAGGTTCATTCTGTATATCCCTTCCTTTGTTTGCATCATTAGAAATCTTATTCCCATCATTACAGCATTCAAATGCCTGATGACATTCCTTTCCACATTTGAAACATTTACTTGTCCCTTTAAGACAATCTCCACCATGCTTCTTTCCACACTTTGAGCATAAGGAAACATTCATCTTCTTTTCACCATTATTCTGAGACTTCTCCTTGAACTCCATCTTTCGTTTCTTGTCTAAACCATGAGATGGATATGTAACACCAACTTCCATTTGTACCTTGATAGCACAACACACAATTTATTCATAGCTACTGAAGTCTCTTATAGCTAATTCCCTTCGAATACTTGGTTTTAAGCCACTGAAAAATCAATCAACTTTACTTTCAGGTTGGATGATAATGCCAGATGCATACCTTGCAAGTCTTGTAAAATTCTTTTCGTATATACAAAAATATTCATCATCCTTCTGCTTCAGCTCAAGAAATTACTTTTCCATCTTTGTTCGAAGAATACAAGGGAAGTACTTACTGAAAAACAAGTTCTTGAACTCGTCCCATTCAATGGACTCAATTTCATCTCTTGGCCTCGTATTCTTGATAAGATTTCACCATTGATCAGCTTCACCTTCCAAACGATATATTGCTAAGATGACTTTATCATGTTCAGAACATTGAAGAACTGAAAATATCTTTTCAGTGTTACTGATCCATTGTTCAGCAACAAGTGGATCGGAAGGCCCACTGAAAGAAGGTGCACGTTGCCTCATGAAGGACTCAATAGAATTTTGTTCCCTTCTCTGCTCATTTGGAATTCCAGAATGATTCATAGCTTTTGTAATTATAGAAATAAGATTTTTCACTCCATCTCCCATAACATTTGTTTGTTCAGGAGGACAATCATTCCATTGTCTATTACAGTGATCAACACGGTTCCTTCGGGTTCCAGCAATCGTCTAAAACCCAAAAAGAATAGCGTGAGAGGAAAAAATCATGATTGGGAAAACAACATAATAAAGGGGGAGTACCCTTAATATCTAACATCTTAGGTTAAATTCTAAGATCGTTACCATAGTTCTAGGACTATATCCTATACGTATACTTATCCTTAGGGACATCCCTAGACATAACTTAGAAATATCTCTAGGGATCTCACTAATGTTTTCGCATCCTAGTTTCCAAAGGTTAACTAAACCTTTCCTCTGATACCAACTGTAATGACCCAAATCCTGACATACATGGACATTAAATTAAATTTGCGGAATACTTAGTACACAACAAAAACACACACACAAGTATCGTAATAGTTTAGTGTCTTTGGAAAATCGGAATATAATCTTCTAATCATTGTGAATGATCTTCAACATCTCCCATAAAGATCTTCCTTTTTTAATACCTAAAACCTTTCTTTATATCCTGGGGAAAAGAAAACATAAAAGGGTGAGCTCAAATTCTCATTAAGGGTAAACAAAAGAAATATCAATCACATCATATTCATAAGAACATAACATTTTGGAAATCATAACCTGCAAAAGAGAGAATAATTTCATAACATGGGATAAATCATAGTAGTGAAATGAAATCCCAATAATCTAACTTAAAACATGAAACATTGTGGCATACACACAGAATCATAGAGAATCGTATCTTATTAGTCAAGAATCATTTCAAAGACTATCTTAGTGGATAAAGTCCATTTCTGAACCGAGTCACCCTCGTTTCAGTCCTGTTTCACTGAACCGGTAAAACCTGCTGTTCCAGCCATGTCTATCTCATGAGATATAAAATCATTACCCAATGAATTGGAGGGATATATAGGTCCCACCCATCTCATAATGAAACCTTTCTTATGTGTGCCACAAAAATCATAAATCATACATCATTGCATAACCCTTGTAATAAAAATGGGAATCTTAAACATCGTGACATCATCAAACAATTCATATAAGATAATGGGATTCATAAAAATAATTCCATCAAAACATAATCAAATCAAGGTAATAATATGGATAGAAACATAACCCTATATTATCTTATATGGAAAATAATTTTGATAAAACACTTGAACTCCATTCTTGAGGAAAATATCCTTTCTACTTTAAAAACACTTTTCCTTTCTTAACATGTCATACAATTTTAAAGTAAAAGAAGTTGATTAAAAATAAACTTGAAATCCTGTAAAGGAATCTTCTTGGAAATAATGTTTTAAAAATCCATTCATGCCGTATAAGTTAAAAAAACATTCTTCTCGTACTTTTTTCGGAAAAGTCAAAAAGCACCTCGTACGAAAAACGACAAAAGATTCCTTTCATATCTTTTACTAAAAACTCACCGAAGGGTAAAATTAGATTTAAACAATTTTAGGTGGATGGAAATAATATTACATATTGAGAAAACATGGATGTGGATGATGAAATACACCCCAGTAAATACCAAAGTATAAACAATCTCAGATAAAATGAGACTGTGATATTTTCCCTTACCTTACGTCTAATTTGCTTCGTAAGTGTCCGAATCTCCTGTATAATGATTTAAATAATGTCATTAACATATTAAAGAATCATATTCATTGTTATGATATCATATGTGGTTCACTTATGACTTCATATTACCCGTTCTTTTGTAAATTCCATGTTAAAAAAGCGTTTTGGGTAAAATCGTTTCATTTATCGTAGGTGTTTGGACTTGTTTTTCTTGACATTATTATTATTTATATAATGATTTAAATACTTCCAGAATATAAAAATTGATTTATATATCATATATATTCAGTATATATATATATAATAGATAGATAAATGAAATGAAACACACCGTTCATGGAGACGGTAGTCCGTACGTACGCATGAACGCTGTTTTCCTTTCCTTATTGTCTTGAATGGATGTAAGTAGATGAAATACATATATACATAAATCCAGTAGCTTTATAATGTCATATATTTCATTATTATTGATTATATATACTTTATAATCATTCTTAAATGGTTAACATGGAGAATGAATCTCATCGCGTCGTGGAGAAGGTAGTCTGTACGTACGCACAAGCGATGATTTCGTTCTCATGATCGTGAACTTGTGTTGAATTGTATGTATAATATTTCAGTATCAATATCACTTTATAATAATCATATATAATTACTCATTACACCATTATACCCATCCAATTAAGTTGGTGGCGGAAAATAGATTACACCACGGCGTGGAGACGGTATTCCGTACGTACGCACGCGCGGTGATTTCCTTTTTCCGTAGGATGGATAGAAGGTTAATTAGAGTTGTTTCATATTTATAATAAAATATCAGTATATAATAAATATTTATGTTATTACTTTATCATGAAACAACTAAATAAGAAGAAGTTGAAGAAGAAAGAAATTGAAAAAGATCGGTAATGGATATTACCTCTTTTTGACGCGCCTTTTCTTATCCGCCACTTAAAGAACTAAGGATGGTCTTTTAAGAAGACCAGGACATCTAGGATGATATTAGGGAAGTGTAGAAGAGATTTTGGAAGGGTTTTTCCCAGCTTGAATGCTCATATTGGTGTGAGGAGGAGAGGGATGAGATTCCCTTTTATAAGGGAGGAGAGGGGCACCTTTGGGAAAACTAAAAATATTATTTTATTATAAAGTCATGTTCGGTTTTAAATAGATCCAAATTGATATATTTAGAAGATAAGGTGGGGATGGGTCTAAATCCTCTCATCCAATAGGATTTAGACAAGTTTAGGTTATTATTTTAACCTTATGAATTAGATTTAACTCTAAGTTAAATAATTTAACTTTTACCGTGTCTTTTTGTTTTCATACACTATATGGTTAATAAACTTACTATATCAAGCCAAACGAACCCCAAGTTGTTTATTATTAATATATATAACCTTATATGAGTCATTTTGAGGAACCGTATATATTTAGGAATAAAATAACAATTAATAATATAATATTTGTTTTAAAAACTAATTTATGTCAATTTTGACTCTATTTGGTACATAATTTTTATGAAATTCATAAAATAATGATAAGTTCGATACAAGTTACTTAAATAAAAAATAATATGTCATATTAACCTATAAAATTAGTTTCTGTCATAAAAAGTCTCAAATTACATTTATTTGGGTATTTATAACATCAATTATGTCAATATTTCATTAATAAGATAATTACTGCATCATCGTTGTGTCATAAATAAAATAAATTATTTATTGTCTAAAAATTACAAATAAAATACCATTATGTAGGAAATCTTCTTAGCTTTCTAATTAATATTTATAGTCGAATTTATCTTATGTATAACCTCATATTAAAAATGGTTCAGTTATTAAACTTTGATTTTAACTATTTTTACCCTTCTATAAATAAATTAATAATAAATGTTCTAATCTAATTCAAGTGGGACTAAATGGTCATATGTTATTCCTAAGGTTTTTGGGTTCGAATTATACTTTTCCAATAGAATTAGGACATGTGTTAGGGTAATAATAATATCATTTTTACCCTTAATTACCCTATTTACTTTTAACCGTGGTAAAAAAAGTAAAAAGTTACTATTCACCAAAAATTATTTTCATCTCATTGAACCACATTTATTTACTGACATCAACAGTGTCTCTCGGATTTTTTAAATTCCACTCATAGAAGCGGTAAAATTATGTTTTATGAAAAATTCATTTTTTTAACTACCACTTATTGGTTTCACTATTCATCAAAAAATGAAAGTTTCCAGAAAAATACCAAAAATTAGGCCTAAGATATATTTGATATTATGAACTCAAAAATGATGTCTATTTTACCAAATTCAAAACATATCAGTTTCATTAATTAATTTAAAAATTAATTCCCGTCGTCAAAACAAATAGCGTGTTTTTAAGAGATAACAACTAAAAAAGATTGACACTTGTTTATGTCTGGTTTAAATGTGAAATTACATCCAATGAGCAAAATTGTATTAAATTGTAAAAATATATTCTAAATATAATTTAAAATCACTCAAATTAATAATTTATCACTATTAATTATTTCGATTAAAAAGGTTGTTTTTAATTAAAATTTAGTAATTTTCACTATTCATCAGAAAATGAAAATTATCCTAAATGTACCAAAATTTCACCCTAAGATAATTTCGATATTCCGAATCCATAAATGAAGTCCATTTTGAAAAATAAAAAATACAAAATTTCAAAAAGTGGTTATTACTATTCATAACGGCAATTTTTAATAATATTTTAATAGCATATCGTTGTTTTGTGAAACTCGGTATTGTGTACTACACACGCTATCGAGGAAGGTCGCGATTGCGTGTAACGCAAGGCAAGTCAAGGATGCGGGTTGGGCAAGCTCCTTTTGGAGTAGCATACAACACAAGACATTAATGAAATTAAAAAGAATATTTTTTCATAAAATCTCAGGGTGTTACAATTCTCCTAATAGATACTTAAAAAATGACCTCAAATAATGATGTGATTGTGAAATAAACCCTCATCTCTAGAATGAATTACTTAAAAATCACTCTAAACTCCTGTAGATTATATATAAATTAATATTTTTTTACCATAATCATTAACATAATTATAAAACCATACATGATCCACTAATTATATTTTCAACCCATTTATTAATAATTATGTATTAAAAGTTTCTTTTCCAGGAGCTTACTATTTCATTTTTTCATAGATGATTTTGTTATACAGGCTTAGTCCTTGAACATTGATCATTATTCCATCATATCTAGAATTTTTTTCATGATATAAATATAATATATTTTCATTATATATATATAGATATTTATATTCATCCATAAATTGTAGTGATAGAAAAACACAATACATCGTTCTTAGAGATTGTAGGTCAAATATACACATGAACTCAATTTCAATTTATTAATGTATGGAACCAAATAAAGATAAATAATAATTCATCATTAAATAATCATAATAATATCATACAAACATAAATATTTATTAATTCCGTCATTATAACCATTTAATTAATGTTGTGATGAAAAATGAATTACACCGCAACATGGAGATGGTAAGATGTAACTACACATCGGAAATGTTTTCCCATTCTATATAATGGGAATAAGATGAAAAATAGTTATTCCATCATCATAATGAAAATTTAGTATATTTAATATACTGAATTAATTATTTTATGATTTATAATATGGATTTTGAGGTTCTAGAAAAATAAATCAAATTAATAAACTTTGTTAACATTTATAAGTATCATTGAGAAACCTCTTATTTCTTATAGATTCAGAACTCATGGGATGGTCATTTGGAAGGATTAGAAACTATAGTGTATAACCCTAAGATTTTAAAAATGGAACTATGTTTGATAATATATATAACACACAATATTGATATTAATTGAACCAATATGTGTTATAAAAATATTAATTTTTAAATATGATTATTATAACATAGCCATTAAATTTCTAGATACAGATATCATTATATGTTTTATGAAAAATATATATAATGGCCCAAACTAATATATTTTATTAATAAATTCTTATTAAATAAAGGCTCATCTTTTATTAATGATATTTTATTCTACAAATTGTGTTCCTTTATAATTTATTTTATGGATTTTTGTAAGAAATATTTTAAGTAATTTATAAAATTTCTTATATATTAATTTTTTTAAATTGGAAATATATTCTTAAATTATCATATAAAAATAAGTTGAGTGTGAATTTTTTAGTTTTTCTAAAAGATTTAATTTTCCTTAAATACTAAAAATTACCAACTTTTCTATGTCTATCATTTCATTTAATTAAATCAAGAAATTTAACATTTAAATTATAACTTTTATTTTTTTTCTTATAGAAAAAAATGAACCATTTAATTTAGAATAATCTCATTCATTTAATTTTAATCATAATTTTCCCTCATTTTGGTATAATCTTATTTTTATGTCTAAAGACACGGTTTTCTACAAATTGTATTCGTGTGCATAAAGTGTATACATTTTAATTAATTAAAATAAATCCAATTAATAAAATATTTAAATGAAATTAATATATTATAAATTAAATTAAATTAATTTAAATTAATATAATTAATATTTCAAGACATATAGTTAATGGAAGATAATCAATTTCTTAAAAAATAGATTTCTTGAAAACCCCATTTTCGACAACTTTTGCGGGTTTTATTTTAAATTTAATTTTACCAATTAAATTATATGTGTTTGATAAAATGGATTTTATATTTTAAATTGTAATAATTATTATTTTCTATTAATTTCAACTTAATTATGGTCGGAATGAATAATAAAAATGGTAATAATACTAGTTACCATGGTGAAAATTTAAAATTGTAAAAGTGAGTAACGTTAGTTGTAAGTTGAATCACATGTATAAAACATGTTTCATTTGGAATTTTGTAATGTTTTATCAACCATATCAACCCTAAATTCCATTATTTATTGATTTTGGAGGCACCTATCATTAGAGTGGATTCCTATTATTGAATACATTTTAGTATTTACAAAAGTCATACTCTATCTCATTTATAAAAGGGAACCCCATCTCTTCTAAATTACTAAAAATCCTTTTGAATCAGATAATACCTACCCAAATCCCTTCCTAACCTACCTCCCCATGTTTTAAAGGAATTAATTTTATCAAAAAACTAATCTAGGGAGGCGTTATGTATAAAAATTAAGAGGTTGTCCAAAAAAGAGGTATCATTCTTAACCGAGCATCTCTGTTTTATTTATTCACAAAACTTGTAACACCCAAATATTTTTAAGAAATGTATTTTTTTAATTTCTTTGATGTCTTTTGTTGTATACTATACAAATATTATCTACTGATATACTCAACAATTGATTGGCTTATAGTATACACAACACTGGTTACTGTTAAATACAATTTCAAGTTATTTTGATAGAATTCATTTCACACAATAATATGTTAAAGTTAAAAAATAAATATTATTATGTCACATTATAACCTATCCATTATAATTGTTGGTATGAATAATATTAAATTTTATCTAAATAACTACTTAAATGAAAATATGTGAGTTTATAAAATAATAAATTCACTCTTAATTGATATTATTAATCTAATATATATGTAATATATTAAATATAATTCTTATAATTCATAATATTTGTTTTCTAGACATGATATAAGAAAAAATTCAATGATTCGTATAAAAGAAGTATTTTTAAAAAAATACAGTCCTACCGCATTTTAAGGATGGACCCACATTAAATCTAGTTTTCAAACTCTTATATATTTGGCTTCACAATATATATTTATTATTTGGAAGTGGAATATAAAAATTTACTTTGGTTTATTTTTTTTATTTTTTTCTAAAAATTTCAAGTTTGGATGAATATTAAAAATACATTAAATTTTATTAAAAAAATTCATCAATATAATTTATATAGTTAAATTATATTTTTGAATAGTTTTATATTATAAATAGAATATGTTTTTATAACTTAATATAATGTTGGTTATTGGAATTAATTTTAAATTGAATTTAGATGTAAAAATATTTCAATATTTTGAAATGTTTTAACATTTAAAACTCGTTCTATAATTATTAAAATTGTATTAAATTCAAATTAAATAAGAAAATTTATGTTCTAGATTTTGAAAAATGTATTATATATTTAGAATTAGTATGTAAAAATTATGAAAATATAATTATTTTATTTTGTGGAATTTTGAATTGTAAATTTGGTCATTTTTATTAATTCGGTAAAAAGGTATACAGGTTAATTAAGGGATAGAATAATTTTACATAATTACCCTAAAAAATGTATTCATCTAAATTTTTGAGAAGGATTCATCTTAAATCAGGCTTTAATTAAAATTTTATTGATTGGAATCATCTTCGATGAGATTTGGACATTTAATTTGTTTTATTTAAAGAATAGTTAAACATGTCTCACTCAAATTTTAATAATATAATCATTTTTAATATAAGGTTATATAGAAGATAAATTTGATTATAAATACTCATTTAAATGATTAAATTTATTAATTTATACTATAAATTTATATTTATATTTAATTAAATAAATATTAATATCAATGAAAAATTCTTTGATGATGTAGAAATATCTTAATTGATGAGAAATCAATAGAATAATTATTACTAAAACAAAATTTACCATTTAAATACCCAAAAACTAATCCAAATATTATTAGTAGACTATATATCGACCATAATCATCCATGTGTCTAGTTATTGATCACGTGGGGCCTGAAATAGGAAAATAGGACACTAATATTATTTTATTTATAGTGATGAAAAACTAGTCATGCTCACATTTTTATAAGTATAACATTTTTGTATGATGGATTCTATAGAATATATAATTGACTATTATTATTCTAATTATATATTCAAGACTTATATTTGTAATATTATTTTATTTTTAGTTTTTACAAAAAAAAAGTAAGTATATTTAATAATTAAATTTAACTGATTTAGTCATTATTTTATTAATGGAAATATAAAATTGATGTTATAAAAATACCAAAATAAATATAATTAAGGATAATTAATATATCCAAAAAAATCTAGATGATCTTGACCCCTTATAAAAATCCTAAAATATTTTAATTCAGTTTAACTTCATATCTATATATTTTAAAAAATCTATTAAATGAATAATGTAAAATTGACACTATTGATATATTTTCAAAATAAGATTTTATTAAATTATTTTAAAACAATAAAACAGTTTTAAAAATATAAAATAATAATTTTTTATTCTAGAATATTCTATATTGTTCATTTATGGTCTAATTGACATCCCATACTTGATTTATTAAAATTCAAAGAAAATAATTAAGGGTAAAATAAATGATAAGGTTTAAAATTTAATAAAAACGTGGATAAAAATTAATTTTTGATGATATTAGAACCTCATATAATCTCAACATCGAAATAAGGTCTTTTGTTTTGTTTCTGGATGTGGTAGGAGTTTATTACAAATTAATATTTTTTGTGTTTCAAAAAGTTCCGCACACCTCAATTATAAAAGGGAACCCCCTCCCTTACCTATTCCCATAACTTTAAGCCTTAATATTCCAATATCCTATGTCCTTTTACCTTATAAACATCCCTAGTTACAGTATTTAAGTTCTTTTCTTCTCAAAGAATGAACTCTAGTGCCAATAAGAAAAGATCTAGAGGGAGCACGTTGAAGAAGACACAATCTACTCTATCAATTCTTTCAAACTTCTATCTTCCTATACTTCCTCTTCATGTGTTGTTTGAATTATAATGTAATAAATACAATATAAATTATATACATAGATATTTATTAATTATTGTAAAACCACATTCCACCTTCTATTCACCCTATAAAAAACAAAATCACCACGCGTGATAAATACAGCATACCATCTCCACGCCATGGTGTAATCTAATTTTCACCACCACCTTAATTGGATGCATGTAATTATGGAAATAATTACTATATATGATTATTATACCATGATATTTATTATGAAATATTATACACCATCCACCCAAAAACCATTCAAAAATTATGGGAATTATATCATCACTCTTGTTTACGTAAGGCCTACCATGTCCACAATGTGATTAGAATAATTATACATGATAACAATTAATGAATGATTGTATGAATGTATTTAATGAAAAAATATGATATATATTATATTAATTTCGTTCTTTAAATGATATAACTATAATCTATGAATAAAAACAAGAACTTTTCCGATGAAACATGCATAAAAAATAAAGCAGTTAATACCTAGTAGATGAGAAATAATGTTATTAACAAATAATTAATAATATGATAACTTATAATATTATAAAAAAGTGAATTTGATTCGATAGTAAGTTAATAAAATTATTTAAACCATTATACCAGAGATTCAGACACCTATGATGGAACCCAAATCTATGGTATGTGAAAATTAGTATTTTCATTTTTATATGAGATTGTTTATAAGTAAGTATTTATTAGGGTTTAATTATCATCTACTTTTTATACATATATATTAAAAAAATATTAATTTTATTATTATAATATTTTTTAATTTCATTTTTATGCTTTTGTGAATTATTTATGAAATAATATGAAAGGTATCTTTTGTGGTGTTCAAAACGAGGTACTATTTGACAATCTGGAAAAGTACGAGAAGAATGTTTTTTAACTTATACAGCATGATGGGTTTTTACATTTTCATAACACCATATTTCCATGAATTTTTATTTACATGATTTCAAGGATATTTTTAATGAAATTATTATTTTTTAAATTGTGTGTCATTTTTAGAAAATAAAATCTTTTTGAAGAATTAAAGATATTTTACTCGACAATTAATTCAATAGTTTAATAAAAAATATATTCCATATAATATAGAATTCTTTAATAGTGTTATATTTCATTTAAATATCCTAATTTTTTGTATGATTTTATTATTTTTTTGAAGGAATTTTATTTATGAAATACATTTTTACATTGATTATGTTATGATGGAATGATGTTTAAGAAATATATTTTGTTCCTTGGGTTATGCTTAATGAGTGATTTATGTTTTTGTGGCACACATAAGAATGATTTCATTATGAGATGGATGGGACCTATATCTTCCTCCAATGCATTATGTAAAAATTTATATCTCATGATATAGACAGGACTAGAAATACAAGTAAATACGTTCATGTAATTTATGTATGGATTGATAAGTAATTTTTTTGAGTAATACATGATGGTAATGAAAAGTGAACTAGGTTTAATAAAAGACATTGTTCATTATAATGGAATTAACAATTATTCTTAACTAATATTAATTTATTTTTTATGATTATGTGTATGACACAAAATTTCATGTCTGATGTTATGCCTTTTCGGATTAAGTTCATTGATTCTTAAGAACTTTTATGATTTATCCCAAGGCATGATATCATGATATTTCATATACAGGATACGATTTTGAAATGTTATGTTCTAATATAATATGACTATGATATGATTTATATCTCCCATGTTTACCCTTTCTGAGCATATGAGCTCACCCTCTGTTATGTTTCTATTTTTGTGGTTGTCAAGAAGAGTATTGTGTAATATATGTCAAAAATAATTCTATTTATGAAAGAATAAGCTGGAGACAATATAGATGTCTTATGAACCATATGATTATGTTTCCCGGTTTTTGTGGACACTATACCTATACAGTCCTATGAGGGATTTTCTATATTTTTAAATGAATATAATTCAATTTGGAATCAATTTCTATATATATAAAGTCTGGGTCTTTAAAGTTGGTGTCAGGAGAAAGTTATAGTTAACCATTAGAAACTATGAAGAAAAAACATTAGTGATATCCCTAGATATATTTCTAAGGACTTGTCTTTAGATGTCTTATGGATAATTCTAATTATAGGCAACAATCCTATAGTTTTTTGTGATAACTATAAATAACCTCAAATTAAACCTATGATATCATAGATTGATATATTATACACAATTTACCTTATTTATGTGTATTTTTTAATCTCAGACATGTATTTCTCACACATTGGTTTATAACATCATTGTTTAATTTAAACCTAAGAAGCATTATTAGATTATGTTTGAGGAACCTTACAGTTTGATTAATTTTTTAGGAAAGTCTACGATGATGGATAGTATGTAATAGTTTAAGATTGAAGTTGGATGATTTAGGTGTATATGTTTCAGAATTAAAGATTATGTTATATGAGTCACATATTATATAAGTGTTTTCAGTATATGTTATTCATTAAGGATTATTATTGATATTTTTAATAGTTTTAAGGACCTATTAAAGTGATTTAAGTGTATGGTTGTGTACTTGGGGAACACATGATTAAGGGAAAGATAACACTTAACATATCCCTTTTGTTAAGATAATGATGTTTGGATAATGATATGTAGGATTTGAATATGTAAATTGGATAATGAATGTTTCTTGGGAACTAATTATGGATTTTTTTTCACGAGGGATATGCTATCATTCATAATGTATAAAAACTTTTAGGACTTATGGACTATATACAATATCTTTTGGAATAATAAAACATGCATGTTTTAACTAAATATATGTTGTAATTCTTGTTATTAGCATAACTTGAGAGAATAAATGATGAATGTGATTAGATGTTTCTAATGTGAATGACAAGATATACCTTATGATACCTGGGAGAAAGTTTTTAAACTGAGTTAGTGAAGATATTTCTAAAGATTGGGATTTTTAGATTTCAAAATTATTTTAAGGTTATCAAATTATTGAAAGCTTGCGTTAATCATCAGATGAAATTTTAGTGTTACCCCACCATAGGTGGACTTATTCCTATGTGATAACATGGTTTAACCATTTTTTTGATAAAAACAAATAGAATAACCTTTCATTATATTTATGGATATCATGATATACTAATTCATAAGGAATGACATGGTCACCTTCATTTCTAAGAATATGAGATGATGTTGAAATTGATCAAGGCACAATAAAAGGATGAGATTATACATAATCAAGTAAGTATTTCTTCTCATTATTGAACTCTATAGAATGGATCTTGAAACTAAAAATGTTTTCATAATAATTATGTACCAATGTATTAGATGGTCCCTTGGATCATCACGAGTTTATGGATTTTTATTATTAACTTTCTACTAATGATTTTCCCTATCACTCACCATCAGAACATGATAGTTCGATTTTCTTCTTTTATATCCATGGTTTCAATTTCCACATACATTTTACTATGTGGAAACCCAGTTAGGAGTGAATTTTTGTTACTATTATGTTTATCAACTTTCCTTTTTAAAAGGATTTTTTGGACTTTGTTTTTTTGATATGGGATTTTATAAACTAAATTCTCAATTTTTAATTGTTTTATAACCCTGATGAATTTTGGGGGAAAAATTTATTTTAAATTGGTAGAATGTAACACACCAATAATTGTATGAGATATAATTATTGTTAATTTCATTGATGTCTAGTGTTGTACACTACACCATGATAAGCTTGTACTATAAGCAACGCCGACATAGCTTGTGGTATACTAAATATTGTTCTTGGCTTGTGTTATACACAATTTCATGTTCTTTTCATAGAATTAATTTCACATAAGACTGAGTTTATGTTCACCACTAAATATTATTTGGTTACCTTATAACCTAGTAATTATACTAGAGGGTATAAAAAATATTATCTTTCTTCTGAAAAAATATTTAAATGAAAATAAGTGAGTTTATGAAATAATAAAATCAATATTTATGGGTTTTATTAATCCCATATATATGTAATATATTAAATGTTTTCCAAACATGATATATGTAAGAATTCAATTTATAAGATAAAAGATGTATTTTTTTAAAAAAAATACATTTTTTCCACATTTTGATGGTTCACCTACATTAAATATTATTTTTGAAAAATTTATATATTATAATTTAGAACATAAAAATTTTAATTAGAAGAGTAATATTTAATTTACTTTGGGAAAATTTTTCATATTTTTCAGATTACATTGATGTTTTGATGAATAGTAAAAACAGACTAAAGTTTAATTGAATACAACATTTTTCATTGAAATAGTTTATATGGTTGAATTATATTAGTGAATGGTTTTAATGTATAATATAATAATTTTTTATCAGTTAATATAACATAGTTTATTGAAATTAATTTTGCACTGAATTCAGAAGTAAAAACATTTTAATCTTTTACAATGTTTTATCTTTTAAAACATGATCTGTCATTATGAAAATAAGATTAATTTTAAATTAAATATTAAAACTTCTAGGTTATTATTTTTTAAAAAGAAATTATATATTTTTAATTTATAGTTGAAAATTATTTAAATATATTTATTTTATTTTAGGGAATTATAAATAGTAACTTTGGAAATTTTCATTCATCAAGTAAAAGGGTGTATCTAGTAATGAATGGTAAGAATAATATTATAAAATTTCCCTAACACTTTTATTCAGATCATTTCATGAGTAGGTTTCAACCTATATCATCCTTTTATCTAAATTATATCAATTTAAATCTCTTTGGATTAGATTGGGACATTTAATTTATTTTATGTAAATATGTATTAAATATGGCTCACTCAAATTTGAATAATTAAATTATTATTTATATTATGTTATAAAAATGATAAATTAGATTATAAATATTCATTTGAAATAAAAAATGGTTTTATTTATGATGATTATTTATTTTTAATTTTTATCTAATAATTAATTACCATAAGAAAAATACATTGATGATGAAGATATTATTTAATTGATGAGAAATGAATAAAATGTTAATATTAAAATGATTATATCCATTAAAGGACCCAAAAACATGACCAAATATTATTGGTAGAGTTATCTCTACAATAATTAACCATTGGAAAATCTATTGACCACTTGGATCCTTATAGAAGTGATTATCGCACTTATATTTTTTTATTTACAGTAATGATAACTTTATCACAGTCACGTTTTCATAAGTAATGCATTTGTAATGACAAATTATATAGAAGATATATTCGACTATAAGTATTATTATAAAATATAGATAATATATCTTCATCATAGATTTTTTTTTTATTTTTAACCAATCAAATACTTATATGAAATAATTACACAAAACGGATGTCAAAATTATTTTATTTATGGAAATATCAAATTAATGTTATTACAAATTCTGAAATAAATATAATTGTGGATAATTAATTTATTTAAAAACATTATATAAAACCTAGACACCATATAGAAATTATAAACTATTTATATCATGTTTAACATATTATCTTTATATCTTTAGAGATACATTAAATTAATAGTGTCAAAATTGACAGTACTAATATTTTGTCAAAATAAGGATTTATTTAATTACATAAAAACCATAAAATATTTCACAAAATATAAAAGAATTATTTTTTACTCAAAATAGTTTATATTTTTCATTTATGGTCTAATTGATATCAAATGACTAAAAATGACACTATTTTAATATTCAATAATTTACTACATTAGTTAAAATTAAAAGAGAATAATTAATGATAAATGAAATGAGAAGGTTTAAAATGAAATCAAAACATATCAAAAAATTATTTTTTTATGATATTAAAACATTATATAATCTGATATTTTGAATAATCTCATTTCTGTGGTTTTTGAATGTGGTTTGAGTTTATTATAAATAAAAAATATTGGAGTATCAAAAAGTGCCCCTCGCCTCAATTATAAAAGGGAACCTCCTCGCTCACCTATTCGCATCACATTGAGCCTTAAATCACAACCTTCCCCTACCCCATTCCTTTATAAACTTCACTATTAAAATTCTAGAGTTTCTTTTCTTCTAAAAAGAACATCTCGAATGCCTTTAAGAAGAGATCTGGTGGGAGCATGTTGAAGAAGAAGTAATCTCCCCTACAGATTCTTCCAAACATATTTTTTCCTCTACTTATTATTAATGAGTTTTTTACAATATAAATTAATAAGTACAATATAAATTATCAAAATATATTTTATTATAATAATGGAACAACCATATTCCACATTTTATTCATCCTATGAAAAAACAAAATCACTACACGTGCATCTGTACGACTTACTGTCTCCACGTCGTGGTGTAAAACAATTTTTCTCCACCACCATACTTGGATGGATATAATGATGGAAATAAAAGGTATATATGTTTATTATAACCTAATATCGATTGTGAAATATTATACAGAATCCACTTTAATACCATTCAACAATTATGTTAATGATATTATCGCTCGTGTTTATGTACGACCAACCGTCTCCACGATGTGATGCAATTCATTCTACTTGATATCCATTAAATAATGAGTATATAAATGTATTGAATAAAATAATAGTATATATATTATATTAACAAAAAAATTTATATGATAAAACTAAAATATAAGAAGAGAAACAAAAACACATTTGATGAAACATGCATAAGAAAATAAAGCAGTTAATACCCAATGAATGTGAAATAATGTTATTATAAAATGGGTAATAATATGATTACTTATGATATTATAAAAAGTGAATATTATTCTAGAATAAGATAATAACTTTATCAAAACCCTTATACAGGAGGTTCAAACATGTATGAAGGAACCTTGACCTTAGTTAAGGGATATTTTCACAGTATTATTTTTATCTGAGATTGTCTATATGTACATATTTAACAGTTTATATTTATAATACATGTTTTGTACATTTATATTAAAATATATTCCTTATATAATTCTACTATTTTGGAATGTTAAATTTACACATTGGTCATTTTTACAAATGGTATGAAATGTATCTTTTTTCTTTTTCAATACATGGAAATTTTTGACTTTTTGACAAAAGTATAAGAAGAATTTTTTCTTTTAACTTATAAGGCATTCTGGTTTTTTACGTTTTCATAAAACCATATATCCATGAATATTACTATATATTATTTCAGGTTTACTTTAAAATAAATTAGTTTCTTTTAATATTGAGTAACATTTTGATAGAAAAAAATGATTTTGATGAAAAAGGGATATTTTCCTCCAGAATTAATTTCAAGTGTTTTATCAAAATTATTTTCCCTCTAAGATAAAACTATTTAATATGTTTATGTTTCAATTATACTATCCCAATTTCTACTATGATTTTATTATCTTTATGATGGAATTATATTTATGAAATCCATTTGTTTTAAATAAATTACGTTATTATGGAATACTGATTAAGAAACTCATTTTATTCTTTTAGTTATATTACGATGAATGATTTTTGTTTTTTGTTGTATATGTAAGAATGATTTCATTATCAGATTTGTGGGACCTATATCTCCCTCAAATTTTAATGGGTACAGATTTATATCTAAAGAGATAGATAGTACTAGAATGATAAGTAATCAAGTTCACTAAAACATGGATAGAACGAAAAGTAAATCTAGTTTAGTAATACAAGGTAGGATTGCAGAGTGAACTAAATTTAGTAAAGGAATTTTCCCACTAATATGGTCATAGAAATGAGACATGAATAATCTGAATTTATTTTCATTAAATTTGGGTATTCCAAAAAAAATCATGTCTTATGTTATGAATTATGGGATTACGTTCATTGATCATTATTAAATTTTATGATTTATCCCATGGTATGATATCATGATCTTTAATATGGATGATAAGATAGTAAAATTTTCAGTCCATATTTCTTATGATTATTATATGATTGATATATCACATGTTTACCCTTAATGGTAATATTACATCACCCACACTTCTGTTTCATTTCCCCAGGTTGTGAAGAAGAGTATTAAAAAAGATATTCCAAAAAAGGGTCTAGTTATTAAGGAATAAGAGGGAGAAAATTTAGATGTATCATAAACCAAGTGTTTATGTTTCCAAATTTCAAAAGAAACAATACCTATATGGTCCTATCATGGCATTGTTATATTTTTAATGGATATTTTTTTTAATTTTTAAGTAATATCTATGTATGTAAAGTATGGGTCAGTATAAGACTCCATTAAATTGTACTCAATCATGATGATACAAAAAAATATTTATCTAAAATATAATAATATGTTATTATGATAATTCCAAAACCTAAATCCATGTCATCTTCCATAAAATGGGAAACAAAACTATCATTCATGTGTATGGAGGACAACCACCCCATGATCTGATGTAAATTGTTTTCCATCAACACGTCTCAAGAATATTCAGGATTATGATATTAATTTTTTTTGTATTATATAAAATAAATATTAATCAATACTGAATATTAATAATCATATACAATCTTACATTACCATCCGTTAGATAATAATAATTTATTTCTTGTGTACGACAAACTACTGCCTCACAAAGAGATGTCATTATTTTTTATTACCGCATTAAAATCATGGTATATGTATGTTTATTTAATTAAATAATATTAAATATATGAATTAATTATCATTATTTAATTATAACCTAACACTTATCTTTTTCCCCTCAATATTTTTGAAAAATTGAAACATTACTCATACTTACGTTTGACATATCATCCCCATGATGGTAACATAATACATTTTTCATGAAAATAATTCTAGATTAGCATTAAATATATAATTGGTGTATGATAATGGTAAAAATATAGTGAATATTAATTTTTAGATGAATATACAGACAATTATTTTACCACAATCAACCTATCAAAGTGATTTTAAAAACATCAATTGAATACAATCAAAATGTCTAAACCGAACTACATTGATCAAGTAAATCAATATAGGATGGATTCAATTTAAATAAAAGGAATATAAACATTAATAATATTCTTAATAAATTAATTTATTAGAATATTTTTATTATTAGACAGGAAGATAAAATATGTACATGAGGATTCAAACATGAGGTTTGGGATTCCCTTGCAAGTTCATATCATTGAGTTGTATTTTAATATGATACAAATAATATCATTTATATAGTTTATATATTTTCTAATTTAATTCTATAACATTAATCCTTGATATATAAAGACATTTTAAGATGAAATTGAAATTATCTCATCCACTAGGATTTGAATTGAAATTTACCTAATTGTATGGTATTCTATATCTCAATTTCATTCATTAGGTTAAATTACATTATAATTATGTTTGATATGTTAATATTATTCTTGAAATGACCATTTAATAATTTTTTTGTCCACTAGTTTTCTGTGGACATAAATTTGAAACACGTAATGAAATAATTGATTAATTCTCACTTAAATGACAAGATTATTGTATGGCATTGTAATATCACTTTTATTTCCGGGTGACATATTCTATATTCACATCATATTATTTTTATAGTGTATATATTTCCCCTTTGATATATAATATCATGAATCATTTATCTTATGGTTAATTAATTTATTATTTGAGTTATTTAATTGGTTAGGGTAATGATTCAGAAGATACAAAATTTGTAATGGTTTCTTCCGTAATCTTAAGAATATTTTTCATTTTTTATGCCTGAATTTCCATTTATAAAAGATATTTTATAATTTTCAAATAAGATAATTTAAATCTATTTTCCCCCCATTTATTTTTGTTTTTAAAATAAATCGTACCTTTTTTCATAGTTTTTTAATTATAATTGTTTAGGAAGTTTTCTATTAAATGAAATCTTTCTTCCTTTCCTCTGTGAAAATTCTTTTTCTTCAATGTCCATATTTTATAATAATGTTTTTTATTTTTTTAATATTATCCTAATTATGTTAAAATCCATTTATACCAATGTTTTTCTTTTTACTAAATGATTTAAAAGGTTTATAACTCTAATTTTCTGAATATGGAATTTTTTATCTTTTACTGAAAATGTTAAAGTAAACTTTGATTTAACATACTCAACATGAATAACCTAACTACTACCGAGAACACTCAATGATTTGAATATTAATTTACATGCTTACATGTTTATATATATAGGAAATATTTTTTGAAATATTTTATAAGATTTTAAATTCTAAAGAATTGATTTCAATGTGAAAACGGGTTTTTCTTCCAATAAATAAACCATGTAATATTTTAAATTCATTTTCATTGACAATGATAACATTTTATGTTATGCATTTCACCAAAATTATATATATATATATATATATATATTTGTGTGTTTCTCACATATAATGAAATAATGTTCTCCCATGAATTTATAGGGTGATACATGTATTAAGTTCATCTCTTGAGTTCCTTTATTAGGAAAACTCCTTCTATTATGATATGAAACAAGAATATGAATCCAATTTTATTTACATGGATAATTATTATGTTCATTATTTAAGATTTATTTTGGTTTTTTGGAATATTTAATAATGAAAATATTTTTATGGGTGTTCCCATATATGATTCCATCTAATTGTGTAAATCTTTAGTCTCTTGAGATGTCATGTATGGGATTTGGGAGTAAACCTTTACCATTATATGACTTTTTACACCATATGATATAGTTTAGGATATTATACTTGAATCATATTTATGTCATATTATATGTCACAAACCGATTTTCCATGTTCCCATTATCTAATGATATAATAATATTTAGGTTATGATACTATGTGATTACTCATGTCCCTTATATTTTATGATATCATTTTATACCTTTAAATCATGTGTTATGTTTCCTTATCTTGTTTATTTCGTTACTAGGATTTTTAACTCACCCCATTTTCTGTATGTATTCCTACGATATCCCCTAATTTTTTAGCATATCAAAATGATTAAGATGTCATTATTTTAAAGATCCATAAATTTCAAAGAAAATTTTTTCTTAAATGATTTTGAATTTTACGAGTCTTCGGTTTCTAACGGCACTTGATTCCAAGGCCCGGTGTGCGCAGAATCAATTTCTGAAGTTTTGTTCGGGTACGTTCAGTAAACGAATGTCTGGGTTTTTATATATTTTGAACCGGTGCCCAGAATTGAAATCTGGGGGCACAAATGAACTTGTAGCACCGGTATTTGCTTAAGTGGACCTTTACTGTAGTCGGGTTTTATGAGGGATGAGAGTTAATATTTGGGGTTTTAGAATGAAATGAATAAAATGAATAAAATTGTGGAACACAATTTTATTTAAGTTGGGTGGTTATTTTCTCCCAAGGGATGTCAGTGGTGGGGCCCACACTGACATAACCTCCAATGAGAGGATATTTGTAAGGTGGGGCCCACACGATTTCCCAACCTTTCATCTCCCCCATAACTCCTCCCAACTCCCTTGAACATACCTTAATTAATTATTTTTGACAACTCCTCTTTAATATGAGGAGCCTCTCCATATCCCTCTCTCCCATTAATGTTTTCCTACACATTTAATTAATGGATTGATTCATTGAATTATTTTAATTGGATGGCATTTCATTAATGTGGGAGAAGTTTTTATTTAATATTTGCATAGCAAACATTTTTGATGGGGGAAACTCTAGAGATTTAGAAGGGCTACGTTTTTAAACGAAGAACGACTCCGATGAATAATGGCTTTCTCCCTCGAAGAAGAACACTCTACGATTAGATGAACGCAAAGTCCCCAATGCCGCTTCCTCCTCGAACTCACCCCGACATCCACAGAATCGACGTCCGTTCTCCGCAATGTCGTTCTCCGCGACGCCATTTACAGTGACCCTCATCTTCCAGGAGTCGACGACGTGCAAGGTCTTTTCGTGGTAGGGGGAATTATGATCAATTTTAATTGATTAAAATTGTTCTTATTCATCATTGAAAATCATAGTCCATCTTTGGAAATTTGATATCGCCAAACGTGGAGTGTGTATGCCGAACAAACACAACCCGATGACCCTCCAATTGTTCTTGGACGATTTGACGGCGACAATGAGAGGTGGTGATGACGAACACCAATGATCGTCGACACCTTCATCTCCTACCTTGTGACGACGTCAATGAACCAACGTCTACCTTTTCGCGATATTGTCAATGAAAGGAAAACCTTGAGGTTAGGTGTTTTTATAATTTATTTTGAATAAATTATACCATTGTCGTGGATGAAAGCAAGTGTTTGTTTATGGCCATTTGATAACACCTAAGATAGAGGGTGCGGGCCGAACAAACACGGCCCGACGACCCTACGAAGGTTGTTCGTCTTTGCATGGATTGACGAGTTATGAAAAAACGAGACCGTAAAGGAGATTTGGAGCTTTCGCAGTGGATTTCGGGTCCTGAGATGACCTTAGGCGCAGACGGTGGGTGAAACGGACCACTGGTGCACGTACGGTGGTCCGCGGAAGGCGGCGGCGGCACCCGCATGTGGCAGCGGCGGCACGCCACCGCAGCAGACCGCCCCGGCTGAGCCGCGGTGGCGGATGAAACCAGAATGGCTCTTCCGTTCCAGAAAGAAATAGGCGCGGCATTAAGCCGCGCCAGCTGGCCGAGCCATCACCCCCCGGTGGGGCCAGGGCGGGCCGCGCGGGCCGGTCCGACCCAGCCGCGGGCTGGGCGACACCAGCCGGACAGGGCCGCGCCCTACCAGGCCAGACCCATAACTGGGTCGGGTCACCCCTGTTCGGGCCGACCCATGGTGGGTTGGGCCAAGTCGGACCGGGCCCAGACCCCCCCTTTTTCGGACCATTTTTGGTTAATTGCCCATAACATGAGGTACAAACCTCCGATCAACGCACCGTAAGTTGAGTAGGATTACCTAGATCAAGACAGTCGTTTAGGTATAATCCAATCATTGTTTAGGTGAAGTTTGGGTATGACTGGGTTGGTTCGAACCCGAAACTAACCAGGCCCTCGAAGCGGAAACACTTATAACTTAAGTACCAGATGTCCAATTGACGTTCCGTCAACTATGTTGGATTCCATTTTTTGAGACGGTTCTTTTGGCATACTCCATTCGAGGTTTGGATGCAGTTGGATTAGGATCAGGTTGGTTTTAGCTTAAAACCCAACTGGGCCCCTCGAATGGAAAAACTAATAACTCTCAGACCAGACGTCTGTTTGATAAACCATCAGCGGTGCTAGTAATCTCGTTGATAAATGATTACTTTGAGTATTCCCCATGGGAGTTCGGGGTAATCTTGAGAAATGATCGGGTTGGTTCGTAAATGAAACCGACCGGGCCCTAGGACAAAAAGTCTAATAACTCACAGAACGAGTGTCTGACTGACGCATCTTCTATTGCGTTGAGACCCCTATGACGAGGCGGTTTGTTGAGATACATCCACATGAGACTTCGCGACACTTGGAGTATCAACCAATAGCTCGTGGAGCGGATCCTCTTGTAGATGAGTAGACATAGTGTGAAGAACTTGTAGATGTAGACCTGATGACTGCATGACCGATTTGAGTCGGAGTGAATCGACTAGCCCAGTGGATGGAGTGCCCAGTTTGGCCGCAGACCCACAGTGGACGGAGTGCCTATTTGGGCAGAAGACCCACGGTAATCGACAAGAGGAGTACCTCTACTGCTATTAGGCGGAGCGCCTGGTTTGGCGACAGACCCATAGCGGAGGAGCGCCCGGTTTGGCAGCAGACCAATGGTACTTGACAGGAGTAGTACCTCAGCAGTCTAAGGTTAGTGAGTAGCGCCTCGGAGTCATGACAGGTCCAGTGTACTCGAAAAAGGAGGAGTTCTCCAGCAGTTGTGGATTCAATTATGAAAATCCTGTTTTGAGCTGAGTCAATGAACTTTGTGTTTTCCTCATGATTGAGATGGGTTACTTGATAACATAGGTATATGTATGGGCATAAACCTAAGTAAAGGTTATATGTTGATATCTTTCTTTTGGGTTTATCCTTGTTGGATTAATGATACCTTGAGGGTATCGGGGTCCCTACTGAGAATCGTTATACTCACACCTGCACATGCTATGCCCGCACCGCGTTGTGTTGGATGCGGACAACAGACAGCGCTGACCGACGAAGAGTATACGAAGACTGGATGGTACCCAGAGGTGGAAACTCAGTGTGATGGCACATGGAACGCATAGATAGACGCGTTGTGCTAAGGAGGACATCTGTACCGACCCTTCAGGTAAGAACCCGGAGGACGATCCAGAAGCTGCTTCATCATTCAGTTGTTTGTCTTTTCAGTTGAACTTTCTTTCAGTTGTAGCTATACCTTTCTATTGGGATTGTATTTCCTAGCCCTTTTTACATTTATCACACTTGTTACTACTTATTTTTTTATTCCACTTGTACTCTGGTTGGGTGTATTTATGTTTTATAAAGGCAATGCCTTCCCAGTTTTTAGGGAGTTACGCCTTTGGTGATAGTCACCAGCCCCTGGCCTGTGGAAGGCAGGATTGGGGTAGTCATGATACGGGCCCCGGTAGATGGGTCGTGAAAAATTGGTATCAGAGGAGTCGGTTCTATCATAGAACTCAAGACTCTGATAATTCTTTCTATGAAGCAATAGTGTTAAGAATACCGAGTGTGGTTTTCAGTTCAGGGAGTCCAGTTTTGGTGCGGTGACCGACGTATCCATACACCAAGACCCTAACTACTGATTTCTGACTCAGTGCACGAAAACACTTGTTGCATGTCTGTTTTCAAAATTTTTCATTAAGTCAACTTATCAACGTCAGCTCACTAGGATTAAATCATTTGATCGTGTCGCATCTGTTCAGGATACCTCCACACAGATAGTCAGTTGGAGTTCCGAGAGAGAACTCGATGATGGCCCACCAAGCAATGAGGCTCTGATGTAGGGCCCTCTTACTATGATGGAACATTCGGGTGGTGTACCAGAAGCACCACCACCCGTTGGGAAGCAGATGCAACTATCCTTACTGGCGAACGATGCATGCTGATAGAGCGCATAACACGAGTTCCAGTAGCTGAGGCCTCTGAGGTTACAAGGTGAGGAAGATTACCAGGAAGCATTGGACTTGCTGGAGGTGATTTCTAGAGTTCTACGCCTATTTGAGACACTAGTAGAGTAGATGCTGATCTTAGATACTATTATTTATCAGTGAGAAGAATTAAACTGGAGCCAGTCTCAGAGACTTGGGTATGTAAAATGTTTCAGGAATAAGAAGTGTTAAGGACAGGTAAATCTGCAGAGCAGTTGACGTAGAAGCAGAGCTAAGAGAGCATCATGATGTGGTGTACATGTCGGCATGTTACAACCACCCACCTTTGTAGTACCTGTCAGGACCAGGGAGGAGGAGGTCAGAGGAAGAGAGTAGCTGCATACAGTCAAGGAGTGTGACCCAAGGGATCTAGGAAGGATTATATGTACGGTCTGTGTCTACTTTTAGTTTCCGTAACAACATACAGTGATACTAATCATTAATTCCTTCCAGGAATCTTGTCATAGACCTAGAGTTTCCGGTTAAGTCATTAACTTGACCCTCACATCTGGAGATACCTTTGGGAGGAGACTCGATAATCATGCTTACGCCGATGGTGTGATCTGACTCTTAAGGAGAGAGTTTTGGTTGGAACCTCTTGGTGGCAGTATCGAGGCCTTACGATGTTATTTTGGGTATGGACTGGGCAACCGCAGTTCATACACAGATTAACTATATTAGGAAAAATGGTTGTGGTTTACCTACAATTTTGGGATGGGTTTTCCTTGGCCGGAGAAAAGGAAACCCCAGGCAGCACAGGATGGAATCATGCGTAAGTGGGTGGAGTCGATCACTCATGTGTCGTCTAGACATAGATTTGTACCGGACTCCTCTAGAGTTGCTACCTCACTTTTTGCATTGACGAAGAAGGGGAAACCCTTCGTGTGGTCAAAGAGATGCCAACTGAGATTTTCAGAAGCTGAGGCAGAGGTTGACTAGTGCACCCATCTTGAGGACACCAGAGAAGGTACAAATCAACCATGAGCGGATGAAGACTGCCTAGAGTAGACAGAAGTCCTATGATGATAGGAGACAGTGACCACAGTAGTTCAAGGATGGTGACCACATTTTCCTACAGGTCTCACCATGACAAGGTCTATGGAGATTTGGCCAGGACGGCAAGTTATCTGCATGATTCTTTTGACCTTTCCAGGTCCTCATCAGAGTAGGCGAGGTGGATTACTGCTTTTCTCTTCCACCTCAGTTGCACCAGGTACACAACGTCTTCCATGTATCTCAGCTGAGGAGATACGTGCACGACCCATTCTACATCATCGACCATGGAGAGATGGACATTGATGATGGGGAAACATTCACGGATGTACCTGTGGAGATCGATGATCGATAGGAGTGGGTCCTACGTGGACAGTTGATTCCTCTGGTGTGCATTTACTGGCAGCACGGAAACCTCAAAAATAGATATTGGGAGCGAGAGGCTCAGATGCGAGCTCAGTACCCCCATTTTTTTTCTAGTGTTTGTTGTAGCATTATGAGGATGTAAATATCTGAGGTGGGAGTAATGTAAAGACCTTGAAATTTCAAGGATTTTTGTTTCTTAAATTCTTTCGAATTTTACGAGTTTGTGATTTCTGACGGCACTTGATTCCATGGCCCGGTGTGCATGGAATCAATTTCTGATGTTTTTTTGGGTACGTTCAGTAAACGTACGTGAGGTTTTTTCTATCTTTTGAATCGGTGCTCGGAATTGAAATATGAGGGCACCAATGAACTCATAGCGCCAGTATTCCCTTAAGGGAACTTTACTGCAGTTGCGTTTTATGCGGGTTGAGAGTTAATATTTGGGGTTTTATAATGAAATGAATATAATTATGGAACACAATTTTATTTAAGTTGGGTGCTTATTTTCTCCCAAGGGATGATAGTGGTGGGGAGAACACACACATAATCTCCCATGGGAGGATATTTGTGAGTTGGGGCCCACACGATTTCCCAACCTTTCATCTTCCGCATAACTCCTACCCACTATCTTGAACTTCCCTTCATTAAATTTTTTTGAAAAATCCTCCTCATTAATATGAGGAGCCTCTCTATCTCCCTCTCTCCCATTAAAGTTTGCCTACATATTTTGTTAATGGATTGATTCTTTGAATTAATTTGAATTGGTTGGCATTTCCTTAAAGTGGGAGATGTTTTTTATTTAATATTTTCATAGCAAATTTTTTTGGTGGGGGAACCTCTGGATACTTAGAAGGGCTATGTTCTTAAACAAAGAGTGCCTCCGATGATGAACGAATTTCTCCCTCGATGAAGAACGCTCTACGATTCGAGGAATGCGAAGTCGCCAATGCTGCTTCCTCCTCGGACGCACCCCGACGTCCACGGAATCGACCACCATTCTCCGCGACGCAGTTCTCTGCGACGCCATCTACCATGATGCTCGTCTTCCATGACTCGAAGACGTATGATTTCTTTTCGAGGTAGGGGGAATTATGTACAATTTTAATTGATTCAAATTGTTCTTATTCATCGTTGAAAATAATGGTCCGTCTTTGTCCTTTTGATACCGCCTAACATGGAGGGCATGGGCTGAAGGAACACATCCCGATGACCCTTCGATGGTTCTTGGAATATTTGACTGTGGCAATGAGAAGCGGTGGAGATGAATTCCAATGATCGTCGACACCTTCATCTCCTCCATTGAGATGACGTCAAAGAACTGACGTCCTCCTTTTCGCGATATCTTCAACGAACGGAGAACCTTGAGGTAGGGTGTTTGTATAATTTATTTGGATTAAATTATACCATTTTCGCTGATGAAAGAAAGTGATTGTTTATGTACAATTGATAACGCCAAATTTGGAGTGTGCGGGCCGAACAAATACAGTCGGACGACGCTCCGCAGGTTGTTAGTCTGTACGCAGATTGACGGGCGACAATGAAACGAGAGCGCAATAGCAATTTGGAGCTTTCGCAGTGGAGTTCAGGTCCCAATATCACATTAGTCATAGACGGTGGGCGAAACGGACTACCAGTGCACGTCCGGTGGTCTGTGAAAGGTGGCAGCGGCGCACCGCCGGAGCAGACCGTCGCAGATGAGCCATGGCGGCGGGTGGAACTGGAACGACTCTGTAGTTTCAGAAATAAAGAGCCGCGACATTAATCCACACCAGCTGGCCAACCCAGTTCCCCCCGGTGGGGCTGAGGTGGGGCACGCCTAGCCGGGCCGGGCCGCACCAGCCGGGCCTAGCTGCGCCCTACCGGGCCGACCCAGGTTGGGTTGGGCCAGGTTGGACCGGGCCCAGACCCCCCTTTTTCAAACCGTTTTAGGTTAATTTCCCATAACGTGAGGTACAAACCTCCGATCGACACATCGTCAATTGCGTAGGATATATTGGATCGAGACAGTCGTCTCGGTATATTACAGTCATGGTTTCGGTGAAGTTTGGGTATGTCCGGGTTTATTTGAATAGGATACCAATCGTGCCCTCAGAGCAGAAACACTAATAACATAAGGACCGGACATCTTATTGACGTTCCGTCAACAAAGTTGGATTTTTTTTGTTGAGATGGTTCTTTTTTCATACTCCATTCGAGCTTTGGACACAGTTTGAGTACGATCGGGTTGGTTTTAGCTTAAATAACAACCGGGCCCCAGGAACAAAAAATCCAATAACTCTTAGACCGGACATCCGTTTGACGAACTGTCGGCAGAACTGGTAATCTCGTTGAGAAACGGTTTGTTTGAGTATACCCCATTGGAGTTCGGGGTAGAGTTGAGATACGGTCTGTTTGGCTCTTACACGACACCAACTGGGCCCCCGGGACAAAAGGGCTAATAATTCACAGATGGGGCGTCTAATTGACGCACCGTCTGTTGCATTGAGACCCCTAAGGTGGTACTTTGAGATACTTCCACCTGAGACTTTGTGACACTTGGAGTATCGACCAGTAGCTCATAGAGAGGATCCTCTTGAAGACGAGCAAAGAGATTGCAGAGACCTAGTAGCTGTAGACCAGACGACTGCTTGACAGATTCGACTCGGAGTGATTCAACTAGCCTAGTGGATGGAGAGCCTAGTTTGGCGGCAGACCCACAGCGGACGGAGCGCCTGGTTTAGCAGCAGACCTATGGTACTCAATAGGAGGAGTACCTCTAACGGCTATTAGGGGAGCACCTGGTTAGTGGAAGACCCACAGTGGATGAGCGCCCGGTTTGGCAGCAGACCCGCGGTACTCGATAGGAGGAGTACCTCACCAGTCTAAAGTTAGTGAGTAGTGCTTCAAAGTCATGACATGGCCATTGTACTCGACATAGGAGGAGTTCTCCAGCAGTAGTGGTTTCGATAATTAAAATACTGGTTTGAGCAAAGTCAACAACCTTTGTGTTTTCCCCCTGATTGAGATGGATTACTTGATAACATAGGTATATGTATGGACATATACCTAAGTAAAGGTTATCTGTTGAGATCTCTTTTTGTGGTTTCTCTTTGTTGGATTTAGTGAGACCTTGAGGGTCTTGGGGTCCCTACTATGTATCGTTATACTCACCCATGTACGGGCTATGCCTGCACCTCATTGTGTTGGATGAAAACGACAGACAGCGTTGACTGAGGCAGAGAATACGAGGACTAGACGACACCTGGAGGTGGAAACTTGGTGTGACGGCACACGGAGCAGACCAATATATGTGGAGTTCTGAGGAGGACATCTATACCTACCCTTCAGGTAGGATCCCAGAGGATGATCCAAGAGCTGCTTCACCATTTAGCTGTTTGTCTTTTCAGTTGTAGTTGTACCATTCTGTTGGGCTTGTATTTCTGGCCCCTTTGTACTTTCAGCACATTATTACTGCTTTAATAAGTGTTTGATTCTGCTTGTAATCCGATTTTGTGTGTTTACGTTTTATAAAGGCTATGCCTTCCCAGTTTCAAGGGAGTTACGCTTTTGGTGCTAGTCGCCATCCCCTGGTCTATAGAAGGTGGGCTTGGGGTAGTCACGATACGGGCCCCGAGGGACGGGTCGTGACAATTATAGAGAAAAAAATAAATAATTTTATTTTTCTCACTTTGATGCATAATGAGTCTAATATTCAAAAAACACTAGGCCCCATGATTATTAGATGGTATTAAGTGAATGTTTATGTCAGATAGCAAGTAATAATATTTTTATAAGGATAATGTTTCTATAGTTGGTATCAACAAAAGGAAAAATTATTTTTGGGTATTAGGACTGGAAAATATTATTCATAACTATATGGATAATTATTAGGATAATTCAATCTATAGGAAAATATACTAAAATTTTGGTGAATTTTATATTGAGTGTTTTCCATGAATTTGCATCCATCTCTATGTAGTAAAATTAGATGGGGCTCTAATATAGTTGTTCCTAGCAGTAATAGTTAGTAAAATGGTGCAATAGGATTTGAGAATATTTTCACCTAGTACATCAAAATGAGGAATTCTATACACTAAATTTGAAAAACCAAGTGGTTATGTTTTAGAAATTCACAACTACTTTCAGACCATTATTAATGAATGGAACAAATTGGTAGGTTATAAAACCAAAAAGGAATATTTACCAAGGATAACCATTAATGAAACCAAGAGAATCTTATGTCAAGATATACTTATGATTAATGAGTTATTCCATCTAGGTTTATAAATTAACCATTTATATGTTAATTCATTCTCATGTTGTTTATTTTATTTTCTTTAGATAATTGAGGGAGAAAAGAGAAAGAAAGCCAACAAAAAATGTGACTGTCAGTGTAATTATTTCATTGATAAGATTCCTAAATTTATTGGAATAGACGATAGAAATATCTTGATTGTTTTAAAATAGGTAAGTAAAATTATGGGTAAAAAGTTGAACATGTTTGAATTTAAAAAAACATCAAGGAAGAAAATAAGGGCGTCCCATGGAAGTTCATGTTTTAAAGATGACAAGTAAAATAAGATTTAATTTCCTATATGTCAAAGATATGGGAAGACACACAAAAGAGAATGTCACAAAGAAACATGAAAATGTTTTATGTTTTGAAAATAAGGAAACAAATTATTTAATATTCTAGTAAAATGGGGTGTTCAATAGAATGAAATAAATATCATCCCTAATATTTAATTATAGTTTTTTGTTGTAAATTTGGGGAACTTGGGAATTATCCTCACTAATTCCCTCAGCTAATGGTTAACTCCTATACTAGGGAGGATCATTATTATACCAATTATGAATGTGAAAGGATTGAAGTATTTATGTATTAGAATTTTAGAATTATTTTTTTGATGTATTTTTATCACTGGTGTTTTATTAATAAACATCATGTAGTGTCTATGTATTATAGAATAACATGTGATCAAATATTTCAAATATTTTTTTTCACCCTTAGTCAGTAAATTTTGGGGAATTTAAGGTTATTAATTTATCTAATTATATTAGTTTACCCTTGTGTTTTATAGTTTATGATTTACTGATTAATCATGTATTTCATCATATGAAGGTTTATCAATTTTGGAAACTATATTACCTTGTGCTAACCAATTTGGATTTTTTAATTGCCTAAAGATAGGTGGAATTTATTTTTATACTTTTTGGATCATTTTATCAATTAGAATATAATTTTAGTTCTTTGTCATTAAAAAATCATCTTGAATACTCATAATTTAGGGAATAAGATGATATTTTTGTTAAAAATTATTATAGTATCAAGTTATACTTGTCATGTACGTATGTTATCTTATCTTATTAGTCTAGATAGTAAAAGGGTCCCTCAACTTGAGGAAAAGGTTCTTAAAATAAAAAGGTTATTTATCTTCAATAAATTGGGGTTCTATTATCTCTTAAAAAAGGGACAATGTAATCACCTAAATTTATCTTTATTCATAATCCAGTTTTCAATTCCCCCAAATGTAATCATTAGGTAGAATCATAGTTTTTTTTTATTTTTGATGACCTTTGTACTTCTATTTACATATTTTTAAAATATCATTTACCCTATTTATGATGTGGGTTAAAATTAACTATTTTTAATGGTCAAACAACTTTTTATAGAGAAAAATATCCATTATTGATGATTTTAATTTTTATGGGGGAAATGTAATGCACTGATATTTTAAAAATAATTTAATGTTTGATAATGAATAAAAACACACAAAGCTGAGATTAAAAAATGAGATATACTACTGAAATACTATTATTTAAATGTGAATATTATAACCTAGAAATAAAATTGAAGAGTATCAGTAGTATTGAATTGATTATTAAATATATATAAAGGTTCTAATTCATTTATATTTATTGATAAATTCTTAAAAAATAAACACTCAACTTTTAGTTAAGATATATTTTTCTACAAAAAAATATTTTTCCCTCCAAAATATTTTTTATTCCATTTTGAGATTGAATATAATTAGTATTTTAAATAATTTTTAGAAATAATAATATTTAAAATATAAATAAATTATATTATCACCATATAAACAATAGCTGAGTGTGAAATTTTGGGTTTTTTTGAAAGGATTGATTTTTTAAAGAGTAGTTATAATTAAAACATTTTAAAGTGCTATCATTTATTTTCATTAAATAAAATAATTTTAAAGTTACATTATATAATTTATTGGGTCATAAAGTTACATATTAAAATTTTAATTTACAATAATATAATTAATATAATTTTAATCTTCAATTTTCATTACTTTGTTAGATGTTTATTTTTATGCTTAGAAAGTGGGTTCCCAAAAACATTCTTTTATGTAAATAAAGTTTATCCCTTTAAAATAATTAATTTAACCCTAGAAAGGATCAATTAAATTTAAATTTAAAAAGTAAAAGAAAACTTTTATGGATATAAATTCAAGTAATGAACCTTTTCTACTTGTATAGTTAATATACGATCATCTATTGCCATAAAAATGCATTTCTTAAAAAACATTTTTTGGACACATTTTACGAGTTTAAGACTAAATTTAATTCTTCACGATCTATGATTTTATTTTGATAAATTATATTTTATATTAGAAATACTAATATTATATAATACATAATAAGATCAACTTAATTTTGTTCAAAATAAATAAAAAATTTGTAAAAAAAACTACATATCATGGTGAAATACTATAATAGTAAAACTGAGAAACCACAGATGTAAATGGAATAAAATGTATAAAAAGGACTCACATTTAGATTTTAGATGTAAAAATCAAACATATAAACTTTTAAATACATTATTTAATATTTTTTAGGCACTCTTGTTGAGATTTACAACTCATTATTTAATAGTTCTATGTATTTACAAAAATACAACTCCTTCACACTTATAAAAGCGATCGTACTATCCTTTCATATACACACCAAAAAAAGAAATCTCTTTCATCAAATAACATCCCCAATACATTCCCTAATTTAGTAATCATTTCCTAGATGCCTTTCTGAATACAAGACCAATATAGGGAAGCTTTCAGTGTAATCCTAATGAGGCTGTCCAGAGAAGAGGTATCATCCTTAACCAAGGATATTTGATTTATTTCTCCATGAAAATATATAAAATCTTAATCATTCATTCTGATATAATAAAACTATTTTTTACCAAATACTTATATATTATTACTTTATTATAATTACCTATATCCATCTCCTCCTCTGTCAAATGGGAAACAAAACTATTGCTCGTGTGTTATGTTGACCACTACAACATGAACCATTATTATTCATTTTCCATCAACTTCTATTATTGATATTCATGATTATTTATTTCATGTTTATATATAATATTTATTAAATATTAATAAATATGTAAATTTAATATATCAAACTCCTTCTTGACTTACAATCCGTTGAAAAATGATAATGTTGTCGATGTGTACAACAGACTATCGTATCACAATGATATGTTATTATTTATTTTACAACCCAATCACATGGATGGTGTATGTTTTTTAATTAAAATAAATATCTGATATTTATTATATAATTAATATTATAAAATGATAATTTAACACTTAACTTTTTTCAATCATGATCACTAAAAAATGGAAACAGTACTCATGTGTACTATGACCTACTTTATCCAAGACTATATAGAGTTCATTTTTCATAACCATCAATCATGGTTGGTATTAAACACATAATTAATGTATAAAAATGATTATTATTTCATGATTATTATTCTAGAGATGATGTAAATATTATAACTTTTATAATTTTCAACCTAAAAAAGCAATTTTAGAAAGGTGAACTAAATGCTATAAAAACCTCAGACATGAACATATATTAATTTGTAAATAAATATAAAATTATTATAATTAAAATACAGTTAATAATATACATTGTACATTTTATTAAACTACATAATAATTGACATTATTTTTTTATTTTGGAACACAAATCATGTCGGTGATGAGTTGAACTCACGGTAAGTGATTTTGTCTCAATTTCCTTTTATTGAGGTGTATTTTTATATGATTCATATTATTTATTTAATAAGGTTTATGTGATTCCCATTTGAATGTTATATAATTTATCCTTCATAATTAATGTTATTTTATGTTTAAAATAATATTATTTCATCAATGCAAATATTAAATGGTTGTTATAAAATTTTGAGGGATTATATAACAGAATTTTTTCAGTGGATTAAATTACACATTCATTGTCTTTAATATGCTATGATTTTTCCTGTAATGACAAATAATTATTTTATATTATATTTACACTTTTTTTATGTGTAATTAAATTTTACACACATAATAACATTATTTATTAATTCTCACTTTCAAGACACGATCGTTGTAAGGTTTTTTATTCTCACATTTATTTCTATGATACATATTCAATATTCACCAGTTATTTCTTTTTTGTGGGGAATACACCAAAACTTTGATATATTATAATTTGAATCTATTTATCATTACGTTAATAAATTATTAATTTATTTTATTTGTTTCATGGGGATATGATTCAAAAGTTACCTAAGTGACAAGGATTTATTTCACTATCTCATCATTTTTCAGGACTGTTTATTTTTGTATTTCCATTGTAAAATATTATTTGATAGTTATCTAATAAAGAATTATTATTTTATATTTAAATTTTTATTTATGGGTTTTCTATTTAATATTAATATTTTCCTCCCTTTAGAACATAAATTGGTTGATAAAATATTTGTATGAAAAACCAATTTTATTTATCTTTTCAGAAAAAATAATTTCTCTTCCATATCCATGTTTTAGAAAATTTATTTTAATTATTTCTAACTATTCTACAATAGTTTATTAAAGTTAGTATTTTCAAATGAATGAACTTTTAAAAATATTTTAGCAGGAATCTTTCTCTCATTTTCTGAATAAGGTACAATTTAACTTTTACCAAAAATGTGAAAGGGACCCTTATTTAAATGTACTCGAAATGATTATACATGCCCACCTAGATGAAGAATAAATTAATAAAATATCATGTTATATATTTCCTTGTTATTATTCAAATATAATGTTTTCTTTAATATATTTTTATTTTATTTTTTGATTTCAAAGAAGTAATTTCGAAACGAAAAGGGAATTTTTTCATGAAATATTCTATTTATTTTTTAAAGATATTTTAAACAATGAATAAAATATTTTATGTTATTCATAGATTATAAATTATTCATATATGTTTCTCTCATAAATTCTAATTTTATTATCCCTTACTTTTATTGGGTAACAGATGCCTTAATTTTATCTAATAAATTCCTTCATTGCGAAATTTCCTATGATTATGATATGAGATCAGATTATGTAACCCATATTCATTAAATGGGTAATTTTTATGTTTATGAAATTTTTCTATTTTCTGTTTCATGGATCACATAATCCTAAACATGGGATAATTGATTCATCTAGATATAATTCCAATGCATTGGGTAAATTTTTATTCTCATGAGACTTCATGTATAGGATTATGGTGTAAACCAATTCCAATATGGGAATTCTTCCACTATGTCCTATTGTTTAGAAATCTTGCGTTCTTACAAAATTTCATTTTTTTTCTTGAATTATTTTTTTAATGGATAAGTGGTCTTTATTTGTGTTTTAATTACACAACTTAAGATTATGTTGACTCCATTATAGATTATGGTGATTATCCTATAATAATGATGGCAGATTTCCGATATAGTTATGGTGGTATAGTAATATTTTTTGGTTGTCAAGATAGTTAATATGATTTGGATTCCTGTTGTCTCCCTCCTCTGTAACAGGTGCAGATGACTGTGTATTTCATATCAGTGTGTGCGTCTTGAAAAAACACCTAGTGATGACATGTGATATCAGTTTGAAATTTTAAGTAGAATGATAATTTGGATTAGTTATCATGGAAATATTTTGTTTTATAGTGGATACATGATTTATGTCAAAGACATTGGTAGATTACTTTAAATAAAACCTCACGATGGAAGATGATGCATCCTCGACTATCATGTGCGGTGAAATGCTTAGGGCCTCCTCGTGCTCCATGCCAGTTTTCCCTTATTCTAGTTGTTGGTTGGAAATATGAATTTTTTTTATTATAAAATCTATTGTCCCACTCTTCATTTAGAGGGTAATGAAGGGGTATTTTATTGTAATATATTCTATATAGTTTTGTTTATTGGTTCCCTATGAACCTTAATCTTGGTTAGATTGAAAATAAAAAATTATATTTGGAGGATATTATCAAGAATGTTATCCTTGACTCATGTTTATTTTATGGTATATATTTCTTCCACATTTCATATGTTCCCATGATCAAATTATATCATGTTATTTATGTTATTATCCTTTGTGATTTTTTATGCTCATTCTCTTTTATGATGTCATGATATACTTTTTAATCGCATGTTATGTGGCCTTATTATGTTTATTACTTTACTAGGATTTTTATCTCTCCCTTTTCTTTACATGTATTCCCATAGTCATACCTTATAGATTTATGATCTTGAAATGATTTAAGTGGTTATTATGGATAATAAAATAAATAGGTTTAATTTTATTCACACTTTGATGTATTTTGGATCTAGTATTCCAAAAACATTAGACATCAAGATATTTCGGATGAAATTGATGGATTTTAGGTAAGAAATTCTGTAAGAATATGTGTAAAATGATTTTGTCTATATATATACTATGTATTGGATGAACATGGGAATTTATTATTTTAGGTATTTTCTACACTAGAGGGATAAAAAGGTGAGAGGAAGAGAGGGAAAGTGGTTCCCTTCTATAAATTAGGGGAGGAGAAGTCATGGAATTAATTAAAGTTCTAAATTAATATAGATGAATACTTATATTCAAGTGATTCCAAAAAGAAATATTTGTGGAGGACAAAGATAATTCACAATACCCTCACCCAAAAAAATTTACGTGAGTTTAAGTGATGTTTTAATCCTTATCCTTATGTTTTAACCCCTATAAATTAGTTAGAAAATTACCATAATATCAACATTTATCTCAATTTAAGGGTCAAGAATGTTACGATAAAGGGTTAATTGACAAATAAATGTTTCATGGTTGATATTTACAACTGTATTCCATTCACATGATAGAATATAGTAATTTGATTACTTTTATATCATTTTTGTAACACCCCGAGATTTTATGAAAAATATTCTTTTTAATTTTATTGATGTCATGTGTTGTACGTTACAACAAAGGAGTGTTGCATAACACGCAACCCTAACTTGGCTGCATTACACGCAATTGCGACCTTCCTCGATAGCGTGTGTAGTACGCAATACTGAGTTTCACTAAATGATATATTATTAGAATATTATTATGAACTAGCCGTTATGAATAGTAATAGCCACTTTTTGAAATTTTGTTAATTTTATTTTTCAAAATGGACTTCATTTTTTGGATTCAGAATATCAAAATTATCTTAGGGTGAAATTTTTCTACTTTTCGGATAACTTTCATATTCTGATGAATAGTGGAAATTACTATATTTTAATTAAAAACAATTTTTTAATCGAAATAATTAATAGTGATAAATTATTAATTTTAGTGGTTTTAAAGTATATTTAGAATATATTTTTACAATTTAATACAATGTTACTCATTGGATGTAATTTCACATTTAAACCAGACATAAACAAGTGTCAATCTTTTGATAGTTATTATTTCTTAAGAACACGCTATTTGTTTTGACGACGGGAAATAATTTTTAAATTAATTAATGCAACTGATATGTTTTGAATTTGGTAAAATAGACATCATTTTTGAATTCATAATATCAAATATAGCCTAGGCCTACTTTTTGGAATTTTTCTAGAGACATTCATTTTTTGATGAATAGTGAAATCACTAAGTGGTAGTTAAAAAAACTGAATTTTTCATAAAACATAATTTTACCGCTTCTGTGAGTAGAATTTAAAAAATCCAAGAGACACGGTTAATATCAAGGACTAAAATTTGGTCCAATGAGATGAAAATAATTTTTGGTGAATAGTAACTTTTTACTTTTATTTACCACGGTTAAATGTAAATATGGTAATTAAGGGTAAAAATGATATTATTATTACCCTAACATATGTCCTAATTCTATTGGATAAGTTTAATTCGACCAAAACATCTTTTGGAATAAAATATGACCATTTAGGCCCACTTAGATTAGATTAGGACATTTATTATTAATTTATTTAATGAAAGGTTAAAATATTTAAAATCAAAGTTTAATAAGGAAATAATTTTTAATATGGGGTTATACATACGATAAATTCGACTATAAATATTAATTATAATGATAATTAAATTTCATACATAATGGTAATTTATTTGTAATTTTTATAAATTAAATAATTTATTTTATTTATGACACAACGATGATGCAGTAATTATCTTATTAATGAAATATTGACATAATTGATGTTATAAATACCCAAATAAATGTAATCTGAGACTTTTTATGAATTCCACTAATTTTGGAGGTTAACATGACATCTTAGTATTGATTTACTAAACTTTTTTCGGACTAATCATTCTGTTATGAGTTTCACAAAAATAAATTACTAAATAGTGTCAAAATTGACATAAAATAGTTTTTAAAACAAATATAATATTATTAATTGTTATTTTATTCCTAAAAATCTAAGGTTCGGCCAAATGACTAAGATAAGGTTATATATAATAATATTAAACAACTTGGGGTTCGTTTGGATTGTTATAGTAAGTTTATTAACCTTATAGTGTAAGAACAGAAGAATACACGGTAAAAGTAAAATTATTTAACTTAATGTTAAATCTAAATGATAAGGTTAAAATAGGAACCTAAACTTGTCTAAATTATATTGGATTAGAGTATTTAGACCCATCCCAACCTTAGCTTATAAATAAATCAATTTGGAGCTATTTAAAACCGAATTTGGCTTTATAATAAAATAATATTTTTAGTTTTTCCAAAGGTACCCCTCTCGTCCCTTATAAAAGGGCACCTCCTCCCTCTCTTCCTCACACCACATTGAGCCTTCAATCTTGGCCAAACCCTGCCAAATTCTCATCTACACTTCCCTAGAAACATACTAAAGGTCCTGGTCGTCTTCAAAGACCAATGTTAGTGCCCTAAAAGAAGGTCTCAAAGAGGTTCTTTAAACAAGAGGTAATGTTCGTTACCGATTCTTTCAGCTTTATTTCTTCTGCCACTTCTTCTTCTTAAGTTTTTTCAGTATGAAGTAACAACATAAGTATCACTCATATACTGATATGTTATTATATGTATGAAACAACCCTATTTCACCATTTATCCATTCTATGGAAAACGAAATCACCGCACGTGCGTACGTACGGAATACCGTCTCCACGTCGTGGTGTAATCTATTTTCCACCACCACCTTACTTGGATGGGTATAATGGTGTAAATAATAACTATATGTGATTATTTTAAAGTGATATTGATTCTTAAATATTATATATACACTCCAATACAATTCCACGATCATGGGAATGATATCATCGCTCGTGCGTACGTACGGAATACCGTCTCCACGACTCGATGAGATTCATTCTCAATGATTAACCATTCATAAATGATTATAAAGTATATATAATAAGTAATCATGAAATATATGAAATAATAATGATACTGTATTTATCTGTGTATATATGTATGTCATCTACTTAATTCCATTCAACTCAATAAGGAAATGAAAACAACGTTCATGCGTACATACGACCTACCGTCTCCATGAATGGTGTATTTCTTTCCATTTATTGATCTATTATATATATGTATATTCTGAAAATGTATTATATATAAATCATGTTTTATATTCTAGAATTATGTAATCATGATCTAAGTAATCATATGAATAATTACAATTCAAAACACGGATGACAAATGAAACGATTTTACCCAAAATGCTCTTTAACATCGAATTTACAAAAGAACAGGTAATATAAAGTCATAAGTAAACCATATATAATATCATAACAATGTGTATGACTCTGAAATAAGTCAGTGACATTATTTAAATTATTATACTGGAGGTTCGGATACTTACGAAGCAAATCGGACCTAAGGTAAGGGAAATATCACAATCTCTTTTTTATCCGAGATCGATTATACATTGGTATTTACTGGGGTGTATTTTATCATCCACGTACATGTTCCCTCAATATGTAATATTTTTTACATCCACCTACAATTTTTTAAATCCAATTTTACCCTTCGGTGAGTTTTTAGTAAAAGATATGAAAGGAATCTTTTGTCATTTTTCGTACGAGGTACTTTTTGACTTCTCCGAAAAAAGTACGAGAAGAATGTTTTTTTAACTTATATGGAATGAATGGATTTTTAAAACATTATTTCCGAGAAGCTTCATTTACAAGTTTTCAAGTTTATTTTTAATAAACTTATTTTAGTTTAGAATTGTATGACATGTTAAGAAAGGAAAAGTGTTTTTGAAGTAGAAATGGTATTTTACTCAAAAATGGAGTCCAAGTGTTTTATGAAAATTATTTTCCATATAAGATAATAAAGGGTTCTATTTCTATCCCTATTATTACATTGATTTGATTATTTTTATGAATTCCTTTATCTTATATGAATTCTTTTATGATGTCACGATGTTTAAGAATCGTATTTTTATTACATGGGTTATGCAAGGATGTATGGTTTATGATTTTGTGTCACACATAAGAATGGTATCATTATAAGATGGGTGGGACCTATATCTCCCTCTAATGCATTGGGTAAAGATTTTATATCTCATGAGATAGACATGGCTGGAACGGAAGGTTAAACTAGTTCAGTGAAATAGGACTGAAAAGAGTAATGAACTTGGTTCCGAAATGGACTTTTTCCACTAAGATAGTCTTGCCAATGAGTCTTGACTAATAAGAAATGATTGTATATGATTATGTGTGTATGCCAAAAAGCTTCATGTTTTATGTTATAATTATTGTGATTACATTTAACTACTATGATTTATCCCATGTTATAAAATTATGATATCTTTTGCAGGTTAAGATTTCCAAAAGTTATGTTCTTATGAATATGATGTGATTGATATTTTATTTTGTTTACCCTTACTGAGCATTTGAGCTCACTGTTTTATGTTTTCTTTTCCCCAAGATATAAAGAAAGGTTTTAGGTCAGGAAACAAAAAGTGGAAGATCTTTATGGGAGATGTTGAAGATCTTTCACCACGATTAGAAGATTACGTTCCATGTTTCCAAAGACACTAAACTATTACGGTCCTTGTGTGTCTCTTTTTGTTATGTATTATGTATTCTACAAAAGTAATGTAATATCCATGTACGTAAATCTTTGGGTCTCTACAGTTGGTATCAGAGGTAAAGGATGTAGGAATGTATCTGATCCTTGGGAACTCTCACATGTGAGCGTTGGACGAAGTATGGCTCTCCGCCCAAGGGATTCATGAGGAAATGGCTGCCACTGGGGATGGTGGTGTGTCCCGCCCAGGGGGTGTAGCCATCGATGGAGTGCCCTGATAGGTATCAATTATAGTCCACTGGAAGTAATTCCATACCGCTACAGTTGGTATCAGAGGAAAGGTTTAGTTATCCATTAGAAACTAGGATGCGAGAACTTTAGTGAGATTCCTAGAGATATTTTTAAGGTATGTCTAGGGATGTCCCTAAGGTTAAGTATACGTATAGGTTATAGTCCTAGAATTATTCTAACAATCTTAGAATTAAACCTACGATGTTAAATATTGAAGGTACTACCCCTTTATTATGTTGTTTTCCCTAGCATGATTTTTACCTCTCACGCTATTCTTTTTGGGTTTTAGAAAATGGATGAAAACATTAAGATTCGTGATAATGGAGGATATGACGGACAATGGAATGATATTATTCATGAGAAACCAAATGAAACAGGATTTGGAAGTCCAAACATCGTTATTATTCCTAATCAGCAATATAATAATATGATCAATAATCTCAACTTTTGTAAGTTTCCTGACTCAGATAATAAGAGAAAGATGGAGTTTGATGATGATCATAGAGGGAAGAAAGTTCAACTTCCCTCATGTAAATCAAGTGGGAAGAGGTATCGGGGAGATTGTTTCAAGGGAATTAGAAGATGCTTTCGGTGTGGAAAAGAAGGGCACAAAGCCAGTAAGTGAAATGGAAAAGGTTCAGTTAACACCATGGATGAGGATAATGGTATTTCTACGACATCAACAATGGTTAAATGTTTTAAATGTCGAATGTATGGGCATTATGGAAACCAATGCACTAAGGGAAAGTCTCATGAAGATAATCAGAACAGTCGTATGGGTAGTATTTATGTTGATGATGATGAAGAGACTACAAATGATATGTGAGATGAAAGAATTATTGAAGCTCAGTCAATGGTTTAAGAAGGTAGTGGAATGATTACATGTTTATCAAGTGTAATGTTGTATAAGTAATCTCATGGTACTATGGAATAAAGAGACATCTAAGGATTGTTACACTGTTTCCTTTCCTTGGGTTTTGAATGTGTATGGTTAATGGTACCAGTATCCATGAAATTTTATTCAGAAATTTTTAGAATATAGACGATATGCGCATAATGAAGGGATAAGGAGAAAATTAAATGTTTGATAGTATTCATGAGCTCATGACTGGTATAAGGAGAAGGTTATATCATGTTTTGAGTATATAGATTTTTTGGATTTTGGTATGAGTAAAGAGTTAACTTTTGATAGCATTCCTGTTTTCACTAAGGTTTAATGGGTATTCATTTTTCAAGAGAATACATGATTAAGGTATTCACAGGATTGGAATGTGTCCAACAAGATATATGGGGGATAAATTATGGTATTCACATGCTTGGTTGATGAAATTTCAAGTAATAATCTTCTTTATACTATGAGCTTGGACGGAAGTATTTTAGATAAGCCTAAATATTGGAATGGATTATGTTGGACATAAGTTAGTATTGTTTAAGGATAGAACTTTTTTTATAGTATTGATGGGATGTTATAGTAATATAGCTTTAGAAAAAGGATAACCAGTATGAAGGGAGACATCCCATCGCGTCGGACAAGGCTGTGGGAATCGAACCCAAAACCGAAGTGCGACTGGCCTTTATCGCCGAACACTGGCCTACAGGAAGTCCCTATTTAGTAGAAACTAGTTTTATTATATTAAGCAGTATGATATATGAAGTATAAGTCCATTTTAGGAACCATATATGATTAATCTCAATATAGATGGACTTATGTATTTTTTGATAACTTTCTTAACCTTTTTTTTTGAGACAGATGGAATGACCCATCATTCTATCACATTATCTTCTAACACATCACAAATGAAAAATTCAACTTCATTTATTTAAGAGATGAAGTGGAAATTGTCCAAAGAATGACCAACGGTGAGACTATACCAAAATCACGAAAGTATTTCTTCTAATTACAATTTCATCAACTTTAGGGAAATGATCTTGAAAACCAAAAATTTTGTCCTAGTGCTCTTTTATCTGATGAATCAGATGGTACCTTAAATCGTCACAAATTTATGGCTTTGTGATTGCTTGCTTTTCCATATCCATGTTCTTTACCACTCTCCATCAGAACATGGTGGTTAGATTTCTCTTCCATATCCATATTTTCAACTATGTTCTTCTATGTGGAAACCTAGTGACACTAGTGCAGAAATCGTTTTTTACATCACCATTTTTTACGTCGGTTATATATAACTGACTTAAAAATGCGGCGAGTAGATTTTTAAAGTCGGTTATTTTAATAACCGACGATACAAACCGCGCCTGTTGGGTTTTTACGTCGGTTATCTTATAACTGACGAAAAAACCCCCCGCGCATTGGTTTTTTACGTCGGTTATCTTATAACCGACATAAAAATGAGATATCTACGCATTTTTTGCGTCGGTTATTTTATAACCGACGTAAAAAACCAAAGCACGGGGGGGTGGGGGGGTTTACGTCGTTTATAAAATAACCGACGTAAAAAATGCGTAGATATCTCGTTTTCTACGTCGGTTATAAAATAACCGACGTAAAAAACCAAAGCGCTGGATCTTTTTTACGTCGATTTTAAAATAACCGATGTTATAAATTTAAAAAAAAGTTTATAACGTCGGTTATATAATAACCGAGGTTATAAAACTTTTAAAAAAATTAAATCCCGTGGACTGTCATTTATGATTTTTTGACTGACAGTCCGCCGAATCGTCTCTCTCGCGTGGTAAACCGTAATCGGCTTGTCGATCGACCTGCATTAAACTCAATTTGGATTCATTTTTTATCTTATTCACTCCTCTCGGATTTATCATCTCAAATCGCAACATTCAAGTAAGCCTTCCACGAATTTATTTCGTTCGTTTTTGTTTCGATTCTTGATGTGCTTTTCGTTCGTTTTTGAATCTCGTGGAATTTTTTGTTATTGCAAATGGTTTTTTGCAAATGGTTATTTGTATTTTGTTATTGCAAATGGTTATTTGTATTGCAAATGGTTATTTGTATTTTGTTATTGCAAATGGTTATTTGAATCTCGTGGAATTTTTTGTTGATATAACAGACTATGTTGAGGGAACATTAAACTAGATGAATAATGAGATAAAAAAGACGTGCATCATTACTTTAAAAGAAAATAAATAATAATTACTTTTTATATCATATTTTGGATCGGTTTTTTTATAAATTAAAACAATAAATGTGATCCCCATTATATGATACTGGAGGAGTACCATGGTTTAACCACACAGTATGGAAAACCTAGAACCAACCCTAAAAAATGCATATGCATCATGCTGTGTGATTTCATGATAAATAAGCATGGTTTGTACAAAATATATTTCCTCCATTATATTTGTAAACAAATGTAAAATGTTTCCTAGGTAGAACCACATGGTATTCACTAACCATGTTCCAACCATGAATAAGAATATAAAACTATAATATCCTAAAAAGTCAAAAAATAATAATACAAGGATGAATAAAAAAATTTAATCAAAAAAATTTGATTTAATATCCTATAATAAATATAGAGGTGTTAAAATAACACAAACCATACTAAATTCTACCCCTAGAAGAATATGTTGAGGATGTTGGACCTAGATTGAGATTAGGCCACTACTCCATTATCAATGGATCTCACACCTATGTCTCATTGGAATCGAAAACATGTTACCAATGATATTAAACCATATGAATTACCATATCATTTAGAACATTCACTTGAGAATATAAAACACATTATTATTGTTAATCATATACATATACACATTTAGTCTTGTAATTTCCAGGCTGTTCACTATTGTTGTTGATATTTGTTAATTCTTGGTGTTTAGAATTTCTGAACATGTTTCCTGTAATTGGAATTCAGTTTTTGTCCATGGTTGTTTTGTTTTCGTTTTTTGATTTTGAAAACCTAAAATAAACAGAGTTTTTAGTCGAGTTTTATTTTGAATGATAACCGTTAAAGCTGAAGGTCAAGTACAAAATCAAATCCCCACAAGATATGTTACATGGGATTAAAAAGCAGAAATAATGGATTAAACCGAATCAGTGGGACTATTGTTATTCTGAGCAGACCAGTGTTGGACGTGCTGGGTGGCCCTCTCAGCCTGCCAATGCAATTAACGATCATCAGAAACAAGAATGAGTGAATTGCTGATAAAATAATAACATGCTGGTAGACCTCTTTTTGCCAGTCACACCGAAGGGTGATGAAGACCAATATCAAGGTCTGCACACCATTTAAAATAGGTTGTTTATCTAATATATCAAAACATCAAAACCGCAATCAATATTAATCTATGTAGGCGTCATGGTTTTATTTGATTCAATGAAATTTAAATCTGTTATATCTAACTATATTTTGTTTTAAAAATAATATTCAAGCATATTTTTTTAAATACCTATAGATTTGTTTTATATTTTAAATTGTTTTACATTCAAATTATGATTTTTTTCATATAAACATGTATTTGTCTTATCTTAAAAATATATATTTTTTGTTGATATTTGTTATAGGTAATAATGAGTCGATGTTGGATTACGGCACATCGAATGAGCAATGAATTTGAGGAAGGTGTTGATGCCTTTTTGGAATTTGCAAAACGAAATGATCCAAGTAGTGACATTTTTTTCTGTCCATGCCTGAAATATTTCAATATGATGAAGTTGAAAAGTAGAGAGATAAAAGATCATCTGATATGTCATGGTTTTAAACCGAGTTATAGCCCTTGGATTTGGCATGGTGAAACTGGAAGGAATTTCACTGATGATGATGATTCGCAAGATGGTAACTCCGATGGAATTTTAGAAATGATTCGCGATATTGTAGCAGAACAAATTGAGGTAGAACTGACAGTTGCATGTCTATATGGTGATGCTGAAAACCCATTATATCCCGGTTGTATAGATTTTACGGTTTTGTCGGCGGTGTTAAGATTGATTAACCTGAAGGCGAAGCCTGTATGGAGTGATAGAAGTTTTACAGAGATGCTACAATTGATGAAAGACATTCTTCCAAAAGATAACGATCTTCCAGATTCACATTACTAAGCCAAGAAAATATTATGCCCGATGGGATTGGGATACAAGAAAATACATGCATGTCCGAATGACTGCATTATATATAAGAAGGAATATGAATTTCTGTCAGATTGTCCAAAATGTGGGACATCACGGTATAAGGTGAAAGAAAAATCACAGGGTGATGTAGAGATTACAAAGCTCCCATCAAAGGTATTTTGGTATCTTGCTATAATTAATCGTTTCAAACATTTATTTGCTAATTCACATGATGCAAAAAGGTTAAGATGACATGCTGAAGAGCGGGTATGTGATGGAAAAATACGTCATCCAGCTGATTGTCCACAATGGAAGAAAATTGATGCGCAGTATTCTACATTTGTAAATGAAATTAGAAATCTCAGACTAGGGTTGTGCACAGATGGAATGAATCCATACAGAGCACTCAGTAGCACACATAGTTCATGGCATGTTTTATTGGTAATTTACAACCTCTCTCCTGAAGTTTGTATGAAGCGCAAATATGTCATGTTTAGTACAATGATCTCTGGTCCAAAGCAACCCAGTGATGATATTGATGTTTACTTGTCACCGTTGATAGATGATTTGAAACTGTTATATGATGATGGTATTAGGGTGTATGATTCATATAAAATGGAATATTTTCAACTGCATGCAGTGCTTCTGTTCACTATAAATGACTTCCCAGTGTATGGAAATTTGTCTGGATACAGTGTTAAAGAGCATAAATCATGTCCAATTTGTGAACAATAGACGTCCTATTGTCAATGGCATCATGGGAGGAAAACAGTGTACATGGGTCATCGAAATTTTTTCCCTATGGAACACCCTTATAGAAGATTAAAAAAGGCATTAAATGGATCACAAGAATTTGATACTGCTCCAAAACCTTTATACCCTGATCTGTATTTTGAGAGGGTGAAAAACCTTGACGTGACATTGGGAAACAGACAGAAATCTGGTAACGATAGACATATTTGGATGAAAATGTCAAATTTTTTTGAGCTACCATATTGGAGGTATCATGAAGTTAAAAATAATATTGATGTCATGCACGTGGAGAAGAATATCTGTGATTCTTTGATTGGAACCTTTTTAGATATTAAAGGGAAGACTAAAGATGGGTTGAATGCAAGATTAGACTTACTGTCAATGGGAATACGTTTGGATTTAGCTCCCACTCCTAAAGGAAGACGAACATTTCTTCCCCCGGCATGTCATACATTATCGAAGAGTCAGAAAATTAGCTTCGGTCAGTGTCTTCATGATACCATAGTGCCTCAAGGTTATTCTTCTAATGTAAAAAATTTTGTCTCATTGAAGGACTAGAAGTTAATAGGTATGAAATCACATGACTGTCACGTCATGATGCAAAAAATTCTACCAATTGCATTGTGTGGAATATTGTCCATTTGTGTCAGAAATACTATAATGAAGTTGTGTTATTTTTTCAATTCAATTTGTAACAAGGAAATTGATGTGAATGCTTTGAACATTTTGGAAAAGGATGCAATTTTTATACTTTGTCATTTGGAAATGAATTTTCCTCAAACTTTTTTTGATATAATGGTGCATTTAATGATTCATCTGGTTTGAGAAATAAAGCTTTGTGGACCTATATATCTTCGTTGGACGTATCCTTTTGAAAGGTATATGATAATATTAAAGGGGTATGTTAAAAATCTATATCGACCTGAAGCCTCCATTATTGAAAAGTATATTTCTGAGGAGGTAGCAGAGTTTTGTACGAGTTACTTGGCTGCGGCGCAACACATAGGTTTGCCTCCATCTCGCCATGAACGAGTTAATAATGAGGGAAAGGGGATTCACGGCTTGAAAGTCAAATCATTTTCAGCTGAACAGATAAAGAAGTTGGAATCATACATCTTGAATAACATAGTTGATGCTCAACCGTATATCACATTGCATATTAATGAGTTGAAACAATGTCATCCAAAGAAGAAAGAAATGTGGATTTTGAATGAGCACAACAAAACTTTTTTGTCATGGATTAAAAAGACTTTGCTTGGTAGATCAGATGTATCAGAGACATTAAAATGGATTGTGGGTGTGATAACATGGTCTGGTTATGACATTAATGGTTATACATTTCATACAAAAGCTCAGGACAACAGAAGTGCAGTTCAGAATAGTGGTGTATTGGTGTTTGCAGAAGAAATGCATTTTTCGAGTGCTAAGGACAAAAAACCAATTTCTGCATCAAATGCATATTATGGAGTGATTGAAGACATATGGGAGGTTGATTACTTTAAAATTAAAGTTCCCGTTTTTAACTGTAAATGGTTTAAAGGTAACATTAGTGTCAGACACGATGAATTTGGAATGAAACTTGTTAATCTGAATGGATTGGAAGACACAACCGATTCTTTTATAATGGAAACACATGAAAAACAAATTTTTTATGTAGTAGATCAATCAGATATGCAGTGGGCTGTTGTTTTACAAGGGAAAAAACAATATGTTAGTGAGGATGAACGTGATGAATATGCTGATTTATGTGAGATCCCTACTTCCATGGAAATATTAACAGAACATAATGACGATCATGTTGAAGACATAGTTTGTGCCATAAGGAACGATCACAACGAAGGTATTTGGGAAAACAATCCATCTGTACATTCCTAAAATTACAGGTAACATATGTTTATTTCTTGTTTACATTTATTTTTTCCATAAAAGTTAGATATTGTAAGTTTTTTATTTATTAAAACATGTTTTAAAATGAAATAAGTATATGTTTTTGTTTGTTTTAAGTTTGTTTAGTTTACTTTATCATGTTTATATCCATTACATGAATTTTAAAATTCTTATTTTTGTTCACTGAAAATTACTTTACCATGTTTACAATGTTTACCAGGTTTACCATTTTTACCATTTTTACCATCTTGACCATCTTGACCATCTTTGCCATCTTTGCCATTTTTTAACATGCTTACCATATTACCAATGTTTACTATTATGTAACTTAGTACACTTTTCTATTTTTTGATTACAGTAGTATTAAAATATTTGAATTTGTATATTTGTTCACTGACAATTACTTTACTATGTTTACAATGTTTACCAGGTTTACCATTTTTTCCATTTTTACCATCTTGACCATCTTGACCATCTTTTTCATCTTTACCATTGTTTAACATGCTTACCATATTACCAATGTTTACTATTATGTGACTTAGTACACTTTTCTATTTTCTGATTGGAGTAGTATTAAAATATTTGAATTTGTTTATTTGTGAACTGACGTTTGTTTTTTTGATTTGAAGGATAATGACAGATCATTCAGATGATCAACCACATGATTCTGGAGAGGAGCATATTGCTAGTCATACCTCTAGGGATGAACATTCACATGCTCCTATTACGACAAAGAGTTCAAAGGTTGGTAAACGTGGGTGCACACGTTTACCAAAATTATCACTTGCCCGTACGCAGGATCAGAGGATAGTAGTTGAGTTTGATGATGATGATATTCCTAGGGGTCCGAATGCCAAAGATTTTAAGAGTTTTGTTGCAACTTAGGCTAATACCAAAGTAAGCATTCTGTATGATGATTGGAGAGGCGTGGATAGAGAGATTATCTCTCAATTGTGGGAGACAATTTTGGTAAGAGCTTTTGTCATTGTTTGACCATTCTTTTAATGTTTCTAGTATATATAATGTGTTTAACCTCTTCTTTATCAGAAGACATTTGATATTCCTGACACTGGAGGAGTCAGGAAGAAATGCTTATCGTTGGATGCCAGGAGATGGAGGGATTTCAAATCAACCCTCTCATCTGATTTCATTTATGGTCATAGGAGTCATGACAATCCATGTCGTATATATCCTCTTATAGATGAAGACACATGAAGAAATTTTTTTGAAAGTTGAAAAAAGAGTCATTTCTAGTAAGGGAAATGTAAACTTTTATAATCTTTCTTATATAAATGATTTTATTAATGTTTTGTTAATGATTTCTTATTCTTAAATTACAGCAAACAAGGAAAGCTCATCAGGAGATCCAATCTAAAAATTTATACCCTCATAGTTTATCTCGGGGAGGGTATACATTATTGGAAGAAAAAATGATGGCAGAAAAATTTCAACAACTAAGAGCTGAGTCTTCAAGCTCTAGAGAGGTGGCCCCTCCATCCCCTCCAACTAGACATGAAAAATGGAAGAGAGCTCGGAAGGGAAAAAAAGGGCAATTTATTTCGGAAGAATCGAGAATCGTAGCTGAGATGATTGTAAGATATCTATTTAATTTATTTAAGTTAACTTTTTTCTTCATAGAAGTTTCAATCATTACAGAAATGTTCAATTAATTAATACAGGACTCTCTTGAGGAGTAGAGTTCAGAGGGGACATTTATAGCTACTGGGAGGGAAGATATTTTATTTGCAACATTGGGAAGGCCCGAACATCCTGGTCGTGTAAGAGGATATCCGGCAGGTGTATCGGTATGAAAAGTGTTTCCACGTTCTTCAACTTCTAACATTGAGGGGGTTTATAAAAAAATTAGAATCCTTGGAGGCTGAAGTTCAAAATATTGAAGCGATGATGGAAGACAAGATTAGAGAGTCGGTGCAGTCTATGTTTTCAGAAATGCAATGACAATTTCAGACTGCAGCTCCCACTCCTCCACCTCCCCCTGAAGACCCCATTATTTATCCGCCACCTCCGCCAGTAGCTCCCACTCCCCCACCTCAGCCTGCGGACCCCATTTTTTATCCTACGCCTCTGCCGCAACTTCCTACATATTGCGAGTTGTATGATGATGATTCTAAACATCATATAGTAGCATACGAGTTGGTATATTGTATAGGAGATACAGTTCATCATCAAAAATTAGAGGTAGAGAATCAGAGGGTCACTGTACAGGATATTATAGATAGATGAGCTAGGGTACCAATAACTACAGATGAGGTGGCGAATGTTGGACAGAGTATCGGCCATTTTTTAGTTTGGCCATCCAGACTTCTTAGACTCATTACAATAGAGGTATGAATGTTATATCTTTTATTTTATTTTTTTATTACAGTTGTTTTATCATTTTAAAACTACTATATTTCTCAATTTTTTTCACAGGAATACTTCAAAGGTAAAGAAATACTATATAGACAACAACAAAGACAACAGGCTATGACATCAGATACATATTCCAGTGGTCTTGACAGATTGTCAAGATATTCACATTTGTTGTTGGGTTTTATTGAGTTTCCAATGGAAACTCATGTTTGTGGACGTGAAATAAGTGTTGGGATTACAAAATCTGATATGATGGAGCTTGTTACTGGAGATAAGTTGGGCATCAACATGGTGAAATTTTTTTCCATGTAAGTCTTAACACCTTTTCCCTGCGTTATATTTATTAAAAATGTATACTTATATATGTTTTGTATTAGGTATCTTTATAAAATTTTTGAGAGGAATGAACTGACAGAAGTATATGAATTCATGGACCCGCAATTGATTTCCCCTGAAGCATGTGCATTGACTAAGGAACAAAGAATGGTTTATATTGCTGAAAGATTTGAAAATAATATAATCAGACAATGTTGGATGATGCCTTTTTGTGAGAGGTATGAAACACATTTCTCTTAAAGAGATAATTATCTTTTAACATAAAAAACCACTAACATTAAATTTCCTTTTATCAGTGATCATTGGATGTTAGGGATTTTTTGTCCAAGGGAGAAAGCTCTTTATTGGATATGCTCAGTTCATGGTGATGTGCAGGAAAGTTTTAAGAATATATTGGAAAAGTAAGTTTCAATTTCTCTATAGTTTTATATATTATAATGAATTTTAAATTTACCCCATTCGTATTATTTTCTAACAGTGCATGGGTCTACTTTCGAAAAAACACAAAGAAAGGAAATGCAAAGATCAAATATGTAAATGCGAAGGTAAATTTCCATTTATAATTTGTACTTTTTGATTTATTACATAAAAATAATATATTGAATTTACACTCATTAAAAATAGAATTGTCATGAACAACAAGGCCTCATCGAATGTGGATATTATAAGTTAAGATTTATGTATGAAATAATAACAACTGGGACAGTTGTGAATTTTGACCTGGTACGATTTCCTCTTAAACATTGCCATAATATTTCAATTTGATTTATTCATTATACACGTTAACTATCTTCTTTTTCATTTGTAGCTTTTTGATGACCCTCAACCCTATACTGCTGAAGACATCAAACACGTACGAGTGGAGTGGTCAAATTATTTTACAGGTTTGACTGAACTTTAGTTTTTTGTAATGTAAAATTTAATTTTGAATATTGTCGTTTTAATTATGTATTTGGTAGTTGTTTAGTTTTGATTTAGTTTTTTTTTGAAGTTGACAGTGTATGTTTTGAATGTTATGTAACTGAATGTTTAATTTTTCTCTACTTCTTGTTTTGGTCTACTTTTGATTGTTCTTCTGGTATGGATTTGGGTCTGTGGGGGAGGGGTTCCAAGGGTGTGGGGGTGTGTTTAGTGGGGTTGGGGGTGGCTAGCGGTCTGGGAGGGCTATCCGGTGGGGTGGGGGGACAGTCCTGGGGGGTGGCAGGGATGTCCATGGGTGTGGGAAGCTGGTCCAAGGGTATGGGAGTGCTGTCTAGGGGTGGGGGGTTGTACAGGGGTGTTTGGGGCTGTCCAGGGGTGTGGTGGGGGCTATCAAGTGGGGTGAGGGGTGAGGAGGTGATGTTCAGGCGGGTGGGGGGTTGTCGAGGGGTGTTTGGGGGTGTCCGGGGGTCGGGGGGCAGTCCAGGAGTGTGGTGGGGGATCCAATGGGGTGGGGGAGGGTTGTCCAAGGGGTATACATGAGGGTGGGAGCTCCAATGGGGTGGGGGAGGGCTGTCCAGGGGGGTATACATGAGGGTTAGGGCTCCAACGGGGTGGGGGAGGGCTATCTATGGGGTATAAATGAGGGTGGATATTGTCTAGTGGGTAAGTTTTATATGTTATATATGTACATGCTTAATTTTGATGTACTTCTGTTTTTGTGGTACGATTGCTTGATTTGTTTTCTGGTTGATTATGGTGGAGAGAAGATCACTGCATTCTATTAAAAAAATTGGGTTTATCACGTCCGTTATTTAATAACCGACGTGATAAAATGCATGGAAAATAGTTTATCACATCGGTTATTTAATAACCGATGTGATAAAAGGTCTACAGAATGGTTTATCACGTCGGTTATTTTAGAACCGACGTGATAAGGGGCCTGGAGAATGGTTTATCACGTCGGTTATTTAATAACCGACGTGATAAAGGGTCTGGATAATGGTTTATCACGTCGGTTATTGAATAACCGATGTGCTAAACGGCCTGGACAATGGTTTATCACTTCGGTTATTTAATAACCGACGTGATAAACCGCCTCCCTCCGGTTTATCATGGCGGTTATATAATAACCAACGTGATAAACCCCCCTCTCCCGGTTTTTCACGCCGGTTTTATATGAACTGACGTGATAAACCACGCTCAGCCCAGTTTATCACGTCGATTCTTATAGAACTGACGTGATAAACCACCCTCACCCCAGATTATCACGTCGGTTCTATATGAACCGACGTGATAAACCCCCTCGCCCCTGTTTATCACGTCGTTTGTTTAAGAACCGATGTGATAAACCATTGTCCAGGCCGTTTATCACGTCAGTTATTCAATAACCGACGTGATAAACCATTCTCCAGGCCCTTTATCACATCGGTTCTAAAATAACCGACGTGATAAACCATTCCCCAGGCCCTTTATCACGTCGGTTCTAAAATAACCGACATGATAAACATCGCGATTTTATGTTTTTTATGTCATTTTTTAAATAACCGACGTCAAAAACCTTATTTATAACGTCGCATGTATTAACGTCGGCTAGAAACCGACATAAAAACGTTTTCTGCACTAGTGTGATTTGTTAATTTTGGTAACCGTTGTGTTTCATACATTAGTTATTAAAGATTGGTTTTCGTATTCCTTTTTACGATGTGGGTTTCTATTAAAGAATCTTTCGAGTAGTAAACCATTTATAACCCCGACAAATTTTGAGGGAGAAATTCATTTTAAGCGGGGTAGAATGTAACACCCCGAGATTTTATGAAAAATATTCTTTTTAATTTTATTGATGTCTTGTGTGGTACGTTACCACAAAAGAGTCTTGCACAACATGCAACCCTAACTTGACGTCATTACATGAAATCGCGACCTTCCTCGATAACGTGTGTAATACGCAATACTGAGTTTCACTAAACGAGATATTATTATAATATTATTTGAACTAGCCGTTATAAATAGTAATACCCACTTTTTGAAATTTTGTAAATTTTATTTTTCAAAATGGACTTCATTTTTTGGATTCGGAATATCAAAATTATGTTAGGGTGAAATTTTGGTACTTTTCGGATGACATTAATATTCCGATGAATAGTGGAAATTACTAAATTTTAATTAAAAACAAATTTTTTAATCGAAATAATTAATAGTGATAAATTATTAATTTTAGTGGTTTTAAAGTATATTTAGAATATATATTTACAATTTAATACAATGTTGGTCATTGGATGTAATTACACATTTAAACCAGACATAAATAACTGTTAATTTTTTTATAGTTATTATCTCTTAAAAACACGCTATTTGTTTTGACGACGGGAACTAATTTTTAAATTAATTAATGAAACTGATATGTTTTGAATTTGGTAAAATAGATATCATTTTTGAATTCATAATATCAAATATAGCCTAGGAAAAATTTTTGAAATTTTTCTGGAAACTTTCATTTTTTGATGAATAGTGAAACCACTAAGTGGTAGTTAAGAAAACTGAATTTTTCATAAAACATAATTTTACCGCTTCTCTGAGTAGAATTTCTAAAATCTTAGAGACACGATTAATATCAAGGACTAAAATGTGGTTCAGTGAGATGAAAATAATTTTTGGTGAATATTAACTTTTTTACTTTTATTTACCACGGTTTAAAGTAAATATGGTAATTAAGGGTAAAAATGATATTATTATTACCCTAACACATGTCCTAATTCTATTGGATAAGTGTAATTCGACCAAAAACAACCTTAGGAATAAAATATGACCAGTTAGGCCCACTTAGATTAGATTAGGACATTTATTATTAATTCATTAAAAGAAGGGTTAAAATAGTTAAAATAAAAGTTTAATAAGTAATTTATTTTTAATATGGGGTTATACATAATATAAATTCGACTATAAATATTCATTAGAAATATAGAGAAATTTCTTAAATAATGGTATTCTATTTGTAATTTTTAGACATTAAATAAGTTAATTTATTTATGACACAACGATGATGTAGTAATTATCTTATTAATGAAATATTGAAATAATTGATGTTATAAATACCCAAATAAATGTAATTTGAGACTTTTTATAAATTCCACTAATTTTACAGGTTAATATGACATGTTATTATTGATTTAATAAACTTGTTTTGAACTAATCATTCTGTTATGATTTTCACAAAAATCAATTACTAAATAGTGTCAAAATTGACATAAAATAGTTTTTGAAACAAATATTATATTATTAATTGTTATTTTATTCCTAGAAATCTAATGTTGGGCCAAATGACTTAGATAAGGTTATATATATTAATAATAAACAACTTGGGGTTCGTTTGGCTTGTTATAGTAAGTTTATTAACCTTATAGTGTAAGAACACAAGAAGACATGATAAAAGTAAAATTATTTAACTTAATGTTAAATCTAACTGATAAGGTTACAATAGGAACCTAAACGTGTCTAAATTCTATTGGATGAGATTATTTCTACCCATCCCCACCATATCTTCGAAATAAATCAATTTGGATCTATTTAAAACCGATTTTGGCTTTATAATAAAATAATATTTTTAGTTTTTCAAAGGTTCCCCTCTCCTCCCTTATAAAAGGGAACCTCCTCCCTATCTTCTTCACACCACTTTGAGCCTTCAAGCTCGGCCAACCCCTGCCAAATTCTCTTCTCTACTTCCCTAGAAACATCGTAAAGTTCCTGGTCTTCTTCAAAGACCAATGTTAGTGCCCAAAAAGGAGGTCTCAAAGAGGTGCTTCAAAGAAGAGGTAATGTCCGTTACTGATTCTTTCAACTTTATTTCTTCTGCCACTTCTTCTTCTTAGATTGTTTCATTATGAAGTAATAACATCAATATCAATCATATACTGATATGTTATTATAAGTATTAAACAACCCTATTTCACCATCTATCCATCCTACGGAAAACGAAATCACCGCGCGTGCGTACGTACAGAATACCGTCTCCACATTGTTGTGTAATCTATTTTCCACCACCACCTTACTTGGATGGGTATAATGGTGTAAATAATAACAATATGTGATTATTTTAAAGTTATATTGATTCTGAAATAGTATATATACACTCCAATACAATTCCATGATCATGGGAACGATATCATCGCTCGTGCGTACGTACGGAATACTGTCTCCACGACGCGATGAGATTCATTCTCATTGAATAACCATTCATGAATGATTAAAAAGTATATATAATAAGTAATCATTTAATATATGACATAATAATGATACTGTATTTATGTGTATATATATGTATGTCATCTACTTAATTCCATTCAACTCAATAAGGAAACGAAAACAGCGTTCATGCATACGTACGACCTACCGTCTCCATGAACGGTGTATTTCATTCCATTTACTGATCTATTATATATATTTATATTCTGAATATATATTATATATAAATCATTTTTTATAATCTGGAATTAAGTAATCATGATCTCAGTAATCATATGAATAATTACAAGTCAAAACATGTATAACAAATGAAACGATTTTACCCAAAACGCTCTTTAACATGGAATTTACAAAAGAACGAGTAATATAAAGTCATAAGTGAACCATATATAATATAATAACAATGAGTATGATTATGGAATAAGTCAATGACATTATTTACATCATTATATAGGAGGTTTTGACACTTACGAAGCAAATTAGACTTAGGTAAGGGAAAATATCACAATCTCATTTTATCGGAGATTGTTTATACTTTGCTATTTACTGGGGTGTATTTTATCATCAAAATCCATTTTTCATCAAATTTTAATATTGTCTCCATCCACCTACAGTTGTTTAAATCCAATTTTACCGTTCGGTGAGTTTTTAGTGAAAGATATGAAAGGAATCTTTTGCCGTTTTTCATACGAGGTACTTTTTGACTTTTCCGACAAAAGTACGAGAAGAAAGTTTTTTAACTTATACGACATGAATGGATTTTTAAAACATTATTTCCAAGAAGCTTCCATTATAAGTTTTCAAGTTTATTTTTAATAAACTTCTTTTAGTTTAGAATGGTATGACATGTTAAGAAAGGAAAAGTGTTTTTGAAGTAGAAAGGATATTTTCCTCAAAAATGGAGTCCAAGTGTTTTATCAAAATTATTTTCCATATAAGATAATAAAGGGTTATATTTATATCCCAATTATTAGATTGATTTGATTATTTTTATGAATTCCTTTATCTTATATGAATTGTTTTATGATGTCATGATGTTTAAGAATCCCATTTTTATTACATGGGTTATGCTATGATGAATGGTTTATGATTTTGTGGCACACATAAGAATGGTATCATTATAAGATGGGTGGGACCTATATCTCCCTCCAATGCATTGGGTAATGATTTTATATTTCATGAGATATACATGGCTGGAACTGCAGGTTAAACCGGTTCAGGGAAACAGGACTGAAATGAGGAATGAACTCGGTTCAGAAATGGAATTTGTCCACTAAGATAGTCTTGGCAATGAGCCTTGACTAATAAGAAATGATTCTCTATGATTATGTGTGTATTCCACAAAGCTTCATGTTTTATGTTATGATTATTGTGATTAAATTTCACTATTATGATTTATCCCATGTTATGAAATTATGATCTCTTTTACAGGTTAATATTTCCAAAAGTTATGATCTTATGAATATGATGTGATTGATATTTTTTTTGTTTACCTTTACTGAGCATTTGAGATCACCATTTTATTTTTTCCTTTCCCCAGGATATAAAGAAAGGTTTTAGGTAAGGAAACAAAAAGTGGAAGATCATTATGGGTGATGTTGAAGATCTTTCACCACGATTACAAGATTACGTTCCAAGTTTCCAAAGACACTAAACTATTATGGTCCTTGTGTGTCTGTTTTTGTTATGTATTATGTATTCAGAAAAAGTAATGTAATATCCATGTACGTCAAGCTTCGGGTCTCTATAGTTGGTATTAGAGGCAATGGAGGTAGGAATGTATCTGATCCTTGTGAACTCTCACATTTGAGCGTTGGACGAAGCATGGCTCTCCGCCCGAGGGCTTCCTGAGGAAATGGATGCCACTAGGGATGGTGGTGTGTCCCACCCAGGGGGTGTAGCTACCCATGAAGTGCACTGATAGATATCAATTATAGTCCACTGGAAGTAATTCCAGACCGCTACAATTTTATAAATTATTAATTTTTACAAAAAATCATCAATGCAATTTTTGGAACTCTTCATTTACATTGACTTTAATTTCTTCAAGATAGTTATGGAATAAGAATATAAACCTTTAAAATAACCCAAATATGTTACATTTAACTAAAAAAAATTTAAAACTTAATAATTTAACGATATTACAATACTTTTAAATTTTTTAAAATCATACATTTTATTTTTATATTAATTGAATAAATATTGTATCAGTATTGAATAGAATTTATGGTAATTATTAAATCAATAAATATTAAAACAATACATTATAATTTTTTTATCTATCAAATAATGATTTAGAACTAATTTTATCCCCTTTAGACTCTTATTTAACAATTTTGGATAAATTAAACTCAAGAGAGTGTCTTTTTGAATTTATTATTTTCATAAAATAAAATAGAGGCTATAATCAATGAAAATGGAAAATAGTGGTGACATATTTGATAATTATATGGAAATTTATGAATTAAACTCAAAAAATATGATAAAGGAATGTTTTTGACAAATTTTAAAGCCTTATCACAAGGTTTTGTCTTCATTTTTTCCATTTTACCGTTTTCAAGGTGAAAAATATTTATAAAGGATATTATTCATAATGAAAAAATAAAATGGAAATATTAAAAAAAATTATATTGAATAAAAATATTGAATCCAATACTAATAATAATTTTAAATAACTGGAATAATTTAATTTAAAATTAAATAAAAAAATATGATGAAATGAGTTTTCATGAAACAAATTCTCAAAAGTATAAAAAATTTGCCAACCAAATCCATCGGAGAAAAAAATTACAATTACCTTAATTAAATTAATCATAATATAAAAATATTGATTTTAAAGTCAATCTAAATAAAATAGAGTTTATTAAATTCATTATTCAAAATGATAGTTTCAATAAAAAATTTTCTTATTCAATATTCTTATGAAAAATCATTATTTTCATAAAGATATCAAAAATTGACTCTAGGATAATTATGATACGATATTTGAAAAAAATGTTGGTTTTTTAGAAACATTTTCTAAAAGTAGTAGAAATTAGTGATTTTTATCAAAAAAAAAAATAAAAATTTATGAGGAAAATTTATTCTTGAGGTATATTCTTACTTTTCATGAAATATAATCTATTCAACTAAAACCATTAAATATATATATATAAATGCCCGATATTACTATTTATTAAGCTAAGTTAATATCTTGTTTATAACAGTATACTATATGACTTTAATTTAGTCAAGGGGTTGTATGTATCACAATCTATCATATAAATTAATCTTATTTTAAGAGAAATGTATCAACAATTATTTGAGCGTAGTATTTTACCCTTGTTAAAATAAATTCATGCCTAAAAATTAAATTAGTACATTATAGAAGATGATGATATATCTATTTCTTCACATCCTATAGTTCCAACTAGCTTTCTGAAATTTATGATTTCATGAAAAAACATTAACATGGCAAGTTTTATTATTTCTTAGAACATTATCTTTAAGAAACATAATCTCTACTAGTTGTTCCCTATAAGAGAGATATTTCTCTAGTGGTATGAACTATGAGTTTAGAATAGGTGAAGGATGAGGTTTTCACTTCATCAAGAGAGATACAAGGAATATATTTTGAACTTGACAGATATTTAATGGAAGTTATTATCGATAATATTACATCCTAATACAATCCAAAATGTTGAAGGGAATGATACACCTAGGTCTTAACATTAACTTATTTCCAAATCCCATAAAATTAATATAATTATATATTCATAGGAATACCACTTCAACAACATGGATCCCGATATATTGACAAAAATTGTTAGCATAACTTTTTTGTTTACTCACAACTACCCTTATGTTTAATTTAACACCTATAGAATTATTTTTCATTTCCCATGCTATATCTGGACCCATTATAATTTTTCTACAACATTAATCTTGCACATTGGAGTTATAAAATTCATACCATATAGAGATTTAAAAGGACCATATGAATACTTGAGTGAATGGAAATGTTGTACAAAAATAAAAAGAGGAAGGTTTTGATCCCAACCTCCTTCGAAATATATTGAGGAATCTCTCAAAATGTATTATAGAGTATAAATATTCCCATAAAAATCCTCATATCTATAAGGATAATAAGTAGTAATGAAACTCAACTGTGTATCATGAGCGTACTGAATAATTTTCTAAAACATTATAACAATCCTAAAATCCTATTCAGATACAATTTTCAGTGCCACACCATGCAATGTTACAAGTACATAAATGTATAACTATGTAAATTGATCAAGAGATAAATATTCTACAATGGAAATAAAATCTACTGATTTTGTAAGGTGATAAACTAAAAAACAAATAAAACTAATCCCTTTAGATATTTTAGGGTGTAAAACCATAAAATATATGATTATGTTTTCCTATTTTTATTGTGTTATGGTTAATAGATATTACATCCATTTAGGATTTAATCCCTCGGTCTTAATTTGTAGAAATATGTTGTATTGTGATAGATATAATGTATTATCTCCATTCATATTATCCCATAAGAAATACTCCATTACATTCCCATATATCATTTTTATCCATAATTAATGGAGAATGATAATGTATGAGATTCATCAAACAAAACCTACTTCAATTTTGGTATTGGTGATAGGAATACACTATTCCAGAATCATATAATTAATGAATGATCATAGTTGAATTTAAGAGCCTTCCCAACCTTCTTCTATAATTCCATAATTTCCTTTTCCCATTAATTAGTTTTCTTGTGGATGGATTGTTAAAAATTCAACTGAGAAAGATAATATATCTACCATTTCCTCATGATTTCATGGTCTATATATTTATAATCAATAAATATTGGTTCTCATTGAATCCTCATTATGGATGAACTAGCACGGTCTTCCTGAATTTGAGAAACAACCACCTTTTTCGCCTTATTGGTGTAGTAATTTATTGAGCAGTGATACCTTTTAATAAACCCCAACCATCTTCTTTGGATCATATTAAACAAAATTAGTTTAAATATACACTTTCAACTTTTATGATTAGTATATATTTCGTTGCTTTGACCATATCGATAATTTACCCATATATTCATTCAAAATATTTCCACTTCCATCTCCAAATCTTGATTCTGGAAATTATTCTCATGAATTTTCAATTAGAATGAGGCATGAGATACTGGTATATCATTTCCCATTATGATGAATCCCAATATATTATTTTATTTACCACTATATATCAAAATCCTTTCTTCATTGTAGGGTAGTACAAGAAGATGTTCACTTAGTAAAATTTTCTGTAGTTCATTGAAATTCTCCTCGCATTCATCTATACACAAAGAAAATACTCCATTTGAAGTTAACATAATGAGTGGGTAATAAAGTCATGAGAAATATCATATAAATTGTCCGTATTATCAATCCAACCTAAGAAAACATCAGATATTGGTGTCCATGGGTGGTCTAGTAAATTTACCAACGGATTCCTTGTTTAATGGATCCATCGATATACCCTCACTTGAGATTATATTACAAAAAACGAATATTTAAAAATCCAAAAATCATACATGGTTAATTAATCATACATATTCTCCTTCCTTAGATTCTTCATTGAAATTCTAAAATGATCATCATGAACTACCTTTATCATATAATATATAATAATATAATCTATACAGAAAACCAAAAACTAATTAATAGAAAATTTCAGAAAAATATTCACTAAATCTATGATGTTACGAGGAGAACATGTCAGTCCAAATGTAATTACTACAAATTCATAATGAGAATCCCTCAAACGAAATGTATCCTTTAGTATACCCTCCTTTTGTAACCTCTATTTGATGATTTCTAGAATAATGTTCAATTTATAAATTTATTGATGTCCTAAAAATTATCCATGTTATTCATTGATATGGAGTAGATGATATTTTTTAATTACATTTATCTTTTTATGACCCCAATAATCAATTCAAATAGGCATTGGCGCATTATTCTTCTTCACAAAAATTACATATGGGCCCCATAGTGAAAAAAAGGAAGAGTGAATACCTTATCTAGATTATATTGGTGTTTATTCTCCACTTCATGTACCTAAATAAGATCTATTATATATGTAGACTATGAAATAGGAATAATACTATATATGAGTTTAATTGAAAACTAAACATCATGATTTGGGGGAAGACTAATAATGTCCTTAGGAAAGAAAACAAATATTCCTAAAGAGTAGGAAAGTTTTATATTTTCAGAATCCCTCCAACCATTGAGATAAATAAATCACATGAATAGGTACCATAACAACAATAATGGAAGCAATTTTCATTGGAAGATCATTTTCATGCTCGTATTGACTGATGGTTTTAGGTTCATTTGAAATTGAGAATGTAACTTTTCTTCATTGAAAATTGAAAGGGATATGTATTGACAGAGCCAATATATACCAAAAATTGTATCTAATTCAACTATATGAAAAATAAAATATTTTCAAGAAGCACATTCAAATAAAATTATATCATAGAGGTTCAATGTACATGATATGTAGTACAAAAACCATTATGTGTTTTACTATCAACTCAACATTAAATCCTTGAGGTGGGGATTCGATACACTTAGAAATTGATGAGATATAAAACATTGTTTAAGACCTATATGAATTTAATAATTTTCAATCCCATAGTTGATGACAGGTGTAACATTCAGAAAATTGATATGAACTTTAACTTTGGCTAATGTAGTCACATAATAGTAGCACTATCCCCTTAGACTGTGTTGTGGTAAGTCCCAATAAATATTTTTTTAATTGGTTAGAATCGTTTCTCATCTCCTTATTATTAATTCATTTATTACATTTTCTCCCTTCACCTATCATTTGTGAGAATGATGACATTTTTCTCCACACATATTCAAAACTCATTTCCACTTAACTATGTACTACAGTTTTTCCTTACATATGTATCAAATGTTAAAATTTCCCACTCTCTCTTCTTCCCTTCAACTAATTTTTACTTGATTTTCCAACTCTTATTTTTCAATCCTTAAAATCCATAAAATAGGGTGATTTTTTTCTTTATCATGATAGTACATGATACTATATCCTTAAATAATAAGAATGTTTAGTTGACCAGTACCCTTAAATGGATTAGATCTATCCCATAAAAGAAACTATCAATATTATTCTTTATATTTCATATGTTGCCTTTAATATTCCTTGATAATCTTATAAATGTAGCATTATACATAGAAGAAGTTTTATATTATATTTTTTTAGGTTAGTGACTTTTCATTCCATATCTTGTTTGTTCGTGAAGAAAATATTATTCAATGGAATATACCTTAAAATAATTCCACTACAAGCCTGCTATTTTCTCCACATCCTTAGTTTTTTGAAACAATTAACACCAATAAACCTCATCCCCTGTGATAATATAAACATCCATGGTATCCATCAATATATCATCACTTCCCATAACAATACATATATTTTCTATGGAATTTATCTATTACTAAGATAAAAATAGGTTTCAATTTCCATGTAATGTTGTAGGATGTTTTCATTTGAAATTGTATAACATTAGTAAACTAAATTGTGGATCAGAATGGTTTTATATATGATAATTGTTGTTGGGAATATCCTAATTTATATAGTCAAATATAATTATAATTTGTTTATTTCTTCATCTATGAATACCTCTGTCTTTTTTTTATCTTTTTCAAGAGATAAATTCATACATGGATTTTATATATTGATATAGTCTACATTAATTCTTCTAGGTGCCATTTTTAAACACTGAAATACATTATATCATATCATAACATTGTGAATAATAATTTATAAGACCAAAACTAGTGAATTATTAAATATAAAATGAAATTTATGCATTGCTATTCTCAGAATCATAAGTTTCTGAATATATTTAAATATTTATTATATTTTCAAACATTTTATAAAGAGTTTAAATGAAAAAGTTATTTAAAAAAATCATATCCCCTAGGAGAATTAAATCAGGTTCATATTAATGAAAGAATCACTATACACTAGAATAATGGTTGGCATATACTTGATGAAACCGTTTTAGGGTTATTAGCCCTATATGACTGTTTGTCAAAACCAAATACACCTGTAGTATCTAGATAAGGATGTTATTTTTTGAATACCATATAATCTATACCTTATAAGAAAATTTTAATATTATTCCATACATGGACTTATTCTCAATGTCTATCATTGTTTTATGTTCCCTAATCTATGTTTTCCAAAATCTATTTCCCATTTATTCTATTCAACATTATCTGATACCAATTGTAATAAACCTTGTCCTAGAATCCCTGATATATTGGTAACTTTAATTTTCTTTTAAAAAGCTATAAGATATTTAATCCCAATAGAATGACATGTTTAGTAGTATTTTTAGTCTAGATAAATAAATGAATATTAAATTTAATTTGAAAACATTAAATAAAACAAATTATTTTCATCATGAAATTCATTGATACTTCTAGAAAACCCTTATATGGTAATCATAAATTACAACCTTGAATCATAGGGAAATGAATCGAAAGAAAGTGGTGAGATTAGTTTCTCTAATTGGAATTCATATAGTTGTTTCTATCAAAAAATAATAAAGAATAAATAATATGAAAGGAATAAATGATGATCAAATAATTCGAAATAAATATTCAAAATATAATAAAACTTATTCATGAATATTATAACTATTAAAATAATCACAAGGAAAAAATTGATTTTGTAATAATGGATGAAATCACTCTAGACCTCATAAAATAACCATCAACTCTTTTTGGAAATAAATTTTACATAAATGAGTGTAGACTTTACCAAATACCCAACCATTTTTTCCTCATGAGTGCCATTGATTCACCAAGAGGCTCTGTAATTTAGGGATCCACCCACCACTTAAAAAATCCAATTAATTCAACATTTGAATAAGATGTAAAACATAATAAAACAAATTCCTAATAAAAAACTATTCTTATTTGAAAAACTAAATATAGAATTATAATACTTTCGACAGTCAAATAGATCATAAAATTTCAAGATAAATATGTTTCATGGTATAGTTATATTATAACCACAATAATAAATAATATCCATCAATGTATCTTGACATTGATGAAAATAATTTTTAAATAACACCATAAGATTTCATGAGGAAAATACCCTTTTCCATTTTGAAATCACTTATTTAAAATTTAAAAATATAAAAAATATTATGGTTAAAATTTTCATTGAAAATAATATTGGAAACATGCAATGGAAGATTTAAATAAAATATTATTTAGGATGGATAGAAAATTAAATTTTATTACGTATATAAAAAATATTTCATTCACACCTTCATTAAACGGTGCCTCAATTGGAAAATTATGGAAACATTATTTTTAAACATTTCTATAAATGTCAGAAATGGTTAAACATGAATTTAATAAATTATTTTTTAATAGTATAAAATTTATGAAAATATTTTGAAGAAAAATTACACATGGATGGAAAATATACCTGATCAGAAGAAATACAAGGTTGTTTTAATAAAAAAACTTATTTTGGTATCATGAATACTGAAAAGACTATAATAAAAATAATACATATAATTTTAATAAATAAATATAGAAGAACAAAATAAATTGGTTTTAATATATAAATGACATATAATTCCCCAAATAAAGGCTTTAACATAAAAAATCTTGAATAATGATGAGATTATGAAATCAACCTCACCATAAGCGAGAATTTATTCGATATTGATCCAACATACTATATAATATATTCAAATTTATTATAATTATTTAATATAAAAAAATATATTCTTATTATATCATATATGATTCACTTATAAAATTTATTCACCGATTTAGGAATAGTCCAAAATTAAAATCATCATGTCCAGGTGTTATTTATTTTTTTAGGGACTTTCCAGTTAAAAAATTATGGTACTTTGATCATGTTCCCACATTATTCATAATGTTAACCATGATTTATATTGTATATATTTTCATTATATAAATATAGTAATCCATGATGGTTAGAGATAAAAAATTCAATTATAACATTCATAGGGATGAATGGTTATATGCATTCATGAAAATTGTTTCCATTTTTAATTGTTTGTAATGAATGAAATGTGAATAATAATTCACCCTTATAAAATCATAATAATATCATAAATAACAAATATATTTAACAAATCCAAAATTATAACCATCCTTGTGAAGTTGTGAAGAAAAAATTATTACATATATTTAAGATACTAAAGTAATTATTTTAGATTAGATACTGATGTATATTTATTATGTAGATAAAATTATTTTATAATGGATACCGTGCATTTAGAGGATTTGGAAAAATAAAGAAATTAGAAAAACTCAGTTAAGAGTTATAAGTCTCCATTGAGAAACCTATTTTGTATTACACATTAAGCCTTCAAGGGATGTTATTTTGAATATTACATGATTACTAGTATTTGTTAAAGGAATATAAGAATTTATTAAAATAGGTATTAGAAAATATATATGTCATAAAAGGTGTGTGGAAAAGAGTATAATAGGTTCCCATTTATATTTGAGGGGAGGGGAACTCTTGAAATCACATGAAGTATTAAAATAATGAAAAAGAATTTTTTTATAAAGTGACTCCTAATTGATATTTTTTAAATATAGGATGGGGAGAAGTGTAAATTTACTCATACAATTAAATCATTTCTTTCTTTAACCACCCATTTATTTTTTCTAACATTTTCTACAATATAATAGTTTCCTATTATTTATGTGTTAAGAATGTCACCATAAAATTTAAAGGATCCAATAAATTGTATATACATGATATTTTTAACCATATTCTATTTATCTACCCAAAAATATTATTTTATAAATTTTAAATCATTTAATAAAATATTTTGTATTATAAAATATCGTTAGTATTATGTTTAGATCTATTAATTGATTTTGAATTTTAGTACGTGAATATTCTAATGGAATCAGAATTTAAATATTTCACACATCTACAATATGTTATCTTCATCTATAAAAATGACTGAACAAAATAAATCATCCAAATTTTATTTCTTTTAATATTTTAAATTTATTTTATTTAATTCTTCTATTAATTGATCATTTTTTTTTGGTGTTTTGTAAGAATTTAAAAAAATTATTAAATAAATATAAATTAGAAATAAATTAACATTGTAAAAATATTATTTTATATATCAAATATATATTTAGAACCAACCCTATCGTGTTCTAATCATTATGTAAAAATTTTATAAACACCAAAGTAAAGATAGTGTCTTTTTGGTTTTACTCCTTTCCAAAAATAATATAACGGTAAATATCAATATAAATGGAACAATGTGGACATATATTAAATAATTGGATATAAATGGATGAACTAAAATCATAAAATTGGATAAACACATGTTTTATAGAAATTTCAAATTTTTATCACCATGTTCTAACCCTATTTTACTTGTTTTATCATTACCAATATGACAAATATTTATCATGGATATTATTTATAAAGAATAAAATAAAAGAGAAACATTTACCAAATTGTATCCCACTAATTCTAAATATGGAATCCATTATTCATTTTTCTGTTCATATATATGGAAGAATTTAATTTAAAATTAAACTTATAAAATGCGATGAAAATTAGTTTTCCATAATTTGTTTTGAAGTATAAATGTTTTTATACTAAAATCCATCCTAAAATTTATTCTAATTACATCAATTAGAATATTTATAATATAAATTAACATATTTTACTTTTTAAACCATTTATTAAAAAATGGTATATATTTAAATTCTTTAAAATTTAAATATTTTTTTAAATAAGTATTCTACACTATTCATAGAAGTATAATGATTTTCAAAAAACATAGAAAAATTCACTCAGATATAATAAAGAGAAGATGATTTTAAAATTTATGTTTGTTATTTGAAATACATTTTATGAAATAGGTATAAATTTAGTATATTATTTATCCAAAAAATTAATAAAAACCATTTTTTGAGAAGAAAATTGTTTTAATGCATATAAATATACCTAATATAAATCCCTTATACATTTTTTTTTTAAAATAAGTTCTTCTGATTCATTCCTCTTAAATATTAGCGAGTATATAATGGTATACTATATTAAAGGTCAATTATACTTGGGATTTTGGGTTTGACAAGCTATAATTTAAATTTAATTTTTTAATGTACATAAATCATAAAATATAAGTGTGTTACACTTAAACAATTATAATATTTATAAGTTATGAATAATTACAAGTGTGACACTCCAATAAATTATAAAAGTGAACCTCCTCTCCTAAATCTCCACACTACATGAGCTCCATATCTTGACAAATCCATGTAAAAATCCTTCTTTAACCTCCATCCCCATATCATAAAGATTTTGGTATTATTAAAATTTAACCCTATATATATATATTAAGGTTTCATCCAAAATAGGTTTTCTAAATAAGTGGTATAACTCTCAAATGAGTATTTTTCACATTTATTTCATCTTTTTCTTTCATAAAACTGATCCTAACTATTATTTTAGAACAAAATAATTTTATCTAATATTCGTATATGTTATTATGTTTATGGTACTCATTTTTTCATCTTATTTTCCATCCTATGGAAAAGGTAAACATCGCTCATGCATACGTGCAGACTACCCTCTCTATAAAATTATTTTCTTTTTAATAACCACCATTCATGGTAGGTTATTTTCATAAATTTAAATTATATAATATATATGTTTGTAATTATTATGATTCTATAATGATACTATATTTTCTACATTTTTACCATTATATTTGTTTTAAATTAAAGATATTTCTCAGGATTACTTTTGGACTAACCCCACCATAAAGGGATGAGAGTAATTTTTTGATATTACGATTACATGTGTGGTAATAATTATAGATATAATCAATAAAAATTATATTTATATTATTAATGTTATTTTTTAAAATAAAACTTTTATCTACATTATTTCCTTTTCATCCACTAAAAAAATGAAAACATCTCTCATGCATACATATAGACTACCATCTCCATAAAATTATATATTTAGTGACTAAATTTTTATGCATGGCTATAAAATTATATTTATTGAATAAAAATGATAATTATAAATTTTTTAAAAATCTAGTGATGATGAAACCATGAACATGGACCAAGGACTGAAAATTCTAAATCAAAAAGATCAATGAGAAACATGACAGTTAAGACCTAAATAATTGAATTTGACATGGAATTTTGAGTAAATGAGAAAAATGATGTTATGATTAAGATATATTTAGTAAGATATATATAAATGTTGATCTAATATTGAAGAATAATAAATTTGAACTTACAATATATAATTTTGGTCTGATTCAAGCCAGGAGGAAATCCAAGGTATATTATTTATCATAATGTCATTCTTATTTGTGATTGTTTATGTTTAATTTTTTGTTGGGTGAATTATATGATATTTATATATTAATCCAAATATAATTTATTCTTATATACTTATTTTTGGGGTTTTAAAGTATTATTTCAATTTTATCTCTTTTTGGTGCTCAATACCACAAAAATATGATTTATAAGAAAAGCTTACCACATTCTTATTTTATTGTTAGGAACATTTCGATTGCATATCCAATATGTTGATTTTTATTCATTTATGTCATTATATATATTTTAAATACTTATTAACGTCTGCTTTTTTTATATTCAAATTTTAATTTAATATTTTTATATGAATCGTTTTAATGTACTCCATACATGTTATTTTTTACTTTTAATAGAAGAGAAAAATAATTTTTTTTTACTATTTTCTATATGAATTAATTTTCTCACTATCATAAATTTTATTAATTATAAATTTTATTCTATATTTTTCTATGTTTTTTATGAAAATATTATTCCAATTATTTTATGAATTTTTAAAATTAAAATATTAGCCTAATGATTATGATATTTCTTCTTGTTTGCAAATCAATTTCCTAATGTATTTATAATTATTTTTTATCTATGTCAAAATTCAATAAATATTATTATTTTTAGTAGTATATATATTTTAATGAAATAATATAACATATTTCTCTATATGAGTTAAGATCATGTTTTTTTATTTATTTATTGCATAAACTTTTGACATTTCCTATGCTTGTTTTTCATTATGAATATTTATATTGATTATGTGGTGAATTATTATTATTATTTTGATATGATTAATGAATTGAACATTTTAATTGAAGGGTGGGGCTTGATATTAGAAATAATGTTGAGGAATTTATAGGTCTGATGAGACAAACTAGTTTGGGTATTTAATATATGCCATACATGTTTTTGTATGATGTTTACGAACGAGGCTTTGATGTCAAGATTATGATGTTAAATATTATGAATACCATCATTATGAAACTAGATATTTATTATCCAAGTGGTTATTTATATTGTTATGTCATCCAAGGATATATTCCACCATTAAGATATTAGTTATATGGAATATTTGATTATTGTTTATCTCTTCCATATTATTCATGATTAATTAATTATTTCATAGCTTTCACGGTGTGATTTATCTTACTAAGTATTTGAGCTATCTATTTATTTTGTTTCACAATCCATAGGTTTCCAATAAGTGAAATTTCAAGGCGTTCAAGGATATAATATATGAAATAATAATATTATTAGAGGAATTTTAATATTAATATCATTTTTTGACTACAATGAGAGAATATATATGTATCTATTATCCCAAGACTACTAAATTTTTTGTCCCAATGGATGTGATATATTATATATTTTTCCATTTTAATAAGTTAACCACTATCTATTGGTTAGTATAGTCTATATGTGACACTTACAACCATAAATCTCTTTGTAACTCAAGGTTCCAAAAAAAAGATCAATCTTGAATCTTCAAACACACACCTAATGATTTTAGATGATCATAAATAAAATATTCCATTACTCAATAGATAACAAAGGTAAATCTAATATATTTTCTTATAAACCAACTTCGATCAACCCTCTTTTATACAATAGTTTCACATACCATGGAGACCAGTAATAACCATCGGTCCTTTCCACAAGACCCTTTAGGTTTCCAAATATGTAGTGTACCTAGATGCTTTATGATATCAATTATGACATACTATTAATCATTTTAGGTTCATCTTGAACCCTATTTATGATCATGATTTTTTGGGTGTTTGTCTCATGTTATTTGGGTGCAAAGATGAAAATTATTGATGTTTTTCAGTTGTGAAAGGTTGTCTCATAGTTTTTGAAAACCATGCTCCCACCCAGTGAGAACCATATAATGCTAGTTAGTGTGGATTTTTATGGATAGAACATAGTTTGATGAAATTTTCTCCCAAATAGTAGAGACATGTCACCGCAGTATTAGGATGCTCGATTAGGGTGGATGGTTTGTCAAACAGTTCGACCCTACCCATCTAATAGTGGACGTAAAAAAAACTATGAAATTTATTTTAAAATTTTCCGAAACCCTATTTAATATCCCTATAAACCCATAATCCTTATATCAAGAATTAATATAATTTTTTGACTCTTAAGAACCCTTTTTTTCTGGTCAAAACCCCATTTTAAATGAATCAATGTAATGTTGGAAGACTTAATCCCTCTCCAATATGTGGATATCCGACCATTATTTCTATCTCACACTCTATCTCCCTCTATCTATATCCCTCTCTATATCTCTCTCTAGTTTGTAGATAGAGTTTTTTGGAACATTGAGTGTTGATAGATAAAAAAATTGTTGTTTGGATCACGAATCTAGGATAGGTTTCATGATAGTTTTTCTTGTCATTCGTCATTGGAAAATCCATCTATAGTTGTTTAATTTTGATACTTTGAATAAATGTGGGTGGCTCTGTTTGGGATTAGACATTTTATTAATTATCAATTTTATTGATTATTTTATATTTCATTTAATTGAAACTTGAAATCCCAATTTTATGATAATTTAAATTGTAATTTGATATGGGTATGATTTTCTGGAAACACCTCAATTCTAATGGAATTGGGCTTTGGGGTCAATTATGAAGTTGATGGAATTGATGATTTGAATTGAGAATTATTTTTGAGAATAATGGATTAAATTTAGTAATTTATAACCCATGGTTGGTTTATATTTAAAATACATGAATTTATGAAAAAAACATGTTTTGTTTTTGATGGTGCATTAGGCTTTGAAAAAATATACTTGGCAATTTAACTGTAAATTATGGTTGATGTGAAATTAAATTATTTTTCCCTTTTTCTATTGATTGATTGAGCTCATCCAAGCTAGGGTTTTTAGTGGGATATTGTGGACAAGGATTCTAGGATGGTAATTCCTTAACAACATATTGGGGATGAAAACTAAAAAAAAGTAATTTTGTAGATCTTATCCATGAGAGGATATTGATGAGTCATAGTTGGACTGAGTCTATGGGATGTGTGTAGACATATTACATGATTAATTGTGTTAGTGTTTTAGGATCCTATAATTGAGAACCATCATACCATAATATATATTACCTTGGTTCTTTTTGTGACTACTTTGATATATATATATATATCCCATTGATGGTTGAACTATTTTATTCCTGTCATATTATTTATAAAAAAATTAATATAAAAAGTTTATCAATCCATTCATTGAAAATTCAACAATCATTTGAAATGAAATCATGGTTTTTGTGAAAATTAATATGTACATCCATGCGTGTTTTATTTAAAATTGAATGTACGATTTTTTACAACCATAGAATCTTATGATAAAACACTTTTTGAGACTCTACTCGGAGATATAGATCACAGCATATATTTTTCTTCAAGATTTTAATATTTTCTTCATTTAGCTTTGAAAAAGTGGAAATTACCTCTTGGGGGAGGTTATGTTCTTGTTCCATTGGGCTTAGATAGATTCTTCCTTTTAGATGCTTAGTTTATCTTTTAAAATTTAGAGTGCAATGATTATGTACTATTTTTGGTTTTTTATATACATGTTTGGTTTCAGGTACTGTCTCCCTTTAGTGGTTTGAGTATAATGATATATATTTTTCCCCATTCATTGTTGTGTGGAAATTTAATCCCCTATTTTATCTTGTTTCATTCTAGGTTCTAGTAACCAACCTATGAGGGTGGGGAACACTATTCTGGCAATTTTAGTGCAAAATAATGTACCATTGTATGAGGTAATCCATGTTGGTTCATAAAAAAGTGGTATTAAAGTTACATGTTTAACATCATTCCATGATATGAATATGTAGTTGATAGAACTTGTTTGTACGTATTAGGATGTTAGGAGTGAGTTCATGTCAGCTCTTATCATTGTGAGCCATAATTTACAATAGTCTATTTGGTAAAGGATTATTGAGGACTAATTCTAGTTCTTTACCTAATAATGATTTAGATATGTTGAAATCCAAATCATGATATATTATATGATGGGATTAGTTTCACTATTTCACTTGTTTGAGATGTTATTAATCTGAGTAAAATTATGGGATCATGGCTATTGTTTGCTGATTATTGTGTAGCATCATGCCTCTAAGAGGAAATATAAATAGGATCCATTAGGAAGATACTATAGGACCATAATAATAGAATCCTATTGTCTACTATACTATCATTTATATTAATATCTGTGTTATTTGTTCATTGGGATTGGAACCTCTAACTATTCTCATTTAGGATCAATATTTAAAGACTCATTGTGATGACTTCTGTAATGGTTCTCAGTAGTTCATTCGCTGGAAGACACCAGTGTGCCAATTCTCTAATAATCATCAAGTGTATGAGGATTGGTATTGAAAGATAGATATTAATTTTTAGTTATAGGAAACTCATGATTCATAAACATGAAATGTTCCACCTTTAAAAAAGATGGACCTAGAAAGATATTGTTTTACTCCATGGAGATAGGGAAGAAACACAAGGAATTAGAGTGGATGAAATTTAATTTTTTTTTCACAGACCAGTTCTATCAATAGTATATAGTGCTGATTATGTATATGGAGTTTTGAAAACATAATAAGGATGAAATCACCAGGACTGAGTATATGAATTGCTTTGTCGAGATTTTGATATTTTCACAAGATAATTAATCGAATAAGAAGATGATTACTTGACGGTTCAAGAGGGGACTTAGATTTTATATTCACCTTTCGATTTTCTTTATGAAGTTATCTTCTTTTTCTATGGTTATATATAGATATTTGATTATGGAACATGATCTTTATAGTAATTCAAGGTTTATAAGTGTTCTATTTTAGACTAGTGGTAGTTTTATGAGATACTTCAAAATATATAGGTAGTGTGAGAAATCTACTTTTTCTCCATAGAAGGGTTCTTCTAGTCCTCTGGTTTTTTAGAAGAGGACCTATAACTATCATCTAGATTGAAAATCCTTGGCATTCCAAATGGGTTTTCATTGGGGTACCCAAGATATGCGTTTCCTTTGATTACCTAGGTCACTTGTAGAAGTTTTCATATATCTTATCTACTCCACATAGTGTCATGAGATAATCATCACCAAAAAATACTCTGATAAAAATCATTCCTTTAAGATCTAGTGTGTTATATCCATAGGAATCTGAAAACAATATTCCTTACACAGTGGAAGATTCTCCATAAGGAGCTGATATAAGTCTTCTAATTGTGATAGGTACCGTCACTATAGCTTCATCTTTAGTGATTTATCTATTTGATAATAGTGAATCCCATTCAGTTTTATCAACCCTTATTATGTACTTGGTAAATATTTCTATAGAGATGTTATTTTATGTGATGGATATTACTACACTCCTCAGAGAAAAGAGAGAGTTCAGTCTCCATTATCCTACTTTTCTTATCTCTATATCAGATATTGATCTTACTAGGGGCATTCTAGTTCCTAAAATAAAACCTATTGAGGTCAGTTTTAGATGGATTGGATCATTGATAATAAAACAAGAATTAATTTTTATATCTTTTAGGTATTCTTTACTCTTACCAATGGGGTATGTCATATCATTCATAGAGAATGGGACCTGAGGTTGAGTAGAGTCAAACCTACTTATTTAGAGTTTGGGAAAGTTATATCTGGTTTTGATTTTGATATAGAGATGTAATATTAGATTAATTATATCCTTCCGATTTTTCTTGTTTGTTGATATTTTTCATTATGAATGCTCAGGTTTCACACCAGTAATAGATGTAGATTTCACTATTGATTTAGTGTTGGGTAATCACCTGATATCTATACTTTCTTATTATATGCAACCAAATTAGATGAAATATTTAATGAATCTATTGGACGATATGTTATATGAATTTATTATTTTAATGAGTTTGTCACGTTGGGTGGAACCTTTTATCTTTTCTAAGAAAGCTGATGAAACACATTGCATATGTGTTGACTACCAGAAATCAACTGAGTTTTGGAAGAGAGATAGTGCTTGTTTCCATGTAATAATGATCTATATGACCAGTCAAAAGTGGAGAAGTGGATCTGAAATATTGATCTTTGATTTGGTTACCACCGGCTGAAAATAAAAGAATACGACAATTTGAAAACTGCCATCTGGGTTATGTATGGCCTCTAAGAGTACCATTTAATTCCATTTAGTCAATATAGTTCTCTTAAATCCTTTATAGATTTAAAGAAAGAGATATCCCATGAGTATATAGATACCTTTTTAGTTTTCTTTGTTGATGATATCTTGGATTAATATTTGTATAAAAAGGATCTTGCGAGTAATTTGATAGCACTACTAGAATTGTTGAGAGATCTCCAACATTATGCCATGTTATTGAAATGTGATTTCTAGTTTTAGAAAGTAATGTTATTGGGATATTTAGTTTTAGAAAATAGTGTCCCAGTTTATCTAGATAATGATAAATCATTTATGAAATGGAATAAACAGTGAAATGTTTTTGATATTTGGAGCTTCATAGTGTTTGTGGGATATTATCATCATTTCGTAGTGGATTTTTCAATATTAGATTATTATATAACCACTATCACTTATAAGGTGATAAAGTTTTCTTGGGAGGAAATACTTCCCAGTTCTTTTGTTGAGATGAAATAAATTTCAATTTATTCACTAGTTTTCACTCATCTAAAGGCTGAGTAGGGCTTTGTGTCCATATGTGATGCATTCAGTTTGGGTTTGGGCTGAGTTCTTATGTTGGGTGATCATGTAGTAGCATATAGTGCATAGAATCATAGGCCTCAAGAGAATAATTACCCAAAACATAACCTTGAACACTTATCTTTGATACAATAACTTATGATTTGGAAGCATTAACTTTTTAGAGAATGTGTTAGTATGTATTCTAGATAAAAGAGGTTGAGTTTTATATTCTCTTAGAAATATATGATTCTCTCCCAGAGGTGTTGGGTAGAGTACCTGTAGTCTTTTTTAATTTTACATTTCCTATACATTGGGGAAATTAAACTTCCTTGATGACACTTTGAGTAGTAAACATTCAACCCAAGACATTAATGAATCATCAGAATAGTGGGGCATGATAGAATACTTTTCACAGTTGCATTTAGGAGTTTGAGAAATAGGGGGTGAGGTTATCTTTTCTACTTTTTAGTTAATCTGCACTCTTCTGAAGATGATTTTCCATGAATAACAGCTCGATTATGAGTTTCATGGCATTATAGAATATCATTATAGTGGAGAGATTGTTGTAGAGTAGTCATTCTCCATAGATGGTATTATATGTTTTCATTTTCTTTTTTTATGTATTTACCTACGGGGAAAGAAGTGATAGGGTATTTTTATAATTTCTAAAGGTTCATTCACCTAGTGTAACATCCCCGAACCCAAATCCACAAAACCAGTGCCCTAAGCTGAGTCATCACAGGTTCTCAAACATGCCTCCCTGTATGAAAGAGATTGCCGACTAGCAGCGAGGGTCCAATGAGTCACATGGGGAGAATATACCCTCTTTAACAGAGTAATCCACAACATAACATAATATAAATATTGAAAAAGATATAAACAACAAACAACATGAATAAAAAAAGATTCCCAAAATGGGGAACATACCCAAATCAATTACCAAAATTTCTTTCTATACTAGTAGTGCTAATGAAAGATACCCAAAATAAAACTAACGAACAAAACTCAAAATGGGTCCCATCTCGATGTCCAAGTCCCACTCCATGTACGTCGTGATCCCAACTCTATATCTCAGAGTAGGGCCTCTACCCTTGTCTTGACTTTCAACCAAGAAATATGCTCGGGTACCCAACGATTGCCCGATTAGGGTGTGAGTGGAAAACTTAGTAGGCCACCAATAATGGTGTCTAAAATTTTCCCAGTCTAATAGATAGTGCATTTAAGTAAATAATGTAAGGAATGAATGGAAGGGTTTGTTCGGTTTCTATTAGTATACACATTTCATATAAATACATTACTAGCATTTATCCCAATTTCATATCTTATACCATCTTTATTGCATTATCCATATTAATCAGATGTTCCATTGGTTATGCATAATTATCATCAACACAAGGGTATATGGAATTCAATCACAATGAAAATGAGAAATAAGACATGTCACTATCTCACTAGGACCACACATATCACATCAATCCATTATCTTCACCTCAAAGCCTCAGTTCTGGTGTAATGTAATTGTTAGGGGAATAGAGCCTCGACCCCCTTCCTTAACCCGTGCATTTTGGGGTGAAGTTTAGAGCCTCAATATAACTCGACCCATGGGCATAGAACCTCAGGTCAATACCCCACTCCTATAATCCATGTACGCATTCTTATTTATCAATCACCCCAACCCTACCATATCACAACATAAGATAACAAATTCCATTTAAATCATCATTCACAATGCATAGAAAACATGGGAATTAATACTATTCCTTAACCCATTAACACATTTTCCAATTAGAATTCACATCCATTTTGAAATAGTCCCATTTATGTGCCTTAAACCATTAGGTGTATTCTAAAAACCCTATGCCTTAGCCCAATTAATCATATACAATTCATTAAACAGTTTACCCCATTTATCATTTCACAAGAATTTACCCACTTATGCATTTCATATAAAATTCTTGTGTCATATAACACAATCCATTTATTGCATTCAACCATCTAATTGTACAACTAATTTTCATGTATTAAAACATTCCAAAAATTCATCTATTCCATTATTACATCCCAATAACACATTCCCCAATTCCCATTCCATTACCCAATTTCAAATTCACTATTTCATATGCCCTAATCCCCATAAGAATTTCTAACAAAAAATTAATGAAATAATAAAGACAATATCATTCAACCCAATCACCCATTTTCATGTAATTTAATCAACACTTTATACCTTTAACACCCTATGAATATTTATCATTATTCTATTTATAACTTAATCAGCCCGTAAAACATATTCTACATGGGTTACACAACATTATTTGGAAACCCATCACTTTACCCTACTACACTCTAGGTCCGGGTTTGTCGGCCCACCCCGTGGGTGGCCCTAAAATGGTCAATTCATCATCAACACATCCCACGAGGATTGTAAGGGTTTAAATTGGTAACTTAGACACTCATTTTTATCAAAAACATCAATGGATCCAAGAGAATAACAAGGGGAAGAAATAATACCAACATCCATGCAAAAATCCAAAGAAAAACTATGTGATAAAACCTGTCGACCACCTACCTTGTATTTGTTGGTTAACGCACTCTCAAACATGGCCTTTGATCTGAATTAAAGCACCCCTTGAATCCACAACCTAAATCTCACCAAAAAACTGTTTATAGAATTGCATGGGGATGGGAGAAACCACAAACCGTAATCTGAAAAATAAAAAGGAGGATAGAATTAGACTTATCTGACACTTCGATCCACAACCAACGACACTCCAATTGACCAATAATTAAACGAGAACCACCCTTGGGAAGCTTGGTACATCCAAGCTCATCACTTGGGTTTCAGGGGAGAAATTGATGAGAAACATGAGTTGAGATTTAAAATCTCGGGATGAAAGTTTTGTAAATTTTCCAACTTTTTGGGGTCGCACTATTTACCTGCACGATCTATCGAACCATGCACAAACCCTATAGAATCTACTATCCAAAAATCACCCCTTCACACAGTTTTCATGTAATTCCACATATTTTTCAAATCCATTTGAACATCGTGAGAAATACTCTATCCAATGATGCATGGTTACATGGGATGATCTTTACGATTTTCACTACCTGGGAGCAAAACCTATATCAGGCCTAGGAACCCACTTTTCTTCCTCTTTTGTCCCCGAACCCCTAGAACACCCTGATCCTTATCTTAGACTTTTGGAAACACCTTTTTATCCCAAAAAGAAGAGGCCAAACAAAAACTTAAACAAAAACTTTCCTTAAGAAGATCTGGGATCTTACAACCTCCCCACCTTATAATGGCTCATTCTTGAGCCACTCTTCTGAGAATCCCCAAACTTCAGTTACAAGGGATCACACTATGGTGCCTGCCTATACATACCCACTTCCCATGTTTCTTTTTTTACATCACAAGGCCAGTAACCATAGGCAAAGGGCACTGAATTTCCCCTTATGGCTTCTTCAACACAACCCACAACACAAACTAGAAAATATATTGAAGGATGCATCAACATCAACCATTCTCACCATGGGAGTTTTATGGGAGAAACGTAGATGAAACCACTTTACTCACAACACATGGAAACTTAACACCCAACAACGCATCAACATGGAGGAACCAATCAACACCTCATCAGCCTGATCCTCTACACAACACATGACCCAAATCACATGGCATCATTTTTCATATTCCCCCAACTCCAATGGTGAAAAAACACAGTATCAGCCAATTGAAAACACACGTTTCTTCCCACCACGTTTTCTAAAGATTTCATTCCAAAACATTACAACCTAGCTCCAGCCCACTCTTCCTAGTACTCGGCCAAGTAAAATCATTCCATAGCTCAATAACTAGCCTAACTCACCCGATCGGTGACCACTCGAGTCCTTCCAACCCAAAACTCGGATCATGTAATCAACCAACCATTTATCTAGTATGGTTCTCTCCACCATTCTCAGTTACATGGAACCTCCACTTTCAAAAAAAGACCACAAGAACTCAACACAACTTTCTCTTCACCTAACATAATCCAACTCACCATGCCCAAGAATCCATAAGGCATTACCATACATTGGAATTCAGCCACACCGTCGATACAATTTGAGAGGACATTCCTCAATTATCCATCCAAGGACTAAGATCAACTTGACCACACATAGGTTCAACTTCATTTAAAAATTCACTTTCCACTACAACATAAACCTGGAGGTGGGACACTCTCACCACACTCATTCAAGTTTACAATCTCAATTTGGAACACACCCAACTAGATTGTTCCAGAACACCCACCATCAACAGATGGTACGCTACCTCTTTCTCCCACCTTCCTAAGGTGCTTACTGACTTGAATACTAAAGTTATCATCCCAAACACCCACTGAGGTCATTTCATGAATTCTAATAGAATTACATCATCAAGGAATTACTTCCCTCTAGACCGTGATTGGGCTTCAGACTCAGAATTCCACCACATCACATGGAAAAGGTTTAGTCAACGCCACGACGATTCAAATCCTCACAAGGAAAAATTACCTAGGTCTAACAACAAACTTTGTTGGAGTTATAGAAACCCAAATTCTCTTGCAACAACCTATTTTCATATCCAACCACACCCACATACAACATAGAACATACATCACAAGCTTCACACGAAAATGCGTGGAGCTCAAGAAAACACTTGGATCATCAGACACCACATCCATGGCCTACATGCCTCTCTATGGATCCTGACATACACCACACATCTTCCTCGTTGACACCCCAATGCCACTACGTCAACTCGATGTTATACTCTCCCCATATAGGACTAATGTATCTCTCCCATCCTAGGAGTGTTTTTTCCACCACTCTCAAGAGGGATTCCAACCGTCTTTTATTATGCTCGATTACAAGCTGGACCACAACCCCAGACATGGACATCCATCTTTTTCCCATAATAAGAAAATGAACGTCAGCTAGTTCCCCTTCCTATCTTCTGTGAACGTTACCCATGATGTTTGTCGACATTCGGTCCATTTCGAGGACCTCACCCAAACCCATTAAGGGTGAACATCCCATCATCAGGCTTTACACTTACCACTCCCATGCACGTAAACACCATGATGTCCCTCATCCAACCAAACACCATCATGTCTCTTGGCGTGATCTAGATATTCTCAAAATACATGGGATGATGTCAAGGTGTTGGGAATTCTTTTCACTAGCTGAGGTATGATAATAAGTTGTTGAAGAACACCAACACCAAATTATCAATTTTTGAAGTCAAGCTATGGGACACCATAACCTTCCAGGGACATCAGGCTTCCCTATCGAACTAGTCTCATCAACACTTAACCACCACAACTCAGGTGTGATTTCCAAACAAATTCAACCATCACTCCACAAAAAAACCACCAAGAAGTGGTGAATCAATGTTTCTTATGGAACTACTTCCACCTCCCTACTCGAGTTATTCTGATGCGTCCCTTCTAGCTAACAACCGAAACAGAACTGTCTATCACACCAATCAAACCATTAGTCTCTCAAAAAAAAACTTTAACATGTATAAATATCATCACCATCTTACTTGACTAACAATGTCTATTGGTTAATCAGTCTCATCAACCCTAATACAGCCTCTGCATCTCACCCGAAAACCCAATGATTTACACTAACATTTTTGGCCACGTGACCACCCTCACCTCAAGTGCCACCATCGAATGAAATCATATAACCAAAATTCTGCCACCCTTGTATTATTTGGATGAAAATAACTCCTAGACCTCGATTAGTCATTATACAATTGGTTGGTCAGGCATCCATACAATAAAACCCTTCAAAAAATATCCTTACCTTCTATCACAAACACTGGGGTGCCCTTCTAAAATAGACAGAGCATAACTATACCATTCAAAAAAACATTGGGTACTTAGTAAACATTGACACCACATCTGAATTATCTCCCATGATTCATAATCCAAGGTACATACACCACTGGCCTAACCTACCACAAGGTCACCCTTGATTATCAGAAACTATCATCCCATAACCACAACTCTAGGGGCATAGCCATCAATCAACATTCCCACTTTGACCTCCACGTCAATCCTGCACCATGGACCACTATTTGTACCACAATCAAATTCCAAAACATCTACATATCATGACACGAAAAAAGAAATGCTCAGGAAGGGAACTCTCACTCCCATTACTATGTACACTATGCATAGTATACCAAACAACCATATACTCTAGGTTCCACACCAAAGGTGTACACATTCATCAGCACTACGGAAAAAAATCCCTCAGTGATTTGAGACACAACTCGCATGGTCTCTACTCACATGGTCACCAATACCCATAAACCATCCTTAGGGTCCCGCATGTACTCCATATGGTCACAGACTCTGAGAGTTTAATCACTAAAATCTCCAAAAAACACATCGCAACCCAAAGGCCACATACCTACCAAGGGTTACCTAAACACACCACCTAGGCTATATAGTAAACAGTAATGCCTCACAATCCAAGCCCAATTTCTCAACTGGGGAAATATCACTGCCCGTACCTACACATAAAAGGATCAAATAGACAACGAAAAGGACACCCACATTTTAACTCAACCATTCTAATTTTTAACTTATCATTCACCCAACACATTGAATAATGGCCAACATGATTTAACTATAGATGGAAAAGCTATCAAACTATCAACCTTAAACAACCCTTTATTCATGCTCCATCCCAACAGTCATCATCACACTTAGAACACTACCCTTTCCATACCTACCACGGTCATGGTCTACATGGGGTAATAAATTCACATTATCAAAAGAGTTTTCTCAACACATATTCGACACAATTTTTTTACAACATGATTCCATCCCTCTTAGGCACATTTCCAATTTTCCAACTTGTTACAATCATAATTTTATTACATTTACAACTTTATTTATGAATAAAAATCATTAAAAAATTTACCATCATTATGAAATTCTTTTTCTTTTAGACACTGAATCAACCTTTACAATTTATCACAACCCAAAATTTTATCCTTGATCATAGCATTTCTTTATAGACAATATTCTTTAACGATTAATTTTTATTATTTTCATTCAAACACATTTGTTACCATTGTAAGGAATCATTTTCTTCATATTTATTAAATAAGTAAAATGTATTCGACTCTCTATTCCACACACACCCATCCTGTGTGTGCCTATAATGATGCATGCCACATATATCCTTATGTGCCTAAAATGATGCATGAACTCACAACCCCATTACATTCCATCAATGAGAGAAATATCATCAATGAATCAAATCACACAATATTAGCATCACCTAAAATTGAAATATAATTCAACAGTAATAACACACATTAAGAAAAACAATTCCCACCTAGGGTGACTTGGGATTTCTCACATATGTGGGTTAGCTGCTCCCAATGATGACATCATTACCAAGGATCGAACATCCTAATATCAAATATACCATCCCCAAATTGTAATAAGAGAAACGAACTCCTTTGATACCACTTTGTAACATCCCTTCCTAGAAGCCACTAAACCAATGCCACAATTTGTGTTGTCATATGACCATAATTGTGCCTCCTTATATGTTGGAGGTTTCTGACTAGAAGTGAGGGTCCAATGAGTCACGTGGAGATACTATACCCTGTTTACCAGAGTAAGAAACAATATAAAAAAATGTAAATAGTGGAAATGATATGAAAAACCAACAACATGCATAACAAAAGTTTCCCCAAATGGGGTACAAACACTAAACAATTATGAAAATGCCACGCCTTTATACTAGTGAGAGTGAAAGAAACCCAAAATAAAACTAAAAACCAAAACTCCAAAATTTTATTAACACTAAGTCTGAGTCTCCCTCAATGTATTCCATGATCCCAACTCAAAATCATAGAGTAGGGCATCTGCCCAAGTCCAGACCTACAACCATGAGATCTACTGGGGTACCCAACGGCGGCCCGAGCAGGGTGTGAGTAAAAAATTCAATAGGCCACCACCAATGTTGTCTACAAAATATCCAGTATAATAGATAATGCATGAAATTATAAAATTTAAGGCAATAAACGAAGGGACAGTTTGGGTGCCATAACATAACATGGTTCATTTTAATTCATTTCTAGAATTTATCCCAATTACATATTTTATACCATCTTCATTTCATAAGCCATATTAATCACATGTTCCACGGGTTAGGAATAAGTATCATCAAGACATTTGTATAAGTCATTCAATCACAATGCATAGTAAAAAAATACATGTACCTCTTTCACTATGGCCACACATATAACATCAATACATTATCATCACCTTGAAGCCTCAGTCTAGGTGGAATGCAATCGTTAGGGGAATAGAGCCTCTGTCACCTTCCCTAACCCTTGCATTTTGGGGTGGATATTAGAGCTATAATCTAACTCATCCACTGGGCGTAGAACCACAAATTAATACCCCACTCTTCCAAGCCATGGTCACATTATTATTTATCAATAACACCAACCACACCATAACACAACATAACATGAACAATTCCATTGAAAATCATCATTCACATTGGATAGAAAACATGAGAATCAATACTATGCCTTAACTCATTAAAAAAATTTCCAATTATAATTCATTTCTATTTAGCCAATTTTCCATTTTTGTGCCTTAACCCATTAGGTGTTTTCAATGACCTCTTTTCCTTATAAAAATTCATCATTTACCATTCATTAACCCATTTATCCCATTTATCATTTCACAACAATTTACCCATTTATGCACATCAAGTACATTTCTCATGTCACTTAATATAATCACTTTATTTCCTTCAATAATTTATGTGTACCACATAATTTTCCGGTATTAACCCATTCCAAAAAAATCATCCATTTTATTATTATATCCCATTAACACATTACCCATTTCCCATTCAATTACATAATTTCAAATTCACCATTTCATATACCCTAATCCCCATAGAAATTTCTAAAAAAAAATTCATGACACAATCAACAAAATCTCTTTCAACCCAATTACCCATTTTCATGTCATTCTAGCAACACATTATGCCTTTTTCACCCTATGCATAACTTTCATTATTCCATTTGAAACTTAATAAACTAATAAAACCTATTCTACATAGGTTCCACATCGTTATTCGACAACCAATCACTTAACCCTACCGCACTCTAGGTATAGGTTTGCCGGCGAACCCGATGGGTGGACCTAAAATGGTCAAGTCATCCTAAAAACATCCCATATGTATCATGAGGGTTTCAATTGGTCACTTAGATACTCATTTTTATCAAACACTTCAACAGAACCAAGAAGACAGGAAGGGAAAATCAATAACACCAACTTCTGTGCCCAAATCCAATGTAAAAATAAGGGATAAAACTTATAGGCCACCTACATAATATCCATTGGTGAACACACTCTAAAAAATTACCTTAGATCTAGTTTCAAGCACCCCTTCAAGTCTCAACCTAAATTTCTCTGGAATATAAATGGTTTAGTGATTCAGATCGAGATAAGAGAAACCACAAGCCCTAATACGAAAAGAGAAGGGAGGAGAGGATTAGACTTACTAAAGGATTATATCCACAAACAACGGTGATCCAAATGTCCATGAATCTAATGAGAACCACCCTTGGGATGATTTTTTCATCCCATCTCATCACCCCCTTCTCAAAGTTTCTCGGGAATTCCACACAGTTTTCCAAACCGTGTGAAAATCGTGTGTAAGCCTCTATCTGTGGATGCATTGTTACCTGGGATGCTCTGCACGAGTTGCACTAACCATGTACAAATCATGAAAAAATCCCAGTATCCCCATATTCTTCCTCTTTCATGTCTCAAACCCCTGGAACACCCTAATCCTTCACATGAACTTTGGGAAACACTTATTTACCCCAAAAAGAAGAGGCTAAACAAAAAATTAAACCAAAAAACACCTTAAGAAGATCATGGATCTTATACCTAGGTACCAAAAATATGGTTTATGATAGAAAGAATTGATTTTGGTGTCTAGGTATGAGATGATTCACTATTTATTTTGCCTCTCATTGCTACTGTTGACAATATATCAAGGCTGATCACCAGAGACCATCGAGTTTTATTAATCCACATCCAATGCCAACGTGGAAGTATGATGTGATTTATATAGAGATTATGGATTTGTTTCCCTATAAATAGAGAATTATTAATGTGATATGTGTTGTGATCAAGATTCATACCAAATTGGATTAGTTTATATCCATTCGTGACACACAAAAAAGCTATGTAATAGAAAAATCATAATATGAATTTTTTATTTTATTTTTAAAGAGGTCCATCTATCATAGTCTCCCATAGAGATATCCATTTTAATTCCTTATTTTGAAGAGGATACTTGGTCACACTAGGATATCAGGTTCATTTTAATATAGCATAACACTAGTAGAAAGATAACTAGATTGTGAGATCTATATACATCCTTTAGAATATGCTTCATTACAATGACCCAGATTTTGGTGGGGGATTGGGATGATCATTTAAGAATAGTTGAGTTCTCATATAACTATAGTTACCATTATGTGATTATAATGGATCCTTTTAACTCTTTTTATGTTTTTCCTCGTAAATATCAATTTTCTTGGCTGAATATCAATAAATTTTCCTTGATAGCAATGAACATGTTTATGGAGATGACATTAAGGATTTAATTGGGTCGTGAAAGGATGTTGATGGTAAATTGTAAAAATAAAAAATATTCTGATCATCATTATAGACTATAAGATTTTTCAATTGGTGACCAGGTGTTCTTGATATTTTCAACTCGTTTAGGACATTGATGGTTTCAGTAGTAAGGGAATCTTGGTACTCATTTTTTAGGACTTTTTGAGGTGGTTGAGAAGGTGGTGAATCTATATTACCACTTACAAATTATTCCATAGATATTATTGATACATAAAGTGTTCATTTCATCTCATCTATGGGAATATATCTCTGATCCATATAATATTTTGAGCTGGAGTGAACTTGATTTTTGATCAGGATTTTTTCATGACATAGCATCTAGAAAAGATAGATAACTCTTTGAAAAGGTTCTTCTTGGTAGGACGATATGATTGGTCTGAGTGATATAGATGCAAGGTTCTGATACACATGCGACATGGTAGAGATATAAACTGATGAGAGAGAGAGAGTTGCCTCATCTTTTTTGATATGGAAACGTCTTGACATGATTTATGGGAGAATAATTTTTCTATGGTCAGGTGGGTGTAACATTATTTTAATAGATTTTAGGTAGTCATAGACTCTTATTTTTTATCATGATTTTGTTCGGGTTTATCTCAATATGTTTTGGCTATAAATAAATTTTTTTGTAAGTTTCTTGGTTATGAAAAATTAACCAACAGTTTTCCCAAATCATGGTGACACCCAATGAAACCCATGAAAACCTAAACTATGGAGGTTTTCACAGTTGGTATGCTATTTGAAAAATATTGTTCCCATCTAGTATAAATCTTTCACCCATGTATTTTTGGGAACTATTATGTTTCATGGTTTCCCTTACCATGAGACATTAGCCTACAAACCATGTGCACGAGTCTTTTAATTTAGGAAAATTATTTTAAAAATTATTGAACCCTTTTTTAACCTCCCTCTTGACCCTAAATCATCATATCATGAATTTCTAGGTTCTAGAGGCTCTCGAGAGCCATTTTTTCTCCTCTAAACCTAGTATTAGAATAATAAAATCATCAATGGAATATTTGACCCATCTCTAGATTGTGGATCTCCTACCATTAATTCTCTCTTGATCACACTTTCTTTCTTATAGAGAGTTTGTCAGATCATCATGTGTTTTAGGGATCTAAATTACATTATTTTAGATCACGATTCTCAGTTGGATATAATTATCTCCATGTTAATCGTTAATTGTTGGAAAATCCCACTGTGAGTTTTGATTTTTTATACTTTGAATAAAGGAAGGTGGTTTCTTTTGATATTGGTCATTTGATTAAACTTGAATTTCTTTTGATATATTAAACTTATTACAGTTGTAATATGAAAACACAATTTGATAAATATTGAATTGGAATGTGATATAGTAAGTATTTTGGGAAAAATTCCCATTTCCAATGGAATTTTATTTTGGGGAATACATTGAAACTGATGTGATTGATTATTTGACATGTAATTTTTTAGGAAAATTGGTTAAATTTATTTTTTAAAAACCCATGGTTGGTTTTCAATCGAAAAGGATTAAATCTATTAAAAACCCCATGTTTTAGTTTTGAATGTTAATTTTTTGTTTGAAAAGATAAATTGGGATATTTAACCTTAAGTAATGATGGATTTTAAATCAGTTGATTCCCCAATTTTTTACTAATTGATTGAGAAAATGAGAGCCAATGTAGTTACTGGGTCATTCAGGACAAGAAAGATATGAGGATAATTCTAATTAAATAGATTGATTAAGAAAACTCTAAAAGAACCTATTTTATCATATATTATCCCAGATGTAATTTTGATGAGTCTTAGTTGGAATATTCTTTTGGTGAATGTGTAAACATATTCCATGATCAGTGTTATGACATTGTGGGGATCCTCTAACTTGTAATTATCATACCATAAGGAATATGACCATGGTGATAGTTTTGTATACATTAATATATATATATATATATTCCATTTTTGGTGAAACTATTTTATTCATTCCTACATTATTATAGTAACTATTTAATTTAAAATATTTATTAAAATAGTTTTGAAATGTTTTCCTTCATTCGAAATGAATGCATCTTTTGTTTTAAATATGATAATGTTAGAAAATGTCTATATTATATAATATTTAAATAATTATTTGGTTTAATATTATGTAAAATTATTATGGATCACCTACTAAGACCGTACTATGATTTATATCTCACACCCTTTCGTTTCCTTATACTGTTTGTAGATTTTCTTTTTCTAGGTCCGAGTAAATGGAAAGCGTCCATTGGAGGAGGGGGAAGTTATGGATTATTTTTTCACAGATTGATTATTTCTTTGGATTTTTGATTTTTTCCTTTCATACTCTAAGTAATTTAATGATGTGCTATTTTTGGTTTTTTATATTCATGTTTGATTTTTGGCAGTATATATCATTGTAGTTTTGAGAATATTGATATGTATCTATTCCCTTCCAATGTTTTTTGGAAAACTCATTCCCTATTTTATATTGTATGATTCCATGTGATAGTTTTAAACCCATGTGGATCATGAATGCCCTTCAATTTATTTTAGTGTCAACTCAGGTTTCACATTACGAGGGTTTCTAGTCTAGTTCATGAAATTAATTTATTAGACGGTTTCCTTCTAAATAGGATTTGATTGTCCTAACTACACTGGCTAATAAAATTATCAATGTTGACCTAAACTCTTATAGAAAATATCCCCTCACTAAAAATTATATGAGGTTTGATTTGGGGCATGTCAAGATATTTAGTAACGACTAGATCACTTAGTTTGGGGTCACCCACAAATTCCAATCAAGCGCATTCTGGTTCTCAATATCTAAACATTCATTAATTCACTTTGGGTTTTAACCCCTCAATGAAAAAAAACATGGTTAACTTTTTTTTGTAAGAAATTAGATATGTTAAAATACACTATAAGGAGATCAACCCTTAAACTATAGAACATGTGAGTGCATGTAGTATGATTTTAAACTACAAAGAATATATTCCACCTAGCATGGAATCAAATTGCCCAAAGTAGTATGTTTCTAAAACATATCATCTCTATGTACAATAAAACATTACGTAAGACCCCCAATATGTGGTAAGTTAACTAAAAATCAATTTTAGTATAAAATGTGTCATATTTTAAAGAGTTTTAATCGAGTGTTGGTCCGTCTTTGTTCACATATGTTTTTCTATGATGGTTTCATCATTGAGATGAGGAGATCTCATTTAGTGAATGATCAAAATCTGTATGAAATATCACATATATGTGTCCTCACTACAACAACCCAAGATTAAAATATATAAATAAAAAGCGTATTTAATAAAGTATTTGTTACATTCAATAAACAGTCTTAAAAACCGTGGACCAAAGTGTTTATTTTATTGAAGACTAGATACATAATCGTACTACTTTACAAAAAATATCACCATTTCTCCAAAACCATTCAACTCTGGAAAATCCTCATGAAATATCATATGACCTAATCATCTTCATAACTCTGGTAATGGAAATATAAGAGGAGTGAAATATAATTCTCAATTACGGAGACATATCAAATACTCATAATTTTTAGATCATAACTATGATGAAAAAAATTAGTAAGGGACAAATTTCTTTATAAACATCATGAGGTGATAATTGGAAATAACAAAACATTATTGAGAACTAAGGTAATGTAATATGAAAATAAGACCAAATAATGGTCATCAAAACATGGATTAAAAACATATTGAAAGAATTAAATCAGTATTTAAGAATGTTTAATATATGTATAAAATGAAATGTCATAAATATTTGGAATTATTTTGAATATATGGATTATTTTAGATAAGTACTAGAAAAATATAATCATAATAAGACATTGTAAACAAATCAATATATGTTTACCCATTACTTTTTTCAACAAATCCAAGAATGTCCACCCTTTATTTTTTTGAAAAATCCTTGTGTGACAACTCATCATTATATAATATGATATGAAACCATAACTACTATTTTAGATTTTGATATAGGAACCCACACATAATCATCTGTACATATGAGTTACATTAAAATCTAAATCATTTATTTTTCAATAAATTTCCCATTATAAGAAAAATAGGTTTTATAATAGTTTAAAATGGTATCACATAAAGAAAGAAATTATCATTTTATACTAAAAACACAATCACTCCAAAAATTGAATATATTTGGTGATTTTTAAACCATAACTTTACTATATTGGAATACTATTGATATGAGAGAAAACTCACAAAAAGGACTTTTCTTAAAAAATAATTCATAATATCATCATAAAAATATGTGATTTTTTTGAAACATTTAAAATAATTTAACATGTATAGAGAATTTCTTAAAACGTTTATTTGGGAATATTACATTATAATAAATTTATATGGAATTATTAATTTTTCAAAATATGATGTATATGGGAAAAATAAATGATCATTGAATGGAAAAGCCTTTGAAATATTTGAAAATCCCTTTACTGAAAACCTATATCAGTAAAAGGAAGTAAAAAACCATTGATTTAAAATAAAGATAAATATAATTATCAATAGAGATAAAAACAATTTGACTTTTCACTTGGTAATGGGTAACATTTGTGGGAAGTAAAAACATTTATATGGAGGGGAAATCCATTAAAAGGGATGATTAATATTCATAACAAAAAACAATTCCCCAAAAAAATATTCACAAATTATGAATAATGAGGTGTGAAACATGAATTAAAAATAAAATAAGGATTAAATAAAACATAAATTTAGCCATAAATATATATGATCGTACATGAACATGTTTTAGATAAAGACAAATGATTATGACCTAATGGAAGGATTTTAGTAATGAAAGCCCCAAATCGTTACTGCCTCTTAGTTGAATGCACTCTATAATTATGTATTATAAAAAATTGTATTAGTACCCTATATAATAACCTTATTAATTTTTTTTAAATTTTTATGTAAATCCTTTTAAAAAAATTAATACACTTATATTAATAAGTTTTCAAATATTTACAAAATTGTGTCTTATAAATATTGGTCGTTTTGAAATAGTTTAGTAATGATGTTGTTTTTCTTCATAATTATCCTAACAAGTCATTATTACTATATAATAATATGTAATTGAATATATGTTTACAAATAATTTTTAAAATAATAATATCATTAATAAATTTTTTTGGTTACATTTTGTCATGATGAAATAGAATAATAACTCTTTTTTATTGAGTTTTATATATAATTGGTGATATATTAATAAAATTAATAGATATTAATTCTATGACTGAGTAATGATTTTAAAATATTGAATATAATATTATTACATGGTTTTACAAAAATTCAATGTCCCTTAATAATCAGTGAAATAAATATTATGACATAAATCATGTACATGGTAAAAGTGAGATAAATAAGAGTATGTTATATTGATTTAACAATTTGGAGAAAATTATTATATAATTTTAATATTACCCTAGAATAATTCTAAACATATAATAAGTATCATATATATTCATTAAACTCATTTATATAGTCATATAATATGGGTTGTTATGAAAAATTCAATTTGTTGTTTGTGGAATGAATGAGAGGAATGATGGTATATGTGAAATGATAATTTATTAACATTAATTTTGACATATTAAATATATTTATTCATAAAAACTATCTTCCAAACTATCCTTTAGTTATGGTGATAGAAAATGAACCACATATCTCTACGGAGGCAGTGCTCTGCATGTTCACACAATCGATGTCAATTTATTTCCTTAGTCTATGGAAATGTTCGAATTTTTTTTACTGTAACATATTTTAATTATAATTATTATATGTATTTATTTATATTAACATTGTAAGAAAATATTTTACCAAGGATTGGAATAAACTAAATGACCATGAAAATGTAATACTGACAATGGACACTTGAGTTTTTCAGTGGAAAACTCCTTGGAAGTGATGGCGTTAAGAAAACATATGGTTTCCATAAGAATATATATGTTAGGTAGGGTTTTATTAGATTAAATATAATGAGTTTTTTGAAGGAATAATAATATTATGTGTAAATTTTAAGGGTTTAAGTGGTATCCTATTATATGAAAAATAAAATGGATCATTTAGAAACATACTTCATTTTTAAATATATCCAGGTCACTATTATAGGGTAAATGGATCAAAAATTAATAGAGAGGGGGTGTGGAAAGAACTAAGGCTGAATGTACTTCAATTAATTAATTTTTATATAACGTATGAGTGGTTTATCTCTTTTTTTACTTTTAACCTTTTGACCAAAATAACTTTTACCTTAGTAATTAATTTTGAACCTTAGTAATTAACAGTAACGAAAAAAATTCTTATTTGTTCCTTTTAAACAAATCTAACCTTATTACTTAAAATATGAAAATAATTCTAACAAATGAAATTTTTAAATGTGTGAAATACTATTCTAAAAATAAACACACATAATCGCATAAAAATAGTTTTTATAAGAAAATGATTTTAAGATTTGAGTTTATATATAATATATAATTAACTTTGATATTGATTTTATTGGAATAAATTTATCTTTTATAATAAATAAAAGGTATGAGTTTTTCATGGAAATTAATTTATTAATTTCCTAACATAAATATATAATTGAAGGAAAATTTGAGAAACAATATTTTAATTAATGTAACCATTTGATTTAGTTTTATAAACATTTTATATTTTTATATAATTTAAAATAATATATTAAGATTTATAATAATATTCCTTAGATACCTATTTTATTCCATTAATGGTTTTTTATCTTATTGGATAAATTATATAATGAGAAAATCATAAAAAACTATAATTTTCACAAAATACATATTATATTGACTGAAAATTAACCTCTTTAATGAAAAAAATTCTTTTAAGTGTATTTTGTTATGAAGATTTAAAAAAATTTATTTTATTTTATAAAATTATAATTATTGGAATATTAAATATATATTTTGGAGGAAAATAGATAATATAATGAAAATGGGTTTTATTTAAAACAAAATTTTCAATATTAACTCTTATTAATTATATACATTCTAAATATTTATTGGTTTTCAATCTTTGTATTTTTAACATATTTATTAATAATTTTCTATTAATATATTGTGGTTTATTTTTATTATGTGGGATTTGTAACAAATGTTGTAAAACATAATATCAGTATTGAAATGTCTATAATATCAAGTCATTACATTCTACCATTCTAACAAAATTTCATCCTTTAAATTTTATAATATATTGGTTATAATATAGGGTAATTTTCTCTCATCACATCCTTATGTTCCCACATAGCTTCTAAAAAAAACTCTCTATATAACCTTTACCATATGTGTGGTCTTGTTTCACTATACCTTATCTCGATGATCCATGATCTCCATGGGTTTTTCTTCATAGGTGTGGTCATATTAGAATTCCATATAATTATAATTTTCTACAGGTGATGGATCTATTATGTTATTCCTCAGAAACAACTCATGGATGACAACATGCACTCATGAGATGTGAATATGGAGTGCTAAATGATAAGATAAAAATATAACATTATCAAAAATCTTGAATGTTTTTATGTATATACCTATCTTGTTCACATTCATCACAAATATTATCACCTATTTCCATTGTGATATTCAGGTAAATACCTTATCTCTAACATTAATCTATATATCTCATTTATTATTATCATTATAGAACTTATGTCAAGTTTGTGATACTTCTATATTCTATTGAATGGTCTGAACATTCAATATCAATTATTTGAAAAGTTTAGGACCATTTTTTTCCTCTCTCCAACTCCATACCAACATATTGGAGTCTCAAATATATTTCCCAATAGAGACTCATATAGTATAACCCAAAAAGCGTAGCCAGAGGAAAAACCTATGAGCATTTATTAATAAAAGAAAAGTTTATTACCAAAGAACCACATACCCAACAGAACAACTACATCACATCAGAACCAAACCCATCACCATCACCATGATAAAAAACATCCTCCATAGTCGACGACTCCCACCCCAAGCTTTCATAGTGCTTCAAAACATTGGCATACTTCCTTCTCAGGTTCAATCTCTCCAACGAGAGAAATTCACTAGTAAAAATATCACAGACATCTCCACCTTCTTTATACATAGAGGATCTAGTGGTCAATGGCTTCGGTAGATAGGAGTAGTCTTTCCTCGATCTTCTTCGTGGTGATAAAGGTGCCTCCTCCTGGTGTTCAGACAAGACCTTCTTCCCCCCTCCCCCCGCAAAACATCACTATATGTGGGTCTGACAGAACCCTCATTTTCATTTTCACTATCAGAAACATCCCCCCATATACCAGGGGCATGCATATACTGATATTTCGTCATCCGGCTTTACGGAAGCTGGCAGCCCGTGTCAGTCATTTCAAGACACTGTGGTTGGTCCAACACCTCTTGTCATGCACAATTCCCATTTCCCACTTCCTTATTCACTAGATCATAATTCTGACATGCGCATAACCCATCCCCCATTTCACCAATCACATCATCCTCATTCTGAATCTGTGCGCCAGCTTCCACACTCTCAGTCTCCAATCCATGAAAGCGGTTCCATGTGGACACTGAGTGAATCACCTCAATAGCCCACCCACAGACACCTGAATCCTCCACTAGTAGACGAACATCACAATCCCGGATAGAAACAAAAGTCCTAACATCTTCAGCTTCCATTGAGGACCCCCTCCTTTCATTGGTCACCTTGCCACTGCTACACTCCCTCACCATAGCAGCTGCTCCATCAAATGATCCACCTTCATGGCCGAGATAAAGTGGAGAAAGGCCATAATCAATGGACCCTATATCCTTCTGTTTCTCCCCTATAGCCATCAGTATTCCTAATGCCATTCCAGTAGCAGTAACACTTCTGTTCGCAGTTCCCTGGACACCATTCCCCAATTACAGGTCCTGCTTCAACGAGTTTAACACCACAGACAGTAGAGGATTTGCCGAAAATTCACCTAGCTTTACAGATGCAGTTTGGGGCCAAGTCCTACATTTCCTACCAGATCATCTATAGCAGACATCATCCTCCTATCACCAGGTATGCCTAGAATTTTCTCTATGCATGGTGCCCTCTTGATAACACATCCACCATGAAACCTATCATCTAAATGCCCCAACCTATTACAGGTAGTGAAGTAGTCAATCCATGACTCATACACCACTGCCTGCTTCCATTTGAATTTTTGGCCCACCAAAATCCAGACCTAGTCAACCAGCAGTCTCGAGATATCTACCTTAACACAAAATCGAGGATTTATCGGGTGATTCACCATTGCTATTCGAACATCAGAGCACAAGAATCACCCAACTAGGTTCCTAAGAAAGCGTATAATTATAGGGTTTTGGAAAGGTAAAGGCAAGTGAGAGAGACACACACAAATCGGGATAGTGGTTGGATCGTGATTCATACAGAGATCAAACTTCCGTCATAGGAGAAGAAATTTACAACTGTTGCATCGCCTGGGTGCACCAGACCACGCATGTATCAAATCATCCTCCGAGGTGAAACAGATCATCAAATGCCGACTGTCCTAGAGACCGATGACCACATGATCTTTCATGTCCCATTTTCCAAAAATGAACCAATCAAAATCATCTACTGACGGTCTCTCAGAATTGAACCTAGCCACCAGAGTTAGGTCTAGATAGCTCGTCACCTCAGAGAATTACGACACCGAAATTGGGAGTTGAGGATTCCCAAGATGGAGATCCGGATCCTTCGGGCTCACTGCTATCACCAGGAACTTCGGGAGATACATAGGATTGGAAAATGGAACATAGGGGGTTCGCGAACTTTATGGCGGGCAATCCCCCCCTTCCCACATCCATCATACGTGTAAATTTATCAAACAAAATCTAATCATATTCCCTTGAGTTTTTATTTTCCTCTCGAAATAGATCTCTCTATGAGAATGATATAGAGTGTTAAAGAATATATATTCCTCCATATCTTTCTAATTACATCTCAAAATGATCAAGTTACACAATATATCCCAATCAAATATAATGGATAGAGACTCTATATATATGTTTACCACATCCCCAATAAATATATTGTTGAGTTGATACAGGGAGAAATATTATTTGATGGTAGTAAGATACATTGGCTTTTAAAAGTGATTGACTAAATCCCATATAGAGCTGCGACCTTTTGAAGTCTAGTGTTGTTTAATGATGAATTCCATGATGATTGTTTCCCATTTACATACAGTTTTGGATAATATTTTCATCATTACAATAGAATTATATTCTGATGGAATAAATGTTTGACATACTAAGAATGGAGATAAATAATCCATGATTACTCCCTTCAAATTATCCAACCCAAAATATTTTTTTAGATCTCTGTATAACATTATGTTATGATTAAAATAGAAAAATATGATCTATAAGAATCATCAATTAGATCCTTCTCCATTTTTTGTTTTCATGGGACTCATATTATTGTTCAAAATATTATAAATATATCATTACTGTAACACCCCGAGATTTTATGAGAAATATTATTTTTAAATTCATTGATATCTTCTATAGTACGCTACACCACGATTAGCTTGCACTATACATAACACCATATTATCTTGTAGTATACGCAATAATTATTCTTGGCTTGTGTTGCAAGCAAGAGCGACCTTCTTCCATAGCATGTATTGTACGCAATACTGAGTTTCACAAAATAAAGATATATTGTTATAATATTATTATGAACAAGCTGTTATGAATATTATTAACAACATATTGAATTTTATAACATTATCATTCATCTTACATATATTTTCGAACATGGTATGAGAACAAAATAAAAGTTTTGGGTGAAATATGTATTTTTTGCAAAGTTTTAACTTTTAAAAAACTGTTTTCTCAACAGCGTGATTAACATTAAATTAGATAATGCAACTTCTGTGTTTTGAATTTAGAAAAATGGATTCCATATTTGGAATGAGTAGGTCCAGGTTATGTTAATAAGAATCTTTTTATTTTAAGACATTATGAATAGTAACTACAGTAATTTTTATTTACTACAGATAAAGGTAAATAGAGTAAACAAGGGTAAAAATAATATTATAAAATTACCCTAACACCTGAAAAAATTCTATTAGATGAATAAAAGAAGACCCATATCACCTAAGATTTAGAATAGATTCATTTCATGCACTTTTTACCATGAAAATGGTGTAATTATTATAAAAACCAAAGAAAGTGACCACATGTCACTCTCTTATATCTTTTAAGTGTAATAAATTTACATTTGTGATAAGCTTCATAAAAAATCAAAACTAAATGGTCACCAGAAAGATAATAAAATTATCTACATGATGTTAATTTATTTAGAATTTTTAGGGATTAAATAATTTTCATTAATGGTGACACAATAGTGATGTAGAAATTATTTTATTGATTGAAATATCAAATAATTGGTTTTAAAAATATAACAAAAAATATTATATGTACTATTTAATGTGATCCACGAATTTTTATGATGAATATTACATGTTAGATATCTATTAAATATTTTTTTCGAATATATCTTCTCTGTGGAGTTTATTTAATTTCAAATAATTGAATAGTGTCAAAATTGACACTATTGATATTTTATAAAAATAACATATTATTAAATTGTTTAAAAATCACAAAAAATATTTAAAAATTATAAATTTAAATTTATATATTCTAAAATGTCATAAATTATCCACTTATGGACAATTAACAACACATATGTACTTATTTATAACAATTTAAAATTTAGAATATTATTACCAGAATTAAAATAAAATTGATTAAATAAGGATAAAAAAGTTAATAAGTTTTAAAATAAATTCCAAAATTCTCTAAATTTCATTGGTTGATTATATTAAAACCCTATATCATATAATATTATAATTGATTTATTTTTGGAGGTTTTTATGTTAGGTTTGATTTTATTATTAATTAATATTTTTGAGGTTTCAAAAAGTGCCCCTCTCTTCTCTTATAAAAGGGAACCTACTCCCACTCTTATTCACAAAATTTCGAGACATCCAGATTGGAAAAAACCTAACCATTTATCTTATACACATCACTAGAAACATACTAGAGGTACTAGTATTTTTATAAGACCATCTTTAGTGCCCTAAGAGGAGGTTTAGAAGAGGCACATCGAAGAAGAGGTAATATCCTTTACCGATTCTTTCAAATTTATTTCTTATTCTACATCCTATTTTTTATTCATTTAATTATAAAGTAATAACATCAGTATCACTCATATACTGATATGTTATTATAAATATTAAATAACCCCATTTCATATTCTATCCATCCTAAGGAAAATGAAATCACCACGCGTGCGTACGTACGTAATACCGTCTCCCCGCTGTGGTATAATCTGTTTTCCGCCACCACCTTACTTGGATTACTATAATGGTATAAAGAATAACAATATAAAATTATTATAACAAGATACTAATAATATATTATTTTATCATCCACTCCAATACCATTCAACAATTATGGGAACGATATCATCGCTCATGCGTATATACGGATTACTGTCTCCATGACGCGATGAGATTCATTCTTCAGGTTAACCATTCAAGAATGATTATAAAGAATATATATTGAATAATAATTACATATATGACATAATAATGATATTGGATTTATGTATATATATATATATGTCATCTACTGACTTTCATTCAAGTCAATAAAGAATGGAAAACAACGTTCATGCGTACATACGACCTACCTTCTGCATGAACGGTGTATTTCATTCCATTTATTGATATATTATATTATGAATATATATAAATCATGTTTTACACTTTGGAAGTAAGTAATCGTGATCTAAGTAATCATATTAATAATTAAAAGTCAAAACAAAGACGATAAATGAAACAATTTTACCCAAAATGATGCTTTAACATGGAATTGACAAATGAACGAGTAATACAAAGTCATAAGAGAATCATATATGATATCATAAATATTATTATTGTTCTGTTAAAAGATAATAATATGTTTAAACCTAATATACAATATTTTCCGACCCATATAGAATAAATTGGACATAAGGCAAGGGATAATTATTCCAATCTCGTTTTTCTATGAGATTGTTTATTTGTAAGTATTTACTGGGGCTATGTTTATCATCCATGTCCATATGTTCTCAAAATATTTTAAAAAAATGTTTACTATTCTTCTATGTATGTTTAAAGTCAATTTTACCGTTTTTGACTTTTACCACAATGTATAGAAGGAATCTTTCTTTTATTTACCATAAGAGGTATTTTTTGTCATTTCCAGCAAAAGTAGGAGGAGAATGTTTTTTTAACTTATACGACGTGAATGGATTTTTATGGTTTCACAACTCCATATTTTCTTGAAGTTTCCTATACAATATTTCATAATTATGTTCAAAAAAATTATTTTTCTTTTAAACTTACATGGAATTTTGTGAAAAGAAAATTATTTTGGAGAAGAAATGATATTTTCCTCAAAAATTCATTTCAGGTGTTTTATCAAAACTATTTTCCATATAAGATAACATTATTTAGTATGTTTATGTTTCAATTATAATTTCTCTATTATTTACATTTTCTAAATCTTATTATGATGAAATGATATCCATTTGTTTTATATGGATTATGTTATGATGGGATGATGTCTATGAAACCCATTTTATTCTTTGGGTTATCAGGAATTATTTATGTTTATTTTGTGACATGCGTAAGAATGATTTCATCATGAGATGGTTGGGACCTATATCTCCCACCATTGCATTGTGTAAAGATTTATATCTCTTGAGATAGACATGGCTGGAACGACAAGTGAATAAGGTTCCGTAATACAGGGTTGGAATAGCAAGTAAACCCGGTTCAGTAATGGACATTGTCCACTGTGATGGTCTTGGCATAAATGACTTAGCTACTATGGAAATCAGAACATGTGCTTAATGGTTTTCCACAATTTCATGTTTTATTCCAATGCTATTTTATCATGATTAATGATCCTTTGTGATCTATGCCTTACATACTTCCAAAATTTATGTCATTACTCATTGTTTATGTTCATTTTTTTACGTTCAAATGTTTATGGTATGTTTTATGTTTTCCATGATTACCCCGACTAAACATTTGAGCTCACCCTTTTTATGTTTTATTTTCCCCATGATATAAAGAAATGTTTTAGGTAATAAAAAATGGGTAAGATCTTTATGTGAGATGTTGAAGATCATTCACCATGATTATAAGATTATGTTCCACGTTTCCGAAGACACTAAACTAATACAGTCTTTGGGCATCTGTTTTTGTCATGTATTAAGTATTCTACAAAATTAATGTAATGTCTATGTACGTCAAGCTTTGGGATATAACATTTCGTATTAGAGGAAAAGATTATTTAACATTTGGAAACTAAGATGCTAAAATAATACTGAAATCCCTAGAGATATTTCTTAAGTATTTCAATGGATGTCCCTAAGGTTATGTATAAGTATAGGTTATAGTCCTAGAATTACAGTAACGATCATAGAATTAAACCTAAGATGTTAGATATTGGAGGTAATCCCCCTTTATTATGTTGTTTTCCAAGCATGATTTTTTCCTCCCACACTATTTTTTTGGGTTTTAGACGATGGCTGGAACCCAAAGGAACCGTGTGGATAAATGTAATGGAAAATGCAATGATCATCCTCTTGAACAAACCAATGTGATTAGTGATGGAGTGCAAAATATTTTTTGTATACTTACACAAGCTATGAATCATTCTGGACTTCCAAATGAGCATATAAGGGAACAATATTCTATTGAGTCCTTCATGAGGCAACGTCCACCTTCTTTCAATGGGTCTTCTGATCCACTTATTGCTGAACAATGGATCAGTACCATTGAAAAGCTATTTCCCATACATTGCTATTTAGAACATGAAAAAGTCATTCTGGTTGTTTACTATTTAGAATGTGAAGTAGACCAGTGGTGGGCTGTAATTAATAATACAAGTCCCTAAGATGAAATTGAATCCATGGAATGGGATGAGTTCAAGAACTTGTTTTCCAATAAGTACTTCCCTCGTATTCTTTGAACAATGGTGGAAAAAGAGTTCCTTGAGGTTACGAAAAAGGACGATGAATCTGTTGGTATATACAACAAACATTTTACAAGGATTTCACGGTATGCATCTGGCTTTATCAACTAACCTGAAAGTAATGTTGATCGATTCTTCAGTGGCATAAAACCACGTCTTCGAAGGGAATTATCTATAAGAGACTTCAGTAGATTTGAAGAAATTGTGCGTTGTGCTATCAAGGTAGAACTAAAAGTTAGTGTTACATACTTGTCTCTGGTTTTGACAAGAAACGAAAGATGGAGTTCAAGGAAAAATCTCAGATCAATGGTGAAAAGAAGATCAATGTTTCTTTATGCTCAAAGTGTAGAAAGGAGCATGGTGGACATTGTCTAAAAGGTAATAGAAAATGTTTCAAGTGTGGAATAGAAGGTCATAGAGTAGCTGAGTGCCGAGGTAATGGGAAAAAGGTTTCTAATGATGTAAATTGAGAAAATACTCTAGAGAATTCTCTACCAACACTTCAATGCTTCAAGTGCAAGGAAATGGGGCATTGTGCTACTCAATGCCCTAATCCAAGGGTTAATGATGATCGAAGTGAGCAACCTCTTAAGGAAAATGAAAAATGGACGTCGCATGTGATCACTATTTGTGATGTTGTGTATGAAAATGATGTTGTGGAATAATTAAGTGTTTATGTAATGAGATTTCAAAATAGTATCTTAGAGTCTCATTTATAGTATTATGGAACATTGGAATATCTATGTATTGGTTAATTATGGTTTTCAATAATTATATGGTACCCATAACCATGAAAAGTAATTGAAATATTTTTTGAAAGTAAATGATATGCGCATAATGAAGGGATAAGGAAAAAATAATATGTTTGATATTATTAATGAGCTCATGACTGATAGAAAGGTAAAGTGATATCATGGTTTGAGTATATAGAATTTTTGGGATTTTGGTATGTGGAAAGAGTTAAATTTTCACAGAATTCATGTTTTCACTAAGGTTCTATGGTAACTAATGTTTCAAGAGAATACATGATTAAGGTATTCACATGTTTGCAATATAACCAATAGGATATATCTTATGATATATGGGGGATAAATTATGGTATTCACATGCTCGGTAGATAACCTTTCTAGTAATCATTTTCATTATACTATGAGATTGGACAGAAGTATTTTCAAAAAGTCTAAAGGTTGAAATATATTATGTTGGACATCAGATAGGGTTCCTTATGGCTAAAACATTTTTTCATGAATGTTATAATAGTATAGTTTTAGAAAAAGGACAACCTACTGGACAGGCGGCAACCCATCGTGTCGGACAAGGATGCAGAAATCGAACCCACAACCGAAGTGTGACATGCCTTTATCTCCTACCACAGGCCAATAGGAAGTCCTTGGTACATATAAATTAGTTTTATTTTATTAAGTGGAATGATATATGAAGTATAAGTCCATTTTAGGAACCATATACGATTAATTTCACCATAAATGGACTTATGTATTTTTAATAACTTCTGTTAACCTTATGTTCGACACAGATAGAATGACCTATCATTCTATTGAATGATCTGCTCAAACTTCATGAATGAAAAATTCAACTTCATTTAATTATGATATGAAGTGGAAATTGTTCACAGAACGACCAATAGTGATATTGTACCAAAATCATGTAAGTATTTCATCTAATTCAAAATTTTCAAATTTATGGAAAGGATATTGAAAACCAAAAATGTTGTCCTAGTACCCTCATATCCGATTAATCAGATGGTACCAAAGATCATCACAAGTTTATTTCTTCGTGATTGTTGTATTTTTCATAGACATGTTCTCTACCACACTTCATCAGGACTTGATGGTTGGATTTCTCTTCCATATCCATGTTTTCACCTATGTTCTGCTATATGAAAACTCAGTGATGAGTTAATTTGGAAAACCATTACGTTTCTTACATTATGTTTTAAAATTAAGTTTTAGTATTCCATTTTATGATTTGGGTTTCTATGAAAGAAACATTCAAGTAGTAAAGGATTTATTACCCTGATGAATTTTGATGGAAAAAATCATTTTAATGGGGGTAGAATGTAACACCCCGAGATTTTATGAGAAATATTCCTTTTAATTTCATTGATGTCTTTTTTTTGTAAGCTACACCAAGATTATCTTTCACTATATGCAACACCATATTATCTTGTAGTATATGAAATCACTATTCTTGTATTGTGTTTCACGCAAGAGCGACCTTCTTCAATAGATTGTGTTTTATGCAATACCGAGTTTCACTAAATAATGATATATTGTTATAGTATTATTACGAACAAGCCGTTATGAATATTATTAACCAAATTTTGAATTTTATAACACTTTAATTCATTATACACATATTTTAGAACATGTTATGAGAACAAAATTAATTTTTTGGGTTAAATAAGTATTTTTAAAAAATACAGTTTTTCCGCCTTTTGATGGAACACACACATTAAATGTAGTTTTTGACATGACTATAAGTTTAATTTGACAAATTAAACTTCCTCCTTGTAATTATGATATAAAAACTTACTTTGGATAATTTTTTGATATTTTTCTGATAAGTTTCTTATTTTGATGAATAGTAAAAATATGAAAAGTTTTAATGGAAAACAAATTCTTTCATCAAAATAATTTATATGGATAGAATATATTATTGAAATGTTTTAAAGTATAAAGAGAATATATTTTTACCATTTAATATAATGTAAGTCATTATCATTAATTTTACATTGAATTCATAGGAAAAAACATTCAATCTTTTGCAATGTTTTAACTTTAAAAAACTTGTTTTCTCTACAGCGGGATTAATTTTAAATTAAATACAACAACTTATGTGTTTTGAATATGGAAAAAAGGATTCCACATTTTCAATAATTAGGTACTAATTATTTTAATAGGCTACTTTTTTATTTTTAGACATTATGAATAGTAACTACGGTAATTTTTATTTACTAAAGATAAAGGTAAATCGGGTAATTAAGGATAAATATAAGATTATAAAATTACCCTAACACATTCCAAAATTCTATGATATGAACAAAAGTCGACCCATATCACATAACAATCAGAATAGATTCAATTCATGGACTTTTGACCATGAAAATAATGTAATTATTATTAAAACCAAAGAAAGTGACAACATGTCACTCTCTTAGAACTTATAAATGTAATAATTTTAATTTAGTGATAAACTTCATAAAACATAGAACATAAATAGTCACCAGAAATATAATAGATGTATCTAAATCATGTGAATATATTTTGATTTTTTATAGATTATGTAATTATCATTAATGGTGACACAATAGTGATGTAGAAATTATTTTATTAATTGAAATATCAAATAATTGGTTTTGAAAATATTAAAATAAATATTATATGAACAATTTAATGTTATCCACGAATTTCTAAGATGAATATTAAATGTTAGGGATCTATTAAATATTTTTTTCGATTATATCTTCTGTGTGGATTTTATTTAATTTTAAATAATTGAATAGTGTCTAAATTGACACTATTGATATTTTATAAAAATAATATATTATTAAATTGTTTAAAAATCACAAATAAATTTATAAATTATAAATTAAAATTTATTTGGTCTGAAATGTCATAAACTATCCAATTATTGACAATTCAAAACACACAAGTCCTTATTTATAACAATTTAAAATTTAGAATATTATTACAATAAAGAACATTAAATAGATTAAATAAGGATAAATAAAGTTGATAATGTTTAAAATAAACTCCCAACTTATCTAAATTTTTGTTTTTGATGATATTACAACACTATATCATCTAATCTTCGAATTGAGTCATTTTTGGAGGTTTTTATGTGGGGTATGATTGTATTATTAATTAATATTTTTTGAGGTTTCCAAAAGTGCCCCTCTCTTCTCTTATAAAAGGGCACCTCCTCCCTCTCCTCTTCACTAAATTTTGAGCCTTAAAGCTAGGACAAACCCTGTCAATATCTCTTCTCCACTTCCCTAGAAACATAATAGAGGTCATGGAATTCTTCAAAGACCATATATAGTGCCCTAAGAAGAGGTTTAGAAGAGGTGTATCGAAGAAGAGGTAATATCCTTTACTGATTTGTTCAAATATATTTCTTAAGATGATTAATATTCTTTATTTGTTTCATTATAAAGTAATAAAATATATACCACTGATATACTGATATGTTATTATAAATATGAAACAACCCCATTTCACCTTCTATCCATCCTACAGAAAAAGAAATGATCGCGCGTGCGTACGTATGGAATACCGTCTCCACGCCGTGGTGTAATCTGTTTTCCACCACCACCTTACTTGGATGGGTATAATGGATTAATGAATAACTATATATGATTATTATAACAAGATAATAATTCTGAGAAATTCTGTCATCTACTCCAATACTATTAAATAATTATGAGAATGATATCATCACTCGTGCGTACATACGGATTACCGTCTCCATGACGCTATGAGATTCATCCATCATGTTAACCATTAAAAAATTATTATAAAGTATATATATTGAATAATAATGAAATATATGAAATAAACATGCTACTTTATTTCTATATGTATATATATATGGAATCAACTTACTTCCATTAAAGTCAATAAGGAAAGGAAAACAAAGTTCATGCATACGTACGACCTACCATCTACAAGAACGGTGTATTTCATTCCATTTATCGATCTATTATATTCTAAATATATATAAATCATGATATAAGAAATCATATGAATAATTAAAAGTCAAAACACAGATGATAAATGAACCAATTTTACCCAAAAAGATGCTTTAACATGGACTTGACAAATGAACGGGTGATATAAAGTCATAAGTGAATCATATATGATATCAAAAATATTATTATGTTTCTGTTAGAAGTAAATAATATTTTTAAACACACTATACCGGAATCTTGGACACATATAGAAGAAATTGGACATAAGGTAAGGGATAATTATTCCAATCTCATTCTTATCTGAGATTGTTTATTCGTAAGTATTTACTGGGGATATGTTTATCATCCATGTCCATATGTTCTCAAAAAGTTTTCTGATTTTTTTACTATTCTTCCATGTATGTTTAAAGTCATTTTTATCATTTTTGACTTTTACCACAAGGTATAGAAGGAATCTTTCTTTTGTTTACCATGTGAGGAACTTTTTGACTTTTCCGGAAAAAGTACGAGGAGAATTATTTTTAACTTATACGACGTGAATGGATTTTTATGGTTTCATAAATTTTTTATTTTCATGATGATTCTTATACAATATTTCATGATTATTTTCAAAAAAATATTTTTCTTTTAAAATTACATGGAATTTTCTGAAAAGAAAATGATTATGATGAAGAAATTATATTTTCCTCAAGAACTAATTTCAATTGTTTTATCAAAACTATTTTCTATCTAAGATGGAATTATTTAGTATGTTTATGTTTCAAGTATAATGTATATATTATTTACATGGTTTGATTCTTCTTATGATGAAATGATATCCAATTTTTTGTATGGATTATGTTATGATGGGATGATGTATATGAAACCCATTTAATTATTTGGGTTATGATGAATGATTTATGTTTATTTTGTGTCACACGTAAGAATGATTTCATTATGAGATGGGTGGGACCTATATCTCCCTCCAATGCAATGGGTAAATATTTATATCTCATGATAAAGACATGGGTGGAATGGAAATTTAATCCAGTTTTGTAATACAGGGCAGGAAGGGCTTGTAAACCCAGTTCAGGAATGGACATTGTCCACTCTGATGGTCATGGCAGAAATGCCTTGGCCACTATGGAAATCAGACCATGTGATTAATGTTTTGCCACAATTTCATGTTTTATTACAATGCTATTTTATCTTGATTAATTCTCTTTTGTGATCTATTCCTTACGTACTTCCAAGATTTATCTCATTACTCATGTTTTATGTTCATTTTTTTATGTCCAAATGTTTATGGATTGTTCTATTTTCTCAATGGTTACCCTTACTGAGCATTTGAGCTCACCCTTTTTAGGTTTTCATTTCCCTAGGATATATAGAAAGGTTTTAGCTAAGAAAAAAAGGGGGAATATCTTTATGGGATATGTTGAAGATCTTTCACCATGATTAGAAGATTATGTTTTCAGTTTCCAAAGACACAAAAATAAAACAGTATTTGGGCATCTGTTTTTGTCATGTATTATGTATTCCGAAAAATTAATTTAATGCCCATGTAATTAAAGATTCATGCCTCTAAAATTTCCAATACTATACTCTGTAACGGTAACTATATTTTCTATAGATACACATCATCTTTCTGGATATATTTTATCATCTCATGAATAGATCATTGATGAATTATTTTGGAACAAGATGATTTATCTCTTCCCATTATGAATTCAATATTGATCCTTTAGAGATCAATGGGTATTGGATCTTTTCTAATGTTCATCCTGTATAAATAGGATTATTGTTTTTTACTCAGAGCATTGACCACTTTCTTTTCCTTTCCAATGAGATAATTTATCGATCATTCAAAATATTTGATTAAATCTAACCATATTCTTTGGTCCATATTAAAATGATTTTATGTGAAGAAATATTTCTAGAACATATAATCATTTTATATATAATATATATCACCAAAATGGTAATTTCCCAAAATTGTAAACAAAAAAATCACCGTCACTATTTCTAAATTATGTGTAGTGTAGTATTTATCAGGATTTTTGTAAATGGAAGGATCCATAAGAAATTACATATTATAATTTTTATGGGGTTGAATCCAATACCTTTTAATAATGCATCAATATAAATAAAAAACCCTTTTATCACTAATAGGTAAATTAGGAATAGATACGGTGAACAATCTATTTGCATTATCCATCAATATTTCCTCACATTCAATTATACATAGGAATATCACTCTCTTATGGGCTGACATGGAAAATTTATTTTTTAATCAATAGAACATTCTCACAAAACACTACTAGTATACAGTTAATCATATAAAATTTAATATTATAGTAAATTTTATTGGTCTTGACCATTCCTCTATTACATATATCATTTATGTGTACATATATATTCTCTCAATGGGGATAATGTGTCCAAAGAAACACCCTCCTTACAAAAAAACTCACACAAGTTAAACTTACAGTATAATTTCTCCTTCACTAAGGTCCTTAACACAATTCCCAAATTCTCTTCATGTTATTCCTTTATCATAGATTATTTGAGAATTCAATTAAGACTACCAAAATATGATTAAAGGTAATATTTAAAAATAAATTAATCAAATATAAAAATATTCCATGAGCATTTTTATTCCAAAATGACATTAGAATAAATTCAAAAAATCTCTAGATTGTGTGGAAGGTTAGCTTGTATATATCTTCTTACCTAACCCTATGTTCATGATATACATATAGAAGGTCCATCATTGAGAAAAATCAGGATCCTCTTAGTTGATTGATAATGTAATCAATACGGGGAAGAGAATATTATCGTTTTAATTGGGATTATTCTAATCTCAAAGTAATCAATTCAATTAGGTATTTATCCATCCATTATTTGTTATAGAGATAGATCATGTACCACATAGTAAAACACTTGGGCACATAATTCCCATATCAAGATTCTGATTGTAACTTCTTCTTTAATTACTGTAATGAAATAAAATCTATTCTATAAATAGTGTTTGAGATAGTTAATGATCTAGGGATGACTTCAATTTACAATTAAACCTATTATTAAAGGGTAATGTTATGATCATAGAATAAATTACTCATAAAAAATGATTATAATTTATCTTAAAAAGTACCTAAGTTTCAATCATGGTTATCGATGGTTATTTCCATTCTAGAATTTCCTTAACAACACTAATTGAATTGGAGACCAAATAAATACTAATTATTTATCACGATAATGTGAATTAACCTAGGAATATTTCATGGGAGTGTTTATCCAGGTGTGTACAGTTAGGCCCAATCATCGTGCATATGGGTGGTGATTGATTCAATGCTCAAACAACCCTATTTAGGGTGATTACCCCTAAGATCATCTATGCCATAACTACATCCATAATCCATTATTCATACATGGATGTATTGATATGATAATCAAATAATTTTTACTTTATTGAAATATTAGTATTCTATCGAAACCTAGAATCGTTTTTATAGTTATCACTAATTTTCTCTAAAAAATCCCAAAATATAACTAAACCTTATCTTTGATAAAAATTATGGAAACCAAAGATAAAAATATATAAACAAGACATTGATTTAATTTTTTTATTACTATATTGAAAAAATACCACAAAACTAAAGGAACAAATGGGTTTGTGTCTTAGAGATAAGATACACAAGCATCTTATTTTAAAACAATTTTAGATATTTATGTATTTATATTCTCCAATAGACCATCTTCTGGAAATGTTATATGACATAGAAATATATATAAAATGGAGAATAGATATATAATAATTCGTGATCTTTTATGACCAGTAATGAAAACATATCAACTAGTAATAATGGATAGATATTAAATATGAGGTAAAAAATGATGAAGGGAGAAATATCATATAAAATTATCATGATATAATTAGTGAAAATAAAAAAACATTATTGGTCCTTATGTATCACGTCGTAAGAATATCAGAAAAAATACACATAATCAAAAAATGGATTATAAACATAAAATGTTCATAGAATAATACATAATAAAGTGAAAAATATTTATAAAATTGAATATGCTAAAAAATCATAATTAAAAAATAAGGAACAATTTAGAGAAGCATTGGAATAAACATCGAAATGGGAAAAAAATTCTGAAAACCTAAGTACATTCATCATTTAATTTGGAGAAAAAATAAATATATTTCCACCATTTAGTTTTGTGAAAAAGTCCAAGTATTTTTATTTTCCATTACCTATTGAAATATATAACCATAAAAAATACATTTGAGGGTGATATAGGGTCCCACACATCATTATTCATACACATTATTTCTAATAAAAATAAAATTATTCACCATATCCTAAATTACCTTGGGTAAAAAAATAGATTCAATAACAAATCCAAATGGTATCATATAAATAAAAAAACATGATCATTTGATACTAAAAATATAATCACCCAAAAAAATAACATATATCTTGGTATTTATAAACCATTAAATTATTTGGAAATAATCCTTTGAAAATGAGATAGAAATCATTCAAATTATTTTTCATGAAATATTATTCAAAATAAAATAATAAAAATCGATAACTTTTTCTCATAATCTATAAACCATTTTTATAAATAGATAGGAAATGTAATAAAATATTTAGTTGACAAAGAATTCAAATAATGTGTCCAAAAAATTAATCGTATGTTTATATTTGATGAACAAGTAAAGATTATAAAATCATTGAAGGGAAAACTGTTTGAAATATTTGAAAACACATTTATTGAAAACCTACATCATGAAACGAACATCAAAAAATGGTTTTAAAATAAATTTAAATATAAGGTAAATTTTAAATAAATACAATATATATTTCCACTAGGGAAAGGAGAACATTTTTTGGAAGTATAATCATGTATATTGATGGGGAAATTCATTAAAACATATGGGAAATACTCAAAACAAAATTTCATTTCCACAATAAAATATATTCATCCAGGAATAAGAATTTGGTGTCAAACATTATTTCCTATAAGAAGAAGGTTTAAATAAAATATGGAATTATTATAAATTATATATGATTATACATGAGATTTTATTATATAAGGAATAATGATTATGACCCAACAGCTTGTTTTGAGTCACAAAGATCACGTACCTTTACTCCCTTTTAGTCAAATATGCTCTAAACAAATACGTAAAAAATAACTATCCAATGAACCTCTTAAATAATATTTTTCATTTATGTATCCTTCCCAAAAATTACATTAAAAATATTCAAAATTTCTATATTAGTTATTTATCATCTATTTTCAAAATAAAATGTCAGAAATCTTGATTGTTTTGAACTATTTTTGTTATGGAGGTGTAGTTATTCATTGTTATTCCAATTTTTTTCATTCCAATATTTCAAAAGTTTCTATAATATATGTTTTAATATACATTATAAAATTATTATTTCATTTCTAAATCATTTATATAATTTTTTTTGATGATGAAAATAAATATGAACTTGTTTTAGTGAGTTTAATGAATAAAAGGTGATATATTAATAACATCATTAGATATTTATATTATGACTCTATATTAATTTTTAAATAATAAATAAATTTTTATTACATATGTTTTTCCAAATATATCAGTCATTAATCATACATAACATAAGAATTAATGAATCACTCATGTTGGTGTTAAAAAAGGCATAAATAAGGATATATTACAAATATTGAACATGTAAGAAAATGTTATTATGTAATGTTAATATTACCTTTATAGAATAATTACGATATAATAAGCATCATATATATGTATTAAACTCATTCTCATAAGAATCCATGATTTTTGGTTAATAAAAAGGAAATTCATTGTTTGTGGAGGCATTAGTCTGTATGTACAAACAAATAACAATCCCATTGCCCAATGAATGGCATGAATAATGGTAGAAGAAAAGTGATCATTTAATTTTATTAAATATAATTCCTATTTATTAGTCAAATACCTCATTGGTACCATCCATGAGGTATGCTGATGGAAGAAAATTAGCATCGTGTTGTAGAGTCGATAGTTTGGATGTTTGCACAATCAATTATATATTGTTTTCTTAATAGATTGAAAGGATTGAATATATGTTATATTATTAATTTAATGAAATTTAATAATATTAATTTTTTTGATTTAATTATATTAATAAACTTTTAAATGACTTTATCAAGTATTTTTATAGTTCAAATTACTATGAAATGGAAACACTCATTTTGGAAGCCTGGGATTTATTTTGGAAAACTCCATAGATGTGAAGGCATTATGAAAACATAAAGAGACCAGACACTTATTTGGGTGTGAGAGGGTCCCAGGAGGAGAAAAATGAAAATATTAAAGATATAATTCTAAATAAAAGTGTAACATGAAATGGTATATTTTTTATCCTCTTATAATATAAAAGAATAGAAATTATCAAATCACACATCATTTTTTATTAATTAAATGACACTATTTTTTAGTTATTTCCATTTACCCATATTAACATTTACCTTGGTGATTAATGTAATATTTTAGTAATTTATTTTAATTAAAAAAATTAATATTGGACCTATATACATAATTTGGGCCATATGATCTCAAATTTCAAAAATAATTTTAAATCATAAAATTTCTAATGGTGTGAAAATTTAATATTAAAATAATGAAAATTAATAATGAAAACAACAATATGATGGAATAAAATGTTTTTATGATTTGAAATTATATATATTATATATGAAAATTTAGGAAACTTATTTTAGTAATATAAATTGATTTATTATAAATCAATTAATTTTTTATGATTCTTTACATGTTGTCAAAACCGTAATTTATCTATCAAAACATATAATTAGTGGAAATAACATAAAATAGTTTTTTAATAAAGTAAAATTTCCATTTTGTTTTAAAAATATTATAATTATTTTTTTAATTTCCAAGAATATTTGAAAATGAATAATTATTTTCATGAGTTACCTTCATTATTACTAAAATAGTTTTTTAATCTTCTAGGATAAGACTACATAATTTTAAAATCATAGAAATTAAAACTTTCACAAAATTTTTTTTATAGAAAATAATTCTTATCATAAAAAACAAAAAAGTATCACAATGAAAATTTTTATTTGAGGACTTAAAAATCATTTTTAATTTTTTAAATTTTAATTCTAAAATTTAATCATTTATATTTTAATATAAATGACTTAATTCAATGAATTGGTCTTTTTATTATAATAATAATTTCAATAATCACTCTTATAAATTATTTACCTTATAAATATTCAACAGTTTACCACATTATTCATTATAATATCATTATAAATAATTTTCTCTTATTATGTTGTGGTTTTCTCATTAGTTTTAAGGATTAACGAATGATATAGAACATAACACATGTTTTAAAATGTCTCAAATTTTGGGACATTATACTCATTATTCAACCATAAATCGTAGGATGTATGAGTCATTTTTACATGATGTTAAATTGAAAAACATGTATTCATCCCCACATGAACTTAAATTGAATATATTATTCTACACCACATGATCATCTTCTATACATGAAATCTAGAACCATATTAGGGTACCTAACATAGATTTGTTATCTATATCCCTAAGTATGTATAATATGTAATTTATACTCAAGAATTATGTCTTAGTGTTTGAGATATTCTCTAATCACATAATCTATATCCCGTATATGCACTGAGGAATTTACCAAGGTTTAATCAATTGAACCACTTCTGATTCCAATTCAATGTCAAGATAAATTGGCCCTCCATTACACATGAGGTAGATATACAGGGAGACTTAATGAAAGCTGCATGTAGAATGAATATCATATCATGGTATTTTTAGTGACTCCCACGTAATTATTTATGGAATTAGATTTTGGTCCATTCAATATTCAACCCCTTCCTGTGTATGGCCTCTCATTCTTATCGAGTTGATTTAGAAACAAACATTATTCCATAATGACATAATTTTTATAAAAACCATGGGTGACATGATTCTTCATGTATTATGATATGTAGTGACACCAAAATTCCCTTTTTCTAGGACCATCCACAAATCTTATTAGCTTTAATCCTTGTATGTAGACCATTACTCATAAACATTGGCATTCATATAACAATCTTACACAAAAGTGAAACAATGAAATATTACCCTACACGTGAGATATATCTTTGTAGATACCTTATAAGAGTTACATATGTTTTGATTCATGATCCTTCTAGACACATTGTTATTTTTAGACAAAACATTTCAGTTCTAGCCACAAATAATTAACCATTTTCAAACACACTCAAAGGTCCATTATGACCTAATGATGTTTATTGTAAGGATTTTACATCCTTTTTTACTTCTTAATATTTATTTTCAAAAAACCACAAATAATTATTTAAGTATATTAAATCAGCACAAAACAATTTGTGGTTAACTATAATGAGAATATATGACATCAATGGATGCCTCTTCTTGGTAATGATACCAGAGAAACCATAGTTTTCCCTACCAATATTATTCAAGTTTTCATCCAGATGGGAAGGCCCTATAATACTTGTATTCCCTATAAACATTTTAGTGGAACCTTTCATTCAAATATGGTCAGTGGACATACTCGACATACTTGTCGCATCTCATCATTTTATGATTCAAATAAAATGGGTCATTATTTATGGTATCATCATTCCCCTTTAAAAAGGTATTTGGTTCTCAAAGCCATTATTTTCTATCTATGTATTCATGGAAAATTTCCATTGATGATTAATGTAACATGAACATAAAATGTATGAACTCAATTATAAGATGATATAGGGTAACGTAGGGCTCTCAATAATTTTGGGGTTCAACGTTCCCTTCCTACATATATAGTTTCTCTTTTTGGTTAATGTTGTGTGACCATAAACCCCAGAAATATTTGTTCAAATATGTATGCAATAAACCCTTATCACACAATGGACTTAATTATAGGACCCCTAAATTTCAAAAGAAATGATACATGAGACTTTTCAAGTTAAAAATACATAAATGATGTCATGAAAAAAATTATTGTATTCACTCTCTATGTGATCCTATTTCAAAACATAAGAAAAAGATATAATGTAATATTGAAAAAAAAACAATGATTGTGGGGACCACCACATGACCCTATTGAATGTAAATTTATAATTACTAGACCCATTTGCGAAGTAAAATGTTATATCAAAATTTAGGTCTTATACCCTAGGCATTCACACAAGAAATTTCATATTGTTGTTTGGAGTGAGTAATTGAATATTGGGGTTTTGAATTGAGTTCCCAATCAAAATATCTATTTAAAAACAATCTAAAATAATCACCCATATTAATAGAAATCACCCATTTAATCAAAACATTAAACATATATAATTTAAAATTTAAAATATTCTCTAAATGTGGAATCAATTGTTAGATAAAATAATATTTTAAATAATTTTAACTTTTGAAACTAAATTACTTGATCAAACACTCTATATAAAACGAAAATTAAGATTAAATAACAGTGTAATTTTATTGATATAAATAATCAAACTGATATAGTTTTAAAACCTTCATATTTTAAAAACAAAACGATTAACACACACAAAAATTAAAATAAGGAGTTTTGTCTCAGGATGAGACTTAATCTACTACATTTAGAAATCAAAAATTTCAATTAAGTTTTATATACTACGAACCTGATCGACAACCTATATAAGTTCCTTCAAAAGAAATACATAAGGATTTCTAAGAACAATTCATATCCTATAGTTAAACGTGGGATAAAAACAATGATAGTTAAAACATAGCATTTTCCATAGTTTCAATGGATATAAAAATGATTAATTTTGAGAGTGTTTGTTCTGAACATTCCAATTTAGTATAGAAGACAATGTTCTATAGATAAAAAGAGAAAAACAAAACAATTCTCAACGATAAACAGTAACTATAAATATAAAATGAATAGTTATATGAGAATTTTTTCGATGTTAATAACATAAGATAATCAATGATACTCGAATATTTCATTCATAGGAGCTTTAATAGGTTCTTAAAAATATGTAAGAAAAAATAGCATCACGAAGGCTGAAAAAATCATTTTCTTTTTAGTTTTTGATGTCCATAATCCCTCTACATAAGTGTATTTGTGATTCTTCTTGATTTATCATATGATGGATTATATTCACTATGAATGTATTATAGTTATTGTATGATCATTTCTTCCATTTTATAACTTGGGGTATCTGTATAATTTATTTAGCAACATGTCCTATTATTCATTGGATCCTCTTACATAGAAAAAATTAGTAAAGTTGTGCTTATTTATTCAATTTGAATATGAATTTATTAAAGATTAATGATTCTTAAATCCAACAGTGACCAAGTTCATTTTATTCATTACATTAGGAACTGTAGGAATTAAATTGAAATAATATTTTGGGATGAAATTGTAGCAGATTGGTGGAAAATATCTAAATGGTAGATTATTTTTGGCAGTAAAATCAATGAATTGTACAAAATACTGGTGGTACATTTTTTCTAATTGTAGATGACCAAAATAGTAAATCCATTGATTGTAGATCACTCCCCTTGTAGATGTCCATATTAGAAGATCTATCAGGTGTAGATCTATCAGTGGTAGATTTCATTGGTTGTAAACCTAGAAGTAGTATATTTCTTTAGTGATGGATGTTGTGCACCAGTAGATGTATCTAATTGTAAATCTATTGAACTAATGGAAGATCTATATATCCAGTGCTAGATCTTTTTTAACTAATAGTAGATATGTTGAACTGATGGTTGATCCACATAGCTAATGGTATATCATCATGATAAGGTTGTAGATCAACACCTAAACACATTTTTTTCATACATTTTCCTCAAAAATAATTTACTATCATAACAAATTAATCGTGTTAGAAACATAAACAAGATTATTTTTGATCATTAAGATATGGATATTCCAATAATCACCTCGGGTTTTATTATTATGAATCATGAAATATATAATGGTGTTTATAAAAATAAATAAAAAAATTATAGAGGAATATAATGAATATTCTATATAACATGTTAATGTATCATTTTCATAAATACCAATTTTCATTTTGTCATATATACTCCCCTTTTTTATTACATAAAATATAAGAAAATAAAATAAAAAAAGTTATATTATAAAGGTTAATAAAAGAGAGTCTTCTATAGATAAAAAGGTTAAATTTTATATCTCAAAAAATGGTAAAAGGGAAAAGTGTAATCTCTATCAAAGACTAATCATAATCAAAGCAACTCACAACTCGATTATATGAATTAACCATTATATTGTTTCATTTTCCTATAAAAGGAAGAACTCTGGGGTACATTAAGGGTGTTGAAGTAGCTGGATGAATCTATGAGATCAAGTCATTCCTAATAAGTTGAACATCCTCAACTAGAGTCATGTTAAAAGGTTGAAATTGTATAAGAATGGGTGATGAAATAATAATTGAAGTGAGAGAAGATATTGGTATGTCTTCAGGTTCATCTACTATAGTCTCAAAGGCATAAAAATAGAGTCCTCAATTTAAAAAAAATATATGTAATAAATTTTACACCATTATCTATTTTTATGTGGAAATCCTTCTTTAGTTCTTTAGTAGGTTTGAGAATATGGTCCAAATACTTAATCTCATTTATTTGATCCTATAATTACCTTTTACTAGTAGGAAACCTATGATTCTCAATAATAAAGTTAAAATTTAAATTGAGATCATTATTGGTATAAATTCTATAAATTACGTATTAAATGAATTTAGTGATAGTCTCTATATAACACCAAGGCTCATTTAACAATTCCTTAATGAACTTACAGATATGCACACCATGTGCCTGTATTTTAAGAATCTATTCCTAGTGAGATGATGAAATATTACAGTGGATATCATTCAACTCTTTTATAAAAATGCATCAAATATCATTTTCATCGACTAAAATATCATGGGGTGGAGCACTAAATTCAGAAGCCCCTATAGTAGGTAACAACTCCAATATGTCGAATAGGTGTGTTTGTACTTATGAAAATATCCCGTTCATATATTTCATGATGGATTTGAATTCTTACATCTCATAATCCAACAAACTATTCTCAATTTCAAGTTCATTAATTTTCATGATCATATTAGGTTGGATATGAGAGATCAATAACTCAAATATCCATCTCATATCTGATTCATTGAGAATGGTTTCTGGAGGAGGTGTGGCTGTTGAGATCATACTAATTTCTAATAGAAGTCTGGTCTAAAAGGTTTAAAAATAATCTTTAGATACGTAATTAGATGGTAGAGGATTTGAAGGTAGAGGAGATTGAATCCAATATTGGGTTGGTAGATCAGCCTCCATATATGCAGATTTAAATGCAGGATCACCAGATAGAAAGGCTTCCAACTGTACATCCTAACCTATTTGTCCAACCAATGATCCTTTTTGATATTTTCTATCAATAGATATGTAATTTCCACAATGATCTGGTTGACATCCATGAGAATCACCATCATCATCATTATATGATTTTAATTTCTAATAGTCAGTCCAATGTTGAGAAGCTCTTCAGGACTTCCCCTTCTTAGCAGGTTCTATCACCCAATCATTGTTAGAAACAAAATCCTCAATTCCATTCAAACCAACATCCTAGTCTCAAATATGAGAATATTGAACCTAATCACCATTACCATCATTAATTTTAGCAACATTTTTCTAGACAACATTTCCAATTTGAATTTTAGATGTTTTTATCTATAACACCCCAAGCTTCCATGATACACTTCTCTTTGAATAATACAATAGCGTGTGATGGGTGCAACTTCGAGTTCTAACACACCATAACCAATCAAACTTGCTGTTATATATAGTATTACCCACATTTTAAAATTTTATAACTTTTATCTTTCAAAATGGACTTTATTTTTGGATTGAGAATATCGAAATTAGCTTAGGGTGAATTTTGGTTATTTTTCTGAAAACTTTCTATTTTTGATGAATAGTGAAAAACATTGAGTTATAGTTTAAAACCGAATTTTTATTTAAATAATTATTTATTTTATTTAAATTTATTTTAGATCAAAATAAATACATAATACCTATATAATTTCAATATAATTCATTGGATTTATTTTATAATAATTTTAGATATAAAAAAATTTTATTGAACATTTCACGGTCTTTTACCCTTCTCCTAGGAGAATTTGGAAATTTACATAAAAATTTATTTTACTTATTCTGTGAGTGGAATTTCTAAAATATAATCGACACAGTTAATATCAAGGAGTAAAATGTGGTTCAATAAGTTAAAATTATTTTTTGGTGAATAGTAATTTTTTACTTTTATTTACCCCGGTTAAATGTAAATAGGTAATTAAGTATAAAAATGATTTTATTATTACCCTAAAACATGTCCTATTTCTATTAGATAAGTATAATTAGACAAAAAACATTAGGAATAAGATATGAACCCCTTTTTTCCACTTGGATTAGATTAGGACATTTATTATTATTTAATTCAAAGAAAAGTTAGGAGTTAAAATCAACATTTAATAACTAAAACATTTTTAATATAGGTTTATACATAAGATAAATTAGATTATAAATATTCAATGGAATGATAAAAAGATTTCCTACATAATGGTATTTTATTTACAATTTTTATACCTTAAATAATTTAATTTATTTATGACACAATGGTGATTCAGTAATTACCTAATTAATGAAATATTAAAATATTTGATATTGTAAATATCCAAATAAATGTAATTTGAGACTTTTTATGAATTAAAATAATTTTATAGGTTACTATTCCTTATTAGGGTTGGTTAGATGAAATTTTTTCAATATAATAATGCTATTATGAATTTAGAAAAAACAAAATACCAAATAGTGTCAAAATTGACATAAAAGAAATTTCAAAACCAATATTATATTATTAATTGATATTCTATTTTGAAAAATATAAGGTTTGGCCAAAGGACTTATATACTGATAGGTGTACCATTAATGATACACTTGGGGTTTTCTTGGAAGGATATAGTATGTTTATTAACCATATAATATAAAAATACAAAGAGACATGGTAAATGTCAAACTATTTGACTAAGAGTTAAATCTTAAAGATAAAGTTAATATATTGACCCAAACCTGTCTAAATCCTTTTAGTTGAGTGGTTTTCGACCAATACCCACATTATCCTTAAAATAATACTTTTCAGATACATTATAAACGAAAAATTATTTTATTATAAAATAATATTTCAAACTTTTTCCTACGGTACCCCTCACCCCTCTTATAAAAGGGCATGGCCCCTTCACTCTAATTCACACCATCAATGCATTTGGGATCGGCAAAACCCTACCCAAATGTAACGCCCGAGACTTTTATGAGAAATATTTTTGTTTTTATCAAAGAAATCTTTCACTACACACAACACTAGCTTGGATTGCTTTACACGCAACCGCGGCCTTCCTCGATAGTTTTCATCGTACGCAATACCGAGTTTCACTAAACAACGACATGCTATTAAAATATTATTAAAACTAGCCGTTATGAATAGTAATAACCACTTTTTGAAATTTTATAAATTTTATTTTTCAAAATGGACTTCATTTTTGGATTCGGAATATCGAAATTAGCCTAGGGTGAAATTTTGGTATTTTTCTAAAAACTTTCAATTTTTGATGAATGGTGAAACCACTAAGTGGTAGTTAAAAAAACTGAATTTTTCATAAAACTTAATTTTACCGCTTCTGCGAGTGGAATTTCGAAGATCCGAGAGACACGGATAATATCAAGGACTAAAATGTGGTTCAATGAGATGAAAATAATTTTTGGTAAATAGTAACTTTTTACTTTTCTTTACCACGGTTCAAAGTAAATAGGGTAATTAAGGGTAAAAGTGTTATTATTATTACCCTAACACATGTACTAATTCTATTGGATAAGCTTAATTCGACCAAAAACAACTTTATAAATAAAATATGACCATTTAGGCCCACTTGGATTAGATTAGGACATTTATTATTAATTTATTTAAAGAATGGTTAAAATAGTTAAAATCAAAGTTTAATAAGTAAATTATTTTTAATATGGGGTTATACATAAGATAAATTAGACTATAAATATTAATTAGAAGGATAAAAAGATTTCCTACATAATTTAATTTTATTTTTATATTTTAGACTTAATATAATTTAATTAATTTATGATACAATGATGATGTACTAATTATCTTATTAATGAAATATTGACATAATTGATGTTATAAATACCCAAATAAATGTAATTTGATACTTTTTATGACTTAAAATAATTTTATATGTTGATATGACATTTAGTATTTATTTAATTAAATATCTTAGAACTAATAATACTGTTATGAATTTCACAAAAATCAATTACCAAATAGTGTCAAAATTGACATAAAATAGTTTTTTAAAAAAATATTATATTATTAATTGTTATTTTATTCCTAAAAATCTAAGGTTCTTCCAAATTACTTAGATAAGGTTATATATATTAATAATAAACAACTTGGGGTCCGTTTGGCATGATATAGTAAGTTTATTAACCTTATAGTGTAAGAAAACAAGAAGACACGATAAAAGTTAAATTATCTAACTTAAAGGTAAATATAAATGATAAGGATAAAATTGATACATAAACATTTCTAAATTCTATTTGATGAGATTATTTCGACCCATAACCACCTTATCTTCAAAATATATCAATTTGGAGCTATTAAAAACCGAATTTGACTTTATAATAAAATAATATTTATAGTTATTCCAAAGGTGCCCCTCTCCTCCCTTATAAAAGGGCACCTCCTCCCTCTCTTCCTCACACCACGTTGAGCCTTCAAGCTCGGCCAACCCCTGAAAATTTCTTCTATCCACTTCCCTAGAGACATCCTAGAGGTCCTGGGCTTTTTCAAAGGCCAATTTTAGTGCCCTAAAAGGATGTCTCAAAGAAGCGCTTCAAAGAAGAGGTAATGTCTGTTACCGATTCTTTCATCTTTATTTCTTATTCCACTTCTTCTTCTTTAGTTGTTTCATTATGAATTAATAACATCAGTATCACTCATATACTTATATGTTATTATAAGTATGAAAAAACCCAATTTCACCATCTATCCACCATACGGAAAAAGAAATCACCGCGCGTGCGTACGTACGGAATACCGTCTCCACGCCGTGGGATAATCTACTTTCCACCACCACCTTACTTGGATTGGTATAATGGTGAAAATAATGAATATATATGATTATTGTAAAGTTATATTGATTCTGAAATAGTATATATACACTCCAATACAATTCCACAATCATGGGAACGATATCATCGCTCATGCGTACGTACGGAATACCGTCTCCACGATGTGATGCGACTCATTATACATGATCTTCATTGCATAATGATTATATAAATGAATTTAATGAATTAATATGATATATATTACACTAATACCATTCTAGAAATGAGGTATCTATAACCTAAAAAGAGAAATAAGAATTTATTTGACAAAACGCGCATAAGAACAAAAAGTAATAAGCACCCGAATAACAAGTAGTAATGAAATATTACTAATAAGAAGCTAATAATATGACCATATATGATATCATAAAAATAAGTATGATTCTGGAATAAGTCAATAACATTATTTAAATCATTATACAGGTGGTTCGGACACTTACGAAGGAAATTCGACCTAAGGTATGGGAAATATCACAATCTCATTTTAATCAGAGATCGATTATACTTTGGTATTTACTGGGGTGTATTTTATCATCCACGCCCATTTACCTCAATATGTAATATTGTTTATGTCCGCGAACAATTGTTTAAATCAAATTTTACCCTTCGGTGAGTTTTTAGTAAAATTTATGAAAGGAATCGTTTTTCGTTTTTCGTACGAGGTACTTTTTGACTTTTCCGACAAAAGTACGAGAAGAATGTTTTTTTAACTTATACGGCACGAATGGATTTTTAAAAAAATATTTCCAAGAATATTCCTTTACAGGTTTAAAGTTTATTTTTTATCAACTTCTTTTAGTTTAAAATTTTATGACATGTTAAGAAATGAAAAATGTTTTTGAAGTAGATAGGATATTTTCCTCAAGAATAGAGATCAAGTGTTTTATCAAAATTATTTTCCATATAAGATAATATAGGGTTCTATTTCTATCCCTATTATTACATTTATTTGATTATGTTGTGATGGAATTATTTTTATGATTTCCTTTATCTTATATGAATTGTTTTATGATGTCACGATGTTTAAGATTCCCATTTTTATTACATGGGTTATGCTATGATGTATGGTTTATGATGTTGTGGCACACATAAGAATGGTATCATTATGAGATGCGTGGAACCTATATCTCCCTCCAATGCATTGGGTAAAGATTTTATATCTCATGAGATAGACATAGCTGGAACGATAGGTTATACTGGTTTAGTGAAATAGGACTGAAACGAGGAGTGAACTCGGTTCAGAAATCAACTTTGTCCACTAAGATAGTCTTGGCAATGAGTCTTGACTAATAAGAAATGATTCCTTATGATTATGTATGTATTCCACAAAGTTTCATGTTTTACGTTATTATTATTGTGATTACATTTCACTACTATGATTTATCCCATGTTATGAAATTATGATCTCTTTTGCAGGTTAAGATTTCCAAATGTTATGTTCTTATGAATATGATGTGATTGATATTTCTTTTGTTTACCCTTACTAAGCATCTGAGATCACTCTTTTGTATATTTTCTTTTCCCAGGTCAGGAAGAAGGTTATTAAGTAAGATATGCCAAAAGGGACTATAGATATGATGAAATAAATGGGAGATAATGTAGACGCTTTATGAACCAGTTGTTTATGTTTCCCAGTTTCTAAGGACACTATACCTATACAGTCCTATTGCGGTTTTGTTATATGTTGTAATAAGTATTCTTCAATTTTGAAGTATTAACAATGTATGTAAAGTATGGGTTGTTATAGTTGGTATCAAAGGAAAGGTATAGTCAACCTTTGGAAACTAGGATGTGACATCCTTAGTAAGAACCCTAAGGATAAGTCTAATCATAGAACACAATCTTAGTGTTTTAGAAATGGCCATGAATAACCTTGGATAATACCTTAAGTGTGAAATTTTATTCTTGATTATGTGGTTTTCCTATTATAATTATTGTTGCTCACACTATTCTTCTTGGTTTTAGTCAATGGCTGGAACCCGAAGGAACCGTGTTAATGTGGAATGCGACGGGAAATGCAATGATTTTCCCCATGAGCAACCAAACGTTATGGGAGTTGGAATGAAAAATCTTGTAGCCATGCTCACACAAATTTCTCAAGCTATGAATCATGCAGTTCTTCCAAACGAGCAAAGGAAGGAGCAACATTCTGTTGAATCCTTCATGAGGCAGCGTCCACCTTCTTTCAGCGGGTCTACTGATCCATTAGTTGCTGAACAATGGATTAGTACTACTGAAAATATATTTTCAGTTCTTCAATGTTCTGAACATGATAAATTCATCCTAGCAGTGTATCATTTGGAAGGAGATGCTGATCAATGGTGGAATCTATTTAAGTATACAAGTCAAAGGGATGAAATTGAGTCCATGGAATGGGACGAGTTCAAGAACATATTTTACAATAAGTACGTCCCTCATATTCTCCGAACAAAGATGGAGAAAGAGTTTCTTGAACTGAAGCAAAAGGATGATGAATCTGTTGGTACCTATGAAGAAAATGTTACAAGACTTTCATGGTATGCTTCTGGTATTATTATCCAACCTGAGAGTAAGATCGATCAATTATTTAGTGGCTTAAAACCAAGTCTTCCAAGGGAGTTAGCCATAAGGGACTTCAATAGCTACGAGGAAATCGTTCGATGTGCTCTCAATGTCGAGATGGGGATTGGAGTAACCCTTCAGTCATATGGGGTTGATAAGAAAAAGAAAATGGAATTCAAAGGAAAATATAAAGATTACACTGAAAAGAAGATGAGCATTCCCTTAGGCTCAAAGTGTGGAAAGAAACATGGAGGGAGTTGTCTTAAAGGGACAAGTAAATGTTTCAAATGTGGAGAGGAAGGTCATCGGGCATTTGAATGCCGCAATGATGGGAAGAAGATGTCTAATGATGCAAACAATGGAAGGGACACAGAGAATGAACCTACTACACTTCAATATTTCAAGTGCAAGGAGATGGGGAATTATGCCAATCAATGCCCAAATCAAAGGGTTGATGATGACAGTCGACGTCAACAAACTCTTAAGGCTAAATACAAAGAAAAGTCACATGAAATTTCTATCAGTGATGTGGTGTACGATAACTATGTGGTGAAAGGTACACTTACCATCAACTCTAAAGTAGCAAATGTTTTATTTGATTCTGGATCCACCCACTCAATTATTTCTGAAGAATTTTCTAAGTATATCACCGTATTACCTCAACAATTAGATGTTGAGTTAGCTGTGACAACCCCTAACGGCACAACAATCGCATCAAAAGTTTTTAATTCTTTGCCAATTGATGTTTGTGGGAAAGTGCTTCCTGTAAATCTTGTGATCCTTAATATAGTGGAATTTGATGTGATTCTTGGCATGGATTGGCTTTCTTTATATGGAGCTCATATCAATTGCCAAATAATGGAAGTCACATTTCATATTCCAGATCAATCTATGATCGTCTATTGATGTAAGGATGAACATAACCTTCCAGTGGAAATTTCTTCCATCTTATGGGTCTTGATTCCACTAATTGAGGGTTATTTATCTCAAATGGTTGGTAAGAAACTCACAATTAATAATATGCCCATTGTATGGGAGTTTGATGATGTCTTTTCGAAGGAATTTCTGAATCTTCCACCAAATCGTGAAGTTGAGTTTTCAATAGAACTCGTACCAGGTGCTTTTCCTATTTCAAAGACACCTTATAGAATGGCCCCAATTGAGTTGCAGGAATTAAAGCAGCAACTCCAAGAGAATCTTGATAAGGGATTCATATGCCCTAGTGTGTCACCTTGGGGAGCACCAGTTCTGTTTGTTAAGAAGAATGATGGATCAATGAGAGTCTGTATTGATTATCGAGAACATAACAAGATCACTATCAAGAAAAAATATCCTCTCCCACGCATTGATGACTTATTTGACCAACTATGCGGAGCTCAATACTTTTCCAAAATTGATCTTCGTTCAGGGTACCATCAATTAAGGGTCAAAAGGGAGGATATACCAAAGACAGCTTTCCGTACAAGGTATGGACACTATGAATTTATAGTGATGTCATTTGGTCTTACTAATGCCCATGCTATCTTCATGTATCTGATGAATAGAGTCTTTAGAGACAATCTTGATCTGTTTGTTGTAGTCTTTATAGACGATATTCTGGTATATTCAAAGAGCAAGGAAGAACATGAAGATCACTTGAGAATTATATTGAAGACCCTGAGAAAGGAGAAGCTTTATGCCAAATTTACCAAGTGTGAATTTTGGCTTCAAAAAGTTTCAATTTTGGGTCACATAATCTCAAAAGAGGGGATATATGTGGATCCAACAAAAACAGAGGTTATCGAAAGATGGTCGAGACCAACAATAGTAACTGAGATCCGAAGTTTTCTTGGTTTGTCTGGATATTATCGACGTTTTGTGAAAGATTTTTCATGATTATCTAATCCACTCACCAAGTTGACTCGGAAAGGAGATAAGTATGTTTGGACGGAGGAATGTGAAGAGAATTTCAAGGAGTTGAAAAGAAGGTTATCCAGTGCGCCTGTGCTCACACTGCCTTGTAGTGGAGAAAGGTTTGTGATCTACAATGATGCATCCATGAAGGGGCTGGGGTGTGTTCTTATGCAAAATGATATGGTGATAGCTTATTCCCCATGACAGTTGAAAATCCATGAGCAAAATTACCCAACACATGATTTGGAGTTAGCTGCGGTAATATTTGCATTAAATATTTGGAGGCATTATCTTTATGGAGAAAGGTGTGACATTTATACTAATCATAAAAGTTCAATGTATATTTTTCACACAAAAGGAGCTGAATATGAGCCAAAGAAGATGGTTAGAGTTGATTATGGATTATGACTGCTCAATTCATTACCACCCTGGGAAAGCAAACAAGGTGGGAGATGCATTAAGTTGATAAGACCATGCTAGTTTATCCATGTTAAGGATCACAAAAGATCCCATATTTATGGACTTACAAATGATGGATCATGGAATTATAATGGTAGGGGGAAATCGTATCTTTCTCAAATGAATGTTCAACCATCTATACATGTGAAGATTAAAGAGGCACGGAAAGAAGATGTAGTGTTACAAAAGAAGGTGAGAAATATTCCTGAATTCAACCTTGATTGTGATGGGATAATAAAGTTTAGGAATCGCGTTTGTGTTCCTCCCATCCCTAAATTAAAGAAGGAGCTGCTGGATGAGGCTCATAGTTCTTCATTCTCTATTCATCCTGGAAGCACGAAGATGTATAGGGACCCGAAAGCATACTTTTGGTGGGATGGAATGTAAATATATGTTGCTGAATATGTCTCTCGATGCTTGGTTTGTCAGCAAGTTAGAGCTGAGAGACATAAGTCTAGGGGGATGTTACAACCATTACCCATACCTGAATGGAAATGGGAAAACATCACTATGGACTTTGTCACCGGACTACCTAAAACTTCCGAAGGAAATTATGCTATCTGGGTCATAGTTGACCATCTTACAATGTATGCACACATCATTGCTATTAGATAGTATTTCTCTATGGATCAGCTCGCCAGGATATATGTAAAGGAAGTGGTAAGATTGCATGGAGTACCACTTTCTATTATATCTGATCGGGATCCGAGATGTACCTCGATGTTCTGGCGAAGTCTTCAGCATACTCTGGATACAGAGTTGAGTTTTAGCACTGGTTATCATCCTCAGACATATGGTCAGTCTGAGAGAACAATTCAAACTCTAGAAGATATGTTAAGATCTTGCTCTAGGGATTTCAAAGGTGGTTGGGATCAACACCTACCTTTGGTGAAATTTTCTTATAATAATAGCTTTCACTCCAGTATTCATATGGCTCCTTAGGAAGCTCTCTATGGAAAGAAATGCAGGGCTCCAACTTGCTGGAATGAAGTTGGGGAAAGAAATCTATTAGGACCTGATCTTGTTAATTAGATGACCGAAAAGGTCTGATTTATTCAACAACACATAAGAGCAGCTCAGGGTCGACAGAAAAGTTATGCCGACAAACGAAGAAAAGACCTAGAGTTTGAAGTGGGTGATAAAGTGTTCTTACAAATATCTCCCTGGAAGAGGGTCATGAGATTTGGAAAGAAGGGGAAGTTGATCCCTAGATATATCGGTCCGTTCGAAATAGTGGATTGTGTTGGAAAGTTAGTTTACCGATTGTCGCTTCCACCGAATCTCTCTCAAGTTCACGATGTGTTCCATGTGTCTCTCCTAAGAAAGTACATACCCGATCCTTCACATGCACTCAGCTCAGAAGTTGTACCGCTGGAGCAAGATCATTCTTATGAAGAATAGCCGATAGAGATTCTGGATCGTAGCGAAAAAGTCCTATGAAACAAGACCACTCGATTGGTGAAAGATTTATGGAGGAACCACCAATTAGAAGAAGCTACGTGGGAGCTTGAGGATATGATGAGGCAGAGGTATCCTCATCTTTTTGTTACAAAGTGACGAATTTCGAGGGCGAAATTCATTTTAAGGGGGGTAGAATGTATCGCCCGATACTTTTATGAGAAATATTTTTGTTTTTATCAAAGGAATCTTTCACTACACACAACACTAGCTTGACTTGCTTTACACACAACCGCGGCCTTCCTCGATATCATGCGTCGTACGCAAGACCAAGTTTCACTAAACAACGATATGCTATTAAAATATTATTAAAACTACCCATTATGAATAGTAATAACCACTTTTTGAAATTTTATAAATTTTATTTTTCAAAATGGGCTTCATTTTTGGATTCGGAATATTGAAATTAGCCTAGGGTGACATTTTGGTATTTTTCTAAAAACTTTCAATTTTTGATGAATAGTGATATCACTAATTGGTAGTTAAGAAACTGATTTTTCATAAAAATTAATTTTACCGCTTCTGTGAGTGGAATTTCGAAAATCCGAGAGACACGGTTAATATCAACGACTAAAATGTGGCTCAATGAGATGAAAATAGTTTTTTGTGAATAATAACTTTTTACTTTTTTTACCACAGTTAAAAGTATATAGGGTAATTAAGGGTAAAAGTGTTATTATTATTACCCTAACACAAGTCCAAATTCTATTGTATAAGTTTAATTCGACCAAAAACAACCTTAGGAATAAAATATGACCGTTTAGGCCCACTTGGATTAGATTAGGACATTTATTATTAATTTATTTGAAGAAGGGTTAAAATAGTTAAAATCAATGTTTAATAAGTAAATCATTTTTAATATGGAGTTATACATAAGGTAAATTAGAATATAAATATTCATTAGAAAACTAAAACTATTTCCTATATAATGGTATTTTATTTGTAATTTTTAGACTTAAAATAATTTAATTTATTTATGATACAATGATGATTCAGTAATTATCTTATTAATGAAATATTGACATAATTGATGTTATAAATACCCAAATAAATGTAATTTGAGACTTTTTATGAATTTAAATAATTTTATATGTTAATATGACATGTTAGTATTAATTGAATTAAATGTTTTCGAACTAATCATTCTGTTATGATTTTCACAAAAATCAATTACCAAATAGTATCAAAATTGACATAAAATAGTTTTAAAACAAATATTATATTATTAATTGTTATTTTATTCCTAAAAATCTAAGGTTAGGCCAAATGACTTATATAAGGTTATATATATTAATAATAAACACCTTGGGGTTCGTTTTTCTTGATATAGTACGTTTATTAACCTTATAGTGTAAGAAAAAAAGAAGACGCGGTAAAAGTTAAATTATCTAACTTAATGTTAAATCTAAATGATAAGTTTAAAATTGATACCTAAACTGGTCTAAAATCTATTTTATGGAGTATTTCGACCCATACCCACCTTATCTTCGAAATATATCAATTTTGAGCTATTAAAAACCTAATTTTACTTTATAATAAAATAATATTTTTAGTTCTTCCAAAGGTGCCCCTCTCCTCCCTTATAAAAGCGAACCTCCTCCCTCTCTTCCTCACACCACATTGAGCCTTCAAGATCGGCCAACCCCTGAAAATTTCTTCTCTCCACTTCCCTAGAGACATCCTAGAGATTCTGGTATTCTTCAAAGGCCAATTTTAGTTCCCTAAATGGAGGACTCAAAGAAGCGCTTCAAAGAAGGGGTAATGTCCGTTACCGATTCTTTCATCTTTATTTCTTCTTCCACTACTTCTTCTTTAGTTTTTTCTTTATGAAGTAATAACATAAGTATCACTCATATACTGATATGTTATTATAAGTATGAAACAACCCTATTTCACCATCTATCCACCCTACGGAAAACGAAATCACCGCGCGTGCGTACGTACAGAATACCGTCTCCACGCCGTGTTGTAATCTATTTTCCAAAACCACCTTACTTGGATGGGTATAATGGTGTAAATAATGACTATATATGATTATTTTAAAGTTATATTGATTTTTAAATAGTATATATACTCTCCAATACAATTCCACAATCATGGGAACGATATCATCGCTCGTGCGTACATACGGAATACCGTCTCCACGATGTGATGCGACTCGTTCTACATGATCTTCATTGCATAATGATTATATAAATGAATTGATTGAATGAATATGATATATATTACACTAATATAATTCTGGAAATGAGGTATCTATAACCTAAAAAGAAAAATAAGAATATATTCAACAAAACGTGCATAAGAACAAAAAGTAATAAGCACCCGAATAACTAGTAGTAATGAAATATTACTAATAAGAAGCCAAGAATATGACAATATATGATATCATAAAAATAAGTATGATTCTGGAATAAGTCAATAACATTATTTAAATCATTATATAGGAGGTTCGGACACTTACGAAGCAAATTGGACCTAAGGTAAGGGAAATATCACAATCTCATTTTTATCCGAGATCGATTATACTTTGGTATTTACTAGGGTGTATTTTATCATCCACATCCATGTTCCCTCAATATGTAATATTGTTTACATCCACCTACAATTGTTTAAACCCAATTTTACCCTTCAGTGAGTTTTTAGTAAAAGATATTAAAGGAATCTTTTCTCATTTTTCGTACGAGGTACTTTTTGACTTTTATGACAAAAGTACGAGAAGAATGTTTTTTTAACTTATATGGCATGAATGGATTTTTAAACCAATATTTCCAAGAATCTTCCTTTACAAGTTTTTAAGTTTATTTTTATCAACTTATTTTAGTTTAAAATTTTATGACATGTTAAGAAAGGAAAAATGCTTTTGAAGTAGAAAGGTTATTTTCTTCAAGAATGGAGTTCAAGTGTTTTATCAAAACTATTTTACATCTAAGATAATATAGGGTTCTATTTCTATCCCTATTATTACATTGATTTTATTATGTTGTGATGGAATTATTTTAATGAATTCCTTTATCTTATATGAATTGTTTTATGATGTCATGATGTTTAAGATTCCCATTTTTATTACATGGGTTATGCTATGATGTATGGTTTATGATTTTGTGGCACACATAAGAATGGTATCATTATGAGATGGGTGGGACCTATATCTCGCTCCAATTCATTGGGTAAAGATTTTATATCTCATGATATAGACATGGCTGGAATGATAGGTTATACTGGTTCAGTGAAACAGGACTGAAACGAGGTGTGAACTCGGTTCATAAATGGACTTTGTCCACTAAGATAGTCTTGGCAATGAGTCTTGACTAATAAGAAATGATTCTCTATGATTATGTGTGTATGCCACAAAGTTTCATGTTTTAAGTTTTGATTATTGTGATTACATTTCACTACTATGATTTATCCCATGTTATGAAATTATGATCTCTTTTACAGGTTAAGATTTTCAAAAGTTATGTCTTTATGAATATGATGTGATTGATATTTCTTTTATTTACCCTTACTGAGCATTTGAGCTAACCCTTTTGTATGTTTTCTTTCCCCAGGTCAGGAAAAATGTTATTAAGTAAGATATTCGAAAAGTGACTATAGATATGATGAAATAAATGGGAGATTGTGTAGACGCTTTGTGAACCAGTTGTTTATGTTTCCCAGTTTCTAAAGACACTATACATATACGGTCCTTTCTTGGTTTTGTTATATGTTGTAATAAGTATTCATCAATTTTTAAGTATTAAAAATGTATGTAAAGTATGGGTTGTTATACCAAATATCCTCTAAACATCACTCACCTCATCCTAGATTCCTTAATTTATTCATAAATCCAAATTAAGGACCCCTTTTGTTCAAATCAAAAGGAAGAACCCAAATAATAGGTAATAATTTCACCACCCTCTTTCAAGTTTTGTTTTTCATCCACTTATTCCTTCTTTGTTATTTCCATTGTCAAATAACATATCCATTATATTCTATATACTGTGATTTTATTATAAATATTCTACATCTATATTCTTTATTCCATCCATCCTTTTAATGACATGTAACCATACGTGCATACGTACAGATTACAATCTCCACGTCGTGGTGTAATTGTTATTCAATACAATATTATTTGGATGGGTATAATAATGATGTGTAATTCAAGTAAATAATAAATATAAATAGATCATGATTATGTATATATGATATACTATGCAATTATATGTTATTCTAATATCATAACAATGATATTGTTGCTCATGCGTACGTACGGATTACCGTCTCCACGAACGCGATGAGATTCATTCCCCATCGTATCCATTCAAGACTAATTTTCATTAGATGATTAAAAATAATATTCAAAGACTTGATATCATTATGGATATAAATAAGATACATCCCATCCATATCAAATATGACACAATAAAGAAGAATATATAGGAAAACAAATCTCTTAACACTTGAAACGACGATAATACTATGATATTATTAACAAAATAATGTTAAAAGATCATATATGATATCATATTAATGTATATGATTCTTTTATAATTTAATAAAAATTATTTCAAAATTAAACAGGAGGTTAACATACCCTCGACCAAGTAAAAGTACAAGGTAAGGGTTTATTTCACAATATCTTCATTATCTGAGGTTGTTTAAACATAATTATCTTCTGGGACCTCTTTATCAACCACATCCAAGCTTCTAAAAAATGTATTTCAATACATTGTTACTATTTTATAAACTAAGGGTTAAAGTAATTTATACCCTTTTTTGTCTTTTTATATGATTTTTATAAATGAATCTTTCCATCGTTTCCATACTAGGTCCTTTTAAACATTTTCGACAAAATTAAGGCAAGAATGTATTTTTTTAACTTATACGATGGGTGCGGCTATTTTCTGCCATTATAAAATAATCGAATCTTACCTTAAAAGCTTATAGAAACATTTTAAAAGTAAATGTTTTATTTTATAATTAGGTGACTTTTAAATTATTTCAAAAAACTGATATTTCTCTCAAATAGTGTTGATTTCAGCTATGTCAACATCCTTTGATGGAGTTTTAGATTATTTGAAGGTTATTTATTATGATACAAAAAATATATATTGTTATGAAGGTTTTGTGATATGTTTGACTGTGGATGGGTTCTTTTTATACCATTCATGGTTTATGAATAATGTATTTACATTTTTTATGCTAGTTTTAATATGAATGTTTATGTTATGTTTAAACGGGTTCATATGAGGAATCCATTGGACTTAGTATGTGACGGGTGGAGATCGCTATAGATCCTAGATGCATCAGTAGGTCTCATGAGACAAACTAGTATCTTGGAACAAGGCCTTGACAAAATCATATTTGTAGTCTTGGCACAAGGCCTTGACTATGGGGTTATTATAGTATGGTATTATGCATTCCATCATTAAGAAAGTGGTTATTGATATTGCATGTGATTATTAAACTAGTAGAATATCAATGTGAATAAGTAAATGGAATTATTTAATTTTATTTTTTCCATATTATGATGAAGTTCAAGTTTAAAATTATTTTTTTTAGTTATACATTTCCTTAAATGTTTATGCTTATTTATGAAAATTTCTGCTATATTGTTATTCTTACTGAGCGTCTGACTCACCCCTTTCTATGTTTTATTTTCCCAGGATTTGAAAAAGTATTTTATGACTGACCTGCATGGGTATTTTAAGGGGATATTGGTGTGGAATATGGATACTATGTTGTTTTAGTATATCACTTTTTGATGTAATTTAAGAGTTATGAATGTATATAGTGTTTCCAAGTCTACTAAACTAATTGGTCTTTCGAGACATGATCTTTATTGATCATGACAATTTTATGTAATAATGCACTGACTCTGGGTAACTGGGGTTGGGGTGTTATAGTTGGTATCAGAGAAGTTTAGTACATACCATGGAAACTAGATTTAGATAAACCCTGATTAGAGCACATATCCCTAAGATAGAATTTGATTATTAGTATAGAATAACTTCTTGGAATTTTGGTATTGTAGAGATTTTTTGAGTTTTCCATGTAATACATTCTTATCTGGATACGATCAGGTAGAGGTGGATCTAACACAGATGTAACTAGGGGTAAAACCCAAAAACACTGCTTTGAGCTAGACTCGAACGGGAACTAGTGCACGACAACGGGCCTTGCTGAACTCTTGGTTACGACACTCCCGAGGGATATGCTTAGGATAATTATAATTTTCTTTACAAACCATTTTAAGGGTTTATGAGTATATACTACCTCAAAGAAAACATTTTTATGTTTATTTATTATATCCATAAACTGTTCAATTTATGTTAAGTATTTTACAAGTTTGGATTTATGTATTGTGATTCGTAAACTAATCTAGTTTACGCCATTGTTTAGAAATGTCACCTAGTGGATGGAATGGTAACCGTTCCAATGGATACACTCCATGTAGGTATTTCCCTCCTGATCAAGATAATTATAGTGGAGACAATGATACAACAGGTGCTGATCATCTTATCACCATACTGGGATAACACACTCAGGTTATTAATAATAACCTTACCCGTATGGAGCACCCTGATCCGCAGCATGAAGGATCAATGTTAGATCACTTCATGAGGAAAAAACCACCAAAATTCAATGGGGGAACTAATCCATTAGTAGGTGGGAAATGGAGAAATTCCATAGAAAAAATATTACATGCATTAGGGAGTAGTGAGAAGGAAAAAGTTATCATGGTAGTTTACCGCCTCACTGGAGATTCGGATAAATGGTGGTCATTGATTCAAAACATGAAGGAAGATGATGAATTATCAAATATTGAATGAAGGGAGTTTAAAAATATTTTCTTAAAAAAAATACTTTCCTCATGACCATCGAGCGGATATGGAAAGACAATTTATGGGTCTAAAGAAAAAGGAGAACAATAATTTTTCAAAGTATGATTCTAACTTTATAAGGATAACAAGGCATGATGCAGATTATATACGTAGCCCAAGAAGTAAGATTGATCATTTCATTGATGGGTTAAAACCATTTCTCCATCAAGAATTAGTCTCACAATCCTTCTCGGCATACGAAGATAATGTATTATGTGCTATGAAGACAGAAAATGTATTATCTAAGTCTAAAGACCTTAAAGTAAAGAAAGAGAAGAAGAGATCTTCTTATCACTACGGAAATGGAAATAAGGGGATGAATGGAAAAGTTGAATATCCATCCTACATTAAATGTAGAAAGAAACACCTTGGTACTTGCTTGAAGGGAATAGGAGTTTGTTACAAGTGTGGTGAAAAAGGCCACCAAGCTCGTGATCGAAATGGGAAGAAAGAAGCTAACAATGTTCAACACCACAATTGCAAGGAGATGGGACATTATGAAAATGAATGTCCTAAGACATGGTGGAAGGTAATTTAATGGTTTCCTCAAGTTTAGAAAATGAATTATTTGATTCTAGATCATCACATTGTTTCATATCTTCCCAGTTTTCTAAGAAAATTAGATATTTCCAATTTTATTTAATAATGGAGTTGTTAGTTAAATCTCATAATGGAAGTATCATCACCACAATGTTTTTTGAATTTTTTCCCATTAGAGCATATAAATGTTCCTTATCTGCTGATCTCATTATCCTATCCATGATTTAATTTGATATAATCATTTTTATGGATTGGATTTCAGACCATGATGTGAATATTTTTTTAAGAAGAAGGATGTTACGATTTTTGATGATGGTGATAAAGAACACCTTATCTATAGAGCAGAATCACCACCACCCGATTCTCATCAAGATCCACCCCCAGTAGCTCAACTAAATTCAGTTATAAAGGAGGAAGATAATGAAATAACTATGGGTGAGGAAATGAAGGTTCAAATAGAGTATGTACCTATTGTGAAAGAATATGTTGATGTGTTTACAGAAGATTTACCTGGACATCCTCCAGAACGAGAAATGGAGTTTTCAATTGACTTAATTCATGGTTCAAGGCCCATATCGAAGACCCCTTATAGAATGGAAATTGTGGAATCAGTGGAACTATATAAGAAACTATAATAATTGAATAATAAGGGATTTATTCTCCATAGTGTTTCTCTTTGGGGAGCCCATGTTCTTTTTGTTAAGTTGAAAGATGGATCTTTGAGGTTTTGCATCGACTACAGGGTGATAAATGCTATAACAATAAAGAAAAGGTATCTCCTACCTCACATTGATGAATTATTTGACCAACTGCATGGATCTCAATACTTTTCAAAGATTGACCTTCGATCTGGATACCATTAATTGTGCGTGAAGAAGGAAGAAATTCTGAAGAGAGCATTTTGAACTAGGTACGGGCATTATAAGATTACAGTAATGCCTTCTGGAGTGACTAATGCACCCTCTGTCTTCCTGGATCTGATGAATAGAGTTTTCACGGAATATCTCTATGACTTTTTAGTGGTGTTTATTGATGATATCTTGGTATACTTCAAAATCTAGGAATATCATGAAAATCACTTGCGCATTATGCTGAAGACTCTTAGAAGACATGAATTATATGGGATGTTTAGCAAGTGTGAATTTTGGCATCAGGATATTTCTTTTCTTGGCCATATTGTGTCTAAGGATGGAATTTCCATTGATCCTTCTAGGACCGAGGTAATATAAGAATCGCCAGCACTGATGAGTATAACTGAGGTACACAGTTTTATTGGTTTAGCATGTTATTATCAACATTTCATCCAGAATTTTCCCAGTTGGATAACCCATTAACAAAGCTCACATGAAAAGGGGTTAAATTTGTTTGGAAAAAATATTATGAAGAAATTTTCTAAGAACTGAAGAGAATATTAGTCAATGATCATATATTGACTCTACCATCGGGTAATGATGGGTTTGTTATTTATAGTGATGCTTCAAAGAAAGGACATGGTTGTGTCCTTATGATGAATTATAGGGTTATTGCCTGTGCATCACGACAGCTAAAAAGTCATGAGAAAAACTATCGTACTCATGATCTTGAGTTAGCTGTTGTAATATTTTCATTGAAGATATGGAGACATTATCTTTATAGCGAAAAATGTGAGATATAGAACAATCAAAAGAGTTTGAAGTATATTTTCTCATAGATATAACTCCACCTGAGGAAAAGGCAATGGATTAAAATAATAAAGTGTTAAGATTACACGATACACTCCCACCCGGGGAAGGAAAATAAGATAGAAGATGCTTTGAGAAGAAATAATCATGGAGTTTTGAACAAGATGAGAGTTTAAAAGGGATCTTATTTTCAGGGATATAGTAACGATGGATACGAGAATAACTATGGAAGGTGAAAAATCATTTTTTTTCAAATGGTTTCCAAACCACATTATTAGAAAGGATAAAAAGTTACCAGGATATTTATGAGGAGTTTCAAAAGAATATTAAAGATGTGAATGATGGATAATTGAGTGACTTCGTATATGAAGATGGAATTTTGAAATTTTGGAAAAGACTTTGGGTTCCCGATATACCTGATCTAAAAAGGGAATTTTTGGATGATTCTCATAGTTTCAATATCTATATACACCCTAGTAGCACTAAGATGTATAGATATCTTAAGGAACATATTTTGTGGGAAAAAATGAAGAGGGGGATTGCATATTCATTGTTAAGATGTATGGTTTGTCAACAAGTGAAAGCTGGAAGGCAACAGACTAGAAGAGTATTGAAACCTATTCCCATACCTGAGTGGAAATGGGATAATATCAAGATGAAATTTGACATGGGACTACCAAAGGCTCCTAGAATGAACAATACAATATGGGTCATTATTGATAGTCTTACCAAGTCAGCACATTTTCTTACTATAAGAGAAGATTTACCATTTGAACTTCTAGCAAGACTATATATTAATGAAGTAGTGAGAGTCCATTGAGTACCCCAATCGATTGTTTCTAATCTTGATCCACATTTTACATCAAGGTTATAGAAAAGTCTTCAGAAAGCCCTGGATAGAGAACTTCATTTGGGCACTGCCTACCACCCCCAAACTAATGAGAAATAAGAACAAACTTTTCAAACCTTAGAAGACATGTTGATATCCGGCTCACTTGACTTTCAGGGTATGTGGGATCAATATTTACCTTTGGTATAATTTTCCTATAACAATAGCTTTCATTAAAATATTCAGATGCCCCCATATTAAGCGTTATATGGAAAGAGATGTCGCACACCAAATTTTTGGGATGATGTTGGTGAAGGAAAATATGTTGGCCTAGAAATTGTTTAGGAAATGATAGGAAATGTAAAGGTAATCCAAAGAAACATCAAAGCATCTCAACATAGGCAAAAGAGAAATGTCGATAACCGAAGGAAGGATTTGGAAATTAAGGCAAGTGATCGTGTTTTCATGAAGGTATCTCCATGGAAGGGAGTTATAGGTTTCAATAATAAAGGTAAATTGAGACCCATGTACATAGGATATTTCGAAATTCTAGGACAAAATAGGGATGTATCTTATCTTTTAGAAATGCCTCCAAATATCTCCAAAGATCACGACGTGTTCCACATATCACGGTTGAGAAAATAAGTGCCTGACCCAATGCATGTACTCACCTATGAGGAATTAGAACTGGAACCTGATCTTTCTTATTGCGAAGATCCTGTCAAGATTCTTGATACAAGAGAACAAGTGCTGAGAAACCGGACGACTCGTCTGGTAAAAGGTCTATAGAGAAACCATAAGATGGAAGATGCAACGTGGGAACCTGAGGAACTTATGATAAAGCACCACCTAAGCCTTTTTACGTAGTAATACTCTAGAACTTTCGAGGACGAAATCAATTGAAGGAGGGGAGAATGTGACACCCCAAGCTTCCATGGTACGCTTCTCTTTGAATAATACAATTGCATGTGTTGTATGTAACTTCGAGTTCTAACACACCACAACCAATCAAACTAGCAGTTATGAATAGTAATACCCACTTTTTGAAATTTTATAAATTTTATCTTTCAAAATGGAGTTCATTTTCGTATTCAGAATATCAAAGTTAGCTTAGGGTGAATTTTTGGTATTTTTTTGAAAACATTCAATTTTTAATGAATAGTGAAAACACTTAGTTATAGTTTAAAACCAAATTTTTATTTAAATAATTATTTATTTTATTTAAATTTATGTTAGGTAAAAATAGATACATAATACCTATATAAGTTCAATGTAACTCTTGGGAGTTAGGTTATAATAATATTAAATATATATAAATTTTATTGAACTTTTTATCGTATTTTACCCATCTCCTAGGAGAATTTTCAAATTCATATAAAACATAATTTTACCGCTTCTATGAGTGGAATTTCTAAAATATGAGAGACACAATTAATATTGTGGAGTAAAATATGGTTCAATAAGATATAAATAATTTTTGGTGAATAGTAACTTTTTACTTTTATTTACCAAGGTTAAACGTAAATACGGTAATTAAGGGTAAAAATGATATTATTATTACCCTAATACATTTCCTAATTCAATTGGTTATGTATAATTAGACCAAAAACAACCTTAGGAATAATATATAAACTTCTTTGGTCAACTTGGATTAGATTAGGACATTTATTATTTTTTAATTCAAAGAAAAGTTAAAAGAGGTTAAATCAATGTTTAATAAATAATTTTTTTAATATAGGGTTATACATAAAAAAATTTAGACTATAAATCATCATTATAAATTTAAAAATATTTCCTACATAATAGTATTTTATTTATAATTTTTATACTTTAAATAATTCAATTTATTTAAGACACAATGGTGATGCCGTAAGTACATAATTAATGGAATATTAAAATAATTGATATTATAAATATCCAAATAAATGTAAATTTAGACTTTTTTTGAATTCCACAAATTTTATAGGTTAATATGACTTATTATGGTTGGCTAGATGAATTTTTTTTTGAATTAATAATGCTTTTATAAATTTAGAAAAAACAAAATACCAAATAGTGTCAAAATTGATATAAAAGACTTTTTAAAAAAAATATTATATTATTAATTGATATTCTATTTCTAAAAACCTATAATTCTGCCAATAGACATATATAATGATACATGTATCATTAATGTAACACTTGGGGTTCTCTTGTAAGTATATAGTATGATTATTAACTATATAATATAAAAATACAAAGAGACATGGAAAATGACAAACTATTTAACTAAGAGATAAATCTAAAAGATAAAGTTAATATAGTGACCCAAACCTATCTAAAACCTTTTTGTTGAGTGATTTTCGACCCATACCCACCTTATCCTTTAAATAATACATTTTTCATCCATTAGAAACCGAAAATTATTTTATTATAAAATAATATTTCTAGATTTTCCAAAGATGCCCCTCACCCCTATTATAAAAGGGCACTCCCCCTTCTGTCTAATTCACACTTTCAAAGGCTTTTGGATCGGCAAAAACCTGCCCAGATATCCTATCAACTTCCCTCAGATCATCCTAGAGGTCTTTCTTTATTCTTAAATCCATATAAATGATCCATTTTGATCAAATCAAAAGGAAGAACCGGAAGAAGTGGTAATAATTTCACCACCCTCTTTCAAGTTATTTTCTTCTTCCACTTCTTCTTTCTTTGTTATTTCCATTCAAAAATAATAACTCATGTATATTCTTTATACTGCGATGTTATTATAAATATGGTACAACCATATTCATTATTCTATCTATCCTTTGAATGTCATGTCACCATACGTACCTACGTACGGATTACTATCTCCACGTTGGGGTGTAATTGTTATTCAATACATTATTATTTGGATGGGTATAATAATGATGTTTAATTCATGTAAATAATAAATATAACATGACAATGATTATGTATATATGTTATACAATACAATTATATATTATATTAATATCAAAATAATGATATTGTCGCTCGTTCGTGTGTACGGATTGCCGTCTCTAAGAATGCGATGAGATTCATTTCCCATCGTATCCACTCGTGACTAATTTTCATTTTATGGTTAAAAATAATATTTAAATACTTGATATCATTATGTATATGAATAATATACATCCCATACATAAAAAATATGACTCACATAACAAATATTATAAAGGAAAACGAATCTACTAACACCCGAAACGACGATAATACTAAAATATTATTTACAAAACAATGTTAAAATATCATATATGGTATCATATTAATGTATATTATTATTGTATAATTTAATAATATTTATTTCACCATTATACGGGAGGTTAACCAACCCTCGACCAAGTAAAAGTATGATGTAAGGGTTTATTTCAAAATCTCTTCATTATCTGATGTTGTTTATACATTGTTATCTACTGGGACCTCTTTATCATCCACTTCCATGTTTCTAAAAAATTTATTTCAAAACATTCCTAGTATTTTATAAACTATGGGTTAAATTCATTTATACCCTTGTTTGAATTTTTTTAAGATTTTTGTAGAGGAAACATTCTTTCATTTTCCAAAAGAGGTCCTTTTTAACCTTTTTGACAAAATTAAGGTAAGAATGTCTTTTTTAACTTATACGGAAGGTGAAGCTATTTTCCCCCATTATAAAATGGTTGAAGCTTCACTTACAATATTTAAATAAGATTTTAAAAGTAAATGTTTTATTTTATAAGTATGTGACTTTTAAATTATTTCAAAAAAGAGGTATTTCTCTCAAATAGTTTTGATTTCATCTATGTCAACATCCTTTGATGGATTTCAAGCTTATTAGAAGTAGATTTATTAGGATACAAAACTTCCATATAGTATTGAAGGTTTTTGTGATATGTTTGACTGTGGATGTGTTCTTTTTGTACCATTCATGGTTTATGGATAATGTATGGACATTTTTTATTCGAGTTTTATTAAAAAAATTATGTTATGAATAAACATGTTTATATGAGAAATGCATTAGACTTTGTAAGTGGTGGGTGGATCCCGCTATAGCTCCTCGATGAATCGGTAGGTCTCATGAGACAAACTAGGGTCTTGGAACATAGCATTGACAAAATCTTATTTGTAGTCTTGGCACAAGGCCTTGACTATGTGGTTATGATAGTCTGGCATTATGCATTCCATCATTTTGAATGTGGTTATTGATATTTCATGTGATTATTAGACTCATAGAATATCCATGTGAATAAGTAAATGGAATTATTTCATTTTATTTTTTCCATATTATGCTGAAGTTTATGTTTAAAATACTTTTGTTTATTTTATACATGGTCTTAAATGTTTATGCTTATTTATGAATGTTTCCACTATATTGGTTTCCTTACTGAGCATCTAAGATCACCCCTTTCTATGTTTTATTTTCCCAGGATGTGAATAAGTATTTTATGAATGACCTGCAGGGATAGTATGAGGGGATATGAGTGTGGACTATAGAGACTATTTTGTTGTAGTTTTTCACTATATGATGTAATGTAAGACATGTGAATGTATATTGTGTTTCCAAGGCTACTAAACTAATCTGTCTTTAGAGATATGATATTTTGTGATCATGCCAATGTTATTTAATAATGCACCGACTCTAGGTAACTAGGGTCAGGGAGTTACATTATCTCTATTCAGTGACTTCCAGAATCATGACCTTATTTAGTAAAAAAACATAAAACCAAAGAATATAAATAGTGATGTGAGTTCTCTCCCATAATAGAATAAAAACCACCACTATTATTAGATCTATAAAGTACTTCAACTATCTCTATTGAGAACTATGAAGATGGTCAACCTGTCGATTCATTACTTGATACTTTATAATCTTCAAAATTTTATACTTCACTAAGAAATATTTATCTAGAAGGATGACAAAGGGATGGACTAGTGGGTTTATAAGAAACATTAAGGGTCTTAATTCATGATATAATGGGTTGAAATTTATATGTAGTTTATCATTTTTAGTAACCCATCTCTTCGACCAAGGGTTCCAATTTACCTTATCCCTCCTATAGGCTAACTGACTACGAGAGAAACCACCACAATTGATTACTTCCTCTTTATCTTTAGGAACTACATCTTTCACTTCCATCATGGATGGAATAAAAACATAATAGTTGAAAGATATATATCTAGATGAGGTCTTAATTATCTCCATAATTTGGATCATCAAATATATGAAAAGGATTATCTTATCTCATTTTTTAATAATAAATAAGAAAAACCCATGTTGGTACCTCTTGGTGTCAAATTCCCCTTTAATTGGAAAAATCATGTGTTGGATGAATTTGGAAAATAGTCTACACTCTCCATAAATTTTTACTACTATAGGCTATAACATATTATAACATCCAATTATCTCTTGAATGTAATTCCTATACCTGAAAATTTCATTATCAATAAGAATAGATCGATGAAAATACTTATAAATACCTCTCTCATGTACACTGAGGCATCAGAACCATTGTATCAATGAAAATATTACTTCATTTCAATAGATCATTAACCTAATAACATATTTATTCTTATAAAAACAATGTTATGGATACTAAAATAATGGGTGAACCAATGTAAGATAGAATGACCTGTACTAACTCAAAAACCAGTTGATCCATCCTTGGTCGCAGATCACTTTCAGTACTATTGACTTGTTGGAAACTATCTATTCAACATATATATTTTTTTAGAAATAATAAGTAAATATTTGTGTTGCTGGTTTTTTGGTTAAATTATATCAGTTTGGGTAGATTTAGCTCAAGATTTCATTATCAGAAATTATCCTTCTAAAGATTTTACTAAGGCGTGTTTCTCTCACCCCATTGTACTGGTTCAAAGGGATAAACGAGAATAAAAGGGGTTCATAGTTCAAGAGAGAAAATAATATAAATGGTTTGAATGAGGCATTAGTAATAGGGTTATCATATTTATATTGAATTTAAATTGTATCAAATAGGGATTTAGAATTAAAAATTATAATAAAATATACTTAAATAAATCTAATACGAATTTAATAATAGTTAACCAGAGTGGTAGCAAAATATCAGCAAGAATTTTATAGTAGATATCCAACAGCTGATATCCAATAGTGGATTACCAATGGTATTTTACCAATGGTGGGTAACCAATAGTAGATCACCAATGGTCAATCAAAAATAGCGGATCTCCAGTGTTAGATCACCAACAATCAATCACCAATGGTAAATCATCAAAGTCTCTCACAAACGATAGATCACCAAAAGTGGATGACTTATAAAAAGTAAATTTAAAAATAATGATTTAACCAAAGCTCATTATTCCTAGTTAATGTATTATACATAGTTATCTCTCAAAATTCAATATATTTTTAAATATATTAACAAGATGATTTTTAGTTTCAATGAATTCAATAGTTATTTTAGTTTTTTTGAAATGATTTCTCAAAAAGTGATGTATAATATCAATATTTTTTTTTTCATAGAATGCGATACGAGATTCGTGGATATATTTATTACAAATGTTTGTCACAAACTATATGTACACGATAAAATTTATAACCATATTCTAATAATTTGTGTTTCGTCCATAGAATTTGTGAAGAAAAACTCTCAATATATATGTACACAGTTTCAATAGAAGTAATTGAAACAATTTTTTTATTTTTTTCTAAATCAAGAAACTATAGAATTTACATGAAGATGACATGTTCCAGATGTTCTTTTTCTATCCAAACCTAAAAAATAAAAATAATCATCTAAATAAATATCATAATTCAATTATTCTCTAGGATAAAATAATATTAAATTGGTTGTATACTTGAGATATTTAAAAATTAATTTGATATTATGTAACTATGATTATTTAGGATTTTACTGAAAATGGGAAAACATACATCCACTAAACATAATATCTTACTAGATAGTAATTAAATATAGAATGATTACAATCATACCTTTGAAATTTGTATGATCAACTAAATTTTCAATTTCATTATGATATAGTTTACTTTTTGTACTCGTTGATCTATCACTAATTTTGTTATCCCAAACAAATCATTTTAAACTGTATTTGGGGTGCATACATTTATTAAAAATAATTCCATCATTATATTGAAAAAACATAAAAGTAAGAAATAATTTTAATTCACTCATTAATCCCATTTCAAAAATCACATTGCATGATTTTTGAAACATCAGTAAAAAATCATTTGAATAAGATTAAAAAATTATACCAACATTAATTTTTACTTCTTAAATATATTTTTATAATTTTTATTATTTATGTTGTGGAATCTATTCCATTTAAAAAACAAAAATATTTTGAAATTATATGAAGCTTTAATTATAATATCTAGGTGATTTTTTTAAAATACATATAAATCTTTAATTAATTTATAAACAAGATTTTTAGAATGGGAATTTTGAAATATAATGACTTTTTCCACAAAAAACATCAATTATGTAACAATTTTGGAATTAAATATTAACATACATCTGTTACAGTTTGAAATTAAAATATTCTACAGATAGAAGAATAATTCTAATGGGTTAATGTCTTGCTACTGGATAAATGGTTCACTAATATTCAATAATGCCTTCTTGAATATATCCTAGTGAAACCAATCTAGAATTGTTTCTAACCATAGTTTCTAACTGATAATCTTCATCTGTAAACACCATTTTGTACAAATGGTCTGAATGTCTTTATGCCAATCCACATATTCCCAAACATTATTTCAAAAAAAATTATTGTATTTGTAACACCCTCGAATGATAAATGGTTAAAATAGTAAATGATATGACTCATGTCTAAAAGGTGAACCTTCTTTTTTGGGATTATATCTGATTAGAAATCCACAGTTAAGCATGCTTGGCCTGGAGCAGTGATCCGGATGGGTGACCATCTGGGAAGCTTCCCAGGGTGTGTGTGAGTGAGGACAAAGCACACTGGAAAGGACATGTGTTGGCCTGTGGGGACTGACATTAGTCAGATGTCCCGTTCAGGCACGTGGGTGGACCTTGGGGTGGGCCCCACGTGTCTGCAGCGCAACTGGTGGTACCTGGTGGGCAAGGACCCAACGACCATGTTAAGGCGGGGTGGTTGTGCTGTCACCAGGACCCGGTTGTCACATTTGGTATCAGAGGTGGTACCGAGCATTAAGTGCAGCGCACTGCCTCGGTTGATATGTTGGGCCTACAACGAGGACGTTGTACTATAAAGGGGGGGGGGTTATAATACCCCTGAATGATAAATGGTTAAAAGACTAAATGATATGACTCATGTCATCAAGGTGCATCTTCATTTTCGGGTGCCTATCAGATTAGAACTCCATAGTTAAGCGTGCTTGGCCTGGAGTAGTGATCAGGATGGGTGATCTTCTGGGATGTTTCCTAGTGTGTGTGTGAGTGAAGAAAAAGTACACTGGAAAAGGACATGTGTTGGCCTGTGGGGACTGTCAGATGACCCATTCAAGAATGTGGGTAGACCCTGGGGTGGGCCCACTGGAAAGGACAAGTGTGTGAGTGAGGACAAAACAAACTGGAAATGACATGTGTCGGCCTGTGGGGACTGTCATTAGTCAGATGCCCCGTTCAGGCATGTGGGTGGACCCTGGGGTGGGCCACACGTGTCTGCGAGGAAACTGGTGGTACCTGGTGGGCAAGGACCCGACGACCATGTTATGGTGGGGTGGTTGTGCTGTCACAGGGACCCTGTTTTCACAGTATTGATCATGCATTCCCATTATTGAAAGCGGTGGGGGTGATTGTAACAGCCCTGAATGATAAAGGGTTAAAAGACTAAATGATATGACTCATGTCAACAAGGTGTGCCTTACTTTTCAGGAGCCTGGCTATTTAGAACTCCACAGTTAAGCGTGCTTGATCTGGAGTAGTAATTAGGATGGGTGACCCTCTGGGAAGTTTTGCAGGGTGTGTGTGACTGAGAAAAAAACCACACTGGAATGGACATGTGTCGGCCTGTGGGGACTTTCATTAGTCAGATGACCCGTTCAGGCACGTGGGTGGACCCTGGGGTGGGCCCACTCAAAAGGTCATGTGTGTGAGTGAGGAAAAAACACACTAGAAAGGACATGTGTCTGCCAGTGGGGACTGTCACCGGGACCTAGTTGTTACTGTATTGATCATGCATTTCCATTACCCATAATTCATCATTAATTGCATCATTTATGTTTTTATGGTCAATTTTTTATTCAAATTTTTTATGGTTGACCTTATTTCTAAGAGAGGATATATTTTTTCCCTTTAAACAGGTCTCTAACTACGTAATCTATTAGATTATACCAATGAATCCTAATCGTTCTAGGATAATAAATCCAATATATCTCATTACCCTCTTCAGGTTCAGTTTTATGTAGTTCATTATAATAGGATGATTTTTCTTCTTGATTCAATGCACTATCAGATGGATTATTAATTATACACAAATTAGATAGAAATTATGCAATGTTGTCTAAATAAGTATTTTGGTCATGTGAATCCATTTCATTAAATTTGATATTTACATGTTCCTAAAAAATGATTTTATTTTTACTAAATACCCTTTATGACTCATCGGTTCTTGAATTTCCATGGAACTACCTTCATTCCTCCTGCAATCAAATTTTTAAAGATTATCCATTGTAATGATAATAAATAATTTTCCACTAAAAACACTTATGTAATACAACAATGTTTTTCTTCCATTCCATGATTAATTTGGGGTTTTCATTAATAGTGTTCAAATAAAAAACTCTACAGATTATGTTACAAGATGTATTCATAGCTTCATCCCAAATTTATATTGGATGATCATACTCATTAAGAAAGATTGATGTAATTTCATGAAGGGTTATATTTCTCCTTTCTTCTACACCATTCTAATATGGGGTTATAATAGAAGAAATTTTTTTGTTATATCCATGTTGTGAGAATTATGATTCAAAATTTGGATTTTTAAACTCATGGAGATGATCACATATTTATGTTTTGATTATATGTATAATAATATTTTCAATATAATTAGAATACTTAGTAAAATATAAAAATTCCCCACTTTTGTGAGCAATAAAGAATACCCAATTATACATAGAAAACTCATCTACTAGACAATAAACATATTTCTCCCTATTTAGGATAGAAACTCAAGAAATTCCGAACAAATCCATGAGATACAACACCTGAGGTTGTGAAGTCCAAAAAAATTTATTTGATTTAAATGAAATTGTGAGATTCTTCCATTCTTGATAAGGTTTATTTCCTTTATCGTCTAGTAAATATAGTTTTAGGGTATCCTTTATTAATAATTTCATAGTTTTATTTCTTTGTGAATTAATGTTTCTACGTCATAATCTCATATCTCATATCCATGACTATTTGTGAGAGTCACGTTAACATGAAATGTTTATAAAAAAATATGGATTCTGAATTAAATGAATATAAATTATCATTTCTATAAAAAGAGAGAAATTAAATATTTTAAAAATTAAAAACATTTCTGGAATTATTTTGAAATATTACATGAAAACCAACATCACATAATTATGAGATTCTAATAAGATTAAAATTTAATTCATTTAAAAATAACACATTGATAATAAAAAATAATTAGAATTATAGATTTAACAAATTCAATATAATTTTCTATAGTAATTGTCACTGAAGGTGTCATATCCAACATCAACCATGATTTTTTTGTGAAAGTTGAATAATCCGTTTTCATTTGTTGAGATCAGCTGCTATCCATATACCATAAGTGGATACTGGATCTTTTCAAGATGGTTAGCAATAAAATGTATTTTAAACAATAAATGAATTTGGTGCACAATTTTTTTTATCTTAGAGATGTGTGTAATAAGGGATTTTGATATCTATAATAATTTAATAGGATTTTTATTGAAAAATATAATACTTTTATAAATAAAAACATTATTAGGTTTAATAGAATAAAAACTAGTTTCATAATTATTAGAACTGGATCTAGGAATAAATTTATTTATAATAATCGTTGTTTTTCTGGGTGATATATTATTCCAATAGATTATTTAGAATCATTTTTTGTTTCAATAATATGGGATAAATCATTTAAACCATTTTTTAATTTCTCCATATCCCATTTTAATTAATCATTGGTCAATTTTAGATTGTTCTTTTATTCCATTAATTATTCATTTTTGTCCTTCTATATACTAACATGGGTTTAAAAATAAAAATAAATGAAATGATACTTCTTTAAAATTTTATATTTATCATAAATTTCATTGATTTTTTTCTACATCATTTTACAGTATTCAAAAATTTCTTCACATGAATTTTTTTCCTCATCATTTTCATTTTCAAAATTAGTATAAGTATGAACATGAGATTCCAAAATAATACTAGATACCTATATTGTGTTTTTCATTATTAAAATAGTGTATCTATCATGGTTTTCCTCTTTTATTGAGTGATAATTACTTGAACTATATTCTAAACAACTATATGTTTCTTTCATATCATTCTAATACCTTTTATATATGTCTTCATTCATTTTCATTAACTTTATGTTTTGTAAATCATTGTTAACATGAACATTTCCCTTTATTTATTAAAAATAATATATCACCTATAATATCATCATTTTTACATTATTTTTTCGTGTTCCCTCAATTTTAATTCTTTTTATTTTAGTTTTTCTTAGTGAATAAATTATTCCTTTTTTTTAATTCTTGAATTTTTTCGATAAGTAATTCATTTCATCATCACTATATAATGGTATTCTTCAATAACATGAGTTTTCTTATTTAATATTTACTTTTTTTTCATTGAGTTAGAAGTCATGAAGGTTACTGACTTCCACTATACTTCATCATCTTCTTCTATATTCAATTCGAGTTCCTCTTCATACATCATGAGAATTCATATTCTCTATTTTATAGAAAACACACATAAATCCCATTACTCTTAATTTGATTCTAAATATCATCTCAATCTATATGGTAAACATCTAATACAAAATACACTTGATCATTTACATTAGTTGGATTCCGAAGTGAATACATTGTGGTCATTAACTCCTTGAACAATAGATATGTTTTAGAAATTGAATTATACAGTTTCATATTAAAGATGTCCCATTTAATAGTATAATTTTTCAACCAATTTACCCAAAATTTTTTATTCCTTCATGGTAAAAAGGGTAACCGAAATATCATTTAAAAATTTTACATGAAGAAAATCCATTAACATATTTATATTTTTTATAAAATTATAAATCATTAATTTATTTTCCTTTATGATTGTAAGATTATATAATAGGATCACTCCATTTAACTCTAGATGTTTCAATTGATTCATATTTATCCTCAATGAATGCTTAAATTTTAAAAAATGGTCCTTCAATATGAATTTACATCGTAATATTCCATTGAGAATTATTAGTACTATTAAAATAAGAAGTCATGTTGGTAGAAGATGCATGATGTCTATTATTATGAATAAATAATTAGATTTAGAAATCAAATTAATTTAAGATCATTAATTTTCAACTACATAATATTTGAATAATATTTTGAAACACATCTAATAACAAATGTTTGATAGAGTGAGTAACAAAATAGGGTGTGAATTGAGTTCCTAATAAAAATTTATTTTTAAAAATAATCTAATATTTAAAGCCCCTATAATTACTAAAAGCACCTAGTTAAACCAAATTATAAAATAATAATATTTTTATTTTTCAAATAGCTTTTCAAAGTGGAATCAATTGGAAGTTATATTAATCATTAAAATCACATTATCATTTGAAACTATGTTCTTTTAATAAACACTATATATTGAAAACATATTAAGAATAACTATTAGGGTAAAACAATTATACTAATTATCAAATAGATAAAATTTTAATAAAATGAAATACATTAATAAACACATTGTAGAATTAAACCAATGGGATTGGTCTTAAGAAGAGACTTTATTCGATCCAAATATTGATCAACTAATTAAATAGATTTTTTAAATAATAAAATTTCTCCAAAACCTAGATAAGGTTTTATGAAAAATATAACCCAAGGCTGTTTGGGCATAAATCCTCTTCTAATGTTATAATTTTGATATAAATAAGCTTAGTATACACAAGAACTCTTCCAATTTTTTCATTGGTATGAAAATTTAGATGTCTGGGATTACTCTCCATCTTTGTAAAATATTATTTATGTTAAAAATAATAAAGTTAAAGTAATAAAATATCTAATGTAAATCATAAACAGAAAAAAATGAATATTGGTGGGAAAACGTGATGTTTAAAATCTGAATATCATTACATGTTCAAATATACGTTATTTTTTCTTCAAAGTAATTTGAACATGTTCTCTAAAATATGTATTAAATAAGACAATCGTGATGTTCTAAAAAAGTCATTATTTATTCATTCTACCAATGTCCATAATCCTTCACTCAAGTGTGTTAGTGAATCTTATTGATTCTGTGTATGATGAAATATATTCTTTATAAATTTATCACTACTTTGAGATTCTCTTTTTTCATAAAATCTTGAAGTAGATTAGTTGAATTTATAATTTTGTAAGTCCAATTATACAATATAACTAGTATTGATTAAACAATCTGAATTGTTATGGATTTTATTTATTTCATTAACATAGTAGATTAAGAATTAAGATTCATAAATCCAACGGCATGTGATTTTATTTAATTTCATAAACTAATTTTTAGAGGAATTAAAATAGAATATGATTATGGACATAAACGATAGAATATCGGTAGTAGATCTATGAATGGTAAATTCTCTCTCGTGGTAGCACCTATAAATAGCTGAACATACTAATGGTATATTGATTTTGATGGTAAATATATTGATGATAGATCATTTTAGAGGTAGATATACTAATTAATAGTCTTATTAGTTGAATATTTATACTTCATTAGATATGTCAGCGGTAGATTCCCTTAGTAGTATATTTCATCCACCGGTAGATATATTCCATTTCAAATTCATTGAACTAATGGTAGATCCTCATTATTTAAGGTATATATTTTTGAACTAGTGGTAGATATGTAGAAATAATGGTAGATCTGCATAGCCAGTGATTGATCATATTGAACTAACAATAAATCAACACATTACTAATATTGATCACAATGTTTCATAGTAATTTAATTATTATAATAAAACATTGATCCTCTTATAAACAAAAAAACCTAATTTCTGATCATTAAAATGGGTATATTACAACACAAATTACATCTGACCAGTCAGAGAATGTTTGAAGAATATAGTGGCGTATCTCTAGGGTGATTAATAAATGCTTGATTTTATTTTCCTCCATAAATCTAATTCCTTCAAAAAGTTTTTTCAATCCTCACAAAACATTCATGGATATTATTAACAAGAATACTAAAAACCAAGGGACAACTTTTGATAGTAATGATATTTATTACACCATATTCATCTATGCCAACATGAGGTGTGTTTTAATTCAAACGATAGGATCCTTTAATCCTAGTATGTTTTAGAAAATATATAGTGGAAGACATCATTCAATTGTGATTACTATTCATCCACAATATATATGTATCAATCCTTTATTTCCTAATTTAAAAGTTTCAATTTATTTTTGACAGATTTATCACCTATATATTTAAGTATGATTAAAATCTCCTCAATGTGATACATTTTTTCCACCAATCTGATTCTCAAATTATTTTTATTGAATCCTATTCCTGGTCATTTTAATTACTTTTCACATAACACTAAACAACATGAAATGATGTTCCAAGAAATGTTTTCTTAAATAATGTATCTCATATTCAAGGATCACTAATACTACCATTTATATATTCTTTAACATTTGGGTTTTCCTTTCTAATTCTAGATAATTTATATCACATATTAGTAAAAGTTATCTACACAAAAAAAATTCCAAATTCATTCATCTTATAAAAACTTGACTTACCTACATAAATGGACACAACACTCTCGAGACTGAAAATCTTTAATGGATGACCAAGGAAAGAAAATCAATTATCTTCTCATTTGGCATAAACCTCCACAAAGAAGACAAAACCGAGTGTTTTCAAAATGAATGACACAAAACTATTAGCATATAAAATTCACTAGTATATTATTGATAAAAATCATTTTCCTTTCCCATTAAGCCTCATGTATTCATTAATTAGGTAAAAAATGGGCTAACATAAGTGACATTATGATTTTGGGGTCATCTTTACCATATTTTAATGGACTAAATGTTCTTTTGGTGAAGATGTATATTCCAAAATATTAATCTTTCATATACCCATTCAAGAAGCATAAACCCATAAAGAAACCATATCTCATTTATAATGAGGAACCATTATTTTTTGTAGATGGATCATATGACACAATATTCAACCCACATATATCAGTCAAAGTTCACACATGTTGGATAAGAACAAATTATGATTCCTTATCCTATAAGATTCACCCTTGAGTGTGGTGATAGTATATATAACACGATATTTTTTCAGCATATACACAGAAAAAGGCACATAAGATAAATTTGATGAATTTTTATATATTTCATTTAATATTTTTCAAAGTAGTTGGGTCCAAGATTTTTTTATTTGCTTCTAATTCAATTTTCAATGGATTAAATTTTCATGTTATTAATATTCATGAGTATCATTGGTTATCATGTATTTATGAATAATATGATATGGGAATTAGAGTATTTTCAACAATTATATATAATTTTTTCATTTATTGATCCAAGAATAGAGGAATAAAATAAAACAAATGAATACATATATAATGGTATTTAGTTAAATAAATTTTACAGATAAGAGAATTCTTAATGTTAAATGAAAATAAACTACTAGATATTTTCTCATGTAGTAGACTTATCTTAAGTAATTGGGTGTTGTTGTTTAATTGAAACAACTAATTATTTGTTCACATAATTGAAAATCTAAAGATTACAGATTTTTTTAAATAACCATGTTCTAAATTTTATAATCTCAGATCTATGTTTCAATTCACCTTAGATTAAGTAGACACTCAATTTTAAAGTCACAATTCTTTATAAGTCATTTGATTTAGTTCTTTAGAATCCAACTCCTTTGAATTTATCCTAATTGTTTTCAAAATCAAAAGAGGGGAAGCCACTTTCAAGGGACACCAGCTGCTCACACATGACCTATGTTTTTCAAATGAGATAACACTTTTGATAGTAGTCATATTTTCCCACACACAATACCTATAAGACTAGATAAAGGATTTGTGTCTTATTGTTAATCTACTCTATCCAATTCTGGAGGATAATTTATTGGAACTAGTTCCAATCAGAGACCACACTGTCTATTTTTCTCATTACCTTTGGGATCTAAACTATGGAACCTTCTAATATGGGAATATAATTCTGAATAAGTTTTTCGTCAAAATAACAATATCCTCCTGATGATATGGGTATGAAAGAATAATCAACTTCTACTGCTTGGATGGTTATTGGTACAGATTCAATATAGGTGGTATCCACTAATGGGTTTCTTACAACCAAAATAGTATAGTCAAATCCAATGATATAATAAAAAATATTGGTTATTTAAACTAGAATTTTACCACTTTTGATAAAAATGGGTTATGATGATTTGGTTTCTTCTTGATCCTATGGCACATGGCTAATATACCCTCTTGTCCTATGATCTACTCTATAGAAATATTATGTAAAGAAATTATATAGTCAATAAATTCATATATTTCACTTTGATATTAATTATTTTAATCCAACTATATTATTGAATACTTATATAAATATCAAATTTATTATTTTTAGAAATTATATTAGATTTTATTATTTAATGACACAAATTTTTTTTTAATGAACTATTTGATTTTTGGAATTATTAAAATAAATATGAAAGTTAATATTTGTTGTTTTGATGTTATTATACGATATTCAGTGGTGATTTTGCAGGCCCAAGATTGATTTCCAAATGTTTAGATTACAATTAGTTATTTTGTTAATGAATTGTATTGGAGATGAGAAAATTGGATAATGAAAATTCCATAGTGTGATAAATATATGAAAATTTAATATCAAGTAGGAAAATTATACTATATTGAATGAATTTTGGGAGGCTAAAAAATATTTTGATCCACCGTATTATTTTTGAGTTTTCAAAAATTTAAAAAAAACATATTTCATTTATCATAGGATATTTCATCTATGTGTAGGAGTATTATCCTATATGAGTGAAATTTAGTGGAATATAAAAAATTTCATCTACATTGATGACATTTTAACAATTTTTCTAACATTTAATCTATGAATAAGATAATTATCCCAAGGGTAACACATTTTACCTATTTTAGGAAATTTTATCTTCTAAAATGAGGTTTCATATATCTAATATTTTAAATTGATAAATTTTGAGAATCTCTTAAGTAAAAATATAACAGCGTAGATTTTTTAAACCTTATAGTGAAGATGATATTTGAGGATTATATATCAGTATTAATGAAACCAATCAAGGGTATGAAAATGGATCATGTTTTGTGAAAATCACTAATCAAGAACAAGAAAATGAGCTGTGGATTTTGAGGATGAGTGGATAAAATTGAAATTTAAAACCATAAGTAAAAAAGGAAATATTATAAGAATTTTTGAGTACCGATCTTAGATAATTGAACATGGCTGATAACGATGGAAAATAATGAACTAAAAATAGAAAATGAGGCTAAAGAAATAGGTTTCAACCAGAATATCTAATTTGGAGAGTCACATGTTGATGGTTGATTTTTAGAGATGATAATGGTTTTAGTACTGTGAAGGATTTTTGACAGTGATGATATAGTGATTCAACCTCATGAAGGTGATATTTCATGTCAGCGTGTGTGGATATAGGTGATTTTTTCCTGAGGATTGGACTTCTACCAAACATGAAATTTTTACTACATTATTTTGAAAATTTTAATTGGTTTTTTTTATAGTTGTGAGTTTATAATGTCCACTATAATGTTGATTCTTTAAAAATATATAAATGGAAATTTTGGATTGTGTTAGAGGGTGATGAGTTTGATTTGGAGACTATTCTAGTTATTTTTTTGTATTAATTTTATATTCAATTTTCATTAGTCCCAAAATTATTTCTTTTCCCCAATTTATATCTGATATAATTAACAGGTAATGGTAGATTCAATTTTATTTTTCAAGTGATGCATTTCATTCTATTGTTAGTGAGTCTTCAAGATTCAATGAATAAAAAATATCTTTTCTTGTTTTTTAGTTTCAACATATAGTAGTAGTTATTAATTTGAAATGAGGTTGTGTTTGATTTAATTATGTGATATTATTATTTTCTTTGTTTTATGATCCATAATATCCATAATCTTAATTTCAATCTATGTGTAATGGAATAATTTTATCTGAGTGGTGAAGTGATTGTAGGTTGCTGGAATGTGTATAAGGGGACATATTTTTTATTGCATTATGTTGGAGGAAAATTACCTGGTTTGGTATTGCCTATATAAACATGATGTTACTTGTTTTATCTTCTATACACATCTGAGAATGGGGTTTATTTGAGGTAATTCTCATAAAAACTATTCAACCATGAGTGAGAGTTGAAACAATTATGGATGCTCTAATTCAACAGTTAATGAAAGGATGATCGAACATATTAAGAACTATGATAGCATTATAATAATGTAATCAATTTATACCCAATCACTTTTCTAATAATATTTTTATCAAATGTATTTCGTTTATTAAATAAATATTATTTTAAATTCCAACACAATTTAAAAAACAACTGGTGTTTTCTCACCAAAGAGACATATGGATTTGTTAAATCCTCTATGGACACAATCCCATGGATACTCTTAATAATACCTTTAACCTTGGAATAATTTTATTTTTTTCACCCTATGAAAAGAAATATAAAAACGATAATGTTTTTATGGGGGAGGTAGTTCCAAAGTAAAACATATAATTGTATCTTCAAATATTCAAATGATAAAAATTAATATTTATATGCTGAATTTGAAAGAAATTTATTGAAAAAGTTTAGGAATATTAACCAATTAACTGATTTTAAGGATATTATCCTGTAAGATAATAATGAGAAAATGTCTATGTACTATTATCCCAGGAGTATGGAAATAAATCTTGATCAAATATTATTATATATTTTAACCTTGGTTTTTTAATCCAAACAAATAATTTTCTAGGTCTTCTTTATAAAATGACATTGACTATAAACTGACCTGATTCAATAGAGGTGAATGTGAATTTTTGGATGATTTTGGGGACTTTATTTCTTCCTTTGATTCAGATTTGAAGTTGGTTTGTTGTGCACACCAAGTGATCGGCTTATCACCGGGGTGATGCCGTACATGCGCAACTCTGATTCTGCAGTGTTTTGGTTTAATTTGAGATCTTTTGGAGAATCTTGTGTTGTTTGACTGTCGGTTTAGAGACTCTCTTTGTGGATATTTCTTTTTGATTTTTCTGTGAAGTTTTGAGTTGTTCGCAACCGCTTTCTACATGATTCTGCTCCGGATGAGGTTCAGAGCAAGAAGCTTTCACCTGCGCATGCCATTTGGACTTGGATGTTTTAGATGGTATGGCTCTGCCATCGGTACCATGCCCGTGCTTCTGCACGGGACTGCTAGCTGAGCGGTCATGCGATGGTGAAGGCTTGACACCAAGATGTAATCGATGGGGAGGGGCAGATCATGTAGTCTTGATCCGGGTTATTCTTCTTTATGGTTTTATTTGATTGTAATGTTGGATCATGTGGTTTCTCACTTTATCCTCAAAATTGTTTTGATAATAAAAAAGTTAATTTTCAGTCAGTCAATAGCTTCTCAAATTTCATGTAATGGTACGAGAAGGACTAGAAAAAATCTACAAAGAAGTAAAAAAGAGTTATCAAAATATAATACTCAAGTATTAATTGAGTAATATGTTAAATTTAGGTCATTACCCATCTCACAAAAAGGTGAAACTAAGCGGTATTTTAATATCTAAAACAAACATAAATTCAAGATTATGAAGACCGCACATGATGTTTTATTTAAAGATGAATACAAAATTATTGAATCACCACAATTAATGATGATATTTATACCACCAAAAAATATTATATAGGGAGCCATTATTTTTACTAATAACGAATCTAAAATAATTATGCCAATATTCCACATCATGCTATAGAGGAGAGCCATTTTCTAGTCATATTATATCATGTTTTATTCCACAATTATATGAATTTACATGATGAATATTTTATAGGATATCCTATTTAAATTTTATATAATCCAAATATATTATTGAGAATATTACCCAAAACTAACACCAATTAGGCACAATAGGTACTGGTACCAACGTCATTCATGACGTGATATATTTTAATTCATCACCTTTTACATAATATATTTTTGATGAGTTAACATGTACTACTAGATAATGGAATTTGAAATAGACCATTGAACAAATAACACTAGAAAAGAAATAAGGTTTATATTCATCCCCACACCATTTTTCAGATCAAAATTTTTATGAGAAAGGGACCATGTGTTTCTTTACAAATGAAGGCTTAATCAAATTCCAGGTAATCATCATTAAAGATGATAAGGATCAATTATAGTCACTCATTTATATCATTTTCTATGGTGTATAATGTAAAATAAGGGGAATAAATCCCTTTTACAATTAATGATAACATGATGAAGAACTTCCACATCAATATTCCCCAAGAAAAATTAGAGGGCATCACACTCCTCTAACCTATTTATCAATGAGATCCTTTAATATATACAGCTCATTAATATTGATTTTTTTGTGACACTATTAAAAATACAAATACAAGTGAAATATTAATGAATTAATTGATGGGAATACATTATTAATGTTGGGGTGTTGGGGTGGGTATTTCTAGTTTAAGACTTAAAAAATCTTATTTTCTCTTTTTTTTTGTTTTTTTAAAAAATAGTTATGTGTTTATTTTTAAATTTTAGTCTATTTTAACGGTTGGTTAACTTAGTTGGAATACCCATCTAATATTTGAATATTATCAACAATGAAAAACTAAAATTACCTATTTTAGCACTACATATTAATAATGAAATGAACTAATTTTCTAATTGTGAGTCAAGTACATTCCGAAAAATAAATTTTTTTTTATACTCATGCCTTAAATATTGTCCTACATTTGAAATCACATAACTTATGGGTTTCTTAAAAAATATAAACGTAATATCATCCATTTAATTTTCATTTATACTACAAATAAATGTTTTAAAAATGAAATATAATAGAATAATATAGTAAACATATTATAAAATTAAGAACATTCTATTATATATTATTGATAAATTCAATGGACATTTAGGCCCCTTTTCAATTAACTCTTTATCTAGACAATCGTGAAATTTTAACCATGTAGACCTTTTCATCAATGAATAACCTAGTTATGTGCGCAAATATCATTCAAAAAATACATTCCTACTTTTCCGTAGATGCTACTTCATTGTAAACATTGAATTTAAGTGTGGGTGAAGGAAAAGGTGTATTGGAACAAGTTGTTTTGAAATATTTTTTGAACAAAGGTTATAAATCAGGTAACTTTGGTTTTTGTAATTCATTAAAAAAATCATATTGGGAAGGATGATTAAAAGGAATTGATATTATGCATGTATTTTCATTTATTTATACAACATTTTTTAATTAAAAAGTTCATTTAATTCCCTTTGGAAAAAAATTATTTAAAAATCATTATATCCAAATTAAATATGAAACAATGACATATATGGGTAATGTGGGGTTAAATAGATCATTATACCGAATGTTCCCAATTGTGAAAGAAGCTATACTTCATTGGGAGAAGATATTTTCCAATAAATACAAAAAATATATTGTGAAATTATAGAGAATATGTTTGGAATAAATTATTTTTTTTAAGAAACGACCAGGAACAGATTAAAAGGGGAGGAAATGCTTCCTAATATAGGGCCATGTAGAAGTCACCCCTAGAAGTGGAAAATTACAATGCCCTTATCTAAATTTTCTCATTATTTGAAAAAATACCTTAGTCAATAGATCGATATAAAGATACTCATTAATCCTACATTGTTTTGTTTCTTAAATGTAGGTCCAATTCCATTTTCATTAACACAAAAAAATTGAAAAAAGTAGATGAGAATATAGGTTCACATGAGCCATCAATGTCCTCATCACTAAGTGCCAATTTTTTTCCTGATCTTATCTAAAATATTGTGTTCTTCATCTCACAAGGCTCTACAATCCATTCGTCGGCCTCACTGACATCCACAACCCCTGGTGGAAAGAGATTCCAATTTCTTCTCCTACTAAATAAGATATTCAATGTCCAAGTCATCTGATTTAGAATCCTCAACTTACAACTCACCCTTCTTCTCAATCCCATCTACCCGACCAGGTCCCTACCCATGACATCTAGGATGACATCCTTATTTCTATTTAACTTGTTTTCAGGATCCATCCAGCTTATCCTCTTATACAACGGAATGATGAATCTCTATTTTAGTCATCTCTTCTACCTCTAGAGAGCTAATATGCAACATTTCTGAAAATTCAAAGGCTACATTATCCACCTTGGCCTCTCGATGAGGATCAATGGAGTGATCCTCTCCAACCGATTTCCCTACATTAATACTATTAAAATCAAGAGGCTTAAGAATTAGTTATTAGTCACCTACAAGTCATTGGGCTTGAGTGATGACAGGGATTTGCAAGATAGATCAGTCATGCCAATTAAAGGAGAACTAGAATTCACTTAGGTCTGAGTAGTCCCAACCTCCATTAATTTAGTCCGGACCTCCTCCCTTGACAGAGACACAATAGGTTAATAACATTCTTGAATTATAGATTGGACAAAATTTTACCATCCTTAAATATGGTGGAAGATGGACCATGTGGACTCTTCTCAATCACTGGATGCTAGGAAATTTCCTAGAAATATACTTAAAAATGTAGGGGATGATTAAAAATACATTATCAGGAACTCCCCAATATGTTTAAAAAAATTCCCAGACAAACCTAAATTACCATCAAAGGGATCACCCAAATCTTATCCAAAGATTGTTCCCTCTATTGTCGCATGAGAATTAACACTCTCCATAACCCGAATTAGACTCCTATATCCTGATTTCATTAAGTAACTGAGAATTACCTTCTTTTCCCTAATCAAAAATATCATCCCATTATCAATTAATATTCTGACCAATGATATTCTTATATTCCATAATGTTTTCATGGGGATTCTCTATAGAACATGCAACATAATTTTCTACAGGTCTGTCATCACAAGGTCTAGCATTAGGAGCTAAGTGTTTTCCCTTCAGTTTATTATACACAACTTTTATATGGGCATCCAAAAATATAATCTGAGGTATCTTCTGAGAAACATTTTCATACTTATTAGAGGATCTGCATTCCATTTCTGTATTTCTTTTCAATAACGAGTAAGTACCATGTCCATAAATAGAGAAAAACAAAAATAAATTAATGGATCTCCTACAATTTTACAAATCATGAAAAATTACCCTATATTCTGGACCGAACCTAGGTAAATATAAAAATTCAATTATCATCTCAATATCATCAACTTCTATAGAAAGTTAAACATTATCATCAAAATTGAAACATAAGTCCACTTCCATGAAGAATCAAGCATAATGACTATATCTAGACACATCAATTTCATTATGTATTTTTATTGGGATGACTATATAGATGGTAATATCATTCATTATCCTACAGTTCCATAGAATCTAGTTTTTTTGGTGAAAACATTACAGCATTTTAAAACTAAACAGTTACCAATTTCAATAAGGCTGAACATGTAGTCCCATTCGTTGATGTGAAGAGATAATGGTTTAAAGGACATTAACCCGTAACCTTGGGCCCTCTTCTTTAATTCGTCAGAGGGGAATAGAAGGTGAAAATAACTATTCCTTAGTTAAACACACATCTATGTGGTGAATCCCCAATTGTCGGACATCTGATGGATGATATTTTTAGTCTTCCATGGTTCAGTTTGTTTGGGGAAGACAAGGCAAGTGATTATTGAGTGATCCACAATTTATAGTCGCTCAGAGACCGAGTCCAGATCATCTATAACTTGGGCGGTGTTTCCAATCATACAAATACCAACACGTAAACCACTAAAGAGATTGAAAGTTATAATTTCTCCCAAATCTCATTAGAAATAGGATATTTTTCATTCACATGTTTCTGAACCTTTAATACATTTACTGCATGCATGTGGGAATCGAATCATCCTTGAATAAGGAAATCACATGTCATTCAGTGCATATTCATATAGATCAAGTGAGTGAAGCCCTAAAATCCATTACCAAGAAGAGATAATCACTCCTGACCACTCAAAATTCCCCCATATAGTTCCATGTTCATGGTATTTGAAGGAGAAAAAGATTAATTGAAATTTATAACTATTAGTTATGTAAAATATTCAAGGAAATATCAGTATAAGTGTGAATTGGTGGATAAAATAATCATAAATTAATAATATTTACTTAATAAATAAAATTAATTTAATATCATTAAATATGATTGATAACTTGAGCAATATGTTGTTAAAAAAAGAAGTCATGTCGGCTAGTGTTAGAACTTGTCTTTGGTAACGACTTCGAATATCAATTATCAAGGTTTCCAAGGATTAATTTCGAGGGAATTAAATGAGCCAAAATATTCAAATAATTTACTTCTATATTAATGATTGTTAAACATAGATTTTTAAAAAATATTTTTAAAATATAACATTTTTTTTGTTTTAGTTATATTCTATGATTTAATTGTTAAATAGATAAAATCAATTTTTATATGTTTATTTCATCTTTTGAAATATTAGAATAAATTATACACATATTTTTTATTTTTGATGTTATTATAGGATTACCTATGTTGATTTTGATGTCTTGGTACTTATTTCATGACGTTTAGAGTTTATTTAGAGAATTTATAGAAGTATTTTTCTATTGTTAAGAAAATTATATATGGAAAACTAATTATAGTGGTCATCATCAGATAGTTCAAATCATAATATAAGAATTATCCTATGAATAATACATTTTAGGAGTATAAAAGAAACATTAATACTACATATTATATTTTATTTTTTTGAAAATTTGAAAACAAAAAACTCATATGATGTCAGATAATTCGTCTATGCATATGATAATGTCCCTATGAACAACACATAAGAATCATTGAATAAAAATTAATATATATGTATAAAAACTCAAAAGTCCACATGAAATTATGTATATGTAAAAGGGAGTTATTTTCTTCATAGGAAATTTTTTTTCATTGAAGATAAGATCTATGAGTAAGAAATTTTTGTGCGTAGGATATTTTACTTTCCAAAATGGTAAAATTTCCCGATATATATATATATATATATAAATGTGGCCATAGTAAACCTCATGGTCAAGCTATTTATATGGGATTACACATCAATATGTATTTAATCAATCAATTTATTCCATATGGATCATATTATGTTACATATTTTTTATCAAGAACATGAAATGAAGCTATAATATTTGAGGAAGAGAGGATCACATTAAAATTTTAATCCCTTTGGGAAAATGAATCATTACATTAATTAAAGAGTGAGGCTATCAATGGTTAAACCATAGATGATATGTGATGGAAATAAATGACATATATGTATAATATGAGGCCAAAGGATGAGGGTTCATCCAACCTATTGAGTGTAGAGATTCAAGAGTTCATACTGGAAAATGATGTCATTTCTATTTTCCTTCCATTTTATATATTCCTTAGCTATGTAATGCTTTCTTTTTTCTCAATTCATCTCTAATACCCTTCATATAGAAGGATATATTCTGAGTGACTGGGGAATGTTATGTTTTCTTTTTTTAATTCTCTATTCCATAAATATCAATTGGGAAAAGATCTATATTATAATTAATTGGTTTCAGTACAATATTGATGTTATTAATTTTAAATATTCTCGTGTTTGATTTAATTATGTTATTTCATTTATTACCTTTGTTTAAGATTTATAATTTCCCTCCACCCAGTTCTAGGAAATAAGGGTGGAATAGTTTGAATATTGTGTGGATGTTATTGGATGTTGTAGGGTTGTGTGGAAGGAGAAGTGTTTAACATTGGACAACACGGGATGTAGAAGACCCATGTCAGTATTTCCTATGTAAAAATGGAGTTATTTTTTCTATCATTTTCTAATATAAAAAGGATGTATGACGGGGCTAATATTGTTGTTATGTTAATTGTCACAAATCTCATTAAACTAAGTAAATGTGGAGAATTGTTTTTGATCCCCCAATTAATAAGTTAATATGAAGTATAAAAAATGGTTGAATGACATGGATAACATTGAAATTGGATAACTAATACTCACATAATCACTATTACCATTTTTTTAAAATTATTTCATTCATTAGTTACTTTTCTTTTAAAAATGAAAAACATTTAGAAAAACACCTTTTTCTAACCAAAGTGAAAAAATATGTGAACTCCAATCTAGGTAAAATCATAGTGTTATTTATAATACTAAATTTAACATAGGAATAACAAACATGAATGATACACTCACTTTGAAATATATCTAGGAACCGTGTTAGATGGAAGGTAGGGGGAATCATTTTGATGAACTGTATAACCCCATAATGTGAGCTGATCCACTATTAGGGTGGCCTAAATAGACCATATGTTATCTTGGATTCCTTAATGGGAATGTTCCATGAGTTTCTGACTCCCAATCTTAGTCTGATGGTTATAGGTGGATTCAAATACATTTCTGAATGTCGATGATCAAGAATAGGTGTTGATCCTTTATTTCTATTATCACCACTTCTACAAGAAAATATCTCACTATGGGAATGGTTTATTCTATATATTCCCATAACTGAACCATAATAATAAACTCATTATACATCCTCCCAATGATTGAGATCCCTCTCATCTACTATATATGAAGAAAAAAATCTACACCTCAAAATGTTGTATATGGAAAGTGTAGGTGACTTAACCCTAACCGATGAATATTTCTATTAGAAAATCAGTAGACCAATACACAATAAACTAGGAGATTCATTATAATATGTATATTCTAAATAACCTCAAAATTTAGTGAATTCTTGGTAACTCTAATGTAACAAAAGATATTAGGCTCATTCATCCGAGAAGCTATTATCGAGGTGTATATGCAATTTTAGATTCCACCCTCCACCAGGGTAGTTTAATGAAATATTGAATATGGATGAGTGATTTTTAATTGATGGATAGTTAAAATTAATCAGTCATAACTTCATTTTACAAAGTGAAATATAGGATGTTGGTTATGAATATGGAAAAATCCCTTGGATATTCATTTCCTATGTTTTGGATTGTTGTGTTTGTTAAGAAAAATTGGATTATAATGTTATTATAATTTATAAAAATATTATTTTAATGATTGAGATGTTTTTAAAAATTTTCGAACTTATAGGTTGTGAAGTCCATAGAAATATCTTGGATTAACATAATGATTATATAGATAGTGTACGATTCTGGTGTCCTAGAGAATGACATCACACGAGTTAAGTGATAAGATCATTGTTCAGGGTCATAATATAGGAACATTTGTATACTACATAACAGTATCATGTGAACATGGGATAAAGTCATAATTTATGGTAAGAAGGAATTATTTTATTTAAAACAATAAATTGAATCTTTTGATTCCATGTAATAAATCCATTGTATGGAGTTGAATGTTGGAGAGCATTAATCAAATGAGTTTTTCAATGATAATAGTAATTTTTGATTAACGGATATTTTGAAGCCCTTTCCCATATATTGACCTTATAATAACATCATTAGTACTGATCAAGAATAATGTAAAGATTGGATTTAATGTAGATTTATATATGTTGTAATGGATTTAATAAATTACAAATTCTATGGAAGAAGTGCACTAAATCATTCGTATAACAACCCAGACATTTATAAATGAAATTTACTTTTTTAATGGATAAATACACTATTTAGATATAAAAAACACATGAAATACTTTTTTATATTATTTAATTATAGTATATATATGTTTAGATCGAAAATTCCATTAATTTTAACACCCAAAAGTCTAAATCATGACCATCATATTCGATAACATGTATGACACTCAACACCAAGTGTAGAAAATAATATAACATCCTCAGACATTATGATATGTTTTATATTTCAGAAAAATTAAATACATTCTATATCTTGAATTAAATAAAATTCTAATATTATCTTCTATTACACACAACACTGATTGTAGCTTGCATTACGTGTAACAACGAGTTTATTCAATAACTTGTGTTATATGCAAGACCAGTTTTTACTAAAAAAAACTTTCTATTAATATTTTTATTCAAAATAAAAAGTATCCCCTTGAAATTAAAATGTATGTTGTAAATAGGATTAAATAACTTATGAAAATATATGATATAATTCCATTAATACCAATTTTTAAGAAATTAATATAAAAACCAATAGAATATAAATTATTTTTTATAAAAAAACTAGTTTTATGTGCCAAAGGCATTTTAACCCAATAGATTAAATTAATTACAATTATTGAATTATCTTAATTAAATTTATATATTATATATTCAATTAAATTTTGTTACATTCATCCAATATATTTGATAGGTAAAATATTAAAACATATCCCGTTTTACAAAAAAAATGAAAAATTTTAAGGTAGTGTTATCGCCTTTCAATGGAGAAATTATATTAAAAATAAATTTTAACACTTTTATAAGTATAATGTGAAAAAATAAACTTCATTTTTAAATATAAATTTCAAATTTATATTATGTTTAATTTTTGGTATTTTTCTATGATGATTCATGTCACGACCCCATCCCCACAAAGAGTAACCCTCCTAGGCTGGCAATGTGAGAAGGGAGATAATGGCCACCAAGTCCCGCCTCATGTAGGCCCCGGGTTCGCAACTCACACCGAGGGTACAGAAAACACACAAATGGGAGGCATTACCCTCTAAGAGAACACATGTAGATGAGAGAGATAATATAGACACCAACCAACTCCAACCCAACTAGTAATATAAATGAAATCCCAAGTACACATTTGAAATGTCATTAAAAACTACTACGTCTGGGAGGGGAAAACTGCAAGTACCCAAAAGAAAGTAAAAACAGCAGCAACAACAAGCCCGAACAGCTCCTATAACCCCAAGCTAGTAGAAACCAGCATGATCTACAACCTGCTCCAAGTGACCTAAAAATAGTTTATATATACATAGGGTGAGTATAACAGTATACTTAGTAGGATCCTCCCCGAATCCTCTCATGCAAAGGTAAAGAAAGAATGTTAAAGCACCGTGAATAATAAGTGAAAGTAACTCATCACCTAAACAGTTATACTAAGATCCCAACCTCACCATGGATAATCTCACCATGTAATGTATCCAATAATATATTATATAATAAAGAATGTCAAGGGTACCCCACTACTACTTCCCCACTGGTTTTCCACTTTGCCCCAACATCACATTTCCTGAGCATCTCTCTCAAAAAAGGCTTGCCTATAGACACCTGGGAGAAGCAGCACAACATGCACCACATGCAACAAAACCCCCATGTCCATATAAGAAAAGTAACCAGGTAGATTCTAGGAGCCACCACATCCTGCATAACGTGTATCATACATCGGGTAGTATACCTCAAGCCATTACAACCCATACACCGAGTAAGGATCCTCAAGCCATTACAGAATATACACATTAAATGTATAATAGTCCATATAAAAATATATCTAGAATATATGTGTGTGAATAACCACAAGCCATTACATCCCTCTACACACATATATGGGGAAATCTAAACGATTTTCCTACCTGTACATATAACTACCAAGTGAAGAGAGTGGGGCCAAAGGGGGTAGTCAGCCATTCTTCCTCCCACCTAAATGTTGGGGAAAACACCCCCTAGGCTCAGAATCCCCAGGGTGTTAGTTTCCCTTTCTAAAAGGGTAGAGTATCATATAGAAACACAAAAAATAAAATATATACTATAGCTCACAACTGTACTATGGGTATAACCTAGTCTTAGACTCAACTGCAGCTAACATCTCTCGGAATCTGAGAGGCCACTTCTAAGACTATGTATACAATAAGCACACACCCATTTAAAAAGATTTAATACATTATTTAATTCCCTTTTTATCAGTTTCACTTTATGTTAATTAATTCATTAAACATTAATTAACCAGTACCAATTCCACTTTAAAGTTTGTTAGTATCACACCCAAAGTACACTGTTCCTTCAAAATTACAACCTCATCATTATGTTCTAGTAAACATCAACCCCAGGAGTTCACACTATTTATTCATTTATTCCTTACAGAATTACTTTCCCACATTTTCAGGAATTCTATAAAAACATTCTATACTACTAAACACAAGGGGGCTCAACACGATGAGTAGATGTACAACCCGTAGAGTCATTGCTGCCTATAGCAAGAGCATAGACCTATCCTCCCTTGAGAAGCTAAACATATAAAGCACATGGAATACCCCACACATCTTCACATATTTCAGAAGAAGGGTAAGCAAGACCAGTTTCCTTGAGAAGTGGGGAAAATTACAGTATATAATCAACCAATAAGAAACAGCAAGAATCCAACAATCACATTCTTCCCGTTCCATCATCCCTAATGTCCTCCCCATTACCGACATGTATAAACTGATGCATATCGCCACTCTAGGCATCATGTGGTGCCACAAACAAGAGGCCTCAATGCCCCCACATATCACAATAGTCATCCAGGCTCACATAACAGCACAAGAAGTGGGAAAAAACATATAAATAGTTTGGATCTTGGCCCTTTAACAAAAAATATGGTAACTCAAAACCCAATAAGAAGTTATCTTTTATCGATCAACTGGTTCATTAATCCATCATATATTAACTGATTATTATTCTTAGGATCCAAATCCAGGAAACCTAATTAGTAAGCTATCACAAATAATTAAACATTCTTACTCTACCATTTTGATTGACATCAAATTACAGCAAGAAGAACCATATTCATTTACATGCCTCATTATCTTTATCCAAACCATTATCATTTAATTTTGACGTTACATCCTTTACCAATTTCTATCAAGAACTAAATTCTAAACACAATAAGCATTGATATCACACTATTTAGAAAAACAAGAGGCAATAACATATGACAGATATCAATTTGTTTATCCGGTTCAAATATTTATTAGGTCAATTCCATTGTGATCCAGTGGGATAAATCATGCTTACAATACAGTTTCACGTAAAATAAGAGAGAAGCAATGAATCCCCTACCTCAAACGGCACTTCACATTCTTTATCCATACAATGGGTCATGATCCTCCTCTCGGTACAACTGCATCCACCTGATGATGCCATGGTACGAACGCACCAACCAAAACCCATGAAAAACCCATTATAAGCATAAATATTACATTCTATAAAATGGAATGGAGAAATAGGAGAAGATGAACCCCAAATGAACGACGATAAAAGATACCTTATATTGAAGATTGATGGTTACTTCTTAGTTGCACAGAAACAGGTGATGCACTTGCAGCAAGAAGGCCATTGGGGAAACCAATCCACGAGGAAAATATTGATCTCATGATTCCTACGGGAAGGGAGGAAATGTTCGAGCATCTCACACGAGAGAACAGGGAGGAAGAACAAGGGAGGAAGATATCTTGTAAATTTTTAAGATTTAATGGAGTGATAGTTTAAGATACGATTAATTTCCCATTAAAATCGGATTGTATTAAATCACGTGTTTTGACGAAGTGAAAACATCCCGAGCCTTTGGAATAATTAATATTGGACTTGTGGCCTATGTATCGGCCTTATAGTCCTTAAAACGAGGCTTTAAATGAATTTTATGTCAAAGGAAAATGCTAAAGGGTAGACACTGTAGGATGTTGGAAACACTGTTCATGAACTCAAAATTTGGTAAAGAAAAAACACAGTTCATAAACCTCACCATTAGAACCTCACTGATAGAACATTGTTCGCGAACCTCACTGATAGAACATTGTTGATGAACCTCACTGTTAGAACCTCACCAATAGAACACTGTTCATGAACCTCACCGTTAGAACCTCACTGATAGACCACAGTTCATGAACCTCACCGTTAGAACCTCACCGATAGAACACTGTACACCTACCCTTCTAGAAACACTGTTCATAGAACTCAAAATTTGGCAAAGGAAACAGAGGATACCTTTAGAGGTTACTAATGGAACTATTCACTAATAGAACGGTTCATAGAATTGGAAATTTGGAAAAGGAAAGAGAGGTTACCGATAGAACTGTTCACCGATGGAACTGTTTATAGAATTGTAAATTTGGAAAAGGAAAGAGAGCTTACCACTAGAGGTTACCGATAGAAACGTTCCCAACTGTCTACCATTGGAACTATTCACCAAAGGTCGATGATGTTACTGTTCACAGAAAGAGAAAATTAGAAAAGTGTTGGGGATAAGTCACCTAGACCTCCCGGAACACCTCAAACCCCATATTTTCATCTAAAAATATTATAATTATAAATTGTATTTTTAATTTGATTTAGAGTAAAAATTAATCAATTAAATATATAATAATCCTATTTTATTCTTTTTAATAATTTCAATATTTAATCTATAGACAAATTATTGTAATCTTTTAGACATTTTCACTTCAAAAATCCATTTTCCCATCATTTATGAGAGATTAATTTTTAGTTAATTATTTCCAAATCTTCCATTTGAATTTTGGAAAATGGATTCCATATTGGGAGTCATCATAATTTCAAATTTATAATAGGTTAAACTTAGTTTTTTTACAATAATTATTAGAAAATGTAGAAAAAATTATTTACAGTTACTCAGGCATAAATGAGTGTACATAATGATTTCAATTAGAATATAAGTTGTACAAAATACCCAATAATTATAAAAAACGCATTGTATGATCATAGATTGACCTAAAAACTTTATGTATTTAATTTGGAGTGTCATAGAAGCCTCTTTTTCAAAACAATCATGGGGAGAACACTATTCTTTTCAAAAATTCCAATTATGTCCTCTCTGTCACTTGTAAAAGGCCTCCCCCTCCTTTATACATCAAAACTTCAAAAAATTATTTTTATCAATCCCTACCCAAATAACATCCAAAATTACATCCCATCATCCTATATTCGATATATTAGGCATAAAAAATATTTCGATGGTTTTTGTGCTAACCTACGAAGGATACCCGAAGAAGAGGTAGTGTTTTTCTAAAACTATATTCCTTTTATTTCCTTCTACACAATCATAAATTATTATTATATAATAATTGTATAATAACCAAATTATATTCAATATAATGAAAAAATTCTATATTAATGTTGATACCTACAACTTCACACACTTCCATCCGATGGGATACCCATTCACAGTTCTTGTGTATGGTGACTACTTCCTCGCGAACTGATGGTGTTTGTTCTTTCTTTACAACTATTCAAAGTTTTAAATAATGATATATTTATTGTTTATATTTTATTATTATGATATTTATGATAAATATATGATAATTTAATTACTATACCACAAATAAATTCTTGTTTTCCATTTTATTGGAATATGAAAACATTGTTTGTGCACGTGTGGACTACTATGTCCTCAATGCTATGTTATCCATTGGCTCTTTTCATGGTATCTATTAAAGGTTATTTTAATAAAAATATGTGATATATATATATATGAAATAAAAAAACTTCAATATGATGATATAATAATATTAAATTTATCTTTCATTCTTTCAACATGATCAAAAAATGGAATCATCGTTCCTGCGTACACACGACCAACCATCTCTAAGAACTGTGTATTAGATTTCATATAACTAAATATTATGGATTACTCTTAATAAATATACACATAATATATATGATATTTATATCGTGGATTACATTATTAAGATTATAAAATCATGGTCAATATAAGTGGAATATAAATTATATATCAAAACATACTCGGAAAACAAAGTAGTTATTACGCGAATCAATAAAAATAATGAGAGATTATTAATTAAAGAATAAAAATATGTTATTAAATCCTAATATATGACATAATAAATATTATTGTGGTTATTTTATATGTTAATAAAAATCCTAAAACCATTATAAAAGTGGTTAAATAACATTATACTAATGGAATCATAATATAAGGTATTTTTAACTCAACATCCACTCATTGGGTAAAAAATTTACATCATTGATTTTGTCATTATAAGATTATGTGGGTTATGGTTTTTAATTATATTATGATGTATTTAAACATTTATATGTGTAATTATAGTCGATATAACGACACTGGTCTTTATTACACACTTAAACATGATTTATTACGTAAAATATTCACCTCATACAACATTGAAGATCTGGAGGTCTGGTGTCATTGGGGCTTAGGTACGTTACATAAAAAATTAAAACATAAAACTTGATATCTTTATTGAAAAATTCTTTGACATGACCACACACATTCCTTCGTACTTAGCATTCCAAGGGATAACCTGAGGACATGCATAACAAAAGGGTGATCAATAAAGCTCAATAAGGGAATGAACAAAGCATAACATGAAGAAAATAGTACATGTTAGAAAATATGCACATCAATAGAGATAAAGAGAAACATGAACAATAAGGCATGATATAGCATGATTATCATAACATGGAAATGTGGAAACAACATTTAACATGATATTAGCATGATCCTGGGCCCATTGCACAGGGAGCATGAGTAAACCCTAATTTACCAGAATTATCATGAGTATAACCACATTTAAATTGACTTATAATGATTCTAATCTTTACCCAATGCATAAGAGTTCTATCAGGGTGCATACTTCTTAATCATTTTATTTTATCCAATAGTGGGCTACATAGATCATACAACATGGATTCATTAGAAACAATAATTTATTCCATGATAAAGGAATGTGGATTTTATAAATGAAATTCTATAATCAATTAGTAAATGTACATAAAGGTGAATAACCATGATATAGGAATGGTAATGGTATTCACTACACAATGACTTTGGCTTTGAAAATCGTGGTTTAATTTTGGCACCATAATGGTGTGACATAAGAACTCATAAAAATGGTTTATGGGAGAGAGCGGTGTTTATCATCATATGTATGAGAAATCGAAAGTATGGGTGTAATATAGATAAATTCCCCAACATAATCAATGGGATTTATATTCATAACAAAAAATAATTGCATGAATGTAAATGAGTAGAGAAATATTCCTTACAGAATTTTGGCATTGTGATGGGTGTACATGGGAGTCATTAATGAGAGATAAATGGATCTATCATCATCCAAAAATAAATAGGGAATTATGGGGGAGGTGATAAATAATACCCCAACATTTTTAACTGAAAATAAAAGGGCATAACAACATAATGAAATTTGGACAAAAATGAGAGAGGAAGAAATTCCTTAGTTGAAAGTGCGATCCCAAAGGCATGGGACAGGATAATGAGGGGCTTCTTGGTTTCTTGGGGAGCCTTGGGAGGATTTTATAGAGAGGATGTAAAGCTTTTTTGAGCTCCAAATGATTTTATTAAAGAGTAAGTTGGAGCTTGGGTGAGTTTATATAGGAAAAGAGAGGGAATTATTTATTATTTAGGTTTTGGACACCACACATTAAACTAATCAAATCCACAAACCAAACCATGGATTGTTCTAATGTTTTTTTCAAAGGGGAGTGGGAATTTTTTTCATAAGGTCAATGGCATAACTTCTTAAAATATTAGGATTTCTTATGTGGAGGTGAGTCACACTCTCTAAGAAACCATTTAAAAAAGATAAAATGTTTTATAAGTCATAGAGGGTCCACTAAGGCACCATAAAATTAATCAATCAAATATAAAATCACTTTAATTTAATGATAAAACATATATTGTCCAAAAAAACGATTTATTAAATTTTATTACATCACTATTGGGTCATTATGATGTCATAAATCACATTATATAAATAAACGTTATTTAATTTTTACCTAAAAATTCAATTGTCTCAAAAAATTATGAAAAATTCTTTATTTGATAATTTTGATATCCTGATTCCAAAAATAATAATAATTTTATATAAATAATTTTATAAATATGTAACCATTTACATTTAAAATAAAAATTGACATTTGTTGAACCTTCATGGGTTTTGACAAAAAATGGCTCTCAAGCCTTAATATAAATCAAAAGTGTATTCATAAAAATTATATGATTATTTATATTTAATAAAAAGTAATTTAGTAAAAATATTTCATTAAAATGTAATTTAATTCAAAAAACCATTAATTCATGAAAATCGATTTCCTAATTGAATATTTACTAAAAATACTATTTTTCATTAAAAACTATTTTCAAGGTAAGAATAATTAAATGAATGTATATTAGTTTTTCTATAAAAATCTAATTCATATAATCATAGTGCTATGGTCTTGTTACATAACCCCTTATAAAACATGTATAAGTCCTATGGGTAAGTTGTGCGATGGTGAAAGACTCTTTGTGTGTCTTTGATAACATCGCTCGGGTGAAAATAACTATCAACATCCACTTATCCGGAAGTCGATTCCATTTGAGCTTAATGTATTGAATCATTGCTTGGGCTTGATCTATAGATAAGTCCAGGTACCCTGATTCCTTTCCAAGCTCTGACAAACATGCTTTGTACGAAGCTATTCTACTGACTGAGGTCATCGCTTCCTTTGTCTGAGTAAATTGGATTTGTTAAAGATCTTTATTTATCCTAATCATGTAATCACCATTCAACGACTATATTATAAATGATCATATTTTATAATTGAATTTTAAAATCCAAAAACATAACACCAAATAAATTCATATATTATATAAGCATTTTACATAATAAGACATTTAATTAGATTAAGGGGAATTTTCATTAATAATGTTTTCATTCATTACAAAAATACCCCCTTAAGAAATGTAACCCTTGAAATTTCCTTTTCTCACACTAAAACCGATGTGGGTAACTCTGCTTCATCACTTCCTCTAATTCCGACATTCCCTCTTCAAACTTGTGGTTTCTCCATAACACCTTGATGAGGGGAATTGTCTTATTTCACAGAACTTTTTCCCTATGATATGTGATCTTCACTGGCTTCTCTTTGAAGGTGTGGATGTGATCCCATGGTACCACTTCTGGATTGAGTACATACGATGGGTTAGGTATGTACTTTTTCAAAAATGATAAATGGAATACATCTTGTACTTGAGATAGGTTCGGTGGGAGTGCTAGTCAATAGGCCAATACTCCAATGTTATCAAGGATCTCGAAAAGGCTGATGTAACATGAACTAAACTATTCATTCTTCCCAAATATCATAAATCTATTCCATGTAGATATGTAGAGGAATATCATATCTTCGACATCAAACTCTATGTCTCATCTGTGATTATCATCATAGCTCTTTTTCGACTCTATGCTACTTTAATGTACTTCTCTATGGTCTTAAACATATCCAACATTTCTTTGACCATTTATGTACCTAGGAGTTTTCTCTCTCCCAACTTCCTCCCAACATGCTAGTGTTTTTCACCACTTTATATACAATGATTCAAAAGGATCCATTTGGATGCTTGAGTGGAAACACTTATAGTAAGATAACTCAACTAGAGGAAGATTTTGATCTCATCCTCTTTTGATGTCCATTTAGAATGCTCTCAAAATGTCCTCAAGTGATTGGATAGTCCTCTTAGATTAGACATCAGTTTGAGGATGATAAGCTATACATATGTTCATCTTTGTATTCAGATGATGTTGAAGACTCTTCCAAAACATAGTGGTTAATCTTGGATTTCGATCGAATATAATTGATAGTGGTACTCCATGTAGCCTTACTACATCTCTGATGTATTTCTGTGTCAGTTGATCAAATGATAAATCCTCCGAATAGTAATGAAGTGTTCAGTATTTGTAAGAAGATCCACAACAACCAAGATAGCATAGTTTCCTTTGGATGTCTTTAGATGTTTGGTGACAATTTCCATGGTGATGTTCTCCCATTTCCATGCTAGTATAGGTAATGGTTGCATCATCCCCTCAGAATCCTTCATTTCATCCTTCACCTGATGACATACTAGGAACATTGATGTATATTCCACAATCTAATTCTTCATGTTATCCCACCAATAATTGTCTCGGAGATCTCGATACATCTTTGAGTTTCCTGGTTGGATGGAGAAATTTAAAATTTGGGCATCATCCAAAAGATCATTCTTTAACTTTGGATTTGATGGAAAACATAGTTTTCTCCAAAATCCCACAATTCTATCTTCGTTAACATTGATCTCCAAGGATTTCCCTATTCTGATAGTTTCAAATTTCTTCTAAATTACCACATCATACTTTTTATAATCATTTATCCTTTTCATAAGATATGGTTAAGAAATCATTTGTGAAAGAATTGATGATGTTACCTTCTTTACGATTCCTATGTCCATATTCATTAAATCTAAGAAGATTAAATCCATTTCAATTCTCATCAAGGATAGAATTGTTGGTTCCTTTCTACTTAGAGCATCTTCCACCTTGTTCACTTTCCCAGGGTTTTAATTGATTGAGCAGTCAGAGTAATTTATCTTCTCTAACCATCATCATTGGTTCATGTTAAACTCTTTCTATGTGAATATATACTTGAGGATTTTGTGATTCATGAATATTTCACACTTCTCTCCGTAGGGGTAATTTTGCTAAATTTTTAAATCAAATATTACTACATCCAACTCCAGATCATGTGTAGGATAGTTTTTCTCATGTACTTTCAATTACCCAGTTTCATAGGCAATGAATTTCTTATTTTTCATCAACACAAAACCTTGGCCATTCTTCTAAGAATCACTAAATACCACAAAATGTTCTCCACTTGTGGGTATTGTGAGAATGGGTATAGTGATTAGACACTTTTTTACCACCTTGATGCCCCTTTTTCATTCTTTACTCCAAGAAAACATGACTCCCATTTGGGTTACCTTGGTAAGAGGGTTTGACAATCTTGAGAAATTTCTCACAAATCGGTGATAATATCCAGCTATCCCAAGAAACTACAGATATTCATTACCGATATTGGCCTCTTCCATACCTCAATTGTAGCTATCATGGAGGGATCCACAGATATACCATTTCTTGTGATGACATGTCCTAAGAATGAGACCTCCTTCAACTGGAACTCACACTTTCTATACATTCAATAGAGAATCTCTTTTTGCAATGTCTCTAGAACAGTGCTTAGATTCTCCTCATGGTCCTCCTTGGTTTTGAAGTATATCAGAATATCATATATAAAGACTAGCACAAATTTTTCAAGGTAATATATAAAGACTTTATTCATTATGTCCATGATTATTTTGGAGCATTACTGAGTCCGAAAGGCATTAATATGAACTCATAGTGCACATATCTTATACGAAAATAAGACTTAGGGATATCTGCCTTCTTCACCCTTACTTGGTAATATCCCAACCTAAAATCCACCTTGGAGAAGTATTGTGCTCCACGTAGCTAATCAAACAAGTCATCAATTTGGGGAAGTTGATACTTGTTCTTTATCGTGATTCAGTTTAGCTCACGATAATCAATGCAATTGAGTATTAACCCATCCTTCTTCTTGATGAAGAGGAGTTGTTCACCGAATGGTGAATCACTTGGGCATATAAAAACTTTATCTAAATTCAACTTTTGTTGTTTCTTTAGCTCATAAAGATCTGCAACTTCCATTCCATATAGAGTCTTGGATATGGGAAACTCTCTAGGTACAAGATCACTTTAGAATTCAACATCTCTAATTAGAGGAAGACCAGACAATTCCTCAGGCATCACTTAAGTGAATTCCCTCACAACATGCATGTCTTCAAGGATGGTTTCTTCCTTAGAATCTATCATCTAAGAAAGATACACATGTTCATAGGGTATTAATATCCACACATGAGATGATCACACTAAAAAAGATTCATCCTCCTTATTGCACTTGTACAGAATCAGGGGTAGATTCGCCATAAAGAGATTTATTTCCATCTCATGGAAATTTATGATGGCTATATATATGGAAATGTAATACATTCCAATAATTGAATCAAATTACACTAGAGGAAGTATGATGAGGTTTGATAGGAAGTTCAATCCAAAAATTGGGATAGGGGATGAGTTATATTCATTGGTTGCAATGATTTACCCATTTTCCGTTCTCACCAACATCATTACATACATGATTTGTGGTGGTGTTTGTATTTTTCTACTAAAATTTCAGGATATAAATGAATGCATAGAGTAGTGATAAAAAATTATCTTCGCTATTCATTAATGAATTATAAGAAATCCAATCACCACTTTGTTTTTGGGGTTCACTTCAGCTGTCACGACCCCCTCCCCACAAAGTGTACCCCTCCTGGGCCGACAATGTGAAATGGGAGATAATGACCCCCGAGTCCCGCCTCCAGTAGGCCCCGGGTTGGAGACTAGCATCGAGGGTATAATAACATACAAATGGGAGGCATTACCCTCTAAGAGAACACATGCAGAAGAGAGAGATAGAATAGACTCCAATCAACTCCAACTCAGAACTGAAATATAAAAGGAAACCAAGTACATATATGAAATGTCATGAAAAAGTACTACAACTGAAGGGGAAACTAAAAGTACCCAAAAGAAAGAAAAACGGCAACGACCACGAGCCCGAACAGCTCCTCCTCAAACCGCAATCTAGTAGTAACCAGCTTGATCTCCAACCTGCTCCAAGTGACCTGAAAAACAATTTATATGTACATAGGGTGAGTATAACAGTATACTCAGTAGGATCCTCCCCAAGACTCTCGTGCAAAAGTAAAGAAAGAATGCTAAAGCCCAGTGAACAACAAGTGAAACTAACTCGTCACCTAAACAGGTATACAATGTTCCCAACCTCACCATGGCTACTCTCACCAAGTAATGCATACAAGAATATAGAATATAGTAAAGAATATCAAGGGTACCCCGCTACTACTTCCCCACTGTTTTGCCGCTTTGCCCCAACGACATACGTCCTGTGCATCTCTCTCCAAAGGCTTGCCCGCAGACACCTGGGCTAAGCTCCACAATCTGCACCTCGTGCACCACATAGGCTTGCCCGCAGACACCTGGGCGAAGCACCACACCGTCCTCACAACCAAAAGTAACCAGGTAATTTCCGGGATCCACCACAGCTCGCATAACGTGTATCATACGTCGGGTATAATACCTCAAGCCATTACAGCCCATACGCCGAGTAAGGATCCTCAAGCCATCATAGCCTATACACATTACACCTATAGTAGTCCGTAGGATACTATATCCAGAATATATGTGTGTGAATAAACACAAGCCATTACAGCCCTCTACACACATATATGGGGTAACTAACCGCTGTGCCTCATGGCACAAGTATCTACCAAGAGAATAGAGCGGGGCCAAAGCGGGAAGTCAGCCATTCAACCTCCCATCAGAATGTTGGGGAAAACACCCCCCAGGGCTAAGAATCCCCGGGGTGTCAGTTGCCCTTACCGACAGGGTGGAGTAGCGTATAGAAACAAAAAAAGTATAGAATATATAAGTAACTCACATCCACACTATGGGCATTACCTAGTCATAGATACAACTGCAGCTAACGTCTCTCAGACTCCAGGCTGCTACTTCAAAGACTAGGTATCCTATAAGAACACAACCAATTGAAGAGCTTTATTGGATTACTCCATTATCATTTATCAGTTCCACTGTACATTAATTAATTCTTTAAACATTAGTTAAGAATGAACAATTCAACATTAAACTGAACTGGCATCACTTTCAAAAACAACTGCTCCTTTTTAAGATTCACATCACCTTTAAATTCCAGCATCTCCATCCCCGTGGATTTTCACCATTTAATCAAACATTCATTACAGAATTACTTTTCCACATTCCCAGGCATTCTAGAAAAACATCCTATGCTTCTAAACACAAAGGAGGCTCAACACGGTGAGTAGATATACTACCCGTCGAGTCTTTTCCGCCTATAGAAAGAGCATAGACCCATCCTCTATCAAGAGGCTAAACACGGAAAGCACGTGGCATACCCCGCGTGTCTTCGCCTCCTTCGGAAAGAGGGTATGCAAGACCAGCTTCCTTGAGCAGTGGGGAAAAGTAAAGCAAATAAACAACCAAACCAAACCACCAACATCAAACCATCACATTCATCTCATACCATCACACTTGGTGTCCTCCCCGACACCCATATGCATAAACCGATGCATCTCGCCACACTAGGCGTCATCTGCTGCCACAACCACAAGTCTCCATGCCTCCACATATCACAACAGCCATCCAGGCTCACATCACAACACAAGCAGCAGGAAACAAACATCACAAAATGGGCTCTCGGCCCTTTAACAAGGCATTCAACCTTCAAACACAATGAGCACTCAGAGCTCCAAACCACAAGGCATTCAGCCTTACAAGCAAGCGGGTAACTCATAACCCTTTTGAAATTCCCACATAATCTGTTTTCTAATCCATATGGATTTGGCAGATTTGTTATTCGTAGGTTCCAATCATGGATAACTAATCAGCAAGCTATCACAATTAAATAACCATGCTTACATCCCTGATTTGATTAACCTCAAATTAGAACAACTACAACAACTGCAATAACCAGATTAATTTACATGCCTCTTTATCTTTAGCCAATTAATTAACAATTAATTTATAGCTTTAAGTTCATTATCAATTTCTATCATAAACAAACAACAAATCAAAGAAAACATAGATATCACTATATCTAGGAAAACATGAGGCAACCCGTTATCACGGTATAAAGCAACAGCATGCGATCAACCAATTCTTTTAATCCGGTTCAAGTATTTAATTAGGTCAATTTCATTGTGATCCAAAGGGATAGATCATGCTAATTCTACGATTACACATATATAATTTATAGAAGCCATGAATCCCCTACCTCGAAGACTTCTTGACGTCCTATATCCACACAGAGGGCCACAATCCTTCTCTCGCGACAACTTATGTGGAAGAATGATCGGCACAGCTTGGTTGCATCAAAACAAAGCAGAACCAATCCTAGGAGTAAAGATTGATTGTGCAACTCCTACGGAAAGGATTGAAAGGTTCTAGAACCTCTTAGTTGAGAACAAAGGGAAAGAAAAAGGGAGAATGATATCTCATCCCTTTTTAAGATTTAACAAGGTTGCGGTTTAAGATCCGGTTAATTCTCCATTAAAAACGGATCGCATTAACCCACGCGGTTTGACCAAGTAAAACATTCCAAGCCTTAAGAATAATTAATATAGGATTTATGGAATTTGAATCGACCTTAAGATCCCTTAAAATAAGGATTTAAAAGTATTTTATGTCAAAGGAAACGTCAAAAGGGGCAAAACTGTAGGAGTCTGGAAACACTGTTCACCCATCGTTACTGTACATGAAACCGATCTATGAAACTGATCTGTCACACTGATCTGTGAAACCGACATGCGAAACCGATCTGTGAAACCGATCTGTGAAACCGATTTGTGAAACCGATCTTTGAAACTGATATGTCACACCGATCTGTGAAACCGATCTGTCACACCGATCAGTGAAACTGATCTGTCAGACCGATCTGTGAAACTGATCGCTGAGACTGATCTGTCAGACCGATCGGTGAGACCGATCTGTCAGACCGATCTGTGAAACTGATCGGTGAGACCGATCTGTCAGACTGATCTGTGAAACCGATCTGTCACACCGATCTGTGAAACTGATCGGTGAGACCGATCTGTCAGACTGATCGGTGAGACCGATCTGTTACTGTTCATAAAACTGGAAACACTGTTCACAGAACTAGAAAATTGGAAAAGTGTTGGGGATATGTCCCCTTGGCCTCCCGGAACACCTCCAACACCAAAATTCCACAATGTAATGGACCGGAGAGGTCCGGGCCATTACATTAGATACCTCTCAAAACATTCTCGTCCTCGAGAATTAAAAACCAACCCGAAAGAAAAGAGGGGTCCGAACAACCACCCCATAAGATACCTCTCAGGGGACAACCACCATGAGTTGTTCCAAAAGCTAGAACAAAACTATGACATCCGAGAGTATGGAAACAAACAATTCATAACCAAACAATTAAAACATAACATCTCATCAAGGTACATAAATAAAACATGAAAGGTCCAACCACAAAGAAAACATCATTAAAAAGAAAGGAGTTAAACATTAAACAACTCTAGGTACTGAGCACGTATCTGTGACTCACGCTCCCAGGTACTCTCCTCCATGGCACCGTGTCGCCACAAGACACTAACTAAGGGGATAGAATGCCTACGCAACACCTTCTCCTTGCGGTCTTGGATCTCCACAGGTCGCTCCTTGAAGGTTGGATCATCATCAATATCAATCTATCCCCAATCGATAACATGAGATTCATCATGAAGGTAACGACGGAGCTGCGATACATGGAAAACATCATGTATCCGGCTCATCTGAGGGGGAAGTGATACTCGATACGCCACACCTCCAACATGAGCTAACACCTCGAAAGGCCCAAAAAACGTGGAGAAAGCTTACTTCCGCAACCAAACCTTCGCTGCCCACGACGGGGAGTCACCTTTGGAAACACATGATCCCCAACATTAAACTCTACGGGTCTCCTTCTTTGATCAGCATAAGATTTCTGACGATCTTGTGCTGTCTTCATCCTCTCACGAATCACATGAACCATCTCTGTTGTATTCTGCACTAGTTCTGGTCCGAGAATTGTGGACTCTCCGACCCTAGTCCAGCACAACGGAGAACGGCATGGCCGGCCATACAAGGCTTCAAACCGCGCCATGCCGATGGTAGAGTGAAAACTATTTTTGTAAGCGAACTCTACCAAGGGTAAGTGCTTCGTCCATGAACCTCCAAAATCAAGAACACATGAGCGCAACATATCTTCAAGAGTCTGGATGGTTCGCTCTGTCTGACCATCCGTTTGAGGATGAAAAGCAGTGCTAAGGAATAGTTGAGAGCCAAAAGCATGCTAGAGACCTCTCCACACCCTAGAGGTAAAACGAGGATCTCGATCAGAAATGATCGTCTTAGGAACTCCGTGAAGCCTCACCACCTCATCCAGATACTGCCTCGACAAAACCTCCACTGAGCTCGACTCCTTGATTGCTATGAAGTGGGCCTATTTAGTTAAACGATCCACTACCACCCATATAGCATCATGTCCTCCCGGAGATCGAGGTAAACCTGTAACAAAGTCCATTGAGATGTCCTCCCACTTCCACTGAGGGATATCTAAGTGCTGGAGAAGACCACCAGGAACACGGTGTTCGGCCTTCACCTTCTGGCAGACTAAACATCGAGACACACATTCTGCAACTATACGCTTCAGCCCAGGCCACCAAAACTGACTCCTCAAGGATCGGTACATCTTCGTCACACCAGGATGTACCGCCAAGGGTGAACTATGGAACTCTCAGAGAACCATCTCGCGCATCCCCAAGGGAACAAAAATCCTGCCATGATACAACACTCGGTGTTGTTCATCCTCCGACCAACCATCAGGGGCCTCACCACACACAACTCTGTCTCTCCAAACTTCCACCTCTAGATCACCCAACTGAGACTCTTCCACCTTCTGCATCAGGGATGACTGCACCGTCATCTGGAAAAGACAATCTCTTCCCCCAACTTCTCCCATAACAAGATTCAAAGCTGATAGCTCTTCCATCACTCTCCAGGAATCTCCAGATTCACGCACAACATCATTACATGACTTTCGGCTCAGTGAATCAGCAACAACATTTCCCTTCCCAGGTGTATACGATATTTCGAAGTCGTATTCCTTCAAGAACTCCATCCACCGACGATGCCGCAAGTTCAAATCCCGCTGAGAGAAAACATACCTCAAACTCTTATGATCGGTGAAAACCACAAAGCACTCGCCAATGAGGTAATGTCTCCATAACTTCAGCGCAAACACCACGGCTGCCAACTCAAGATCATGGGTGGCATAGTTGCGTTCATGGGGACGCAATTGTCGGGACCCATAAGAAACAACTGACCTTTTCTACATGAGAACACAGCCTATCCCCAGATGTGAAGCATCACAGAAAACATCAAACTGGACTCCCTCTGCTGGAAGACAAAGGACTGGAGCACTTACCATCTTCTTTAGATAATCGAAAGCTGCCTGACACTGATCAGTCCATATGAACGCTTGATCCTTCTTGGTCAAAGCTGTCAGAGGAGTCGCAACTTGGGAGAAATTGGCTACAAACCTCCTATAATAGCATGCGAGACCAAGGAAACTTCGCACCTCTGACACAGTCTTGGGGGCTTCCCAAGACACTAGTGCTTCTATCTTTGATGGATCGACAGCTACTCCATGTTGGGACACAACATGTCCCAAGAAACGAACTTCTTGAGCCCAGAACTCACACTTGGACAACTTCCCAAACAACCGATGTTGGCGAAGAACTCCCAAAACGGCTCGTAGATGCTCTGCATGCTCTTCTTCAAATGTGGAGTACACAAGGATGTCGTCGATGAAAACCACAACAAACTTGTCCAGGAATTCACGGAACACAGCATTCATCAACCCCATGAAAACAGCTGGAGCATTTGTCACGCCGAATGGCATTACAACAAACTCATAATTCCCATGACGACAGCGGAAAGCAGTCTTCGGGATATCCTCATCCTTTACACGCATCTGATGATATCCTGACCGCAAGTCTATCTTTGAAAACCAACTTGCACCCTTCAGTTGATCGAATAGGTCATCAATCCGTAGGAGAGGATAGCGGTTCTTTATTGTCACTTTGTTTAACCGACAATAATCGACTCACAACCGCAAACTGCCATCAGCCTTCTTCACAAACAAAACTGGTGCACCCCACGGTGACACGCTTGGCCGAACAAAACCACACTACAACAGACCATCGAGCTGTATACGTAGCTCTCGTAACTCATAAGGGGCCATCCTATACCGAGACATAGAGATAGGAGACGCTCTTGGCTGTAGCTCGATCCCAAACTCGATCTCTCGTCGAGGGGGTAAGGATACAACCTCTTCTGGAAAGACATCAGGGTACTCCTCTACGACCCTAGGAAACGCCAACTGTTGAACCTCTGAAGAACTCAACATCATCCTAGCCATCATGGATGATAAGGATGAAACTCGTCTATGACACATCCGAGGATCTCTCTCACCAACAAACACTACTTCCTCTCCGTCTTCATCAAAGAAAACGACATTCTTCCTGTAGCAATCCACAATAGCCTGTACTGAATACAACCAATCTATGCCGAGGATGACATCATATGGTTGTATTCGTAAACATAGGAAATCTCCCCAAGAGCGGTGTTGCCCCAACACTAGCTCACAGTCTCTACATACTTCAAACAAGTCAGCTCGACCGCCAACTAGCATAGTCAACGCCAAGGGCACTGGAAGCCTCTCTACCTCAAGTCCCAAAGCATGGACAAGGGTAGTTGATATAAAGGAGTGTGTCGCTCCTGAATCAAAAAAGGCATACACCAAGGTAGAAAACAAGCAAAGGGTACCTCGGACGACGTCTGGCTCGCATGGAGCTGGCAACGCTAGAGCATGACGCTGACCGCGACCACCTCCACGGCCTCTCTGACCCTGATGACGACCACCACCACGTCCGCGCTCTGCTCTCTGAGGACGGGGAGCGTCATGGGGCTGTCCTCTTCCTGCTCCATCTACCCTCGGGTGATCTAAAGCTGGTGCAACCTGCTGTTGCTGCCTCGGCTGGAACTGCCTCAACGGAGGAACCTGGAGTGGAGCGCCTGGTGCATGATGACTACTCTGAAAATTCGGGCACTCCCGCTGCTGATGACCATGAACACCACAAGAAAAACAAGCGCCTAATCCCTTGGCATAGGTCTGAGAGTTGCTACCTCCGGAGAAACGAGATGGAAAGGGCTGGGACCTACCCCCAGGTGAACGGAAACTCTTCTGTCCTGAAAACCGGGAACCCCGGACCACAGCTCTTCTTCATGAGGAATCATGAGGATTCCCCTCTCGTGACGATCCAGTCCTGGTCAAAGTCCTCTCAACAACCTCTGCCCTTTCCAGCACCTCAAGATATGTCTTCAGCATAAATGGGGTGACATGGCACTGGATCTCTGGACGCAAAGCCTCCTCGAAATGCCTCGCCCTGGCCTCATCATCTGGTAACAGGTCTGAAGCATATCGTAGAAGGTTCCTGAAACGGATTCCAAACTCTCGAACACTGGAGATCCCCTGTCGAAGGGTGAGTAGCTCCTGGCGACTGGACGCCTTCGCAGTCGATGAAAGAAACTCGACTCTAAACCTGTCTCGAAACTCCTCCCATGAGATCGCTGACTCCTCACGATCACCGAGGAACAAGAACCACCACTGCCTCGCTGCTCCACGCAGCATCGTCACAACCATGGACACCCAGTGTTCCTTCCGAGCACGAATCAAACTGAAGCCTATCTCGACCTCCTCCAACCAGTCTTCTGTGACTGCATATGAAACAGTTCCCTCGTACTTCTGTAGACTCTGGCGCTGGAACTCTCAGAGTGTCTTCCTCCAAGTGTCATCGTCGTCAACCTCTACCCGGCGGCGATCTGCTGGAACAGCCTGCTGGGCATCTTCTGCGCAAACCTGACGAGGACGTCGACCTGGAGCCATACCTATAAAATAACAACTGTTAGAGCTCCTATGCCTGGAATATGGAAGACTCAACATTTATTAATTAATTATTTTGTTTTATTAATTTTTGGTTACCTATCCCAAGGTCTACCCATTCAAACACAGGCGCAAAGAATAATGATGCATGATCCTTTCCTAGGTCTCTACCCTGAAACCAGTATCACTTTGTTTAGTAGCCATCGTAAACTTAAAGGTCCGTGCAACAGATCATAGGGGGCCCTGAACGCCTATGTCTCTGCCGGTCTCCAGTGTTTACCCCACTTGCTAAACATGAATGACACCGTTGCCCTACCATCCCATGCATCCTCACATGTGCCTAACTCCAAACTCCATCCTATCCCTCAACCAGACCTCTGATACCACTCTGTCATGACCCCCTCCCCACAAAGTGTACCCCTCCTGGGTCGGCAATGTGAAAAGGGAGATAATGACCCCCGAGTCCCGCCTCCAGTAGGCCCCGGGTTGGCGACTAGCACCGAGGGTATAATAACATACAAATGGGAGGCATTACCCTCTAAGAGAACACATGCAGAAGAGAGAGATAGAATAGACACCAATCAACTCCAACTCAGAACTGAAATATAAAAGGAAACCAAGTACATATATGAAATGTCATGAAAAAGTACTACAACTGAAGGTGAAACTAAAAGTACCCAAAAGAATGAAAAACAGCAGCGACCACGAGCCCGAACAGCTCCTCCTCCAACCGCAAGCTAGTAGTAACCAGCTTGATCTCCAACCTGCTCCAAGTGACCTGAAAAACAGTTTATATGTACATAGGGTGAGTATAACAGTATACTCAGTAGGATCCTCCCCAAGACTCTCGTGCAAAAGTAAAGAAAGCATGCTAAAGCCCAGTGAACAACAAGTGAAACTAACTCGTCACCTAAACAGGTATACTATGTTCCCAAACTCACCATGGCTACTCTCACCAAGTAACGCATACAAGAATATAGCATATAGTAAAGAATATCAAGGGTACCCCGCTACTACTTCCCCACTGGTTTTCCGCTTTTCCCCAACGACATACGTCCTGTGCATCTCTCTCCAAAGGCTTGCCCGCAGACACCTGGGCGAAGCTCCACAATCTGCACCTCGTGCACCACATAGGCTTGCCCGAATACACCTGGGCGAAACACCACACCGTCCTCACAACCAAAAGTAACCGGGTAATTTCTGGGAGCCACCACAGCTCGCATAACGTGTATCATACGTCGGGTATAATACCTCAAGCCATTACAGCCCATACGCCGAGTAAGGATCCTCAAGCCATCATAGCCTATACACGTTACACCTATAGTAGTTCGTAGGATACTATATCCAGAATATATGTGTGTTAATAAACAAAAGCCATTACAGCCCTCTACACACATATATGGGGTAACTAACCGTTGTGCCTCATGGCACAAGTATCTACCAAGAGAAGAGAGCGGGGCCAAAGGGGGTAATCAGCCATTCAACCTCCCATCAGAATGTTGGGGAAAACACCCCCCAGGGCTCAGAATCCCCGGGGTGTCAGTTGCCCTTACCGACAGGGTGGAGTAGCGTTTAGAAACACAAAAAGTACAGAATATATAAGTAACTCACATCCACACTATGGGCATTACCTAGTCTTAGATACAACTGTAGCTAACGTCTCTCAGACTCCAGGCTGCTACTTCAAAGACTAGGTATCCTATAAGCACACAACCAATTGAAGAGCTTTATTGGATTACTCCATTCTCATTTATCAGTTCCACTGTACATTAATTAATTCTTTAAACATTAGTTAAGAATGAACAATTCCACATTAAACTGAACTGGCATCACATTCAAAAACAACTGCTCCTTTTTAAGATTCACATCACCTTTAAATTCCAGCATCTCCATCCCCGTGGATTTTCACCATTTAATCAAACATTCATTACAGAATTACTTTTCCACATTCCCAGGAATTCTAGAAAAACATCCTATGCTTCTAAACACAAAGGAGGCTCAACATGGTGAGTAGATATACTACCCGTCGAGTCGTTGCCGCCTATAGAAAGAGCATAGACCCATCCTCCATCGAGAGGCTAAACCCGGAAAGCACGTGGCATACCACGCGTGTCTTCGCCTCCTTCGGAAAGAGGGTATGCAAGACCAGCTGACTTGAGCAGTGGGGAAAAGTAATGCAAATAAACAACCAAACCAAACCACCAACATCAAACCATCACATTCATCTCATACCATCACACTTGGTGTCCTCCCCGACACCCATATGCATAAACCGATGCATCTCACCACACTAGGCGCATCCGCTGCCACAACCACAAGTCTCCATGCCTACACATATCACAAAAGCCATCCAGGCTCACATCACAGCACAAGCAGTAGGAAACAAACATCACAAAATGGGCTCTCGGCCCATTAACAAGGCATTCAACCTTCAAACACAATGAGCACTCAGATCTCCAAACCACAAGGCATTCAGCCTTACAAGCAAGCGGGTAACTCAGAACCCTTTTGAAATTCCCACATAATCTATTTTCTAATCCATATGGATTTAGCAGATTTGTTATTCGTAGGTTCCAATCATGGATACCTAATCAGCAAGCTATCACAATTAAATAACCATGCTTACTTCCCTGATTTGATTAACCTCAAATTAGAACAACTACAACAACTGCAATAACCAGATTAATTTAAATGCCTCTTTATCTTTAGCCAATTAATTAACAATTAATTTCCGGCTTTACGTTCATAATCAATTTCTATCATGAACAAACAACAAATCAAAGAAAACATAGATATCACTATATCTAGGAAAACATGAGGCAAACCGTTATCACGGTATAAAGCAACAACATGCGATCAACCAATTCTTTTAATCCGGTTCAAGTATTTAATTAGGTAAATTTCATTGTGATCCAAAGGGATAGATCATGCTAATTCTACGATTGCACATATACTATTTAGAGAATCCATGAATCCCCTACCTCGAAGAGTTCTTGACGTCCTTTATCCACACAGCGGGCCACAATCCTTCTCTCGCGACAACTTATGTGGAAGAATGATCGATACAGCTTGGTTGCATCAAAACAAAGAAGAACGAATACTAGGAGTAAAGATTTATTGTGAAACTCCTACGGAAAGGATTGAAAGGTTCTATCACCTATTAGTTGAGAACAACGGGAAAGAACAAGGGAGAATGATATCTCATCCCTTTTTAAGATTTAACGAGGTGGCGGTTTAAGATCTGGTTAATTCTCCTTTAAAAACGGATCGCATTAACCCACGCGGTTTGACCAAGTAAAACATTCCAAGCCTTAGGAATAATTAATATAGGATTTATGGAATTTGAATCGACCTTAAGAGCCCTTAAAATAAGGATTTAAAAGTATTTTACGTCAAAGGAAACGTCAAAAGGGGCAAAACTGTAGGAGTCTGGAAACACTGTTCACCCACCGTTACTGTACATGAAACTGATCTGTGAAACTGATCTGTGAAACTGATCTATCACACCGATCTGTGAAACCGATTTGTGTAACCGATCTGTGAAACTGATATGTCACACCGATCTGTGAAACCGATCTGTGAAACCGATCTGTGAAACCGATCTGTCACACCGATCTGTGAAACCGATCTGTCACACCGATCTGTGAAACCGATCTGTCACACCGATCTGTGAAACTGATCTGTCAGACCGATCTGTGAAACTGATCGGTGAGACCGATCTGTCAGACCGATCGGTGAAACTGATCTATCAGACCGATCTGTGAAACTGATCGGTGAGACCGATCTATTAGACCGATTTGTGAAACCGATCTGTCACACCGATCTGTGAAACTGATCGGTGAGACCGATTTGTCAGACCGATTGGTGAGACCGATCTGTTACTGTTCATAAAACTGGAAACACTGTTCACAGAACTAGAAAATTGGCAAAGTGTTGGGGATATGTCCCCTTGGTCTCCCGGAACACCTCCAACACCAAAATTCCACAAAGTAATGGACCGGAGAGGTCTGGGCCATTACATCAGCAGTAGGGATGGAAAAATCCCACTCTTACCACCTTGGAGGTTTCTGGTTGACTCTAAAAACCCTTGTCTTAGGGAACTAGTTTGAAATGTTCCCTGGATCTTTGCAATTGAAGCAATGAACACCACATTGAGTGTCAAATTGAGCGTTCCTCTCCTCTTTCCCAGCTGTGGGTTTTCATGTCGGTAGTTAATAGCCAGGTGCCCTTCTCTTAAACACCTAAATCATTTTCTTGCCCCTTTAAGAAATTTATTGGGTGATTCTTTCTACACTATTGTCAAGTGGGTTGCTATATTTTCTAACATCGATAGATTTATCAATCAGACCAGCAAAATTGAATCACAGCATACTATTCTTGACCCTAGGGTACTCATGAGATTTGTCGATCTCCATTTCAACTTTGAGTGCTCATCTGAAAATATCCTTGTGGCTCTCAAAGTAAAGGAACTCTAGTGACTTCTATTGGCTAAGTTTTATCCCAACAAAGAAGCAGACAACCTTGCATTCAAGGGAAATGAAAAATCCAAAGGCGTATCATGAAAGACCTATAATGATTTCCTTTTATGCTCCAATGGATTCGTCAACTTTTTTATTGAGGGAAAGGAAGTCCCTTTCCATCTTAAGATAGAGGGTGCAAGGAAAGTATTTATCGAATATTTTTTGGAAATCCTTCCATTCCACCACATCGATCTCTTAATTAGGATTCATATTTCAAATCAATGACCACCATTGATCATCTTCACCCCCAATAAGATAAGTAGCTAGAAGAACGTTCTATTGTTCAAAACATTGAAGGATAGAGTAGATATTTTCAATAGAGTTGATCCATTTTTTGGTGATTGATGGATCAGATGATCCCTTAAATGGTAGAGGCCTTTGTCTTATGAGGCTCTCTATTTTGACTTGTTCTTTCTGGGGGGTTAATGTTCCGCTTGACCCATGTTTCTATTCAAAACATGAGTTAAATGAGAGAGTATCATGACAAAGTTCTTAATTCCTGCTCCCATCAGATTGGGAATCTGATTAGAACAGCCATCACATTGATCATAATATCAGTTGTTATCATGAGTCCTCTTAATACTTTTTATTGGTTGGAATAAAAAGAAATCCAGGGAAAACACATAAAGGGTAATCCAAAGACAAAAACAGAAGACATATAATTTTTATATTTCCTTCACTTATGAATTTATAGGTTTTAATCTATGTAATCCATTATCTACTTTCCACCATATATTAATAGGGGATTTTTTTATTCGAATAATAATGGTTCATACTAAGCATATGAATTTACCAAATCATATCCTCCCGGATGTGTCGTAACCAAGAGTATAGAAAGGCCTATTTTCATGCACCAGTTCCGGTTCGATTCTAGCTCAATGCAATGTTTTTGGGTTTTACCCCAAGATAAATCTATGACATAGCTGCATCTACCTGATCGTATCCATAAATGGATGTATTTTCTTGATAAACCACTTACTCAATACTCACTAATATTTATGGGTGTTTTTGTTATGATTATAATTGTCCATAAGTCTTTCACTAGGGTTTTCTAATCATAATCCCTAAAAATAAGCTAACTTATCCTCTTATACCAACTATAACAACCATTCTCTTCATTACACACTTAAACATGATTTTTTACATAAAATACTCACTACATACAACATAGAAGATTGAGAGGTGTTTTGTTTTTGGGGCTTAGGAACATTACATAACAATGTAAAACATAAAACTAGACATCTTTAATTAAAACTTCTTTTACACGAACATATACATTCCTTCGTACATCGCATTGTATGGGATAACCTAAGGACATGAATAAGAAAAGGGTGAGCTATAAAGCCTAGTAAGAGAGAAAACAAGGAATAACATGAATAATATAGTACAGGTTAGGATATAGGAATATCAATCTATAGAAATATAAATATAAACATAAAGGCATGATATAGCATGACTATCATAGCATGGAAATGTGGAAACAACATTTAACTTGATATTAGAATGATTGAAGGCCCATTGCACATGGGGAATGAGTAAACCCTCATTTAATTTGAATTAGCATTAGAAAACCCTCATTTCAGATGATGTATCATGATAACAATATTTACCAAATGCATTGTAGCGATATCAAGGCACACCCTTCTTAATCATTTAATTTCAGGAATATGTGTGCAACATAGATCTTACAACATTCATTTATTAAAAATCAACATTTTTCCCATGATAAAGGAATGTGGAATTAATTATTGAAACTCTATAATAAATATTTCAATTTTCATAAAGGTGAACACCCTTGATAGAGAAATGAGCATGGTATTCACTACGCAATGACTTAGGCTTGGAAAATGGCAGAACAATATAGGTTTTATAACGGCATGACATAAGAATTCATAAAAATGGTTGATCAGAAATAAAGGGTGTCTTATTATATGTATGTAAAATGTAAAGTAAGGGGGTCATATAGATACATGTCCCAATATATGTAATGTAATTTAGATTCATAAAACAAAAGAGTTTCATTAATGTAAATGGGAAGGGAGAAATTCCTTATAGACTTTCGGCATTATAACAGGTGTACTTGTGAGGAATTAATGAGAGATAAAGGGATCTCTCATCATTAAAACATAAAAAGGGATGTAAGGGAATGGTTCTAAATCATAATACAACATTTGTTACTGAAAATAAAAGGGAATTACAATATAATGAAATTTGGAAAAAATAGAGAATAAAAGAGATCCATTACTTGGAAGTGTAACAGAGAAGGCATGGGAGTGGCTTGAGAGAGGATTATTGGGATCTTAGGGTGACTTGGGGGAGTGTTTTCGAGATAGGAGGGTCGGGTTTCGTCAAGATCCAACGGATTTGAGTTAAGATGAAGTGGGAGCATGTGTGGGTTTATATAAGAAAACATAGTAAATTCTTAATTATTTATGTTTTGGACACCCCACATTAAACTATTTAAAAACACAAACCAACCCATGGTTTTTACCATGTTTTTTACCAAAGGGTAGTGGAAAACATTATTTTATAAGGAAAATGTCTAATTTTCTTAAGATATTAGGATTTCTTATGTGGAGGTTAGTCACACTCTCAAGGAAATCCTTTTAAAATGTTAAAATGTTTTATAAGTCTTGGAGGGTCTACTAATCCACCATAAAATTAATCAAAAAAAATCTAAAATAGAATTATTTTAAAGATAAAACATATATTTTATAAAAATACCATTTATTTTATTTTATTACATCACTATTGGGTCATTATGATGTCGTAAAACTCATTATATAATTAAAAGGTATTTAATTTTTACCCAAACATTCGATTGTCTTAGAAAATTAAGAAAAATTATCAACTAGATAATTTTTATTTCCTTATTCCAAAAGTAATATTCATTTTATCTAAATAAATTTCAAAATATGAAAAAAATTTCTTTTAAAAATCTAACATTTATAAAAAATTCTTGGGTTTTGAATAAAAATTGCTTTCAAACCTTAATTAAAATTATAATTGTATTTATAAAAATTCTGTGATCATTTATATTTAATAAAACATAATTTAGTAATAATTTTTTATTAAAATATTATTTAATTCAAAAATCCATTAATTTTTCAAAATATATTTCTTAGTTGAATATTTACTAAAAATGAATTTTTGTCTTTAAAATATATTTTCAATGTAACAATAATTAAATGAATGTATATTCATTATTCAATACAAAAATAGTTCACAAAGTCATAGTGATATGGTCTTGTTACATAACCACTAATAATAACCACATATGTCCTAAGGGTAATGTGTGCGATGGTGCAAGACTCTTGGGGTGGCTCGGATAACATCCCTCGGGTGGTTGTCTCTGTCAACTTCTACTTCTCCTGTAGGCAATTCCATTTGAGCTTAACGTATTGAATCTCAACATGGGCTTGGTCAAGAGAGAATCCCAGTGACCTCAACTCCTTTTCGAGCTCTATAAAATGGGTTTAGTACAGAGAAATTCTATAGGATGAGTCAATCGGTTCCTTTTTCTTAGTAAATTGGATTTGTTAATGCCTGATATTTATACTAATCGTGTGATCACTCTGTAATGGATATATTAGAAATGGTCACAATTCTTAATTGTATTTCAAAATAAAAAATCATAAATCCAGAGAAGTGCATATTTTATATAATAATTTTAAATAATAATGAATTTAATTGGATCAAGATGAATTTTCGTTTATAAAATTGTGGGTCGTTACAGTGGATAAACATAATCCACTCAAATATTAATTATCGCTTCTACTTTATTATAATTTATGGATTTATTTCACAATCACTTTCTAATAGATATTATTTATTCTTGAATATCATTTGAAATAAATTAATTAACCAATTTCAAAATAACACTTCCATATTAGTATCTTATAGTTATTAATTAAAACAATCAAATAATATTAACAACTTAATCTGTTTGATATATTTTTTTTGATAATTTTGTTTAAGAATATCTCACTTCATTTCACTCTTTGGTAATAAATTTATTTTCTTTAAAAACAAGGTTTTCTAAAATTATTTTGAAATGATTTTTCAAAATGATTTATCAAATCAATTTTCAACTATTATGTTAAAAAATATTTCAATGTTCTAATTATCAAAATAATTCAATTTTATCTTTATCCAAAAATTCTAATGTAACCGTACTATTGTTGTCTGAACAAGTAATAATTATAACATTTTTAATGTGAAAATGGAAATAATTTTTATATTGTATGGAATGTAAGGATTTAAAATAGTAATTTCATTGATTATTTCTTTGAATGGTTACAAGGTCAATTTTTAAATAATTTTTTTCCCAAAGTGAATTTTGATAAAAAGTGTTTCAATTTTTTTTTCAAAATAAAAAGGATATTTTCCAAGAGAGTATTTTGAAATGGATTTTTTGATATTTCCATTAATCAATGAAAAAAAATATTATTACTCCAACTGTTATATCAAATATTGATAACTTCCATATTATTCATAGGGTTAGTTTATGATCATTCTGAAAAATGAAATTAATGACACTAACATTCATTAATAATTTTTTAGTAATTTTGAATAACTCACATTACAATTATCATTGGACACTGAATATTACCAATTTAACTATATCATGTATCATGGATATGTTTATTTATTAAATAATACACCAGTTTTACATAAGGTGTTTACTTTGGATGTTATTTGACCATCTAGGGAAATATTTATAAATCTGTATCCCTTACTCAATATATATATTTGATAGGCAAAATGGTTATTAATTAAATCTATTATTAGATATATGATGAAGGAATTGGACTAATACATCATGGGTGAGCCTATTTATTGTTAGACCCTTGATGCATCAGTAGTCTCATGGGGTGATTTTTTTGGATAGACTAAATTGGGGTTTCATCTTTCACGTTTAAACTACTATGTGAATGGTATTGATGGTAAATGCATCATTTACCTTTGAGTCATATAATATAATAAATAATCATTTCTTGTATCTATAATTTAATAATTATTATACCTGATATTTTCTCTATGAAATCATATTTGGATGCATTTAATTCTCAATTTATTGATAAAATGGATTGAGATTTCGGTTAATTATCCAACCATATTGAATTATCCTTATCTATTCATGCAGTATAGTTATATAAATGGAAATTGTGTTTTGTAATTTACCATTCAACAATGATTATGAATATTGATTCATGATTACTTCTATTGTACTTAACCATAACTAAGCAATTGATATCACCCATGATTTTTTTACATTCCCCGATATTCCACAAATTTTACTATGACTGATATGAAAGGTTAAGCTAGATATAATAATTATTTTCTTGAAAATGAGAACAAAAAAATATGTTAAAATTTATGTATTCAAATGTAATATAAGACTCAGGAATGTATCAATTTTTCCATGAAAACTAATTTATTCGTTCTTTAGGAAGTGATTTCATGCATCGTATGCTAATGAAATGGTAGAAGACACCAGATCTGAGATACATGGGTATGGTTCACCGTAGTTGGTATCAAATGAATTTTAGTCTCAACGTCATAAATTTGATTTAGGGAAACATTGAATGTCCAACACAACCAAATAATAGAATTTTAGGTTAAAAATAGAAGAACATATTAACGTTTATGTAATATAGAGATTATGTGTTCCTTCATAGAAATAAATCCATGTCTTGATAGTATCATGGGTCTATGAGTTTAATATTTAAGATAAGTTCAATGAAATAAACACCACATTTTTAGGTTTTATGATACGGTATTCTACAAATATTAATGACATTTTTGTGAAATTTATGGAAAGTAAATGTTTTAGTTGAAAAGTTATTTGAGGAATAATTCCATTAAATTTTATAGAAATAATTTTAAATGTTTTGAAAACCTTTAAGGTTAATATCTTCATTATCTACAATGTTTTAATAGTCAAATAAAATTTTTAGACTTTATAAAAAAGTGATGTATTAAAAACATTAGTTGAAAATTTTTTTATTGATTAATTTTATTTCCAGGATTTCCATCACACTTTTTAAATAATGTTATTAGAATTATATTAATATGGTTTTTTAAAAACAAAAACCATTATGCTGCATAACAACCCATCACATCTAGGATGGATCTAGGGATTAAACCCAAGGGATATGGAATATAATGTTTTTTCACCTACCACGAGCCTACATGATGTATTAGTTAATATGTCATTATTTATCGTTAAAAATTTTTTTTAAAAAATAATGATGATGAACCTATAGTGTTATTTATGAGGTATAAAAATTAATGTTTTAACCATACTGGTTTTGGAATATAGTTTGAATAGACAAAAAAGTTTTCTATTTTTATGGATGTTACTATCCATTAAAAGTAAATTTTTGTTCTTATATCACAATAAACTTTATGGATATTGATTTCATGGAATAAGTAATGCATTTGAAATAGATCTAAGAACCACAAATAGAGAAAATTGTGTTTATAGAATCATTTAATGAATGTATTTTTTATTTTATTCTGATATAGTAAATGAGTTCTTCAAGTTGAGGAAAAAGGATCTTCTACAAAAATGATATTATATTACCATAATTTCTGATGATATCAATGACATTTTTAATTGTACTAGATTTAAGATTTTGAGCCCCTCAACATTCCATTTATCATTGAAATGTTTTTGATAAAGTACCTAAATCTCTCTATATAAATATCTTATATTTTCATACACATCAATATCATCACTTCCAACTAATGATAACCTAGTCATCTGTTATTCCATATGACCTTTTCACTTTCCAATCTCACTTCATAAGGGGATGTTTTACCACCCCTTCTCATTATGTGAGTTTTCAAAGAAGTAATTTTCTAACATAAAACCCAATGTTACCGAGATCAAGTTAAAATTATGAGTACATGATTTATTTATGGTTGGAAGAATATAACATCACTAAAATTCTAAATATGACCATTATATTAGATAATGTGAATGACACGGAAATCCAAGCATAGAAAGGAATATAAATTCCACAAACATTAGTATATATTTTCTATTTTAAAAAACTAAGTACATTTTATTTATTTAATTATAGGAAATCATAAGGTTTTTTTGTAACATGAAACATTTATTTTATCTTTTGTTACACAAAATAACAATTTCTTTCAATAGCTTACGTTAATGCATGATTTAGTTTTAGAAACAAAAATATATTATAAATATTATTTATAGAGTGAAAATTATGTTACTCAAGTTAAAAACGAAATTTTGAATAGGATTAAACTAATTAGGAAAATATATGGTTTAATTCATTGTAACCAATTAGTAAGATATATATATATATATTTATATATATATAGATGAATTTTCATTATAAAGAAATATTTTTAGGGGCCAAATAAATTTATCCTAATAAATTAAATTAAATAATATTAGTGGATGAAATCAATGAAAATTATATACTATATAGTCAATAAATTGTTTTATATTAATCCACTATATTTTATTGGTATAAGATAGGATCAAATCTGATTTTATGCATAACAAGAAGTATTTTTATAAAGGTAGGTTTTACGGCTTTTTAATGGAACACTTTTTGTATAAACCATTTTTGAAACCATAATAATTTTTTTTAAATTTTTTTTTCAATAACAACCTCAAAATTAGATTAATGTGAATTTTTAGGATTGTTTTGAGAAGTCTTATTTTTTGTTGAATTGTGAAAAATACTTGATTTTAATCAAAAAACGCTTTTTCATCCCAATAATACTAGGTGTTAAATTATATTATGAATTGGTTTTGTATTAATAATAGATCAAGTATATATCTATTAACTTAATTTAGTTTATTGTAATCAATAATATATTTAATTTATATATATGGTCAAATTAAACCTCTGGACATTTTCACCTTGATAACTTTATTTCCAGTCATGTATACGAGATTAATTTTAAATTTTTTTCCCACATAATTGGATTGAATTGTTAAAAATAGATTACATATTATTAATAATAATTTATAATGTATAATTTTTTTAAAAAATATCTTTTTTGCATAATTATTTGTTAATGCTATTAAAATTAAGTATAGTGATTAATGTAAAACGAAGATTTCTTAATGATTAAACTTAAAATATAAGGTGTAAAAATTACCCCACACATATAAAATCCCATTTTATAGACATATTAAAAACATACCCCAACATGTATCTAATTTTTTGTGACATGGAATCCTCTTGTTAGGTAAAAATTTGGGGTGGACACTATTTATTTAAAAAATCCATGTTCATCCTCTCCCTCACTTATAAAAGTCTTCCCACTCCCTACCCAACTTCACACCATAGAACCACTTAGGATCATCCAATCCTTTCCCAAATCACTCTCACACATTCCTCCAGTCATACTAGAAACCTTATATTATGAGGAAACCCCCTGTGATGGTTTTAGTTCTAACCTAATGAGGATACTTGAAGAATACGTAACGTTTTTTCAAAAGTTTTTTAATTTTATTTCATTCTCTTCATCCTTTAACGATTCTTAAAAATTATTATTTAATATCCTTATTGTGTTAAATATAATTATTTTATTTTCTTTTAATGGAACTACCAAAAAATTCACATTCTTCCATTAAATGGGATACATAATCAGTGTTTGTATGTACGGTAGACAATAACCTTATGAAACAATGCTGTTTTTCATTACATTACCACCCATCATGGTTGGTAATAATTATGGTTTTACATATTCTAAATAATTTTTATGTTATTTATGATTTATTTATTCATATTTTGTGACATTGTAAAACACATCGACATGATTTCCATTTTTTGGGAATACAATAACATATTTTGTGGATGTGGGGACTACCACCTCCTCAATGTGATGTGATTTGCTCATGATTTACATATAATATATTAAGGATAGTTTTAATAGAAATATGTGATATATATGAAATAAAAATTATATTTTAAATATAATAGATATGTAATATTTCTTTTCTTATCTTTCAATATGATATGAGAACGGAAACCATGTTCATGCATATGTACGGTATACCGTCTCCATCAATTGTGTATTACAATCCATATCAATAAATATTATGGATTATTATAAATATATATATATATATATAATTTAAATCATATTTGAATCATGCGCTAAATTTTTAAAATGATTAAATATTGACATAAGTAATAGGAAAAAATAACAAGGCAAAACATACTCCGAGCACAATTCAGTTATTACTCGAAACAATTAAAATAATGAGAGATTATTAATGAATGAGTAATAATACATTGTAAAAGTATAATAAATTATAATATAAATATTAATATGGTTCTGGTATAAGTTAATAACATTATTAAAACCCTAATACACGAGGTTAATGAATGTTCTTCTGAAGGAAGTGCGGGGTATGAGATTTCTTATCTTAATTACCTCTCATTAGGATAAACTTGTACTTCATAGATTATGTGATTAAAATATAATGTGCTTAATAAATTTTGTTTATATTATGTTGTATTTATACTTGTTTTATGTGGTTTTATAGTGGATTCACATAATATATTCATTTATTAACTCTCATATCAATGTGATGATCATTTTAACGGTTGATTTATAGCCTCATTCTAAATAATATTTTTTAAACATGAATATCAGTTGAAGGAAATTTCATAAATATTTACTAATAACTAATAAATTTTCCTATCATGTGGTTATTAATGGACCCATTCAAGTAACAGAACCAATTTTATCCCAGTTTTTACATAATATTTTTCAAATTTTTTAGTAAAACACGAATTCATTTCTTTCTTTGGTTGGAAATATGCTTTCTTCCAAAACCATGTTTTATAAAAAAGAATTAAAAAATGTTTAAAAATTTATTTATAACAGGAATGTTAACGTATTATATTACAAAAAAGATCAATGGAATCTTCATCAGAAAAATTCCCATTTGGATTTTATCGAAAATATGAAATGAACCTTCTAGTTGTTTTCCAAACAAGGTACCTTTCTAACTAATTTAAAATATAAAAATAATGTTATTTTTAATTTTTTTTACATGTATGTATTTAATACCATGATTTTTTGAGGGTTAATTTTTTTGTTTATAATGTTACTTTTGAAAATAAAATGTTTTCAAAAGTGAATTTTTGATGATAATGAGTTCTAAAAATGATTATCAAAATAAAAAAGATATTTTCCTTAAGAATATTTTGAATGATATTTTTATATTATATTTATTCATAAATTAAAATAATCGTTTATTATGTTCTAATAGGAATTTTATATATTGATCGAATCCTTATTCATCCTCTGTATGGTTTATGATAATTTTCCCCAAATAAAGTATTCACATTCACTGTCTTGAATTCATTTTTGAGATTTACATACCCTTGAATTACTCACTTTCCAGTGATCATTGTACACTTAATTTACCCTAATTATCCAAATCATTTATCATGGATATGTTTATTTCATAAACCATATAAAATTGTTAAATATAGTGTTTACTTTGAATGTTATTTGATTAACTCTGGAAATATTGATAAATATGTATCCTTTAATCAATACAAATATTTGAGAAGGAAAATTGTTTATGAATTAATTTTTTTTGTTATATAAGGAATTCCTTGTACTGGTATGACACTAGTGGGTTTGTGTTATTGATTTCCCCTCTATGAATCAGTCTTCTCTTGGGATGTGTAATTTTTGTTTCCATTTTGGGGTTTTCACTAAGAACACATTAAACTATCTTATGAAATTACTTTATGGTAAATTTATCATGTGACTATGAAAATTGTCATCTTATAATTAATCAATACATGTATTCTGAATTTATTTATTTTTATTCATGAGATTTTAACTATGAAAAAATCTATGGACACATTTAATTTTGAGTTTATTGGTTAAATGACATTTGTTTTTATTTATTTACCGTACTATATTGAATTTTCCTTATATATTCATTTAGTTCAGTTATATAAAAATAAGGTGTGTTTAGTTATTTTACTTTAAGAATTGATTGTTGTTACTAATTGATTATTACTTTTATTATACTTAACCCTTACTGATCATTTGGGAATACCCTTATTTGTTTTTCTTTTTCAAGGTTTTAATGAATTTTATTATGAATAATAGTAGGGGCAACACAATATATAATAATGTTCTTATTGATAAAGGAAATAAAAAAAATCATGTTTTAATTTATGTATTTAAATGTAATAAAAGGCTTGTGTATGTATGTATCTTACCATGACTACTAAACTATTTAATTATTAAAGATGTGATTCCTTATATCACATGATAATGTAATGGTAGTAGGAACCAGGTCTATGATACTGAGGTCTGAGACATTAAATTATGAATCATAACCATTGAAAATATAGTTTCTGTATAGTTATCATTAAGGAGTATATAGTTTAAGGGATATGGTGGAGTCTATTTGACATAGACAGAGTAAGTGGTTGTCTTATCCAATTGGATTACACCCTATAAATTCCAATTATTAGGGCTTCTTAGGGAGATGGAATTAAAGAGATTTTACTTTGACCAATCAAAAAATAAAATTCAAAAAAAATGATACAAATAATGAAAACATATATGAGAGATGTTTAAAATTATCGAGATCATGACCTAAACTATATTTTCTGAACCACCCCAATAAAGAGACACCAATACACACCATTCTCTTATGGAACAATCCTATATAATAAGTGGTTATGTAATTTTTAAGTTAAACTGTTTTCAATATATATTTTTATATACAAATTATATATGAGTATATTTCAATACGAAAAATTCCAAATTATTATTTTTTAAATATATGGATTTAACACTCACTTTGATAAATTTGTATATTTTTGAAATAAATAATACTCTCACATAATATTATTATTAAATAATATATAAATAATTGTATAAATTAATGAGGTACTATGTAATCGTTATGATGATGAAAAAATTAGTTTTTCTAAAAACACATATTTTAGAATATAAAAAGTCTTTTATATAAATGTGTTGATTCTAATATTGAGATTTATTTGGGAAAAATAATTTTTTTAAATGATCATTTTAAAGTTACCTAATGGGGAATTTTGTATAACTCTATGAGACATTATAATTTTTTGGGTACAAATTAAATACAGTGTAAATATATTCTATATATTAGGACATCATAGTAGAAAACAATTAATTTAATAAATGTTATAAAATGAATCCATGACCAAATATATATTCCCTATTTAAAATAATGTTTGTTGATATTATTTAATTAATTATATATTCTGTTAATATATCCTTCAAAGCATATCTTACATTTTATCAATTTAAAATCTTCTATTTGTAAACATTACTCACTTCCACATCACCAATCATATTATTTTAACATGATTTTTTCTAGGAAATATAAAATATTCAAAATCCATCCCCATTTATAGAAACCATTAAAATAACCATTGAATTGTTTGTAGCTTTGATTAATTTATATAATAGATTCCAAAACCTAACATTACAAATTAATGAATAATTTCTCTCACTTTTGTATAAATACCAACCCAAAATCTAACACAATGTCACCTAAAATCAATTAATCGTGATGTTCTACTCTCTATACCACTCTAAATTCCTCCCAAGGTGTTCCCAATATATTAATAAGCTCATCCCACTCTTTTAGAAGAGCCCTATGAAGGTAATGGATTCTCCAATCTACTTTATTAAGAAAATTCCTTGAATTGTTCCAATTTACTTACAAATTTTCATGTTGGAATGTTTTTTTAAATATATCTTTTAATATTCTTATGATTTAAAAGTAATGAGTTAAAACAAATCAATCTCATTAACCCCTAACATTAATCAATTGGTTCAATCTTTACGCTATATATTTCACCCCATGATTTTTCTAAGCTAATCATTAATATAGTGAACACAAATCCACAATTCCAATATAATGTATCCACATAGATTTACCAATCAATACATTAATGGGGACTTATATATATAATCAACTCTCATTAATAATTGTATTAAAATTCATAAATGGTTTCCATATATTGTATGATCTATATGGAACAATAATGGATGTACATGAAATGAATTTTATTGGTGGGCTGGAAATAATATAGACCTCCAATGAATTGGGTAATTTTTTATCTCATTACATGACATGTATTGTGGATGTGAGGTTATCCTAAGAACATAATTTTATGATGTCTCTACAATTAGAATCCACTTATTCTAATGATGTCTGGTTTTATACTATTTCAATATTCTTATGTTTCTTTGATTTTATCATCTTATATCATGTTTTAATGATCATGTTTATGGTTATCACCTGACTTAATGCCAGATTTATCTACCTCTTGACTCATATGTGTCAGTTTCATCATTTTATGTTTTCTCCATTAATTTAATGGTCTTTATATCTCACCCCTTTATTATGTACATCCATAGGTTATCCTGTGCAATTTTTGAAGATTGGTGGAATTTTTATAAACTATTAATAAGTTTTAAATAATGTTTTTGTATCCCTATTTCTAGTTATTGCTATATGAATATAATTACCCAAATACCGTATCCTATTTGATCTTTAAGAATTAATTATATGTTTCTTAATCTAATAAATATGGAATAATTATATATTAAAAAATATAGGTTTTCATAGTTAGTACAAGAGGTTGGTCTAGTAATTTATGGGTATAAGGATTATAAATCCTTAATAAGACTCCTAATGAAAACAGAATCATTTTGAAACATCACTAAATTTTATAAATCTAAGGATTTGGTGGATTCCAGGAAAAAAACAAATTATATAGACACTAGATGTTGATATGACTCTGTAACAATTTTACCGGGTAGTAATAACCCTAAAATGAAAATTGGTTATTAACTCGTTCTTCACCTAGTATATCAATAAGAGTAATTATTATACATATGGTTTGAAACTCTTACGGGATATTCTTTGGTACATTGATTTTCCCCTTTATAACCATCATAAACGGAACAAAAATTACCCTAAAATTGTATTCTAGGAAATATGCCATAGATAACTAATACTGAAACCCATAAATTCATATGTTAAGTAATATATTATATTTGGGATTTATCCCTTCAGAATTCGTAGTTTATGTTTTATACGATTAAAATATTGAAAATTATGATTCCCATTTTCCCATTATTTAGGTCAATTACTAGAAATGTGAAAAATCAAATCAACAACCAGTGGGATGGGAATCATAATGAATTCATAAAAGTGATGATCAAACCAATAAGAAATTTTGTCTGGAACTTCAAGGCAATACATACTCAATTAAATCAAGTTATGAATCAAATCTTGAATAAGAGAGAAAACCAATATCACCCAAAGAATGATATTGTTACACTTGAGACCATTCTGTTATAAAGTCCTCTAACATTTGGTGGATCTTATGATCCTTTAGTCATTTAATAATGGTTAAACATCACAAAAAGGTTATTTATAATTTGATGATTTATAAAAGAGAATATTATTATAACTATTAACCATATATAGAGATAAGATTGTCAGTGGTGGATGCTGATAAAAAAATATGCAGCCTTATGAAGATATTAGGGTCATTGATTGGATATAATTATAGAAAATAATTTTTCATAAATATTTTTCTCATGACATCTGAATTAAAATATAGAGGGGGTGTCCTTGTCCTTAAGCCAAATTTTGGTGATTTCATCAAAGAGTATTGGGATAAATTCACAAGACTATCATGATATTCCCCCATCATATACATTGACCACAAAATTGAATTTAAAATTTTTTTGGTAAGATAATGTGATGTCTATGAATATCTTTGATTATTTGAGACTTCAATAAAAATGAAGATTTTTTTGTGATACACCTTCAATGTCAAAATGGAGACCAAAGAATCTCAAGGGTATCTCACCTTTGAGGATAAGAGGTGGGAAAATATAGTTTGATTATAGAGGAACAATGGTGAAATATCATGGTTAAAAGAAGAACAAAAATCACACTTGTTCAAAGTACATAAAGAAGAACCCCCAAAATATTCCATTGCGGAGAAGAAAATTCATTAGATTTGGAATGGAAGGAAACTTGACAATTGAATATGGATGGGAAAACCCCACTAATTTGTTAAGAGAAATGAATTATTCAGTAAAACCTATAACTTTTTTCCATTTCATCAATAATGAAAAATGTCGACACTATGTGAATCAATTATCTATGTTAATGGAGTTCAATGATATCCAACAACAACAAATTCCATGGCCTAGAGAGAAAGTCTGATCTTGTGCCATTGCAATAGCTAAGGTGGGTCCTGAACACAATATAATCATAGTTACAGTATATATTCATTCAATTATAGTGAAAATATTATTTTATTATAGGAATATAATTTCTCTCAGATCACATGTTTAAATATTAAAACACGACCACAAAATATATAAGTGGAGCTATCTCTGAAAAAAATTGGGCCATTATGGCTTCTCAAGTATATTACTCCTCCCCAATCCATATTTTAAGGTTGATCTTCCCAGTGAACCTTATGATAATTCCTTTAGAATAAATTATAAAAATATAATTATATATTGTATTTATTTATCAAGATTATACAATAATTATGAAGAGAATGAAATCACCCTCTTAGTCATGAATCACCATTCAATTATATTAAGGTATAATCATTTGGATTTATCTATTTTTGAATAATCATATCAAGATATAATATTATTTTCTTAATAGAAACTTTATAAAACTAAAATTATTGAGACATGGGAACACACCATATTTGATGAACTGGTTATTTTAATAGAATATGATGATGTGTTCCCCGAAGAATTTCTTGGTCTTCTTTTATTATGTGAGGTTTATTTCTCAATCGATATTATACCCAAATATTTTCCAATATAAATTACTCTATATTGAATGGATACTATTGAACATTAAGTTCTCAAGAAGTAACTGCAGTAGAATCTAGATATAGTGTTTATAGGCCAAGTACATTAACATGGGGTGTGTTGATTCTTTTAATCAAGAATAAATATTGGTAAATTCACCCATTTATTGTTTATTGTGATCTAAATATGGTCATTATAAACCACTCATATCATCTTCTATATATTTATGACATGTCTAATCACATATGTGGATCGTAACACTTCTCTGTGGTGGTTCTTCTTTCAGTATATTATCATGTAAAAGGGATGAATGAGGATATCTCCATGGCGGTTTCATTTGTACAATGTAAATGCACTATGAGTTCATAGTGATCCCATATGGACTAATTAATTCACTATAAATCATCATTGTCTTAATTAATAGTGTCTTTATGTAATTCCTTGAAAAACTATATGTAGACATTATATATAATATTCATATATAAAACAAAAGTAAGGAAGAATATGAGGAAAATATAGATGTTGGTCAAAAGACCATACGAAACGAAATTTCATATGTGATGAATGGTAAATGTTAGTTTCTGATGAAGAAAACAACATTAATGTAGCATTTTATCACTATAAAAGGTATATATATGGATCCTTTAAAGATATTAATGGTTTTCGAAGACCAATATCAGTGACATAGATTCATATCATTCTTATATTTACTAGGTATTATCATTAATTTATGAGAAACATCTAAAAATGTCAATCCCAATAACCAATATAACTTATATGGGTGTATCATTTTATAAAATTGATGAATTTTAGTAAAGATTTAAAGAGTTAAAAAAACATGCTAATCCCCACACCTGTTCTCACATCACCCAAAAAATGGTGAAGGATTTTTATATACAGTGATGAATCCAAATAAGAATTATGATATGTACTCATGCATGATGAAAAAGTGATAGAATATGAATAAAAATAGTTAAAAATTCCTAAGAATAACTACCCAACTAATGATCTAGAATTGTCCATAGTGATATTTGTATTGATGATTTTTTGACAATATCTATATAGAGAAAAGTGTGTTATATATATGGATTATACAATCCTCAAGTATATATTCACACAAATAGTTGTCAAAATAAACTAATGAAGGCGATTAGATATAACCAATAAATTTTATTTTTTAATGAATTAACATCCATGTAAGGGGAATAACGTGTAAAATTATCTGATTTGAGACCCTTTCAATGATGGGGATTGAATGGGATCCAATATTCTTGGCTGTTAAAATGATGTACATGGTAATTAAAATAATATATTCATTCTATCATTATAAAAAACTAATCAACCATACATTTTTTAATGGATGAGGGTGTCCCAAAAATATGATGAGGAGCTACAGAGAAAAGTAGTGAAAATTTTAGTGTTCATATTTTCTATAGTTGGAGTTATAGGTTTTTGAACCTTGATATTTGTATGTCAAAACTATAATTAAAGTGAGAAATTATAGATGGTGTGAATTTCTCATCATTCCCTATTCATATACCTTTCCCTACAAGGTATATAGATCTAAATAAAAATTTCTTGTAGGAAAACATACTGAGAAAGATTTTATAAATTTTATATTGATGTTTGGTATTCTAAAAAATTAAGGCTGTAAAAAAAATTCTAAGTGTATGATTAAAGTATTTCTTATGCCAATATGAAAATGGGAAATAATAACCTTGGATTTCATCATAGTAATCCCCAAGACAAATAAAGAAAATAATTCTATCTGGGTGGTATATGATCTACTTGAAAAGTATAAAAATTAAATTTTTATCGATGTATATTTCTCTACTGAAAAATTCAAAAATATATACATAATTTACGTGGTATGATTGCATGGAGTACCACACTACATTATATTGGATTGATATCCAAGGTTTACTTAAGGGTTCATGAGAATTCTTCAACATAAATTAGATATAGAGTTGAGTTTTAGTACTAATTGTCAACCATATATGGATTTTCAGTTTGAGAAACCCATTTAAACTCTACACGATATGAGAGGACCTTGTTCAATGGATTTCCAAGGGTGTTGGGTTTTAAAAAAATTCTATTATCGTTCCCATATAATAAGATTTTCTATTTTAGCACTCAAAAAGAACTTTATGTGGCTATGTATGAGAAGATTTTTCAAACTACTGAATTTTTTTGATGAAGATAGAGAGTTGTTGATTATGAGGCCTTATCATATTCAATATATGTCAGAGAAGGTTAAAAATATTCAACAGTATATGAAATCCTTGAAAAGTATATAAGAAAATATATATAAATAATTATAAATGAGGTATGTAGATTGACTTTTGAGATAAGGGTATCCTTTATATATCACCCTTTAAGGAAGTAATATGTTTATGGAAGAAGGTAATGAATAGTTCTTGATACACCAGACCCTTTAATATCCAATATCGCATTAATGTAGTGTCCTGTCAACTAACACTCCCACACAAGTATCGCATGCACATGTGGTGGTCCATTTATGTATCTTAATGAATAATATATCAGGCCCCTAATAAGTACTGAATGCATATCTAGTACCCTTATATAATTTCCTTCATTTAAGGATTAGTCATTTAAGATCATATATCATAATGGAAAATATCTTCGAAGAAGGACAACTCATCTGGTCAAAGTGTTGTGGTGGAACCACATGTTTGAGGTCTAAATGTGGTAATTAGAATAGGAAATTAAATAGATGATCCCTCTCTATTTTAGTATATGAGATTAAATTTCATGGGAGAAATTTTGGAAGGTGAAATAATTTAATATCTCAAAAATTATGTAAATGAATTTCTATATTTAGTGATTAAATTCCACATAGCTATAGAAACCAAATATGATACCTTGGTTATTTATAGAAGGATATATCATGTAGGGTTTAAAATACCATTACTTATCTTAATAATTGATAATATATACGTAATATAGTGATTATTAAGATTATTACATAAAATGGTAAGGATAAATTCTAATTGACAGACGAAATAATTAGTGGCCACAAACGGTATGATAGTACCCTATGAAGCCCATTTACCAAAGCTTCCAAGGGTGATAAAATCACTAGTAGTTTCCCCGTACCATGAAAAAAAGGTATTTAGCAACTAAATATTGAGTGAAACTATATATGGGAAAATTCATGATTAACGAGATCATATCCCAAACCATGTTCATCAAACCACCCCAATAATGCACCACCAATATACACATTACCCATAGGGCATACACTAGAGTAATAAAAGGTTATGTATCTAGTCCATAGTAGTATGAAATTTTAAATTTCCTGCTCAATGAAATAATGTTCTCCTTTTAATTTTACATGGTCAATGATTATATAATGTTTCTGATAAAAAGTACATTTTGACACGAAGAAATAAAAATCAGTTTTTTTGGGAATTATATATTTTTAATTAATACACTCTTATAATAAATTAATCAATTTTTAAATATATTTTATTTTACTAAAATATTCATATTTGAAAATAATTTTTTAAATATAAATTATAATATAATCCATTAAAGTCCAATGAAATTTTTATAAATGTAATAAAGTGGTTAATATCATAAAAACTATTATTTTCCAATAAATATAGATTTTATATTTTAATGTAAACATTATCATGTTTTTAAAATTACTATCATAAAATAAATATAATTTATAAAATAAAAATGTTGAAATTATACAATTGGGATTTTTTCATTATTTTTAGAGATAATTATTTTTTTTACAATCTAAATATAATATAAATATGAAGTCCATTTTGTGGCATCATAATGACCTAATTTAGATGTTATAAATTCCCTAACACGTATATAAGATAAATTAAATATCAATCATTTATATTAATTTATTTCGATGTCATTTTATTAACTCTAAAAACTCTTATTGAATCATCCAGAACAAATATTATATTTTATGTTTTTCAAATCAATTATTTTTTATCATGAACCACTTCTATATCACAAATGGAATTACAAAAAGGATATGAGTTTTTATACCAATAAAATTTTATAAAAATATGATCCTTATTATAATCCATGTGGAAAATCCATTCTATGGTTTTTGGTTTTTGTTATTTTATCATATTGAGTCCAAAAGGGATGATTAGAAATTAATTTATAATACACCTCTATTTTTCTAAAAATACTCAACCATCCTACCAATACTATTCATTTAAAATACAATATAACTAATTTCTTCTACATATAAATATGTATATCCCTAAAAAGGATTTACTAATATCCTATAAATATAAACCCAAGATTTTAGATGTGCCCCTAATGGTAAGGGAGCCACCCCTCTTCATTTTTATTTCAAGGACTTTCTTTTCACTAAGCCTTTATAATTTCACTTTTCTTTATATAATGTGTTTTTATGAATCCCATTAATATTCTTTTGATTGAAAATTAAATATAGGACACATATAAAAATCATTAAATTCTACCTTAGAACTTTTTGAGCACTTGTTATACTATTGAAATTATACTATGATATTTATGTGATGAACATTTGTGTATCGAATAACCATCCCCATTTCTACAGAAGCGAATTCTCCCAGATGAAACCATCACCCATTTATTTGTTACTTCCGTATATTTAACTCCCAATCCATAATAATGGGATTCAATGTGATGAAATTAAACATAATTTTGTATGATATATGTGGAACAAAAAGACATGTACATTATACAAATGTGACGGGTGGGACCAGAATTATATATCCCTATAATGCATTGATTAATGATCATATCTCATGAGATTACATGTATAGTGAATGAGAGTTTTTCGAAAAAACACTATAATATTATTTATTGATGTTTATCCTTAATGTATGCATATGATTCCATGTTTTATATTGTTTCTACATTCCAATGCTTCCTTGATGTTGTCATCTTATATCATGCATTGATGATCATGCATATGATTCTCACCCCTTTTCTATCACCATAATATGGCTCATAACTATCATTTGTTAAATTAATCATTTCATGATTTTATTTTTACTTTACTTAGATTTATATCTCACCTCTTTCTTATCTTCATCCCCATGTTATCCCTTATAGTTTTGGAAGATCAAGTAATCTAAGGGCATGTTTTGAGAATTTTACGTAATGTTCTTGTATCCAAAATTCTTATTATAGTGTTATGTGTCTAATTACACAAAGACATTGAACCTTTATATCATAAGTTTTCTTATTATGTGTTTCATTATTTAATTAATAATTAATTATGTTTTGTAAAATATATGGGTTGTCTTTGGAAATGTGGAGAAAAATAAAAAACTTTTCACAATGAAAGGAAGTGATCCCTTTTGATATTAAGAAAACTGTTTTGTTGAAGACCAACATTTTAGAAAGAGTATTAAATAATTATTTATATTAAAACATTATTTTCTATATGTGGATTATAAAATACCATATAACAGAATATTAGTATGGGAGAACCCAATGTGTAAGAAGAATATTAATATAAAACATCATAACTCAAGTGAATGAGATTTGAATTCTAAATATCCCATACAAGGAATATACTCATTGAAGCATAAAATATTTTATAAAGGATTTATATTCTATGAAATTGAAAAATGACATAATACCGAATAATAAAATCAAATCTATGAATTTAACCATATTATATGAAATATGTTCAAGAGAATGGCGATATTTTAATGAATTAATATTTAGTCACAAAAACTCTTATGATTACATTACACTTGAGTCAAATAGAATTTGATAAGATCAAAATGATTTAGCTTAGTATATCATAAGAATTGAATGCGATTTATTTTAAATTCATGTTATTATAAATCAATATAATCCCATACAAAAGAAACAAGGTGAATAACACGAAACATGTCTCGTGAATTTTTAATTTAGACCATAAAAACCCTTAAGTCTCGAGTAACACTTTAATAAAATCCTTTTGAAAGAGACGGATTATAATTGAACATAAATTAACATGATTTAAATACAAATCATGTTATAATATCTCAAATATTTATTATATAGAAAATGTAAATGAAATTAGGGGCATAATAACAAGCATGTCTCAAAGAGAATATTTTCAGTAGAGAAACCCTTTAAATATTTCCATAATAAGTCAAATATAATTTATAATAATTTATAAAAAAAGAAATATTATAATAAATAATTTTATAAACATTATAATATATATAACCCTCTTATATAAATAATATATAATTATCCACTAAATTTACATTACATAGATATGAACTATTTTTATGTCGAGTATATGCAATCTTTAACTTTTTGAAGTAATTTTGAAATTAAATTTCTTATATTCATTCTTATCCGAAATTTATTCAATCCATGATCATTGTATTCAATTAAATTGATGGATTATAATGATATATTTTGTTTATATTTACAATCATTATTAATTTAGTTTTTATCCTAGAAGTTGAAATCAATAATGAACATTTTTGGGTGAATTTCACCCTAAAAATGTTGTTTTCTTAAATAATGAGTAAAATATTGATGTGTTATTTCAAAAACCAAAAAATAATATTTATATCATATAATAACTTTATTTAATATTTAACACTAATACATGATATAAATTTATAGTATTTTTCAAGTAGGTGGTCAAATCGACTAAAACATGAACCTACTATGATTCATTGTTGACTATGGAACATTTTAGAAGTAATATAATTATACCAGAAGTATAGTTACATTATTTACTAATTAATATTTTTATTTTTCATAATAATAAATAATTTAATAGATAAAATTATTTATATTATGTCATTACTTAGAATGATGATGTCATATTTATCTTAGTTCGCCCCTTTAAAATGATTGAATTAACGGTAACCGTTTGTGGATCATATCATTAATACGTTCTCTAATTTCTCATAAAGAGACATAATTATATTCTAATAATTTTAATTTTTCATTACAACCATCCTCATGACCATCCGATTAAGGGGGTGAATAAATAATAAAATCAGTTGTTATTTTGAGGTTGTAATTCACACGTACGTATGGTTGGTGATTTGCTATTACATAGAACATGAGAAATAAGTAAGATCCATTATTATTTTATAATAATAAAAATTTTAAAAATAACATAATTATTTATTAAATTAATATTTTATAACCTCATTTTTATGTGGTGAGACATATGGGGCATCGTTGACTTGGTAGTTTGGACAACACATGAATTATGGTATCATTTTTGTCAATAGAAAAGTGAAAATTTGTTAAATAATTATTACTATAAATTAATAATATAAATTATATTATAAATATTTTTCCATTTAATAGAGAATTTAAAATTTTTATTTGAAAATAAAAATTTACAATAATAATGTTGTGTAAAACTAATTACTCATGTTGAGCACTTGTAGATTACTTTGGATGACCCCATTAAAGTGGATAACATAAGCTAATAAATAAAGAAATGATTCTCGATAGAGTAAAATATTATTCTAGGATAAGGTAAAATAGTTGGGTTTTATGAGGACACATAATTTTTATGAGTTACAAAAAGGAATGGTGAGAGGCCCCTTTTATTAGAGGACAGAAATTGAATTTTTTAAATATTTCATCTTTATATAAAGGGTCCACATGTTTAACTTTTCATGTTGATTAAAAATTAGGAATAAATGTAATGAGGAAGAGATAATATTGATACAACCCCCATCCACTCATTTCAACAAATGTCCTATCAATTTTAGGTCCTTTATTCCTATATTATTTACTTTTTTTAATTTTAGCTTTTAACATAATAACTAGTTTTTACCTATGTAATTTATCGTGTATTCCGAAAAATAATGTGTAGCATATTATATAATTTGTAACCACTTATTATTCAATTTCAATCAATTTCATCTTATTTTATTTTCAAAAGTGATAAAAATGAAATTTTAAAGATTAATGTATATGTTTTTTAAGATAATCAATTAAAAATATTACTTATGTTCTAAATTTTCTAATATGGTTTGAGAAAAATATAACATTTTATAATATGAAATGTTACTTTTAGAACATCTGTTTTGATGAAAAGTTTTTCATTATGCTTATATACAAGTGATTTTATAAAATCCACTATATTTTCATATAATGTTTTTTTACTATTCACCTAAAATAAAATTATTTTTTAAGAATACATAAATATAAAACTAAGATAATTTTGACCATATAATTTGATAAATTAAGTTAAATTTATAAATTTAATATTAAATTTATTTTTATTGAATTATTTAAATAAAAAATACACAATATTAGGGAAAACTATTTTTATTGAAAAATGGACTAGTGAACATCAAATTGTTCAATCTTATTTCATATAAATTTAGAAATAATTGGTTATACAAAAATAAATTTTAAAAATATAATTATTATTTTTTATAATAAAATTTTATATATAATTAATTTAATAAATTTAGGTAATACACTATACCCTTTTTAAATGGTTTTTCAAAAGGAATCCATTTCGAAATATTAAGCAACGAGGATCATAATATATATTTATTTTAGTTGGGAGTTTTGTTAGTTCATTTTTTTGTGGAAAATCTATTAATGAAAATATTATTTGAAACAATCCAAAATCATAGTTCATTAAAATCCATGTCTTATTTTATTGAATATATTATCAATTAATGGAGAAATCTCAATTTATACATCATGGAGTCAATTCCCACTATTTCATGGGGTGAAATGAATAAAATAAGAAATAAAAATAAAAAACATTGTATAATATGGGATCAAATATAAATTGAAAACATTGAAATAACATAATATTTAATAATAAATATAAACCCATGATAATCATTTATCCCTGATCAATATAATTATCCCCATTGGTGGTAGATCTCATAGAAAAAAATATAAAATAATTAAATAATATGTGATGTCATACCAAAAAATAGGTACAAGTTCATGTCCATGTACCACATCCTTCTCTATTCCCACCTCACAAAGAATTGAACCCCTTTAAAGCTACCTTCCCCTTCCAGGGATCCATGAAATTGCAATTAGTTAATTATCCAAGATATATTGATGGGATATGAAAAAAGAGTAGTTGGAGAACAGTGACAATACCCTAAAAAACAATACACTAATATATGATAGTGAAATTAATTAACTAAAACTAATAATAATAATAAACTAAATTTATTTCATCATATTTTAACTAACCCACAATGATCCAAGACCTTTCCAGCCTTATCTATTTCTAGTAGAAAGAGTTAATTTATACTTAAATGTAGCTACCATAGGATATTAATAAGAAATTCACACTGAGGAAGGAATGAAATAACAAAAACTTAAAATAGGCAATATATACTAAGGATAGAGTAACATATAAAACATATTTAATTGAAAGAAAAAATTATAGAAGTTGTAACACAATCAACCCATCTCATTGTAATCAAATGATGATGAAGGAAAAAATAGATGATATCCTGAATTGGAAGAAGATACATAGTATGGTAAAATATATCCAATCTCTGGGATCTGAATAAAAAATTATATAGGTTTAATAAACCAATATATAAATAAAATTATAGGAAAATGATCTCATTGCCAAAATTCTTTCTAAGCTAGAATACAAATCACAATATATTCCAATGGAACCTCAATTTTATCAATCTGGCACATAACCCAATCAACCATTTATAGAACCCTTAAATCATCCCTTTTTTCATTAATTACTTAATCCCATTTGATAACTCTAACATCCCATGGAATATAAAATTAATCTGACAATATATCTCCTAAACACTTTAACTCCTTATGATTTTATTATTAATTTTCCTTTAAAATGAATGATATGATTAATTTCTATCCCGACATAAAACTATGAATTAAAATGAAATTGTGATACATTAAAATAAAATTATTATATTTAAACCTAAAAAAATATCAATTAAATTATTATGTATAAATAAAAGTAACCAAATGAATAAAATTAAATAGAAAAATGGATGAAATGACAAAATGTTGGGGGAGTCTCCCATACGAAGTTCATTTTTTAGGGCTTGGAATGTTTGTAGATTCATTTCCATTTTAATTAGACAAAGCCCAAATCAAACTCAAACAATTATTATATGATAAAAATAGTTTTTAAAGAGGATCATAATCATAAAAACTTCATTGAAATCCATTCTTGTTGAATCAACACTAGAAAAATCTGACATATCTTAATTTTTTAATAGGTGTTATGTGAAGATATTGAGAGGTTACATTAGTATAAATTAAAAATATATAATAATGTAACTGTTAATATTATAAAATATTTGAATATCATATGTATTTTATAAATTTCATAATTTTACTTTTTAAGAAACATAATGTTAATTTTTAATTCTAATTTATTGAGAAAAAATCATTTAACATAGCTAAATAACTAATATGACCATTGTATGATAAAATTTATTTTTTTTAAAGATTTATTTTTAGTTTATATATTTTATTATAATTAAAATACTATAAATAAAAAAATAGATTAATAATATATTATAATCAATCATATTATAATTTTATCGTAAATAATACCCACAACATTAATAATTTTTAAATTGTTTTAGCTAATGAAAAAATTTCACTTATATATTTATATTTTTATTATAAAGTAAAACTATTGTATTTTATGATTTAAATTTTAAATATGGAATATTATTTTTTATAATAATACTAATCATTTTTTGTGATTTTTTCATCTTTCTGAAATTGATATTTTTTAATATCCAATGAAAAATAAAATTATTACCAATACAATAAAATTTACGACCCCTTATTGAAGTATGTATTAAAATCATATAAATAATTTTAATTAGAGAAAAAAATTTCAGGGAATAAAATAATTAATTTAATTTAGATAGTTCATGTTTTTAAATATTGACAACATAAGTATTATTTTATTTAAATAAAAATATTTTTTTATTTATTTCTTAATTATATTTTCTAAATGTGGAATTCAGTTTTTGATTAATTTGTAATATAATTAAAAGTTATTCTTCTATTAATAAACAAATAAGGTTATTTAAACAATAACATTTATAATATTATGATAAACATTATTTTCATTCTTAAATATTCAGTGTTTTATAAATATGGTTTTCATGTGTCCTGGGTTCTAATACTAAAATTAATTTTTCTACTCATTTAAATTTGATTTTTTATAATTATTTTCAAATTTAATGTTAGAATTTTTGATTTTTATAATAAGTATAATTTATATTTTTTTATAAAATTAATTACCACGGATAATAATTAGTTTCCTTGGTAAAATTAAAAAAATTACAAGGGGTTTTAAAAAGTGAAAAAGTCATAAAACATCTAAGGAATATGTTTTAAAATTAATATTGTAGGTTTTTATTAATAAAAGAATATATGTTAAAAATTATTATCCACTTTATAGTTCACATTCTATGTGACACATGCACACCATATATATTAATAAGATATATTTATGAAAATTTTATTAACCTCAATTATAAATGGGGCCTTCCAATACCCCCAAAACGGGAAAATAAAAATAAATTTCCTATCAAAAATATTCCCTTTTTATTTTCCTATGATCCATCTACCTTGATGGAATAAACTTTATTTAAGGAAAATCCTGAAATCTTCTATTTCCAAGAGGCACTGCAAGAGGAGGTTTAAAATCTCAATGTGGGTTCAAATCACTTATAAACATTTTTTATATATCATTATACATTGAAAAATTTCATATTATAATATAATAAAATTAATATTGTTAATACAAATAATTTTTATTAACTAAATTTTATAACTATCATTGACCCTTTCCCTTAGAAAAATGAACATGTAATTTTTTTATACATGGGGAATACCACATACATGAAGTCACATATTTGTTTTCATAACCACCTAATATTGAAGGTTTAAAATGGTATTTATAACATTATTAATATGTGGAATATATAAACCATTACCTGTCATTTTTTTTATTCTATTGTAAATGAAAAAGTTTTCTTCGTGTATGTACGGACTACCGCCTCTAGGAAGCGACATAGTTCATTTTTTTCATAACTCTAAAATGATGGTTATAAGATATAATTAATTAATGAATATGATATTGTTATATGAATAACAGTTTTTCTTATTTTAAGGTAATTTTTTGAATTTTATTCATTAATTAAGATACCATATTTTGAATTCTAAAAACATTACCAAAACAATCTCATCATTGATTCGATCTACAAAAATAATAAATATGAATATTCTGGGATTAAAATTGGAAATTATAAATAATAATGGATCATATATTATAGAAATATAAATTATATATTAATTAATATCTTGGAATGATATAATAGGGATCAATATCAATAATCTAATGAATGTGTGAAATAATGAAAATCACTAACATCTGATGATGAAAAGAAACTATAATTAACATGTAAATGTAGAATAAATGTTTTTAATTATAATTTATAAATAGAAAAAAACTTGAATATGATTCTAAAAATTGTTTATTAATATTTTCTTATTTATGTTTGAGTATATTAATGTGCGTTTTGGAAGGTTGAGTGTAAAAGCAAGGGTTTTTAATTGCATAACTTCTTGAGCCCTAAATATTTCTATTTGAGTATAGTTTTAAAAGATTGTTTTTTATAGTCTATGATTATATTATAACTTTTTAACTTTAATTTTTTTTGGGAATTACATTTAGGGAGTTCTTTATTCATATTTTTTTTGATTTTTGGAATTATTCTTATTTGGTCTAAATGAGTTTATTTTCTTATATATATATATATTGAAAATTCCTTATAATGTCATTATTTCTTATATAGAAATCCATATATGTATTTATAGTAATCTCGAAATTTCCTATACCCATTTTTTAATTTATTACTTAACACCCTCATTAGTATGTGGGTTTTAATAACAGTATTTTCCACATATTAAAAATCATTTCTCTATCATGTTTTTATTTTTTATTTTCCCCTCAAAAAATCTGATGAAAAAACATTATTTATTTTTCAATGATCCATTTTTTGGATTTCATTCAATATGATATTTTAAAAAAATCCATATACTTTCATTAAAATTAATTTTTCTAATCTGATTATAAATTTTATCTCCTTAAGATAATGTTAACGAATGTTTTTTAGAATATATTTTTCATTTTTTTACTTCGATTTTCCTCTTTAAAATATCCAAATTCTAGAAAGTAATATCTTACGAATCACCATTGAAATTACGTTATGAAATTATCATTTTGGTTTATTTAATATTAGTATAAATTAATCTATATACTAAATTCAATACATGCCATACAATTTCAAAATGTTTTATATATCATTTTATTTAAATTAGTCTTTTATGATGTAATGAATGATTATTTTCATATGGCACTCATATGAATTTATGATGATTGGTGTGTCCAATATCAACCTCTAATATGTTGGATAATTATTTATATATCATGATATAAAAATATAATGCAAGAAAATTTCATCTGTTCACAACAGAATTTGGGGATTTTTTTTTTCAAAATGATATGATTTCCCCATGCTTATGTTTTTTCCAAAGTTCCTTATTATTATATGTTTCTATGACTAGAAACATGCTAATGGAATATGCATATTATTATTATCCATAAACCATGAATATTATATAACATTTTATTCCTTGTAAAATATTCTCTTATTTTTTATTACATGCCCTTCTTTTATAACTTTAGAATAACCCTTATTTTTCCTTGTACTTATTAATATTATATTTCTCTCATGGTCATTTTTTCATATTATTTTGATTCAAACCATGATGAAATGTTTATTTTCTTTTTTCTTATAATTTGACATCAAATCACATATTTCTATTCCACATGTTATGAAGATAAGTAAACTTATGAGAATTATAGACTGGATTCTAGCATGTTTAAAATATAGAGAATTATTTGAAGGAATTTAAAGACATGTTCCATATTTTTATAGTACTCAAAATAATTAATCCTTTAGTTTTTCTTATTTTTTGTTTATTATGAGGTTTAAAATTTTACTTATTGAAATTATGTCAAATAACAATATGTTTATCTCGGTTTATCTGATAGGGTGTTAAATACTATAGGTAAAGTATATTTTTTGAAATGGGATCCTTCATTTGTATTAAAGTATGTTTTAGTTAATTTTGGGAATTAGATTATTTATTTTAGGGATTTTTATTATGGAAACATAATGAAAACCCTAGGGATATGTCAATACGTAGGATAGCATCCTAAAATTTTGGTAAGGTAGAGACTGTTTAGTTTTCCTAGCAATGATATCAACATCTGAATACTACATGTGGATGTAGGATTTTTCATTGATGTACCTTGGGTAATAACCCTAAAAATGTTTAATTTTGTATTAAGTTAATCTCCACTCCATGCATGAAAATTTTTCCATACTACACACTTGGAAAAACACACGTAGGGGAAATATTATTTAGTTTCTCACATTCTATTGACAAAATTCTATTAAGAATTTATCATGTTTCTAAATTATTTTAAAATTTATGCTAGAACCCTACATAATTAAATCTATACACAACTAAGAGTTATCTTGGATCAATAGATTGATTATTTGAAGGTTTCAAAGAGTAAGATCTAGCTAGGTTGAATTTTTATGAGGTTATTTATCATAATTATCTTCAGATGATAATTTTTTTTGGTAACACCTATTGGTTTTTATAAGGTATACAACAAGAATAAATAGTGAAAAAATGGGTCCTATGGATGATGTGATTATTTTAACATCATAAACTAAATAGCATTGGAGTTGGATTTAGAAATATTATGGTCATTATTAATCATCCATCCCAAAATTATGTAATAAAATCAAAATATTATTGAGTTTACAAACACACAAAAAAAGATAATGATTAATTATCAAGAAATTATAGGTGATGAAGATGATTAAGGAAACAATATTTAATATCCTTTATGTCAAAAATGTGAAAATATTTATCATGGTGAATGTCTCAAATAAATTGTATGAGATTTTATCTATTTTAAAGGAGGGAATCAAGTGACAAACTATCAAGGAAAAAATAATTATTATTTTGACATAAAGTAATGAAATAATGTGAAGAAAATGTTAATAGTTATTGATTAATTTTATAAATGTTTTCAACATTTTCATTATCCATGAAAATTCACTAATCCAAGGATGAAAAGCGATGGTAAGTATCAATAATTTCCATGAACATGGATATAAGGATTAACATGTTAAATTATTACCACAAATGTGGATCATGATAATTAAACCAAAAATATCACCAACCCAAAGGGTTGTGGATTTCCTTTTTATTTTTATTTTATAAACCCTATCATTTCTAGGATGTTTTCAAAGAGAAACAAATCATCACCTCTATGAATTTATTTTCATGGAAAATTTCTACTCGTTTGATTATTGCATCCCCAGATAAAGTCAACATAAAAGGGATTTATGTGAATATTATTAATCCTTTCTTTTTATGAATTTGATGAGATTTTTTAAATGGATTATTTAACTCTATATATACTTCATATTATTACAAATATTGCGAAATCACCTTTCAGATTTCATACCAACCTATGACCTTTTATCACTAAAATGGTGACAATGAAATCTCTAAGAAAAATAATTCTATTATAGTAATCATGAAAAAAATAATGATGTGTGTTAAACTAAAATGGTTGAAACTAAATATTGTGGATATTTCAACTATGAGGGAATAAATATCTTTCATTATTTTACAAGGAGTAGTATAGTAAACATATTATTAGTAATTATGTTTAGAGACATGAAATTCTTAGTGATTCCTTTATATTTTTAGTTGTGTGTATTAATTTACATTATAATTTCACATTTTATTTAACTAGGAATAATTTAACTACCTGAGAATTTTTTATAAATATTTCAACAAAAATTTATTGTAATTAATATCCAGCTTCATATACAGCACTAAAATAAAAGGAAACTGTGATACATTAAAAGAAAATTATTAAAATTTACCATTATAATATCATTTTCAAATTATTGTGCATTCATATATGTAACTACAATATGATATTTATATAGGAAAATGGAAGAAATTGTATCATGAAGTGGTAATCTTAATTATGAAGCTCACTTATCAGAGCATGGAATTGACATCGTTTTAATAGGGTTTTCCCAAAAATAAAGTGATACTAAAATCTAATAATTATAGTATATGGGATTTTTTTGTGAAATAATTTCATACTAATAAAATTTTGAAGGATATCTATGCCAGAGGAATCAACACTCGCGATGACCATAATACCCTCTCTCAGTCTTAGGACTTCTCTGGAAATAATGAGAGGTTATGAAAGTAGAAATTAAGATTTTATAATAATGCCTTAAAAATGTAATAAAATAATTATATACTATATATATTATACATATATCTAATTTATAATTTTAAATACATTGAAATTTTAATTTATAATACTATTGAAAATGATAAAATTCAATTAATGTAATTAATTAAATATTAAGACCACTTTATTTTAAAAATCTATTATTCTAAAATTTTAATTTTACATGATTTATTTTATAAAACTAATTATATTATCAGAAAAATATTGTGAAAATGTATAATATATTATCCTGAATTAATTTTTTATTGATAGGGAATAATAGAAATAACATTAAATTTGTTTATTGAAAAAATTACTTTCCAATGAAAACAATTTTTTTAAATACTTTTATGTAAAATATAATTATAAAATTAATAATTTTAATTTTATAAAATTGAATTCATTTCATTATTATAAATATTCTTTTAGTTTTAATTTTTTTATGTATCTAAAATGAATGATTTTTAAATGAATTGTATATAATATAATACTCACTGATATTTCATAATTTACAACCATATTAAAATGTAAGTATTTCTCAAAAGATTATAAAACATTTATATTGATAGATAATATAATTAATGATTAAAATTATTTATTAAAAATACATGGTTGACTTTTGTAAACTCATGATTTACGTTGTGAAATGATAATTATTCAGTTTTCCTATTAAAATTTGATTTTTATAGTTCTCACTAAATTTTGTTTTTAAGGTGGAAATCTATTTTAAATTTATTAGAAAGCTACATAACTTGTATTTTTGAAATAATAATAAAATTAATATCATTTTAATAAACAGAAATGATATTTTTATATGAGACATTATTTTTATGCATAATATTTTACATTTCATAAAAAATGGTTTTTCACATTATGGGAATTGATTCTATTCTAACAATATAATTTGATAGAGTAAAGTATTTTTAAATAAATATTACATTAATGTAATATTATTTCTAACTAGTTTAAAAATTATAATATGCTTTAATGATGTACAATATATTCTTTTTAAGGGTCAAAAAATTATTATCATCATAAAACATGTATTTTATAGTAAATATGGATTTTTATCTAATGTTATAAATTATCATTCTTAGGAAGTTATTTGGGAAAAATAAATATTATTTTTTAATTCATCAAGATGAAATTATCATGTTTTTAATTTTCCTCAATTTTATAAGGTTGTCGCTTTTTGGGTTTAAAATATATACTTTATAATTATACTGTTAGTATTATAACATCATAATATCCCTAAAGTGATGATATAAATTATATAAAATAAATCCATGAAAAATAAATATATATTTCCATTAAAATATTTTTTTCATAGTTATTTTTTAATTTTTTAATCCATTCAAGAATCTTCCAAAACCATATCATTTTAAAATCAATTCATTATGAACGTGACTGACTTCCCCATAACAAATGGTATTATTTTAATATGACTTATTCAAGAATATATAAAGTTTTAAAACAAATAACCTTTTGTTTAGACCACTAGAAAGACCATGGGTAGGTTTTTAATTTTGATTACATTATCATATAGATTCCATATCCTATGTTTTGAAATTTATAAATAATTACACTCTCTTTTCAAATAAATATCCACCAAACATCCCACTCCTCTTTACTGAAACCCATTGATATTGAATTTACACTCTATATCCCTACATATTTCCCACCCAAGGTGTCACCATGATCTTAATAAGACCATAACAATATTTTATACGTGTCCCCTCAAGGTAAGGGATTATCTCCTACTATTAATTGAATTACTTTCTTTTATATTATGAGATTTAATTTTTAATTGTTCATGTTTGAATGTTTTTTAACCATCAATTTCACTATAAATATTATTTCCATGTAATTTTATTTCACCTTCTACTCTAATTAAACCCTTCCATGAATCATTATGTATACATAATACATTGTAGAAATTATACTCTTATCTTTCCATTCCAAACACTCATGTCATGAATACACATCCACATTTCCACTAAAAGGTATTCCCTTAGATGTTTCTATCCTTTATTGGTTGTGGATTTCAATGTATATAGTTGATATTACATAATAATTTTATTAAAATTAATGAATTTTGTTCTTAGGTTTTATGATATGTGTATCAAAATGATTCATGTACATGATATGAATGTGATTGGTGGTATCAAATAAAATATCTCTCCATTGAATTGGGTAATTTGTTTCTCATTAGATACCATTTATGTTGAATGAGAGGTCGTCCTATGAACATTATGTTATGATATCTTGGTGGTTATTCTAATATTATGATTATGATGTCATGTTAAATGTTTTTTCCAAATTTCTATGTATCCTTGATGTTAAAAACTTATATCATGATTTTAAATTTTGGATTATGATTCTCTCCCCACTTACATCACCTTGATATCCTTTGGAATCACATGTTTTATTTTCATTATCTTATTCTTTAATTATTACCTTACTTAGATTTTTATCTCATCCATTTCATATGTATGTCCCCAACATTTCCCGAGTAGTTTTAGAAAAGAGATAGAATTTTTTGAGCATGTTAAGAAGTTTAATAGTTATATTCATGTATCCATAATTCAAGTAATTGTGTTATTTTTCTAATTACCCAAAGAATCTAGACTTTTCAATCTTTTCGTATTGTATAATGTGGTCCCTTATGCAATAAATCAGGAATTCTGGTGTATGAATGAAATGGGTTTCTATTGTTCTACATTAGGTGTCACGTGGTGAATAATGACAACATATGGGAGCTTATGGAATCAGTTTTTTATAAGGAATTATGATTTAAACACTGTATATACATGGTATATTTCAAAATGATAATACATATCAAGTAATTCATTACCCATATAGATCATGTGGAGGGTATATTACACTCACATAACACATATGGATCAGATGTAGGGTATATTATGCTCACATAACACAGTGAGTAGTGAACCACACAAGGAAAATAGAACTTTTTGAGGGAGTTCTCCTGATATCAAATATTATGATGAAAAAAGGATTTCATATCTTAGATTAAAAATGATATTTGTGTCATAAATATTTTTTATAAACCATGTACTAGGTGATTCATTGCAATATAATAATATTATTTAGAAGATGTGTGTTCGCTACATGAGATAGAGTGGTGAGATTTCAAAGAGTAGTTAGAAGTGAAACAGGTGTGATAATTTGTCCACTCCGAAGAAAGTAATATTAGTGAAATATAGATTATTATAGTAAATTGGAACATTGGATTTTTAAACTTCTTATAGTAGCCCAATTAGGGTGAACTGTGTCAAAATTTAATTTCACTTTCATGCTTTTATTTTCATATATATATATATATATATATATATGTATATTGTTGTAGGAACAAGAGAGAAGATAATATTGTTTAATAATGATATACGTTCAATGTAGAGTTTTATTTAATCTATCATCACCTGATTCACCCAACCACTCAGTGTATTTAACATTATAGGGAAAGAATTGGGTATCAATTTAAAATGCCAATGTCATTATATATTTCACTCATTGGAAGATATAGATGTAATTAATTCATAGGTGATTTTAGTATTCGAAAGAATCTGTTCAATACTATGTATAAATCAAATACAGTAATAAACAATATTTATAAGAATGGATTTTTTACAGCTATAAGACAAGGTGTTTTATCCAATATGTAAATTTGGTCTTTTTCATAAGTAGACCATAGATCATTAGATGTCGATGATAGTTGAGTAAATGTGTTAGGGATATATTTTTCCAATATAATCTACATGAGGGTATTTCTATGTAAATCATCAAACAACTTGTGGGGAATGCAAATTATGATATACCATGTTGATTTAAAAGTACGTGAAGATGAAATTATGGTTCTATGGAAAAAGTACAAGGAAATTAATATGCACCCAAATGAAATAGTTCAAGGATTATTATATTTGGGAAATATTATTATAGAGGAAATTTGTGGGATTAGAGAAATCCTTGAAGACATGAAGATCATAAAATACATTCTATGAATATTTGCATCCATGTTAAATCTAATAATATATGTACTTGAGGATAAGGATCTAAAGGATATGGCATCTGGTTGTTTATATGGTACTTTTATAACACATTTGATAAAAAACTATGCTAACGAGGTTATAAAAAAGGAAATTCAAAAGTGGTTACATTATAGTCCATCAAGAAACTCGCCAAATAGGATGAAAAAGAATAAAAGAATTGTATAATGTCTTCCCATTAATTTCCTCAAATATGGAAAGGGTAAAATGAATGTTCAAAGTTATAATTCCCCTCACATGATTTCAATGTAGAATGGTTGTTAATTGTTTTGGAAAACTCTTATAAAAACATTAATTATTATTATTAAATTCCCATGAGGAAGTATTCATCCAATTTGAATGGTAGGAGAAACACTATTCAAATATTTTTCAAGAATAAACTAATTTCATGTGAAAATAATAGATCAGATTAAAGTGTGGTAGCTTAAATTGATGATTGTAAGGACCATAATGAATATTAAATTGTGTTCCTTGTTTTAAAATCCTATATAATTTATGACATAAATGATGAAAAAATATATCATGAAGCAATATTTTATCTTCATGTTGAATAAGAGGTATCTCTAGATGAAATAAATGTTTTAAAAACCAAAACATTAAAATGTCATAGAGATAATGATGTTAAAAATTATTTATAAAACAAAAATAAATTGAGAAGTCTTAGTTGAAGGGATAATTTAATAATATGAAATATTAAAATATGGAAAACATGAAAAATTATATTGAGAAAAATTTCATAATATATAAACTAACCATGGTCATAAATGTTTGGAGAAATATAATGATATATTATTTCAACTATATCAAAGAGATTTTGAAGGAGGTTAATTTATCTTGGATGAAAGTTGGAACATCAAGATATAATCTTGTCTATGATAATAATATTAGGAAAGTATATTTTAAAGTAAATACATATGGATAAAGTAGATCATCGGGTTGTGAAAAAAGGTAAAAGAAGATTAGTGAAATAAAAAATCATATCTAATTGAATAGGAAGAAAGGATGATTTATGGTAAACATAAGGTAGTGATGGTTGGTTATATACCATAAAAAATTCTATGAATATGAAGCATTATTTGGGTATGAATTTGAATATGAATTATAATATCCTCAAACCTATACTCTCTTATTGAGTTTTAAAAAAACATATTTATATTTCTAACATTGATATTGATTAATTTGAACCACTTTTATCCATTCCAAAGATACAACAAAAAACAGATATATTGGAACATGTAAATACCTAAAGAAATTTTAGGATTAATGTTTTCGGGAATTAAGACAAACAATTAAATAATAATACCCATGTATTTAAGTGGATATTTTTCATATTATACACTATTTTCCATATTCTACATTAATACTAAAACATATCCCAAAAAAATTATTCATTTATCAATATTAATCAAAACTTAATGAAAATAATGATAATAAGAGTGAGATAAAATTCCCATTAAGGTTAAACATAACTATTTACAATTGAATTTCATTAGGGAGCATAAAAAGATAATAATGGTATGATAACATAATCACTATACACAAGCATAACATAAGAGAATTGAAACACATAAAAAAATATCATAAAATATGTTACAGGGAATAAATATTTTGTAAAGTTAATATTTATAGGAATCTATGGTAATGAGAAATGTTATGTCAATCATGATCAAAATAATAATTAAAAACTCATTGTATACATTGAATAACTGAGTCAGTATCTTGGAACATTAAACATTCATTATGGAAAACCATAGCTATATAATCCCCATATCTCATATGAGTAATTTGTAACTAATATAATTTATCATCTCCTTGGAGTTACTTCTATATATTTAACTTTTTCTAATTACCCAATGAATTAGAGGGGCATAACAGACCCATATATCATTAGTATATATATTAATCAATCTTTTGTGGCTTATAACAGAACCAACCGTCACTGGTTTTTAACAATAACACACATCACTAGTCTATGCATATATAAATGTACTATTTAATGATAAATATATTTCAATGTTTTCACTTTTCACCAAAATGATAAACAATTTTCTTTTATAGCTTGATTTACACATGAAAATAAATCAATTCCATGAAAATATCATTGAAAAAACTAAAAGAAATCAAAATAATTAACAAAAATGGTATCAATACAATATATCCAACGTAGATCATAACTTACATCAAGGTTTTCTATCTTGTATGAATATAAATACCGTTAAAATATCATTAACAACATTATTGTGAAAAATACCTTTTCTACATTGAAAATCATTGTTAAAAACAAAAAATTTATAGAATATTAAGGAAAAAAATTATTGGAAAATAAAAGTAGAATGTTTCAAAGGAATATTAAAATTAAAATTATTCATGATAGTAAAAAATGGTAGTAATGTAATTTATGTTAAAATAAGTCATGCCTTTCACACAATGGTAAAAAAAAATTAAATTTTTCTAAACTAATAATGAAAAAAATCCTCCTTTATAAAAACTTGTGTAAATAAATTTAATGATACATAAAATTTACCTTAATAAATAATTGATGTTATTTAATAACATTATTGATTTTTTTTTATAAAATTTGGATACTATAGAGTATGATTCTTGATCTAAAAGAAGACACAAGATCAATATCCCTTAAATTAACTTTCTTTATGTTTCATTAAACTATACAGAAGGAAATGGAGATTAAATATATAAATAAAATTTAAAACCATAGGATTATAAAATAAAATATTTCCATAAAAAAAGTTATTTTTATCCCTCTTAAAATAACTTTGAACATAGAAAATCCTGAAATAAGATGAAATTGTATCATATAAATATATATAGTTTTTTAACTTCTGAATCATAAGTATTTGAATGAATTGAATTCAAATGAAATTTAAAATACCATGAATATAAAGAGATACATGATATAATATTGTAATGGGATGTATGTAAACCTCATTAAATGAGAAAAACAAAATCATATGCCACAAAGATGCAACATTTGAGATGAATTGCCCTTACAAATATCATATAATTGAATTGTGATATAATAAATACAGTGATTGCATGTAACAAATATAAATCCATAAATTATAATTAGAAGTAATTTTGAAATGAGACAAAAAAATTTTCACACAAAATCATATCATTATATAATCAATGAATAAGTGACATAACCCAATGAAAGGATATTGAGTTAAGAAAAACATTTCCACTATGGTATTTTCTTGAACCAAAGCACCTTGGATGAAATAATATGAACATAACAAAAAAATATCATGAATTATAAATGTCTCATGTTATAACATGTAAAATGGATATATATATATATATATATATATATAATATAAAATAAAATAGGTGTACAACATTTAAACATGCCTTATTGAAGGAATTTACAAGTGAATTCTGTGCCTCACGCACCACCTTGACATGTAAATTAATTATCTTCCTTAATAGTAAATAGTTTTTAAATTATTTAATCCAGTAAAAATTAAAATTTTATTAATAATTATGTTTCACTTTCCTCTATTCCATAAATAATTACATAATGAATTAGTTTATATTTTGTTTTTTTCGGGATTTTTTGTTCAAATATCCAAAATGACTTAGGTAGGTCAACTATGGTCAAAAGCATCTTGATTCGAAAATATAAATAGTCTTATTTATGAAAAAATAATCATTTTTATATGTTACAAAAATTATAACAAGTTATGAAACACAGAAATAAAAATTAATATATGTCGTATGATAGAGGTGATAGTCTATACGTACACATGGGCACTGTTTCATTTTTTAATGAGTTTATGGTATATAAGTTAATTTTTATTTTAAATTTAAAATTTTATTATTTTCTTAAAATATCATATTATTTCTTCAAATCAACCTATATATCCATCCATGTGAGGCAGTGACGTAAAAATAAATATAAAATCTCAAAAGGTAGTAAACCACCCAAAATTGAGAAGTGTTACTATTTTTCATTTGAATTATAAATAATTAAGTAATATATTTAATTTATCATAGAATAATTTAATTTATATCAAATATATCATATTTTGTAATTTAGATCTATAATTTTTACTATCTATCAGTGGTGGTGATGGGAATCCAATTATCTTGGTTCATGAGGCAGTAGTTTGTTATAAAAATGAATGATTGTTTTGTTTCCCATTAGATTAATAAATAGATTTATTATGTTTAATACATTAAAATAAATACACATAAATATATGGTAGATACTTATTTTTATATCACAGTGGATGTAGGAGTTTTGATGGAGGTATACGATGAAATAAAACTCAATCATTTGGTTAAAATCTGTACCTCTTATTTAGAAATATTCACATTCTTTACCCCTTAAGACCTATAATGTTGGTATTATACCCACAATAAGTCCTATAAAATTTTTGTATGTATTTTTGGAAGTTATTTTTGATGTTATTTTATGATATAAATGAATCTTGATGTGTGGATATAGGGGGAAAGTGTGTGTTTTGTTTTGGTGGTGGAGAGCACACAGATGGAATTGTTTAGTATATTTAATCTTCATTACATCAATTTGGTAACACCCAAAAATTTTAATAAATATTTTTTAAAATGAGGATAATTTACTCAATAGTTTTTATTACCTGCGACATCAAGTTTTAATGAAACAGGACATACTATTAAAATATTATTATTTAAAATGATTGTTATTACATAGCCATTATAATGGAGGGAATGAATAGGAATAAATGAATTATAAAAACATATGGTTTTAACATGAATATATAATGATCTATTTAGATAAAAATAAATAAAAAATGAAAATAAAAATTATTTGAAAAAAAGGGAATCCTTTAATTTAAAACTATTATTTTGTGCAGAAACTTGTTTTACCTCAATAAATTAATAAATTAACTTTTTTAAATTATATTGTTGAAAATTTTTTATTATATATACAAACAAAAAATATATATTCATATTATGTGTTTCATAGACAATAGATAATAATAAATCCAATTTTATTCTCAAAATGTATATTTTTCTAAAAAGCATTTTGGTTTTCTTTTTGCATACTTATATTAAAAATATTTATTTTGTAATTTCAGAAAAAAATTTTGAAACAATAAAATTCATTTTTTAATTCATAATATCATAATTATAATAGATTTAAATTCTTATAATGTTCAAAAGAGATAAATGTTTCGATTAATAGAAAAAAAAACAGGTTTTTATTAAGAATTGTAAACTTGAAAACCATTTTAAACCTTGAAAATTATTATAATATGGTTTTAAAATCAAATGTAAGTAAATTATATATAAAATAATCCAATTTAGATAATTTTAATCATTTTAATATATTATTGTGATTTACAAAATTTATAATATTTTTCACATTTTCTTATAGGAAACCTGCATTCTCATCGCATCCACTGGTTTGATTGTATATTAAATTTGAAAATTAAGTGAATGTAATTTATAAAAATGGATTCAAAATTTAGATTCATCAAAATATACATAATATAATAATATCAACTTAATTGTTTACAATAATTGATAGAAACAGAAATAAAAAAAATCATGGTTGACATAAAAATGGATTTACCAAGGGTTAAACATACAAGATAAGGGCTAAAATGACCCAAAACATTTCCAACACCCATTTACTGACCATATTCTAACCATATAATCTATAATTATTTATGATTTACTAATTTTATGAATATATTAATTGGATTAATGTTGTTACACATATTCCCTTTCATAAATTACAATTGTTTCATGAACCTCGCTTATAAAAGGAGAACAATTATCCTCTACAATAAAACTCCAAAATCCATTTATTTTTTAAAATAAAAAACCTATTCTTTTAATTTCCCCATTAGTCTCATTCTTAAAGCCTCATTTTGGTCATAAATTTAACCCATTAATGGTTTCTTTCTAAATATAATTGGGTTACATGAATAAGAGGTAACATTCTTCAATGAGTGTTTTTATTAATTTATCCCACTACCAAGTTAAATTATAATTAAAACATTATGATATAATAACTAAAGTATCTTAAATATACATTTTTTATGTGTTATTTTTATGACCCTAATCCATATCCAATTTAAATAAATGGTATTAGAAATCCTCACTCGTGTGTATGGTGAACTATCGCCTCACAAACCACTATTATTGGTATTCCATAACAACATATCACAAATGCGTATAATGAAAGATTAAATGATTATATATTATATTAATTAAATTAATATACTTTTATATTTATAATATAACATATAAATCCTTCCATTCCATTTTTTCAGGATATGATAACGTCGCTTGTGTGTACGACAGACTACAACATCACAAAGCAATATGATTCATTCATGCTATACATGAACGGTAATTAGGACTGGTTTAATGAACATATGTTATTAATATGAGATATAAATAATTATATAATGGTAATATATTATTTAATTTTCTTTCATTTATTCCACTGAGAAAATAGAAGCAACCTTCATGCATACGTACGGCCTACCATCTACATGAACAGTGTATTTCATGTCTACTAATACAATTTATGACTACTATAATTAGATATACACTAAATATATATGATATTTATATAATAGTTATAAATATTTTTATTATGTAGCAATGAAAAACTTAAAGGACTAGAAAAATAACAAATCAAAACATACATGAAAAATAATGTAGTTTTTCCCGAAATTAAAATTTAACATGGAACTCAATACTAATGGGTAATAAAAGGACATATGTAAATCATATATGGTAATATATATATTTATGGTTATTTAATAGATTTATAATAATGATATCTTAATTCTATGAAAGGTTTTAACATATAAAATAGAATTCAATACTTAATGTATTGGATTTCCAACTTACTTTCTTCATCTTTGAGACACAAAGAATATTCACCACCTATTTTTCTATCTAGTGTATATGAATTAGAGTAATTTTTTCATGGTTATAGTAATTAAAATTATGTTTATTTAAAAATATTTTTAAATATAACACTTTTATTGGTGTTTTAGTTTAAATTTTATCAATGCGGTAGTGGATTTTTTCCTCAATTTTTTTCCATTGAGATATTTATTATTTTTTTCATCTATCTTGTTAAATAAGGTGTACATAAATCCCATATGAAATGTAATATCATGAATATATTTATTCTCATGACATAAACATGATTGGAATGGGAAGTAAATCCAGTTTAGTAACAGAATTTGTTCACTATGATAGTATTTGGAGTGAATATGGACTACTAAGATAATGTAGGGAGTGAACCCATTAAAATTTGATAGTTTTGGAAATTATCCATCATAACCAAATAAAATTATTTATATGAGTATGTTTATGAAAAAAATAATGTTTATGATGTATATTTAATTTTCTAATAGATCATTATCTTTGATTCTATTATGATTCATGTATTATAAACTACCATGATTTATTCCATGAATTATTTTTATGATCTTTTGAAGGAATAGTTTGGTTTTTTAATTTAATTACCTCATTTACATAACCTTATCAACATGATATGTTGATATTTCTATTTTTTACCCTTACTAAGAATTTTATATAACCCTTTCTTATGTTTCCTTTTTTAACCGGGTTATAGGGAAATCCTCTAATTAAGGTATTTCTATGAAGCGTTCTATGTGGGATGAACTTTATGGGAGATGTTGAAAATATTTCATAAATAAAATAATATTGTGTTCCATGTATAAAAAGGAAAAATACCATTATTATATGAAAAATATAGGGAGGACTATAATGATATGTCTAAGGATTTGTCTGGGTATAAGTTCAAGGACGATCCAAAGTACATGAACATGTATATGAATTTTTGTAATGGATAAAAAGAGTGGTTATCAATCAATTTTATCCCTTTATAAATTCTATAAGTGGATATGTATCAAGAATAGATAAAACGTATAGTAATAACTCTGAAAAGGGATGATTGAGTTGGGCTCAATCATCACCTATTGTAATACAATGATACTTTCTACGCATCTATTTTGACATTCTTAGGAAATATTCTTTGTAAATTTACAATATCTAATCAAACTATAATGATGAATATGAATAATGACAACAAATTAACTAGGGTAACCCTATGTCGTCATAGAAAAAAATGTCATGATTTTGATATCTTATATGTGTTTTTTCATTATTATGTGGTTCGCTACTTTGATTATTTTTTTACACTGTTATTATTTGGTTTACTCAATGGAAAGAACCCGAAGGAACCAGTTTAATGTTGAATGGGATAGTTAATGTGTTAATGAGAGACTAAATGGATTATTAATAGATTGAATAACGTTGTGATTGTGCGAAATTTGTAGAAATGATATATGATTGATAACATGGATGTTAATCAACTATCAGACTAAACAAAGAAGATACATATAGATTTCGTTGAAAGTTCGTGTGGTAGATATCATATAGGAAGGAATATTAAATTTATTATATGTTGAGAATGTCAGTATAATTACCCAATTTAATGTCTCAAATGAATGATAAGACGTCTCGAGTGTTGAAAAGTTGTACACAGAGCAATTAATTTCTATTAAAAATTGAAAAGATAATGTCATTCAATGGATGATAATAATGGTATCCCTGATGTGTCAATGATCGTCAAATATTTTAAATTTTCAAATTATAGGCATTATAAAAATATTTACCCTTGGGGGAAAGCGTGTAATGAGAGTCATAAAGGTGGTATGAGTAGTGGATCTACTGAAGATGATGAAGCGACCATGAAGGACATATGAAAAGTATGAGTTATTCCAAAAAAAAATTGTATATTAAATGTATGAATCATGATTAAATTACGGTAAATTAATGCTAATAAATTAATCGTATTATATATTGTAACAAATAGTTATTAAGGAATAATATGACAAATCATTGTTAATAGTTTAATAATTAAATAGAATTGTAGAAGTATAAATCTATTGGCCTTCAATAACTAAGAAACATATCATGGTTGTTCAGTATACATTTTTTTATATATACAAGCATTTCTTTAATGTTACTAATGTTCTAGAAAAGTGACTTAATTTTAAGGTGATATTTCAATGAAAACACTATATTAAGGGAATATAGCCCGTACTATGTTCCAATTGTTGAGATAATGATTTTGGGATAATCAAATGAGATATATGGAGAAAGTAAATTTTATAGTATTGATGATGTTAGAAGAGATTAATGATCTGTGAAAAAATTGGTTTATGTTATAATTTTTTGATATTATAGAATTATTGGATATGTGGAAGATAATCAACAATATATGGTTTTATTCAATGTTTGAGGAAGTTAGTATGATTTCATTAATTTTTTATAGTAATTAATGATATTACCATGTTTCATGAGAAGATATGATTAATGTTTTCACATATTTTGTATATGAAATTAAGATATACTTCATATTGAATGGCGAATTAATGATATGTTGATTTTGGAAATTGGTGACCTTCATTCTAAACATTTGGATTCCAATTTTGGTTAGACATGGATGATGAATATGAATAACTATTCGTGGAATTAATTATCTTAAACATTGATGACATTTTATTACCTATGTTAGAAATTATATTTTACATAATAAATAGAGGATTAAGAAATGAATTATAACTATTATCATTATTTTTTTATCCATTTGTTCTTCATGCATAAAAAATATTTTTCATTTCTTAAAGTAAGAGATAATGTGAAAATTTGATGTAATCACAACCAAAGGATGATATTATGCTTATCAAATGGAATCAAATCAAGCATATATTTCACCATGTGAAAATAATTTAACATTATAAAAAGGATTTTGAAATAAATTGATTTACATTTACCTTTATGTATGTTTAATGAATTGTATTTTCAACTATGATAGATTAATGGATTTGTGGTTATTAAATTTCTTCTGACTTTGTTCTCTATCAATATCAATCTACATTTGGGTTTTAGTTTTCTATTCTATGTCCATGTTTTTACATCACACCAATGTTCTTCGACATGAATAACTAGTTTTTGGTTATTTTAGATGAAATACATACTTCCATTTATCTCTTTTGATGATTAATTTATATTATCTCATTTTATAATGTAGCTTTCCAATTAATGTATTTTCAAATATTTAGTCCCGGATTACTAAACAGAAGTTGAAAATGAACAGAAATAATTTAATTTATAGTGGTAGAATGTGACACCCAAATATTTTTGGAATATTTTTTTCAAATAATTTAAATGTTTTCAATATTTAAATATATAATAATCATTGAGGTAATGTTGTGTTACATGCAACACCGAGTTTTAACAAAATGAGACATATTATTGAAATATAATTTTTTTATATGTTATTTATCACCTAGATATTGGAATAGAGGGTATTAATAGTATTATCTAAATTATGAAAATATATTGTTTGAATATGTATATATAATGAATTCTTCAAATTACAATTTATTTTAAATGAAATTAAAACCCATTTGAAAATAAAAGAAATAAGAAAATATATTTTTATGTACAAAAAAATATTTCAATAATATAATTTCTTTTAAACGGTGATTTTTTTCTATTAAATTTATAAATTATATAATCAATCAAAATTTTAACATTCATATTGAATATTTTATAGAAAATAGATATGAATAAATCTAATTTCACACTTAAAACTATATTTTTGTAAAAAGTAATTTTAATCTCAATTTTATAATATTATTTTAAATTTTTTATTTCAAATTTTAGAAAAATTATATGATAAATTGAACTTAATTATTGAAATTATCATGTCAAAATCATATTTTTGTTATTTTTTTATTTTTTTAAAATATTTTTTTTACTAGTGAATAATATTGGGTTGTATGAACTAATGTCATTTCATTTAATGAATTTAAAACCATAAAATTCATTTTAATATGTGTACAAATGTAAAATTATTTCAATTATATGTATATTAACAAAACATAGTTCATTTATATCATTTTTAAATTCAATAATTATATATTTTTTTTTAAAAACATTTTGACCATTTATTCTTTTGAAAAAGGCATTCTCATCATGTCTGCGGGTTTATTTTTAAATTAATATTTATCTATTATGTTAATGTAATTTTGAAAAATGAAATAAATATTTAGAATAATAATAATTTATTTTATATAATTAGGTCAATATAATTTTCTTAACATAATTACTAGTAGTAATAGTAAAAAACTATTTATCATGATAAATGTAAAAATAAGATTATTGAGGGTTAATATAAAATTAAATGTGTTAAAAATTACCTAAAACATTTAAAAACCCATATTATAGATATATATATTCTTTATAACATATATGTTTTCATAATATTCCATTTGGGAGAAATTAGTAATGTGAAAAATGTAGGCACAATATTTTATTTTAAAAAATGAAAAGTATGCCACTCACCTCACTTATAAAAGGCCATCTCATCTCCTATCCTCGTCTCACTTCCAAAACCATTTGGTTCATCCATTCAATCCCTAAATATATTCCTTATTCACCTTATATACTCCTCGAATACTTATTTTGGATACAATTACAACCTGAGAAGGCTTTTGGTGCTAACCTAAGGTGGTTAACCGTAGAAGAGGTAAGATTCATCAACAAACATTTTCATTTATCCACTAACCTTTATTGATAAAATTTTTATTAATCAATTTTCTTATAATAAACATTTATATTATAAAATAATTTTTTTGTAAAGATAATGACTTAAAAACCACTCCAATTCCATCTAATGGGATATGTAATCATCATTCATGTGTAGGGTGGACCATGGACTCACGAACTAATGTTATTCATTTGCATCACAAAATCTCATGAATGTATATAATGATGGATTAAATATTTATATATTGTATTCATGATTTTATTAAACACATTTAAGTATTATAATAGATATAACTACTTACTTTCACATATGTTGGAATACAAAAACATTTCTTGTGTTTAAGATAGACTACAAACTCCTGAAGGGATTTGATTCATTCATACATTACTAGGAATATATAAAGGTTTTTTTCAATGAACATATTAGATAAATATGAAATAAAAATAATTCTCTATTGGTAATATTTTATTTAAATTTATCTCTTTTAATCGATAAAGAAAATAGAAATAACATACATGTGAATTTATGACCTACCATTACGAGGAAAAAAGTGTTTACTCTTCTATTTATAAATTATATATATTACTATACATACTTATATAATGAATATATATGTGATAATTATATCATGGTTTAAATTAATGAGATTTTTTATCCATGATCGAATTAATATTAGCAAAAAAATCAAATCATACATAAAAAATAATGTGGTTATTGAACAAAAATTGACTTTGACATGGAATTTCTAATCAACGGGTAATTAAAGTTACCTTATAAATAATATATGAAATGATATGATAAATATATACATGTTTTATTAATAGAAGAATAATAAACATATATATATTATGCAGGATTTTTGAATAGGAGTTAAAGAAGCTGAGACTTATGTTAAGGGATTTTCATCTCAATTTTTACTTCTGTGAGACAAATACTAAACTTCGAACTTATTTCTTTTGATTGGGGATATGCTTCCGATGAATGAATATTATAATTCGTTCCCATAAATATATGGGTATTTATCCATTTTGGATCACTCTTTCATTGGGGTTTATGATTCAGTAGTTACTAATGCGGTAAGGTATTTTTCTCGCAATTTAACTTCTTCGAGACATATTTTATGTTATGACCTTATAATTTTTTTATGAGGTTTATATAAAGATCTTTTGACATGTATTATCATGAATATATTTATTCTCATGGTATTCCATGTTTAATTTGACATAATTATTTCACAAGGCTTAGAATTTAAAGTTACTAAAGTGGTATGGGTTTTATTTTACAATCTCGCCATTTATTATGATTTCTCATGATTATTCTTACAATGAAGAATATGTTTGATCTATATCTCAAGAAACTAACATATATAATTAAAATATTGATATTTATATAGAAAAAATGTTTTCCATTTGTTTATCTCTCTTTATGAATTTAGGATTCATAATGAATGTTTTTAATGTATACCAACATTATATATCTCTCAATCGAAAATTCCTTTTTCTTCCATATACATGTCTTCTAAGAAGTCTTGAAAACAAATTACCATAAAAAAGGACTTATTAAATAATTTTACACTTTTTTAATTTTCTAAGTGTTATAAAATGAATATTCATATATTTTTCCAAATTATTCCCATTTAGAATTTTTCCAAAATGTTAAAGGAATATTTGTTAATTACATGTATGGTATTTCCTTCATTTATGAAAACTAAATGTTTTAAATATTATTTTATAAGTTACAGTGTTTTTTAATGGAAATGGATTTTGAAAAAATATAATGTCTTGAAAATATTTTTCAAAGAATAAATAATATTTTACTCAAGAAATGTTTTAAATGTTTTATATGTATTCCTTTATATGTTTCCATGGTTATTTTCAAATTAATGGATTTTGAAAATGTTTAATTTTTTAAAAATTATTTTTCAAATAAAAAATTAAATATTCCAAAATAAATGTTTCAAATGTTTTTTAAATATTCCTATATATTTTTCATGTTTATTTTTAAATAAAGGGGTTTTGAATGTTTTTTGTTTTTTAAATAGTTTATTTCAATTATGAGAGGAAATATTTCTCAAGAAATGTTCCTAGCGATACTAAAAAATAATTTTCAATATAATTTGAAATACTTTTATGTATCTTATTATTTATAGGAGATATAATCCCTGAAAGATATTATTATTTTTAATTTAAATGTTTTATTTAATAATGACAAGATATTTATGAAAATAGTCTCTCTTCCACTGGTTATACGATGATAATTTGATTATGAAACCAGCTTTGTGTTTCAAGGATTATGACTTGATAAAATGAAGAATTTATAATGAAAATTGTTTCTTTTACACAGGTTATGTTATGGTGTAATTTTTTTGAAACCCATTTCATTTCATAGGTTATGATATTATTAATGTTTTTGATATTTTGAATCCCATATAGAAAATTATCATTATGTGATGGGTGGGAAAAATAACTTCATCAATTGAATTTGGTAAATATTAATATCTCATGAGATAAATAGGACTAGAATGGTGTGTGAACCCATTTATCTAAGATAAATTTTCAAATATTATAGTCCTAGGAGTGAACCATCACTACTATGATAGTTTGGAGTGTGAAACATTTCACTATGATAGGTTTTCGAAATAATTATTGATGACTATCTGAAAAAATTATATGATTATGTCTCTGAAAAAATATAAATATTATGAAACTTTTGTGGTCTCATGGCCCATGGTCTTTGTTTCCATTATCATTCATGTCTTATGAACTTTCATGATTAATTTCATGACTCTTTTTTTTATATATACATCATTTACCCTAACGGGGCATCTGAGCTCCTCCATCTTATATTTCCTTCCCCCATGTTACGAAGAATGGTTTTAAGTAGGGTATGCCTAACAGGACTACTATATGGGAAGACTTTTACGAGATATTTTGAAGATATTTCAAGAAATAAGAATATTTTATTCCTATATTCCAAATGAACTATAACTTTATGATCTTTAGGAATTTACTTTTGTAACATAATAAATATTAATCTATAAAGATGTAAAATTTATGAATGATAATTTTGGGATTCTGAAATTTCTATTAAAATGATTCCCAAAAATAATTAAATTTATATCATATGGTGATAATGTTATAAATACATCCATATAATAGGTCTTATACTAGTTTTTCATTCATTTTAACTGTTATTAGTTTAGTTTGACAACCAGTAAATCTTTTTTAACGTTAGCCTTGTTAACATGTTTTTACTACTTTATTATTCATTATAACAAAACATATATTGACAATATAAGAAAATATTAATTATAATAATTAAAAATATTGAATCATATTTTATGAAATTCAATGTACATAATTTTCAGAATTCAATTTAAAAATAAACCCAAAAAGAAAGACCAAAATCAGTTTTACATAAACAAATAATTCTTAAGTACAAAATGTTTTTGTGTCTATATATGGAGTAAAATTTATTCTATTAAAATTAATTAGGTTATTAATAATACAAATGAAATATTTTTTATATAAAACTATTTTTTGTTTAATATAACTTTTTAGAAGGGTGAAACAAGATGATAAATTTCAATAAATATAGTAGTTTATTTATTCATCAAAAAAATTAAAATTTTCAGAAATTTCACCAAACATATTTATTTGTTAATTTTGAAATTATGATATAAACAATTATTTTAATATTTTTGAACAATTATTTTGAAATTAGAAGAAACTAATTATATTATTTTCTCACAAAAAAATAATAAAACCCACTTTTGATGAAAATGTATATCTAAAGTAGAATATGTTTTTACTAAAAAATTAGTTATTATTTTCAAATAATTATTAGATATATTTGTATTTTTTAGATCAAATTTATATATATTTCTAAATTTAGTAACGTATATTCATATCCTCCAATTTTACGGATTTTTTTATAATTATCCTATTTAAATAATAATATTATTATCATTTAAATTCAATTTTTCATGTACAATATTCTATCGAACATATTATTCTATTTAAATAAGTAGTTGTTAAATCATCACCAATAGTCTAATAAATTTAAGCCACTTAATTTTTTCTCAAGATTCGATATTTTGGGGTTTAATATTATAAAATCCCATTCTTGTAAACCTACATCCTAAAAAGGTTTAACAAAATTTTCATTTAAAAGTAGTAATAACATAGTATGAAGGTCATAGGGAATAAAAAATAACAAGATTCCCGAATATGATAAAATTAGTGGGAAATAAAAATATTGTCATGGTGGAAAAATGTAATGTTCCAATGATGATGGTGATTTATAGAGTTCATCGATCACAAGAAATTGAATGATCATGTGAAAATTAATGACCACAAAACCCTAAACCAATGACCTATGAAAAATAGAATTAATTAAACAAAAATATCAATACGAAAAAAAATTAATCTCATGATCCCATTCCATGAGTTGAAGAACTCCATTACCTTTGGGATAAGAGGTTCTGAAAATATTCGTAATTTATATTCATTAAATGCATAAACCTAATATTTTTCATTGGTTACATTTCTCAATATGTTTCCACCTTTATCTCATATTTTACTACAAATTATGAGTGTGAATATCAAAGGATTACTACATTATAAAAAACATCTAATTTTCATTGAGGTATACTAATGTTTGAAAAACAATTCTCCATATCATTACTAGAACATTAATTTTTAGCACAAGATAAGATAACACCCAATGTGAATAAACCTACTTATAAAAAAATGATAATATAATCTCTAAAATTCAACTATATCACCCAATGTTCAACAGATATCAATTAGTCAAAAAATAAAAATATATCATAATTAACCAAAATAATGTCAACATTAAATAATATTTTAACATCAAAGGATACCTCATACCATTTAGCTTACATCCCCACAAAAGTGACATGATTTTATCTATCCAAAACATTAAAAATAATGTGGATATATTGGACCACTAACACACTGAAGAAACATTTTAATTTAATGTTTTAGTGGAAAAACTCTTTCATAGATGTAGCCATGCCTTTTGGTGATCATTTTCCTATTATACCCATATTTTATTATTCCTCATTAAGATGTTAATAACCCCCATTAAATAACTAATTTAACATTTGAGTCAGTATCTAGGAACACAAAATATTCATTATGGAATCATATAACTAGATAATTCCCATATCTCCAAGAAGTAACCATTAAATTTTAATATATTTATTAACATAGGAGTAAATTCAATACAATTGACATTGTCTCATTACATAATGAATTGGGGTGTTATAGAGGACCCACCCATCCTTGGATTATATCATAACAACTCATCCTTGGATAATTACATAAACACCAATCTTCATTTAGAACATAATAACTCATAAATAAAACATATATATTTCCATGTACCATATATTGATCAAACAAATTAGAATATTTCAGTTTTAAATAAAACAAACATTGTTCATTAACATTTTGATTTGCTTCAAGAAATTAATGGTTTCCATAAAAACACATTAAAGATACTAAAATATATACATAAAAAGAATAATGACGGTATCATTACAATATATCACCACTAGTTCATAATTAACCTCAATATTTTTTGTCTTTTATGAATAGAAATACCAAACAATGTTTAATAAAAACAATCTTGTGAAAATACCCTTTAGAATATGAAAATTAAATTTTAAAAATAAAAATATATTGAGTTTTTAGAAAAATATTTTCATATAAAATAACAATAGAATCCTTTAAATTAAGATTAAAATAAAAAAATTCAGGGCAATTATTGAAATCAATTAAGTTCTATCTTGAAAAATAAACCATTTCTTTCACACTATGGTAAATAGAATCAAAATGAGTCATATGAACAATGGTAAAAATATTCCTTTTCTAAAACCATTATATATAAAATCGTAGATAATTGTAAATTACCCTATAGAACCATTTATTTGTAAATGAAAAAATTCTTTAAAAAATATAATACATTGGAATGGAAGAAGAAATTAATGATCTAAAATAGGATATAAGATCAGTGTCACTTAAAAACATCTTTCAAGTTGATTATTTAATCAATAAGGGAGGAAATTAAAAGTAAAAATGTAAACCAAATTCATAAAAATAGGATGAGTAAATAGATGTTGTTTAAGAAAATATGTCCATACGATACATCTTAAAGGAATTTTCAAAAGAGAAAATACCGAAATAATATGAGATTGTATCATAAAAATCTTGACCATTTTATTAACTTTTGAATCTTAATTGTGAAATAAATGAATTAAAATGAATAAAAATTCCTTGAATATAAGGATATACATGATATTACTCATAAAATTGTAGTATATACAACTTATAAAATAATATTTCTTCATAATGTAAACATATTTCCCAATGAATGAAATTTGTTGATGAATATTACTTAAAAAGATAATATCATTGAATTGAGATTCAATAAATGGATATACATCTAATTAAAAATGAAAATAAAAAATATTAAATTCAGAGTAATCATAAAAACTTCACTTCACACATAGTATTGTAATAATATACAAAATTAAGATGAGATATAACCTAAAGAATGGAATAAAATGAGGTGAAATAACATGAACATAATGAATTGTAAAATTAATTATTAATGATTCAGAATATAAAATTTAAATATTAATTATATAAAAAGTAAAAAATAAAATAGGTCTTTAACACTAAAACATGCCTTGATGAAGGAATTTGGAGATGAAATACGCTACCTCATGAACTCGATGTGACTCGTACATACTTTATCTTCATCAATAATAAATTTATATTTATTATTTACATGATTATTTACATTTTAAATATTATTATTATTAATTTTATTTCACTTACCTCCATTTTAAATTTAGTTAAATAATTATTTAGATTACGTTAGGTGTTTTGAGGTCATTCGATTTATATGTCTGAAATGTTTATAGTAGGTTGACTATTGTAAATATAATCATGGTTCGAAAGTATAAAAAAATTATAAAGAAGTATTAATTTTAAGGTAATATATTTATGAATAAATCCCCCAATGAGACTTTATGAAATTTATGTGATTTGTGAAATCTTGGAATTTTTAAAAGAATGTTCTATGAAAGATATTATGTATCATGACACAGAGAACTCCCTAGAGAGTTTCATGAAGGAAATGAGTTTTCATAATATTAATCAAGAGTATCATGAAAAGGATTTAGGGAGCATTAAATATTAATAAGGGGAGGTGAAATATATAAATAGGTGGCTACCCCCACCCCATTTGGCCAGATAAGAAGCCTTTTTGAAGATCTAACGGATATGAATTTTTGAATGTATTTTGTGATGGGATTTATTATCTAAAATATTTTGTATCATAATGAAAGGATTAATTTTAGAAATAAAATGTTTCAAAAAATATTTTTGGTTTTGTAAAAGGTAAAAGTATCATTAAATATAATTTTTTTTTCTAATTTTTTTGATGTTTCTTGAAAGATGGAAAAATATTTCTGTGAATGTGAATATTACACGAACCATAATGATTTTCCAATAAATTATAATGTAAATATTTATTCATAAAGTATATGAATGTTGAGAATAATGACACCATAATTGAGTTGTAAAAAAATTTATTCATGATGTAAAAAAACATGTTTCTAAAGGATCAATGAGCACACTTTAGTTGAGAGGATAGTGAACTTTCAAATTGCCAATGGTAAAAACCCATGAGGGAATGTGTGCCTGCTCTAAACATTATAACATCAATGCAATTTTGTGTAATTATTATACAATAAAATTGATTCTATATGTTATTTGGAAACAACAATGTTGGTTGGACTAAGTATAGTGGTTATATCTCTACCATTCTTTCATTTATACTCAAAAATTTCTAAAGGAAATGAATAGAATATTGTTGAATATAACAAAAAAACTAGATTTGAGAGTGAAATTGTTCTAATATATCATAACATAATTCAATATCCGAATATTAGTTTATTTAAACATATTTGGATTAAAATATATAAAATTTTTAATTAAAAACAACAAACTGAGTTCATAAAAAAATATGTTGTGTCATAGAGGTGGTATTATAAACATATACATGAGTAACATTTTCATTTTTCATTGTGTATTTTTGAAAGAAGTTATGTTTGATTTTAATTTTACATAATAATTAATATATCATAAATATAATATTATCAACCTAAAAGGTACTATATAACTAACAATGTAATGATGTGATTTGAAATACATTACATTCTCACATGAGGTAATAGTCATTTGAACACACTTGTGGTGTTTTTTATTTTTCATTTAGATTGTAAATAAAGAAGTTAGATATTTATTTTAACATAAAAATGTATAACTTATATTATATACATAAAATTAGATATTTATAACCATCATTTTTACCAGTGAAAAAGAGTTTTTATCGAAAACTTAGTACATTAGTTCATGATGTGGTAGTGCACCATACACCTGAAAGACTTGTTTTCTAAATAGTTGAATATGGAGAAATATTATGGTTAATAAATAAAAATAATAACATCATTGTATATGGGAAATAATTATTTTATTATATAAAAAATGTTTAGTTTTTTTGAAAGAGTGTGGAATTATAAATAAAAAGAAAAGATTTGGTTAAATGATATCCATATTATTCGGACAACTTCTATTTATTTAAACCTAAAGACATTTAAGGTTGGTATTAATTTAGATATAATACCTATAGAATGTATTTAAGGATTTTAGGACATTATTTGGGTTATTATAGGATGAGATAATGTTATATTTTATTGTTTATAGGAGTATAAGGATTTTCCCCATATAGGTGAGGGAGGGGACACATTAAGGTTTTTTGAAAATATTTTATTTTTATTAAGTAATTTTCAAGGGAATGTATTGCATAAAATATTATATTTTGAGACTATGTTGATATAGGTTTAATATATCCACCCAAAATTATTTATATAATTTCCTGTGTCATATTAATCCTTATAACATTCATTTAACCCATTGGTAAACTTGTTTTTACCTCAACCTAGTTAAGAGATTCTTATTGTGTTTACTATTCATTATATAAAATTTTTGTGTTGAATATATTAAATAATATTCATTAAGTTTATTATAAATATGATATATATTTTGTAAAATTTAATTTAAATTAGTGTAAAATTTTAACTAAAAAATAAGCATTCAAAATGCGATGACATGAGGTTTTCTAGAAAAAAATGATATTATAAGTATAAAAAAATTATGTATAATATAAGTATAAAATTGAATAAATTAACCATAATTTAATAACTAAAAAAATAATTTTACATTGAAATAATTTTAAAAAAAGTGTAATATTGTAAATTTATAACATAAATAAACCATTTCATTAAAAATAAGCAATTTCATTATTCATTAAAAGAGAAAAAACATCATTAAATTCTAGAGAATTAACTATAATATTATTTTGAAATGATGTTCTAAAAAAATTTGTTCATTTATTGAATTAAATTTTCTAGAAGTGTCAAAAACTAGTTGTAATATTGGATCAAAAAATGTAATAAAACCAATCTTTGAAGAAAACAGGTTTTTTGATGAATAAAATGACTTCACTATAAATTTAGTACAAATTTCCTTAGTATTAATAAATATATTTAAATTTAATATTAATATTATATATTTTTCAAAATTTTATTACTCTTATTCGTATATATTATTTTAATGTCTATGTTATAATATCTATATTTAAATTATTATATTTTTTAGATAATTTAAATTAGTGTTATATGTTATATATGCAACTGAACATAGTGTTATTTTAAAATTTATATGTGTTGAAATAATACAAAGGAAAATCAAGTTAGCATTAATGTTATAATAGTGGAACATAATAATTATCCCTCTATTAGGTTTTATTTTTTGTGGATATATTAGACATTATAAATACATTTATTCCATAACCAAGAGGTACTAAGGGGAACTAGAACAGAAAAGGTGGAAATGAGGATTTCAATATTATAGGGTTAATTTTGATGGTAAATTTTTTTTGTTATAGAGGATTTGGACATATGGGTAGATATTTATTATCCAAAATGAATATGAATGTTTAGTTGTCAATAAACTGTTGAAGTATACTACAACTCAACGAATCAATATAAGGGGTGAAAATAAAAAACATTAAATTGTAGCATATTATGATGAAGTTAGTCCATCATACTATAAATAACCTCAAACAAGTAAATCAACAAAAATTAAGAATCTAAGGTAAAGGATAAAAAAGTGATGAGAAATATGTGGATGTATATATTTCATTGAAAACATTAGATCATTATGTTTTATAGATCATTGATGGTGGATGCACTATCCAAATTATGGGAAATAAGGATCTTATCAAAACCATTAAGAATTTAATTTCAGGTTTCTTTAGGTTTTTAAATGATGATATACTAATGATTATTGGTTATGAGAAATAAAAATTTGGGAAAAAAATATAATACACACAAATGTTGTTATTCGTAAATGCCTTATTTAAAAATTATTAAATGTCGGCGAACTGTGTGACTCTGAGCATACAATATAGCCTACAAAGAATAATATAGTTGTTAAGGGTAAAGATGATATAATTATCTTAAAAGGGAAGAACACTGTAAGAAACCAGTTTTCACTCAGGTATAGATCCTTTAAATTTCAGTCTAAATCTTTACATTGGACCTATTATGGATGCCTAATGATATAGTAAAGGTTTTGAGGGTGTTTGGGTCTTTTTTAGAGATCAAAACACCTCTTTGTGGAAAAAACAATCCAAGTTGCACAGTTACGCATGGTTAAGACACTGTTATCCTAAACATGCAGATTGTGTTTTTTCAGATAGACCCACCCTGGAAGGTTGGTGCACAGTTGTGAAACCAAACCATGCAAGTTCCCATTCTACCTAGGTAATCATGCATGTGTTGTGCATGGTTATACCAAACCATGTAGAGGGTGTGTTTTTTGATAGAACCACCTCACACTTTTTCCCACAGTTTGTCAAACCATGCAGACAAACCGTGCACATGCTAATATTTCGGTAATTTTACTGTTTTTCAATTAATAATTTATTAAGCCACCTCTTCTTCCCCGACTCATAAACAAATAGTATTTACCTCTATATTTACCCATTTCAAGATTTTTTAAGACATAATAAATGGATCAAGAGATCTCATTCATCATAAAATTGATTGTTCTTTCATTCATCACATTGGATGTGAAACGATATGTACTTGAGTCCATTTGAGATGTTATTTCTGATTTTTTCTCCTGAACTGGATATCATGGTTTGAGAATTTTTCACCTTTTCTAATATCTATTCTGATCTTATCCAAATCAAGGGCCAATAATAAAGGAGAAGATCAAACAACCCTTGTGTGGGTGGTCTATAACTTATCCCTAAAGTTTGTTGATTTTCAATTTTTAATGTAGGGCCCACTAATTTCATTGGGCATCATTTATTGAATTTATATTCAATTCTTATAGTCATAAGAATAGTATGGATATTCACTTTCAATTTTCGTGATTAATTATAGGTGGTTATGACCACAACTCTATCCCTTCCATGTTAAAGGTTGCACCATAATTGGGTTTTTTGTGTTTTGACACATTTGAGCCACCATCCGGGTGTGCCTTGGACTGACCACTCTAAGGGTATACTTTTATATAATAAATTACATGTTTATATTTTGAATTGAATAATGTAAAGTATCATTTATTCAAACCACTTGACCCACCTAAGGTATATTCTTTAATTGATAATTAAATATGAAATAGAAAATGGAATGTATAATGAGTATATTAATAGGACATATTGAATGTGAATGAATAGTATGTTTCATATCCATAACACCCCTTACCACATTAAGGGAAGGAAGATGAATTAACCTTGAATATGTAATATGATTTAAATGGATTAAAAGAATGGTGGCACACTATATTGTTTCATCACAATAATGAAAGGAAAGTCTTGACCCAATGGTTGCATGATACTTGACCTTATCACACTAATGAAATTCAAGGATGGATCCAAATTAAATATTTCATGACTTCATTAAAAAAAAGAAATTACTTGACTCGAGTTCTCTGTGGATTTTGATTGTAGAATTCCATGAGCACATGGGAACGCCATTTCAAAGCAAGGATACGACTTTCATAGGTTTATACCCACCAAGATCTTGATCCTTGTCTATTCTTGGATTCCTAGTATGACACCGTATGATCCCTCCTTATTATTACAGGATTCCATGAATAAAATCCTTGGATATAGCATCGACAATTAGGTTCCATAGTTACAACACAAAGGGCCCTATCTCTTCTTATGTCCATCTTACCTTGGATGATCACCTTGGATTCGGTAGGCACCTTATTATAGATTGACTTAGATAGTTATCCTTGTATTACACTCTTACCCAATGTCTGGCTACCATTATTATTGAGTTGGTAAACCTTGAAGTCTATGTCACCTTGGTTACTACCTTGGGACTTAATTATTAAATATCATAAATCATGTTTTCATTGTTACATCATGGAACATTAACTATTCATACTGTCATGAGGTGATGTTAGTGTTGTCTACGCCTAACAAGACGTATTAGTATAAAATTGGTAATTTCTTAATCAAATGAACAACTAACAAAACCAGGTACTAGCTGAGGGATGATGTTGGTACTTGGGTATTTTGTTACATTGCACTTATTTACTTTATATATTCATGTATGCACACTAATTTCAATTACACTGGCCAAATGTTATAGACACCATTGGTGGTGGCCCACTGTGATTTATCTCACACACTCTTCAGGTTTCATTTGGTACCCAGGGCAGATTACATGGTTACATATGTAGGAAAAATGAAGAATAAGGCTTCAAACAATGTATTGCTCACTGTTTAGTATGGAGCTTGATAAAAGATGACTGAGTAGGAGCTCAGGAACCTTGGGATAGTCTTTGATTTCCTTTATAATTTGTGGAACATTTTATACCAATTGATTGTATCCATTTTTTATCTTCGTAGCACATTACATATCATCATCTATTCTTGAATGTTATTATAGTTGTTTCAGTTATTATTATTGTTGTCACTATTTTCTGATGTCCTTTCTATTTACATATATTGATTTCATAATTTAACTATGTTTAATCTCATATATTGTGCTACCCTCTGTTAATGAGGGAATATTCTACCCCATAGATACACCTTAGGCCCTCACTACAAGTCGGAAGCCTCTGGGATTCGGGGAGATTCACTTTAAGCCATGTGGAAAACCAGGCTCGGGGCCCTTGTTGAGTGGAATCTGGGGAAATGATGTTAGAAAGTGGAATTATAGAAGTTTCTTTTATTAATTTACTATTTGGAGACAATATACAAGAGATTATAAATGCATGGGACATGGTTATAAGACGTGACTGGGTGTTGCAAACCCATGTTCAAGGTAAAAACCAAGCTGCATAAATTAAAATTGTTATTCTACTTTTTCCTATAACAGATGATAATATTTCACCATTGGGTGATGGACATGTTGTGTGGAGTTGTTGATTATTATATTGATTTATAAATTTCTTTCATCCTTGTCTTGATGATATGAGGGCAATGAGCATTGTTACATGTATCATTATTGGTACCTAGAATTTACATTTCCTGAATATTCCCAAGACATATAAGTGAATTTCACTACATTACATTGCTTCATATGCCAATGATTTCTAAGTTATTCTGTGACAGTTATCTTATGCTTGTATTACTATTGGATGTGATTGAATGATTTCTGGTCACAATTCGTGAGGTGTATGTGGCCTTATGGGTTGGGATATAGAATTTACCGAGTCGATCCATTATACTATAAATAAATGTGTTTCATTTCTGGTGATAGGTGTGTGTGCACAGATTGATTGAAAATGGATATCCATTATAATGTGAATCCCGAAATCTAAAATGAATTGGTTACACATCCTTATCCCACCATATTAAGTTTATGAATGGTAAATGAGTTACCCTTGTAAGAAAATGTAAATGAAATGAAACATATAATTTATCACATACCCATACCTCGATGTCTATGTTGGTAGTTGGGGTAGTACGCCTAGGGTAGTGAGTTTTTTTGTTCATATTAGGTTATTGATGCTATATTTCTACTTAATCGTGTTCTAGAGGCACGTTCTTTGATATTTTAGACAAATGATTCCATGATTCCCTTTTATCATATGATAAGAGGGTGGTAATGACCATGTTCCAAACATGGTGGGCTCTGAGCTACCAGTCTTACAACCTGGAGTGCCACTTAAGGCACCAACTACTATACCAAATCTAGGCACCAATGCCCATGTTTTTGATAATTTCTTATGTTTGATGTAGTCCATGCATGTTGATTCATTACTTACACCTACAATGGATTATCTAACTCATGATTTATATAACCAGCATCCACCTACAGTCTTAGGGGATGGTTGTTTATAAGATGCTATGTCTTGGTAAGAATCCACCATATGTATCTTTGAGCATCTGGAGATGCCTCTGGTGAAATGGGTCAAGCATGCCACATACATTCTTTAGGATTCGACCAAGCATCGGTGAGATGTGATTACCCAAGTCGGCCCTTAACAGGGAATTTTATGGGTTGATTTCTACACTACCTTCTATGATTTGTTCATTCCTTACATGCTGAGAGCTGACAGAGAAAGATATTTCATATATCTCATGTGTGGTTCTATGTTATTTATGGAGTTGTTCAACATGTTACATAGAGTTGCAGCACATTTCACCACTTCTAGTTGATGATGAGAATTCACATGCAAGATTTTTTGAGGATGGGCTATAGTATGCCCTCCGTATGTAGGTCAGTGTATTTTTCTTACCTAATTTTTGTCTATATCCATTCATGTTCTTATCACTAACTGAAACCTGAGGGATTAAAATAGTACCAGACATAGATGACCAGTACTAAGGTAGGTAGTAGTTCTTCCAGTGGTAGGAAATGTTCACTCAAGATCTCTCATTAAGAAAATAACAACCAGAGTGCCCATTTTGATTTCTCTACAGAGTGTCATCGGTGTGGATGAAGGGGGTACAAGAACCCTTATTGTGATAGAGTTCCAATAGAGTGACATTCTTGTGGATGTATATGAATTCTTTAGCGTTTCTACAATACATTTCAACAATCTTCAAGTAGAAAAGGAATTGTTCCCGCTCTACCCTCATTGGATAGTTCTTTTATGCCGCCTTAAGTGGGGAGATGGAATTGCACTAACAGGTCTAGCCCAGGAGGAGGCCGTGGTTGTGGCAGCCAGACCCCTGATCATCCACAGTGCTAGCCAAGTTGCTATGATCAGGGTAGTATCTCTATTGAACAAGGCCATGGATCAAGTAGGTTGCATGTACTACAACCAATACCCTAGGATCGGGTTGTGGAACCAACTACAGTATGAGGTACTAATCTAGTGGCCTTTATTATAGAATATTCCTTATTCGATATAGGTTCTTTGAACTCATGTATCCCCGTATCCATTTTGGAATGTGTCGGACTAAAGATACGGTATCACTATGGTGTAATAACCCTAGACATGTTGGTTGGGGTTTGAACTGAGGGCATACACTAGTGTAGGAATTGTCCCATTGAAGAAGGTAGTTACCCTTTATTATAGAACATCTTTATTCTTGATATGAAAAGATTCTATGTCATTTTATGAAAATAATGGTTGGTTAACTATCACACTTTTGTATAATTCTATTGCCACAAAGTATCTTTTACGTCATTGTAAGGTGAAAGTTATCAACATAAGCATGAGTGGGATGTCCATGTTGGGAGAGTAGGACCGACGCATCATGGGATAAGTGGGGTGACCACCTAGAAATCCAATACATTCATCGAGGATCGGGGTTTTTTATATTGATTTCCATCATATAGTGGATCGTTTCATGTATTTCATCTTAGATGGTTTTAATGGCTTACCTTCTGAAAGAGTGGTAGATTTTACAATCGAACATATTTCATGAGTTTCTCTAGTTTCCATTTTTTCATACAAGAAGCCACCTACAGAGCGTTGGGAGATTAAGAAATAGTTAGAGGATTTAGGGGCCAAAGGTTTTATAGGTTATGGTACATCCTCTTGGGGTTCTCCCAAGGTGTTTTCCAAGAAGATGGATGGAAGCTAATGTCTATGAATGTATTACATTAGTTTTAACTAGATTATGGTCATGAACTAGTATCCACTCCCTCGAATAGATTATCTCTCTGAACAACTTCGAGGAGAAAAGATCTTCTCTATGATTGACCTATGATTGGGTTATCATCAGGTATGAGTTACACCATCGGCCATACCGTGTAAAGATTTTTGAAGAAGGTATAGTCTATAAGAGTACCTTGTTATGTCGTTCGGTCTTACAAACACACCCTCTTTTTTCATGGCTCGGATTAATTACGTATTCCACCCCTATATGAATTCTTTTGGCATGGTATTTTTGGATAACATACTGGTGGATTCTCACACTCATAGTGACCGTTCCAAACATCTTTAGTTCATTTTCAGTACACTGAGATAGAATCATCTTTATGAAGAGATTGTTATGTTTCACTTATTTATCAAAAAAGTTCACTTCATGGGTCATATTATCTCAGAATCAAAATTCAATATTGTCCCAAAAAAGCATAGCATTGTAGTTTCCTTAGAGAATACTAAGATCATATTTTATATATGGAGTTTATTGGGGATGGATATATATCAATGGTATTTCATAAAAGACTTCTCACATATTTTTTCACCTCTTACTTGTCTTATAAAGAAGGGTGTCAAGTTCATATGGTCAGAAGCATGTGATAAAGACTTTCTGGAGGTGAACATGAGTCCTCTTTCAGCAACTATTTTGACTCTTTTGGAGCTAGGTATAGGTTATATTTTCTTCTTTAATGTATCCAACATTGGCATAGGAGCAGTTCTAATACATGAAGACAAAGTCATTTCATATAGAACTCAAGATTAAAGGCCTCATGACATAAATTACCCACGCATGATCCTATGCTACCAGCAGTATTCCATGCCTTATGTTGTTGGAGACATTATCTATTGGGTGAGTGGTTGGTGGTGTACAAAGACCACAAGATCATAAGATATATCTTTTCATATCATTAATTGAACCTCAGATAGTGAATATAGTTCGAATATATACATTCCTATGATTTTAAGAATGCCTATATACTTGGCAAAGGAAATGTGGTTGTAGAAGCACTGAGTTGGAAAATGAAGGCACATGATTTATCTGAATCCAGTGATAAATGGATGTTACTTGCCCTGTTTTCTTTGACGTATCTGGAGATTCATGACAGTCATGAGTAGTCATACCCCTCATCCTTGATAGTTACCTCTTCCCTCCTTCAGAAGTTCAGGGGTAGACAGTTCGCATATCTGGATGTCCTGGTACATCGTGATAGTATATCAGGAGAAAACCCTCCTCCAGATTGGTCTATGGATAGAGATAACATCATGAGACTACATGGATGTGTCTCGGTTCCTAATGATTTCATAGAATAGTTGATGAATGTTTCCCAGACCTATAAGTGGGCAGTTCATCCATGCATTCCAAAGATGCATCGAGACATGTGAAGCCAGTATTGGTGTCCTTGAATAAGACATCAGATAGAAAGCTTTATAACTCAGTGTTCTACCTATCTACATGTGAAGGAAGAGAACCAGATACCTACAGGCATGTTACATCCACTTCTAGTATTGGTGTGTAAATGGGAATATATTACCATTTATTTTGTAGTTGAATTACCTTGGTTGCTGAGGGGTAGTGATACTATATATGTATTCCTTGACCGTCCAAAAAAATCATCCACTACATTTCAATAAAGGATACTTTCTCAGTCCATTAGCTATGAATAATGTATGTCTGTTAGATCATACGACTATATGAGATCCCTCTTACTATCCTTTTAGATAGGGATGCTCATTTTAAATCACGGTTGAGGATGGGTTTGGTGAAATCTATTGGAACTCAGGTTGTTTAGAGAACATATTTTGATCCTCAAACTGATGGACAGTCAGAATAGACTATACAGGTTCTAGAGGATATACTCTGAACGTGTTCCATTGATTTTATATGTTCTTGGGAGAATCATATCCCTCTCATCAAGTTCTCTTATAAAAACAAATTTTAATTGATAATTTACTTGTATCCTTATGAAACCATGTATGGTAGGACATTTCGTTCACCCCTACGCTGGATAATGGTTGGTGAGGTAGCTCTACTAGGTCCTTGTCTCATTCAGGAGACTTCAGATAAGGTTTAGTTGATCATGATGTGTATTACTACTGCTCAGTCTAGATAAAAATCTTATGCAGATCACTGTCGATGACCTCTAGAGTTTGATGTTGGGGATCCTGCATTTCTTTCAGGTATCACCTAGTCTAGGTCATAGATGGTTATAGAAATAGGGAATCTTGTCACCTTGTTATGTAGGGTCTTTTGAGATTATAGAGATATTCTGGCCAGTTTCCAATCAGTTTCTATAACCTCATAGGTACAATGCTAGGCACAATGTCTCTCATGTTTCACAACATTATCAGTATCATGTTGATTCATCTTATAATTTTGATCATGAGGATGTTTAGTTATATGCTGATGAAACCTGTGAGGAGTACCCAATGCGCATTTTCGATAGGGGGACAAAATCTCTTCGAGGTCAGTCAATCCCTCTAGTATAAGTTCTATGGAATTACGGCCACGTATAAGACATGACTTGGGAGAATGAATCCAATGTATGTGCCTCATTGCAAGAGTTGTTCTCAGAAAAAGTCTCTCCAACCTTGGAAGGTGAACCCGGGGGTGTGTTCTTTTAAGGGGGGAATACTGTGAGAACCAGTTTTTCACTCAGGTATGGAGCCATTAAATTTTATTCTAATTCATTAAATTGTACCTATTATGAATGCCTAATGAGTTAGAAAATGCTATGAGGGTGTTCAGGTCTTGTTTGTAGATAGAAAAACATCTTTTTGGGAAAACAAGCCAAGTTGCATGATTTGCGAACAGTTAGCCCAAAACGTGGGAAGGGTGTTTTTTCAGGAAGAACCATCTTACACGGTTTGCACATGGTTTTTCAAACCATGCGGAAAAAACGTGAATGGGATAATTTTTTGGTAAATTTCATGTTTTTCCATTAATGATATATTAATCCATGACTTGTTCCCCACTCCGTAAACCAGTTGGTTTTACCTCCATTTTCACCTTTTGGGAGCAAACTGAATATCTAATAAAGGGATCATGATATCTCCTTCATATGGAAACATATTAACCTTCCGTTCGTCACATTCGATGTGAAATGGTGAGTGTTTGAGTCAATTTGAGCTACTATTACTCTTTTTTCGCTCGACCTAGTTATCATTGTTTGAGCGTTTTTTACCTTTTTATAGAGCTACTCTGATCGGAGAAAAATAAAGGGCCCAAAATAGAAGAGAAGGATCATACAACACTAACTTGGGTGGTCTATATCTTATCCCTAATGTTCTTTGATTTTGGATTTTTTGTTTATGGATCACTGATTTCATCAGGTTCCATTCACTTAATTTTTATGTCATTGTTATAATCATTAGAACACTATAGGTATGATCGTACCATGTGTGTGATTAATTATTGGATCTAATGACTACAACTCCATCCCTTCCATGATGAAGGTTATTCCATAATTGGGTTTTCAGTGTTTTGACACATTTGAGCCAACATTTGGGTGTTCCTTGTCTTGACCACTCTAAGGGAAAGATTTTCTATATTAAATGGAATTTTTATTTTGTTTAATTTCATAATGGAAAGTACCATGTATTCTTACCACTTAACCCCCTTAACATAAGTGATTTAATTGATAATTAAATGTGAAATTGAAATAGGGAAGTATATTGAGTATATGACTTGACCGTATTGAATGGGAGTGAATATTTGGTTGCATATCCATAGCACCCCTTACCACATTATAGGAAGGTAGTGGAATGAACTGATAATATGGAATATTCATTAAGTGGATTAAAAGAACGGTTTCATGATACTTGCCTTATCACACTAATGAAAGGTAAGTATTGAACCGATAGTTGCATGATACTTGACCTTATCACATTAATGAAAGGAAAGGCTTGAACAAAATGAAATATTACAAGACTTCATAATTTAAAAAAAGACCTATCTAAAGTTTTCCTTGGATTCTGATCGGAAAATTCCATGAGCACTTGGGAAACCCATTTCAATTCAAGGATCTTTCAAGAATAGGTTGATACCCTCCTAGAACCTGATCCTTCATTGTTCTTAGATGCCTGGTATGACACCATTGGATTCCTCCATAATATTACAGGATTCCTTGGTTACAATCCTTGGATCCAGCATTGATAAATAGGTGCCATGGTTACAACCCATAGGGTTGTATCTCTGTTTAGCCCCATCTTACATTAGACGATCACCATGGATTCCATAGGAACCTTATTATGGAATTTCATGGATTATTCTCTTTGGATAACACTATTACCCATGCCAGGAAACATTTATTAATGTGTTAGTGACCCTTGAGGTAAATGTTGCCTTTCTTATTACCTTGGAAATTCACTATTAAATATCTTTAATCATGGTTTCCTTAATACATCATGGAACCATCACTATTAATACTATCACAAAGTGATGTTAGTTTTTGTTAGGCCTCACGAAACCTATCAATATAAAATTGGTGATTACTTAATTAAATTAAATGGTTACACATTGATACACAAAATAAGGGATGAATCATGTACTTGGGTATTTAGATAGATTGTATTTATTTACTTTATATATGTATGCCTGAACACTAGTACATTTCCATTACATGGGACATATGTTATAGACACCGTTGGTGGTCACCAACAATGTTTTATGTCACACTGACATTAGTCACCATTTGGTACACAGGGCATATTACATGGTAGCAGGTGTTGACAAAGGGAACCAAACAACCTCAAACACTCGACTGCATTCTATTTAGTATGTAGCATGATAGCCAATGATCGGGTCAGATCTCGTGATTCTTGGGATAGTCATTGATTTCTTTTATGCTTTGCGGAATATTATATTCATGTTTTTTATTTCTATGTGTCCGTATTTCTTGTACATGACATATCATCTTCTAATATTGAATGTTATTATAGTTGTTTTAGTTATTCTTACTATTGTCAATATTTTTCATCATGCCTTATATTTACATATATTTCATTAAATATTTACCTATGATTAATATAATAAGTTGTGAGACACTTTGGTAATGAGTTCATAGTCTCCCTATGAACACACCCTAGGAACTGGCTACTAGTCGGAAGCCTCCGGCATTCGGGGAGATGCGCTTCCGACCATGAGGCCCACCGGGATCAGGGCACCCACTAAGTGGCATCCGAGTCTGGGATGTCACTAATAAAAAGAGAAATATCTACCTTTCTAGTGGATAATATATAGATAAATAAGTTGGAACTCAAGATATTCCAATGTTATCATGTAATAAAATACATACATGTTATGTCTGTATAAAATGGTTGATTCCTTAAATAAATAAATTTAAAACATGTAAAAGTATAAAAGGGTATTTTAACTACTTTATATTGATGTTTGGGGACCTATATAACTAAGAAATGTTAATGGCAAGAGTAACCACATTTTTTTAATTAGTGATCTTAGTAGGATGTCATGGATTGAGGGCATCACTAACAAGTACGAGGTGTTTGGTTTCTTAACCCAATATATAAGGTATATTGAATATATTTTATGGAAAAAAATTATGAAATTTTGAATTTAAAAGGATAAATATTATACCAATATCTAGGTGTTCAATTTTATAAAAAACAAGAGTTTGGGTTCAATGTTTCCATAGTGAGAACACCTCAAAAATGGTGAAGTTAAGAGGAGATATAAGATAAGAAAAAATATGGCCAAATTTTTTTTATGAAAATTCGAAAATGGTTTTGGAAGGACTGTTTCATTACAATTTTTTATATTTCTATTAGTGATTTTTTATTTTTTCTAAAAGTATAAAATACATTATATGACATGTCTCATGGAAATAAGTTGAAATTGAAATACATTTTAATCTTAATATGTCCCAGTTTATTTTCCAATAATGAGGATCATATGAAATTTGAGTGATAGCGATGAAGGTATATTCCATGGATATTAAAAAATATATATATTCTTAAATAAAAATTATTTAGGTCGTCAAAAGAAATGATATCAGTATAGTAGTGTAACACCCTAAGAAATTACAAATAAATTTAAAACACAATGCATGAAACATTGAGTCTCAAAAAAATGGCAATTCATTATAACCTAGCCATTACACATAAAATTTTCAGCTCTGTGATTTGAATTTTGAAAATCTAACATAGACACTTGTGATCAGTAAGTTATTTAGTGTCCGATGGAATTAACTTAATTTTTGGTGAATAGTATCCTACCCTTAAGAATAGTAACCTGCCCTTATGAATAGTAACTTAACCTTATGAATAGTAATAGGACTCTTATAAATGGTATCCATACCCACGAATATATAAATAAATTTAGGCACCTTAAAAATGAAGATGAATATTTTAAGTGTTTCTACATTTCAATTAAGTAATAATTTTAAAAAAAAATATTTTTATCATATCTAGAAAATTATTTTTGGAAAATGGAATTCATTTTTGGGTTATACACATCATAAAATGGTTTCAGTGAATTTTTTGGGATTTTTATAAAATTACTGAATTTTTGGTGAATTGTATAATACATTAATTTACCGTATAAATACATTATAATTTAAAAAAACAATTCCTAGAATCATGAGTCATGTAAGCTACCAAATCTCAAAATCACATGTATATATTACTATTCATGGTCATGGAATACTCACTATTTTTTATCTTGATATAAAATTAGAAATTAATGATTATAATATAAAGAAAACTCTTCTACCCTCCACTATATAAACCACCCCTCACCCACTCTCCTCAAACACCATTAAAACTTCAAGACTTTCCTAAATTATTCTCAAATATCCCCCCAACCTCATCCCCTCCGTCCAAATCCTACTAGTGTCTCCAAAAGTCTAAAAACAAAGGCCTTAAGGATTTTCTCAAAGAGGAGTACTCAAGAGGTGAACATATCTTCCCTTTTCGTTCAATTCCTTTTACAGGTTCTATTATTTTGTTCTCTATTCTCACATCACCTCAACCAAATTCCATGATAATTCTAGTACCATAAATGTACTGTATTTTCATTCTACTAATGTAATATTTCATCATAATCTCTCTTATTTCTTTCCTTTTATACTATAAATGGAAACACCATTCGAGATGGGTCCATTTGTCACACTCAAGGAAGATGGGTTTTCAATTTGCATTACTATATTCAAGACTAGTCGTGAAACATTTTCAATGGTTTAACTAGATTATTATATATATATATATATATTTTATCTTGTTTAATGTTCTGAAATCCTTAAAAACTCATAATATGTAATAATAATACAAAAAAAGTTCATTGTTCACAAAACCGCCAATCCAATCAAACCGTTTAACATTAACTCATCGAATGAGTCATCCTCATCGTTTATAACAAGAATAATTATAAGATAATTTATATATATTTATTGTCACTAATAATATATATATAAAAATTTTAATGTTTAACCAACGTTGAAACGAGCTTCCATTCCTGAATACAAGTACATTGATCCTGAAAACCAAGTAAGGAAATGCTTCCTAAACGAAACAATTGAATCTCATAAACAAATCAAAAATGGAATTAATGAACCTATTAAATTTATACCATATAAATAAAAATTTTATAAGGTTAAGGAAGTATTAATTAATAAATATAATTTTTATTATTCAGGTCGTTAAGAAAAATCAAGAACACCTTTGAGCATAAGGTATGGGATATCTTAACTCAATTTCAATTCATTGAGATAAACATCAATGTCATTGGTTTTTTATTTTCTAATAATATGTTTTAATGACCTATTATTGTTTTATTCTATCTATCTACTTTTATTTTGTGGGTTTATGTTTTTCACAAATAATTATTTCATTTTTTTCCCACAAACTAATGATACGTTCTATGTAAGGGATTGCTCAACCCAGTTGTCATTATTTGAGTTAAACATCTATTTCAATGGTTACATTGTTCAATGAATATGTGTGAATGTCATTTTACTGTTTTATAATGTATATCAACTTATATTTTTTGGATTTTTATTTTTCACACATAAATATTTCATTGAATTATCCTCAATCTAATGATATTATTTTTGTAAGGGATATCTTAACTCAAAAAACATTCGTTGAGTTAAACATCAATGTCATTGGTTTTGAATTTTAAAAGAATATGTGTGAATGGCCTATTATTTTTTTATTCTTTATATCCTCTTTTATTTTGTGAATTTAATTTTTTTACACATAATTATGTCATTGAGTTGTCCTCAATCTATTGATATGTTCTAGGTTAGGGATCCTCTCTCTCAATTTTGTTAAAGAATCTCGCCTATGTTGGGCCCTTTTATTTATAATACCAAATGATGGGGTATGTTTCCACACATCCCCCATACTGAACATATGATATATAAATAATGGGATACCCCTTTACCTCTCATTAATCCCTCTCAAGAACATTTGTTACCATGCTGGAAGTTTGTAAGGGGTTTTCTCATATCACTTTCAATTCTGTGGGATTTACATTGTTCTCCTCTTACTTCATATATGTGGTATAGGAGTATTAAATTTGATATATATTATTATGATTATCTTTATATTCATGGTATTTTGTGATTCTTTTGGTGCTTATTAACTTTTGTTCATACGACTCAATTGATTACAACATGGTAATGATTTTTGTCTCAATTTTCATTTCGTTGTGGCTTGCTTAGTATTGTGCACCTACTCTTTCTTATGTGGTGTACATACTACCCATTTGAGATCAATTTTCAATTGAAATTATATTCCATTAAAATTTCCATATTCTCGTATCATGGATATGATTGCTTTCTAATTCATATAACATTTTTCATAAGGTATTAATTTTGAATGTTGTTTTAACTATGGATACATTGATGAATCTGTATCCTCTATTCTATATGGATAATGTAAGGAATAATTCTATTGTGTTTAATCTATGTATAAAAATTATTTGGACATGAAGTGGTGGGTGGGGAATGCTATATCCTCTTGATGCATCGGTAGGTGTCATGAGACAAATCATTTGTCAATAAACCCTTAGAGTTTGTCTCAAAAAATCAGACGAGTTTTCTACCCACAGATATAAACTGTTTTTACGCTATTATGGTATCATGTGAAAGATAAGTACTTTCTAATTAATAATAATACTATTTATTCATTATCACTTATTACTATCAATGAATTATTTACTATGAAAACATTTAGGGATGTCGTTTAATTCAAAGTTTATTAATGGAGTGAGTTTTTCATTTATTCCCCATGCCATATTGATTATGTCAAATTGTTTACAATTTAGTTTTTATTGATTTATTCTTCTGCTATTTGTATCCTTTACTAAGCATTTGAGATCACCCCTTTCATTTTTTACATTCAACAGTTGGTGAAGATGATTTCATTTATTGATTTCTTCTCGATGCAGTTTTTAGTTTTTGTTATGTATTATATTTTGTAACATTTTCCAATGTAGTTTGAGTTACATCTATGTATCTATTTTCTTCAATACTACTAAATTGATCATTCCTTTGGGATTTTGGTTTCTTCTAACCATGCCAATATAACAAGTAATGCACCATCTCTAGTCTAGAGGGGTCGGGGTGTTACAATTGGTATTTGAGAAAGTATAGTAGCATACTTGGAAAATATATTAGAAAACATAAATAAGGGAATAAACCCATAAGATAGTATTTGAGGATAAAAATACAAGAACTCCCCATCATTTTGGTAAGGAGAAGATTATGTGGATCATTTAAACAATACATCCCGGTCTGAAAATGAGCAGATAGAGGTGGCTCTTGAATAAATGTACCTAGGAGTGACAGCTCTAGAAAGGAGTTTCCGGCCTGACTCAGGGTATCCTGGTACCCAAAAATGAGCCTTGATGCACTCTTGGTTATAGAACTCCCAGGGGATATGGTTAGGATAATTCATATTTTCATTACAAGCCATTATGAAAGACTAAAATGTAAATTTTTTCTTCAGAGAAACCATGTTTGTGAGATTATATATGCATATAATTTCAATTTATGTTATGTTCTTTTCTATTTTTGATTCATAGCCTAATCTAGTATATCCCATTATTTATAAATGGTACCTAATAGAAGAAGGAGAATCAATACTCGTAGAAAACATTTGGTATTATGAGTTTTCATTAAACATATGGATAATTTGTATGTCTATTCTTTAAGTTAAATCCATGTTTTATAACATTTTAGATCAAAGAATATCCATTAAAAATTGAAGGAGGAGGATCTCAAATGATATTTATATCCCTTCAAAATGACTTTCCTGCAATAATTATTGCAAATTCATGTCCTGGAAATTCTAAAACATTTTCTAACATACAACTCACTAGAAAAAAATTGATTGAGATATCAAACACCTCCACTATACCTCAATACCATCGTGGGTCATGGGTTGTATTTAATCAAATCATATTTTCTCAATAGTCTAAAATTTTCTAGGTAAATATTATCAAGGAATTTTTAAATATTTTACCTTGCCACGTGATTTTGAAGTATATTATGATTTTGAAAAAGTTTCTGAAGAAGGAGACCTTTCTGCAACTTATTTATATTGGATTTTGAATTATAATCTTTCAGCGCATACTAATGGAATTTTAAAAGGACCATTGATTGAAATATTCAACTCAAAATCGGTCTGATTGTTTTATAAAAATCATGTTTTAGTAGATGTTTTGAAATTATAAGTCATACATGATTATTTTTAGAAACAATTTTTCTGTGAACACCCATATGACCCATGTTGTACAAGGTGTATATGGATGATGGAAGAAAATGATTATGATGGATATCTAAATCATTGTTGCAATGCATGTACCTTATTTTTATATGAAAAAGATGATGATGAAAACCGATGGACACCGTGATCAAGGTACCATCAATTTTTTAATAATTAAATAAAATTGCGACGATGTAATTTCCTGAAGGTGGGGATAAGCTAACACCCTAAAAATTTAAAAATATGTTTAATAAAAAATTCATGAAACACTGAGTCTCTACAAAAAACCACTTCATTATAACCTATCCATTAAACTTAAATTTTCTAGGTCTGTGATTTTAATTTTAAAAATTTAACATACACGGTTGTGATCAGTAAGTTATTTGGAGTCTGATGGAATTAACTTAGTTTTCGGAGAATTGTAACCAACCCTTATGAATAATAACCTACCCCTATGAATAGTAACTTACGATTATGATTAGTAATATGAATCTTATAAATGGAATCCATACCCTTGAATATATAAATAAATTTTGGCACCTTAAAAATGAGGATGAATATTTTAAGTGTTTTTACTTTTTGATTAAATATTGATTTTAATTAAAAATATAATTTATCATATTTAGAAAATTATATTTGAAAAATGGACTTCATTTTTGGATTCTACATGTCAAAAAATGGTTTGAGTGAATTTTTGGGATTTTTCTGAAATGCATGATGTTTTGGTGAATAGTAAAATACATTAATTTACCGTATAAAAACATTATAATTTAAATTAACTATTCCAAGAATCATGAGTAATGTAGGAAACCAAATCATGAACTGAAATTTAAATATTACTATTCCTGGACATGTAATACTCACTATTTATTTTCTTTAGAGGTTATAATAAATTCATGATTATAATATTAAGAAATGTGTTCTCCCCTCCACTATATAAATCACCCCTCACCCCCTCTTCCTCCCACACCTCTCAAGCATCATTACATGCCTAAATGTAGCTCAAATATCTCCCTAACAACCTCCCCCACGTTCTTGACCTACTGGTGCCACCAAAAGGCCAAAAACAAAGGCCTTATAGAGTTTCTCAAGGAGGAGTTCTCAAAAGTTGAACCTCTCATCCTTCTCCTTTCAATTCCTTTTACAGGTTACATTATTTCGTTCTCTATTCTCACCTCACCTCATCCAAATGCCATGAAAATTACAGTACCATAAATTTATTGGAATTTTATTATTCTAATGTAATATTTCATCATATCTCTACTCTTTTTTTCCTTTTAGACTATAAATACAAACACCATCCGAGATGTGTCAATTTATCACACTCAAGGAAGACGGGTTTCCAATTTGCATTACTATATTCATGACTTGTTGTGAATACTTTTAAATGATTGAACCTGATCATAATATATTTACTTTATCTTTTTTAATGGTCTTAAATCCATACACACTCATAATAAGGAATAATAGTACCAAACAAGTACATTGTGCAAAAAACCGCCAAGCTAATCCAAGCGTTTGAACTTAACTCATCGAATGAGTTATCCTTAGGGTTTATAACCAGAATCATAATAAGATAATTTATATCTATTTAGTTTAAATAATATTATATATTAAAAAATCTGAATTTTTAACCACATTTCAAATGAACTTCTATTCATGAATACGAGTAAATGGATCATGATAACCAAGTAAAAAATGCTTCCAAAACAATAAATTTATGTCTCATTAACCCAAAAGAAAGTCCATTATCGAACCAAATAAGGTTATACCATATCACTTAAATGTTTATGAGGTTCTATAATTATTAATTAATGAATCTAAATTTGATTATTTGGGTAGTCAGTAACAATCAAGAACACCTTTGAGCATAAGGTAAGGTATATCTTGACTCAATCTCCATTCGTTGAGTTAAACATCAATGTCATTGGTTTTGTACTTTCCTAGAATATATGTGACTTACCTATGATTTTTTTATTATGTATATCAACCTTTATGTTGTAGGTTTATGTTTTTCACGAATAATTATTTCATTGTTTTTTCCACAATCTAATGATACGTTGTTTGTAAGGTATTTCTTAACTCAGTTTTCATTCATTGAGTTAAACATCTATTTCATTGGCTACATTGTTCCAAGAATATGTGGGAATGTAATTTAATTTTTTTATAATGTATATCCACTTATATGTTTGTGGATTTTCATTTTCAACACATAAATATTTCATTGAATTATCCTCACTCTAATGATACAATCTTTGTAAGGGATATCATAACTCAATTTCCATTCGTTGAGTTAAACATCCATGTCATTGGTTTTGTATTTTACCAGAGTATGTGTGAATGACCTAAGATTATTTTATTCTATATATCCACATTTATTTTGTGGGTTTATGTTTTTCACACATAATTATGTCATTTATTTGTCTTCAATCTTATGATAGGTTCTAGGTAAGGGATCCTCTCTCCCATTTTAGTTAAAGAATCTCCCCTATGTTGTGCCCATTTATTTTTAATACATAATGATGGGGTATGTTTTAGAACACCCCCCATACTATCCTTATGATATATAAATAATGGGATACCCCTTTACCTCTCATTAATCCCTCACAAGAACACTCCTAACCATGCTCAAATGTTTGTAAGGGGTTTTCCCATCTCACATTCAATTCTGTGGGATTTCCATTGTTCACCTCTTATTTCTTATATGTGGTATAGGTGTACTGAAATTTGATATATATTATCATGATTATATTTATATTCATGTTATTCTATGATTCTTTTGGCGGTTATTATCTTTTGGTTATAAGACTCAATTTATTACAACCTGGTATTGAGCTTTGTCTCAATTTTCACTTCGTTGTGACTTTCATAGTATTGTGCACCTACTCTTTCTTATGTGGTGTACCTAATGCCCATTTGAGATCACCTTTCAATTTAAATTATATTCCATTTAAATTTCCATATTCTCATATCATGGCTATTATTATCGTCCAAGCTGTATACAATTTTACATACGGTATTTATTTTGAATGTTGTTTTGACTGTGGAAATATCGACGAATCGGTATCCTCTGTTCTATATGGATAATGTAAAATCATATTTATCTTATGTTGAATATGTGTATAAAGAATAATTTGGACATGAAGTGGTTGGTGGGGGGTGCTACATTACCTAGATACAACGACAGGTCTCATGAGACAAATCAGATGGGGACAAAGCCTTCGAGTTTGTTTCCAAAAATCAGACGGGGTTTCTACCCATTGAACTAAACTATTATTACAGTGTTATTGTATCATGTGAAAGATACCATATGTCAAATTAATAATCATTATCTTTATTCATTATCAGTTATTACTATCCATGAGGTTTTCACTTTGAAAAAATCTATGGATGCAGTTTCATTCTCAGTATATTAAGGGTGTGAGTTTATTATTTATGTAACATTCATTATTGATTATGTCAAATTGTTGACAATTCAGTTATTATTGATTCATGATTCTGCTATATTTAACCCTTACTTAGTGCTTATCTCACCAATTTCATTGTTTAATTTCAGTAGGTGATGAAAATGAGATCATTTATTGAGTTCTAGTGGATGTAGTTTTTAGTTTTTGTTATGTATCATATTTTGTAACCTTTTCCAATATAATTTGAGTTACATCTATGTATCTAGTTTCTTCAATACCACTAAAAAATAATTCCTTTGGGATTTCATTCCTTCTAACCATTCCTATATAACAATTAATACACCAGCTATAGTCGAGAGGGGTCGGGGTGTTACAGTTGGTATCATTGGAAGTTTAGTAGCAAATATTGAAACTAGATTAGAAAGCATAGATTAAGGAAAAATACCCTAAGATAATATTTTAGGAAAAACATTCTAGAATGTCCCAGTATTTTAGAATGGAAAAAATTATGTGGAACGTTCAAGATATACATCCCTTTCTGGATACAGGTAGCTAGAGGTGGCTCTGGCACAAATGTACCTAGTAGTGAAAGCTCCAACAAGGAGTTTCGGGCTTGACCTGAGATATCCTGGTACACGACAATGGGTCTTGTTGCACTATTGGTTACGAAACACATGGGGGGTATGCTTAGGACAATTCATATTTTTTTACAGGACATTTTTAAGGATTGAAATATAAATTTTTCCTCAGAGAAATCATGTTTATGAGATTATCTATGCATAAAATTTCAGTCTATGTTAAGGTATTTTCTATTTTAGATTCATAAACTAATCTAGTATATGCTGTTATTTATAAATTATGCCTAATAGAAGAAGGGGAATCAATACTCATGGACAACATTAGGGATTATGAGTTTTCATTAAATATATGGTTAGTATGTGTGTCTATTATTTAAGTTAAATCCTTGTTTTTAAAATTCTCATATCAAGGAAAGTCAGATAAAAATGGAAGGAGGTGGATCTCAAATGACATTTCTATCACATTCTGATGAATTGCTTTCAATAATTATTATAGTCATGTCCCGAAAATTATGAAACATTTTCTAACATACAACTCACTTGTAAGAAATTTTTTGATTTTTCAAACACACCAATTGTACATTGATACCATCGTGGATCATGGGTTGTATTTAATAAAATAATATTTTCTCAATGCTCTCATATTTTCAAAGAAGTTATATATTATCAAGGATTTTTCAAATATTTTACCTTGTCACATGATTTTGAAGCATATTATGATTTTGAAAAAGGTTCTAAAGAAAGGAGACCCTGGTGAAAATTAATTATATTTTCTTTTGAAATATAATCTTTCAGCACATACTTATGTAATTTTAAAAGGACCACTAATTGAATTCATCAACTGATATCTGGTCTGACTATTTTATAAAAATCATATTTTAGAATATGTTCTAAAATTATAAGACATACATGATTATTTTTGAAAACTTTTTGTCGATGAACACCCATATGATCCAAGTTGTACAAGGTGTATCTGGATGAAGGAAGAAAATGATTATGAATGATCTCTAAATAAACGTTGCAATGAAAGGACCTTATTTTTACATCAGCAAGATGATAATGAAACAAAATGGTCACCATGATCTAGGTACCCTCACTTTTTTAATATATAAATAAAATTATGAGGACACAATTTCCCGAAGGTTGGGATAATGTAACACCAAAATAATTTATAAATAAATTTAATACTGAATGCATATAACACTGAGTCTCTACAAAACACCACTTCATTGTAACCTAGCCATTAAATTTTAATTTTCCAGCTCAGTGATATTAATTTTGAAAATCGAACATACACGGTTCGAATCAGTAAGTTATTTAGGGTCTAACAGAATTTACTTAATTTTTGATGAATAGTAACCTACACTTATGAATACTAAGATAACCTTATGAATAGTAACATAACCTTTTGAATAGAAATATGAATCTTGGGAATGGTATCCATACCCTTGAATGTATAAATAAATTTAGACACCATAAAAATGAAGTTGAACATTTTATGTGTCGTTACATTTTAATTAAATAATGACTTTAATTAAAAATAAAATTTATCATATTTAAAAAATTATTTTTGAAAAATGGAATCCATTTTTAATTATACAGGTCAAAAAATGGTTTGGGTTAATTTTTAGTATTTTTCTGAAAAACATGAATTTTTGTTGAATAATAAAATATATTAATTTACAATATAAATACATTAGAATTTAAATTAACTATTATGAGAATAATGTGTGATGTAAGCACCCAAATCTCTAACTCACATTTATATATTACTATTCTAGTTCGTAGAATACTCACTATTTCTTTTCTTGAGAGGGAATAATAAATTAATGATTAATATATTAAGAAAACTCTTCTCCCCTCCACTATAAAAACCACCCCTCACCCCCTCTTCCTCCCACACCACTCATGCTTTACGACTTACCTAAATTTTTCTCAAATAGATCCCTAACCTCATACCTCACGTCCAAGACTTACTGGTCTCACAAAAACAGCAAAAACAAAGGCATTAAAGAGTTTCTCAAAGAGGAGTCATCAAGAGGTGAACCTCTCTTCCTTTTTCTTTCAATTCCTTTTACAAGTTCCATTATATTATTCTCTCTTCTCACCTCACCTCATCTAAATGCCATGATAATTACAATAACATAAATGTACTGGATTTTCATTATCCTAATGGAATATTTCATCACCATATCTCTTATTCCCCTCCTCTTATAATATATATGAAAACACCGTCTGAGATATGTCAATTTATCACACTCAAGGAAGACGAGTTTTCAATTTGCATTACTATATTTAGGACTAGTCATAAAAACTTTTAAATGGTTGAACTAGATCATAATATATGTATTTTATCTTGTTTAATGTTCTAAAATACTTACACGCTCATAATGTGGAATAATAATACAAAACAAGTTCATTGTGCACCAAAATTCCAAGCCGTTCCAAGTGTTTAACATTAACTCATCGAATGAGTCATCCTATTGGATTATTACCAGAATAATTATATGATAACATATATTTCTTTAGTGTCACTAATATTATGTATTAAAAAATATGAATGTCTAACCACATTTCAAATGAACTTCCATTCATGAATATAAGTAAATGGATCATGAAAACCAAGTCAGAAAATGCTTCCAAAACAATAAAATTGAATCTCATAAATTCATTAAAAAGTCCATTACTGAACCTAATAAGGTTATACCATATCAATTAAATGTTTTTGAGGTTATTTAATTATTAATTAATTAATCTAAATTTGATTATTCTGGTCATTAAGAATAATCAATAACACCTTTCAGCATACGGTAAGGGATATTTTGAATCAATTTACATTTGTTGAGTTAAACATATGTGTCATTGGTTTTCAATTTTTCAATAATATGTGTGAATGACCTATGATTGTTTTATTCTGTATATCCACTATTATTTTTGGGGTTTATGTTTTTCATACAAAAATATTTCATTGTTTTGACCACAATATAATGATATTTTATTTGTAATGGATTTCTTAACTCAGTTTTCATTCTTTGAGTTAAACATCAATTTAATTGGTTACATTGTTCCATGAATATGTGTGAATGTAATTTAATTGTTTTATACTCTATATCCACTTAGATTTTGTGGATTTTCATTTTTCACACATAAATATTTCATTTAATTTTCCTCACTCTAATGATACAATATTTGTGAGGGATATCATAACTCAATTTCAATCTGTTGAGTTAAATATCAATGTCACTAGTTTTTTATTTTACCAGAATATGTTTGAATGACCAATGATTGTTTTATTCTGTATATACACTTTTATTTTTTGGGTTTATGTTTTACACACATAATTATGTCATTGATTTTTCCTTAATATAATGATACGTTCAAGGTAAGGGATCCTCTCTCTCAATTTTGTTAAAGAATCTCCCCTATGTTGTCCCCTTTTATTTTTAATACCTAATGATGGGGTATATTTTTGAACCTCCCCCATACTTCCCTTATGATATATAAATAATGAGATACCTCTTTACCACTCATTAAGCCCTCTCATGAACACTCGTTACCATTCCAAAATGTTTGTAAGGTGTTTTCTCAACTCACATTCAATTCTATGGGATTTCCATTGTTCGTCAATTATTTCTTATATGTGGTATAGGTGTACTGACATTTGATATATAATATCATGATCTTATTATATTCATGGTATTCTGTGATTCTTTTGGTGGTTATTAACTTTTGGTCACACAACTCAATTGATTGCAACATGGTAAAGAGAATTGTCTCTATTTTCACTTCGTTGTGAATTTATTAGTATTGTGCACCTACTATTTCTTATGTGGTGTTCCTACTGCCCATTTGAGATCACTTTTAAATTGATATTATATTCCATTTATACTTTCATATTATCATATCCTGGATATGGTTATTTTTAAGTCGTATAACATTTGACATATGGTATTTTTTTTGAATATTTTTTCACTGTGGAAATATTAATGAATTTGTATCCTCTATTCAATACTGATGATGAAAAGGCATATTTCTCTTGTGTTGAATCTATTTATAATTAATTATTTGGACATGCAATGGTAGGTGGGGCTTGATACAGCACCTCGATGCATAGGTAGGTCTCATGAGACAAATCAGTTGGCGACAAACCCTTTGAGTTTGTTTACAAATATCAGACAGGTTTTCTACCCACAGAACTAAACTCTTTTTATGTAATTTGGTTATCATGTTCTAGATACTTCATTTCCAATTAATAATAATTATTTTTATTCCTTATCAGTTATTACTATCCATGAGTTTTTCACTATGACAAAATCTATGGATGCAATTTCATTCTCAGTTAATTAATGGAATGAGTTTTTCATTTATTCACCATGCCATATTGATTATGAAGGATCAATAAATCAATGTTTCAATTCATGGACCTTATTTTTATGTGATCAATATGATGATGGAACCAGACAGACACCATGATCTAGGTACCCTCAATTTTTTAATAAGTAAATAAAATTGCGAGGAAGAAATTTCCCAAAGATGGGGATAATGTAACACCCCAAGAATGTACAAATAAATTTCCTATAAAATGCATGAAACAATGAGTTCCCACAAAACACCACTTCATTATAACCTATCCATTAAACTTAAATTTTCCAGCTCTGTGATTTAATTTTAAAAATCTGACATACACAATTGCGATCACTAAGTTATTTAGAGTCTGATGGGATTAACTTAATATTCGATTATTAGTAACCTACCCTTATGAATAGTAACTTACCCTTATGAATATTACTATGACTCTTATTAATGGTATCCATACCCTTGAATGTATAAATAAATTGATGCACCTTAAAAATGAAGATGAATAATTTATGTGTTTTTACTTTTTGATTAAATAATGATTTTAATTTAAAATGATATTTATCAAATTTAGGAAATTATTTTTGAAAAATGGACTTCATTTTAGGATTCTACACCTCGATAAATGGTTTGGGTGAATTTTTCAGATTTTTCTAAAATACATGATTTTTTTTGAATATTAAAATACATTAATTTACAGAATAAATACATTATAATTTAAATTAACTATTCATAGAATGATGAGTTGTGTAAAAACCCAAATCTAGAACTCACATGTATATATTACTATTTATTTTCTTGGAATACTCACTATTTATTTTCTTGAGTGGAAATAATGAATTAATGATTATAATATTAACAAAACTCTTCTCCTCTCCACTATATAAACCACCCCTCACCCCCTCTTCCTCCCACACCACTCAAGCTTCAAGACATGCCTAAACTCTACTCAAATAGACCCCTAACCTACTCCCCCTACTCTAATATCTACTGGTCTCACAAAAAGGCCAAAAACAATGGCCTTAAGAAGTTTCTCAAAGAGGAGTACTCAAGAGGTGAACCTCTCTTCCTTTTTCTTTCAATTCCTTTTTCAAGTTTCATTATTTTGTTCTCTGTTCTCACCTCACTTCATCGAAATTCCATGATAATTCTAGTACCATAAATTTACTGTATTTTCATTAAGCTAATAGAATATTTTATCATAATCTCTCTTCTTCCTTTCCATTTATACTATAAATTCTAACACCGTCTGAGATGTGTAAATTTTTCACATTCATGGAAGACGGGTTTTCAATTTGCATTACTATATTCAGAACTGGTCATGAAACCTTTTCAATGGTTGAACCAGATCATTATATAAGTATTTTATCTTGTTTAATGTTATTAAATCCTTACACACTCATAATATGGAAAAATAATACAAAATAAGTTCAATGTGCACAAAACCGCCAAGCCAATCCAAGCGTTTGACATTAACTCATTGAAGAAATTATCCTCAGGGATTATAACTAGAATCATAATACGATAATTTATATCTATTTACTGTCACTAATATTATATATTAATAAATATTATTGTTTAACCGCATTTCAAATGAACTTCTATTCATGAATACAAGTAAATGGATCATGAAAACCAAGCAAGAAAATTCTTCCAAAACAATAAAATTGAATATTAGAAACCCATCAGAAAAGATATTAATGAACCTAATAAGGTTATACCTTATCAATTAAATGTTTAGGAGGTTTTGGAATTATTAATTAATGGAGCTAAATATTATTATTCCGAACATTAAGAACAATAAAGAACACCTTCAAGCATAAGGTAAGGGATATCTTGACTCAACTTCCATTCGTTGAGTTAAACATCAATGTCATTAGTTTTGTATTTTCCATGAATATGTGTGAATAACCTATGTTTTCTTTATTATGTATGTACACTTTTATTTTTTGGGTTTATGTTTTTACACATAATTATTTCATTGTTTTTCCACAATCGTATGATATGTTCTTTTTAACGGATTTCTTAACTCGGTATTCATTCGTTGAGTTAAGCATCTAATTCATTGGTTACATTGTTGTAAGAATATGTTCTAATGTCATTTTATTGTTTTATACTGTATATCCACTTATATTTTCTGGATTTTCATTTTTCACACATAAATATTTCATTAACTTATCCTCACTCTAATGATACAATATTTGTAAGGGATATCTTGACTCAATTTTTATTCATTTAGTTAAACATCAATGTCATTGGTTTTGTATTTTACCAGAATATGTGTAAATGACCTATGAGTTTTATTCTGTATTAAAACTTTTATTTAGTTGGTTTATGTTTTTCACAGATAATTATGTTATTGATGTGTCCTCAATCTAATGATACATGGTGAGATCCAGATACATATTGGCTCTTGGTTTCCACTCTCTCGACTGGGATGAGGGACTATGAAATATGCTCTGGAAGCTCAATGTCGCCCCAAAAATTTTCCAATTGTGTGGGCAGGTATGCATAGGAACCCTCCCTTCTATGAGCCTCATCGTTTACCGCCATATATCCAGTGATGAATCTTGTCCTTTCTGCCAGAATATTTCTGAAACCCCCTGGCATGTCATCTTTCACTACCCGGGAGCCAAGGAAATTTGGAATAAATGGGGCTCGACTTCGGATGCTTCACTGGAAATTTCTGCTGATCTCCCCGATCTTATGATGCACTGGTGTTCCTCTCTTTCATAGTCTGATGCATGATACTGCTACACCCTGGCCTGGATTATTTGGGTTTAGCATAACGATTCGGTTTTCCATCATGCCCATCAGCCTCGTGAGTTCTGGATTGAACGGGCCACTTCTTGGATTAAGGGTTGGAAGGACTACGAAGGACACTTTATGTCAGACATTGCCCCCTCTTGGTCCCCTCATTGTATCCCCCAAAGGAAGGGAGTATTAATCTTAACGTGGATGCCTCTCTCCACAAGGATGGGCATGCTGCTCTCGGCCTCCGGGCTCAAAATCATATGGGGCAGATCATTGTAGCAAAATATGAAGCACATTATGCCTTAGGGGAACCGGCAATTACTGAGGCCTTTTCTATACTTGTAGGGATGATGCTAGATGTGGAACATGGATGGGCCGATATCATCATAGATTCTAACTGCCTTTCGGTTATCAATGCTATAAACCACAGTGACGCCGGACTCCAGGCCTTTGTCTTTAGCATCAGAAGAATCCGCTCGCTGCGCCACGACTTCTCTTGCTGCACCTTCTCCTTTACCAAAAGGGAAGGAAACAATGAATCCCATCAGATGGCAGCCTCAAGCCCCTTCGATGTCACCTAACTTTTTCTGGACAATTTCCCCTCTTGGCTCTGCTTATGTACGGTTGCTGATATTCTCCATTAATATAATCCTTCTTTCTTCAAAAAATCTAATGATACATTCTGGGTAAGGGATCCCCTCTATAACTTTTGTTCAAGAATATCGCCTTTGTTGTTCCCTATTATTTTTAATATCTAATGATGGGGAATATTTTTTCACCTCCACCATATTACCCTTACGATATATAAATAATGGGATACCCCTTTACCTCTCACTTATCCCTCTCAAGAACACTCTTTACAATTCCAAAATGTTTGTAAGGGGTTTTATCATCTCACTTTAAATTATGTGGGATTTACATTTAATATATTTATCATAATTATATTAATATTCATGGTATTATCTGATTCTTTTGGTGGTTATTTACTTTTGGTCATATGACTCAATTGATTACAACGTGGTAACGAGCTTTGCCACAATTTTCACTTTGTTGTGACTTTCTTAGTATTGTGCAAATACTCTTTCTTATGTGGTGTATCTACTGCCCATTTGAGATCACTTTTCAATTGAAATTATATTCTATTTAAATGTCAATATTCTCATATCATGGATATGAATATTTTCTAATATGTATACCAATTTACATATGGTATTTATTATGAATGTTGTTTTGACTATGGAAATATTGATTAATTTGTAACCTCTATTCTATACGAAAAATGTAAAGGCATATTTCTATTCTATAGAATATATGTATAAAGAATGATTCGGATATGAAAAAGTGGGTGGGGCTTTCTATATCTCCTCGATGCATCGGTAGGTCTCATGATACAAATCAGTTGGAGAAAAACTCTTTGAGTTTGTCTCCAAAAATAAGATGGGTTTTCTACCACCAAAACTATACCATTTTTACGTTATTATGGTATCATGTTCCAGATACATGACTTCCAATTAAAAATAATTCCCTTTATTTATTATCAGTTATTACAATCCATGAGGTTTTCACTATGACAAAATCCGTGGATCTAGTTTCATTCTCAGTTTATCAATGGATTTTCATTTATTCACCATGCCATATTGATTTTGTAAAAAAATTCCAATTTAGTTATTATTGATTCATGCATCTGCTATTTTTAACCCTTAATGATAATTTTATCTCACCACTTTCATTTATTACTTTCAACAAGTGAGGAAGATTAGATCATTTATTGAGTTCTTATGGATGTAGTTTGTATGTGATGTTATGTATTATATTTTGCAACATTTTCCATTGTAATTTGAGTTACATATATGTTTCTCTTTTCATCAAGACTATTAAATTGATCGTTCCTTTGGGATTTTTGTTCCTTCTAACCATGCCAAAATAACAAGTAATGCACCGGCTCCAGTATAGAGGGTTCGGGGAGTTTCCAGTAGAAATTGAGAAGAATGTTTTTAAAATTGTTGAGTAGTTTTTATTGGATAATGATTAGAATTTGAACATACCAGGGTGTGAAAAGGTGCCTCGCGTAAATTTAGAAGAAGATTTTGATGATGATGATAAGGATTAATTCCAAAATTATTTATACAAATGATGATAATAAAATATTAAATTGATGGCCATGATATCATTGGTAACCAGACATTTCTATTGAATAAAATAAAAATTAATTATCTTTGGAAATTATCCTTCATAACCCAGATAGGGACAAAATATTTTTAAGAAACTGTTCAAAATGGAAATTTCTTTCATGGGATGAATAAAGAGCTTGACCAAATCATGAAAAACATACTTGTGATATTTTTTAACTCATCTAGACATGAACAAACTCATCACTAAATAGGGATTCCAAAACAAACTAAATAAACAATTCATGGTGATTCAAAACAAAGCACAGTTGGTGTGAAAAGTATTCTCCTAGAATGAGAAAATTGATGTTTATGAGACAATTTCACCGATGGAAAGGTAGGATAAAATTAAAATATTCTTTTACATAGTAGTGATTAATGAAATGAATTTTTTCCAAATACAGAATAGAAAAAAAACCATAGATTTGGTTTGTATTAGAAGTGGTTTTATTCAAATAACTAATTTTTTTATTATCCATAAATATGAGACCAAGGTTTTTCAAATAAAAAAGAAAATTTATAGGGTGAAATAGATATCATGTTAAAAATATTCATGACACGATCATTACTTGAAAGGTATTTCTTTTAGAGAGGCGAATTTAATTGAAATCTCAATTTTAATAATGAGGGTAGTTGAAATGATAATTTTTATAGTTTATGTGGATGATGTAATATTTCATAGGGAATAAAGGAATAATTAAAATGGTTTTTAGAAATTATAAAATGTGAAGTAATGATGTTCCTAATTGGGGAGATAAAATTTCTCCTTGGACTACAAGTTATAAAAGGGAGGCATGAAACATTTATTTCTCAATCAAAATATGGAAATATAGTTAAAAAAATTATTTTTAATTGAGGATTCTGGTGGGATAAAAACTGTGATTTCTACCAGGGTAAATTTAAAAATATTTGGTGATGGAAAACAATTCAATATCAAATAATACTGCAAGATCATTAGATCCTCCAATAATTAATAATGACATGACCTAATATTGTTTTTTGAATATTTCATGTGTAACTGTATCAATATTATTTTAAATAAAAACTTGAGATTATACTAAAGATAATATTATGATATATCAATGTAAGAATGAATTTTTTAGTTACTTACGATTCAACATTACAATATGTGTTTTTTGGAATATATATATATATCACATTATCTTAGTATAGTAGACAAAAACAAATCAAAATTTTGTTTTCCATTCTATCTTGGATGATTGAATATTTATTGGATGAGAAGGGAACGAGATTAAAATTCATTAAGCACTGTATAAGAGAAATATATTATGGACACTCAATCTTGTACATAGTTATTGTGGATAAAAAAATATCTTTTTGGCATGGGAGTTGAAGTGAAGCCTCAAAATGGAATGAATTATGATAATTTTAGAGATAAAAATATTGTTAGAAATCAAGTTTATCACTCATGGATGGATAAAATTGAAATCAAGTATAATTTTATCTAGGATAATTTGGATGATAGGTTAAGGAAGTTGGAGTATGTTTCTATAGAAATCAATTTAGAAAAAAATATAATTAAGGACTCAACTTAGGAAGCTTTTTAATGGAATCAGCTAGATATTAGAGTCCAATAAACTCCATGATCATGAATAGTGTTGATGTGGATCCCCTACTACCCATGGTATGTTATGAATATATCTATGTGTTGATCTATATTATTTAACCTATTGGGTAAAATATAATAGTGACCATTTTGTTCATTGAGAAGGGGTAAAAATTATATTGATAAATATAGAATGGTTTATAATAGGTGGGAGCTATTTCATGATCAATCAAGGGGAGAAAAGAAACAAAGGGTATTTTAAATCCTCATGCTGCTGAAGTTGGTCAGTCCTTGAAGACATATCATAAAACATTGGTTTGGAGTTCTTCATTTAATATATTTTCAATTAGAGGTTGTATAATTTTTATCTCACGAGTCATACTCTATGAAAAATTTTCTATCGATCACCACAAACATTTTTTTATGGATAAATATTTGATCATAATGTTTTTCGAATAATGTACTTCCTTGATGACCATTTCATGTTATACTTTCTCCAAGGTGGTTCATGGGTCATCTTAGCTTACAATACTTTTTTATTTATTTTATGTTCTTTATCTAGAGTTTTCTTGTGAAAATAGTTGCAGAAGGAGCATGTGTGTTGGAATTTTCAATGAGGTAGAATAAAAGTGTTTTCAATTGATGTGAAGAATTATAAACAAATACAAAGGGGAAAATTATTAGGAAATATCCCTCATATATAATGGCATGGACCTCTCCGGTCCATTCCTTGTGAAAATATGGTGCTAGAGGTGGTCTGGGAGGTCAAGGTGACTTCGGGGTACGTTTGGGTGGAATTTTAAGGAATGATAAAGGGTTATAGCTTTCGCACGGTTCGAGCACAATTTTCCTAAACCATGCGGCCAAATCGTGCGAGGCTGGTCTTGGAGGTAGTGGATAACACACGATTAGTGCACGGTTTTTCAAACTGTGCGGACTCACTGTGTGAGGAGTGTTTGACAAGGCAGAAGCTAACGCATGGTTAGCGCACGGTTTGATATACCATGTGGACTAACTGTGCGGGCACTTAAAGTTAATTACTAAAATTGTGGATCTCAACTCTTTTGCCTCTAAATAGTTCGTTTAAGCCTCTAAGCGGTCATAACATGGGATTACCCTTCCTTGGAGGTAGAAGAACCCCTCCCAAGAAATTTGGAGTTGATCCTAAGGCTTATCTTCACGAACCGAAGCCGGTTTCTTGAGGTAAGTGATCCTTTTTGTTTTGTTTCATAGATCTAAATAGATCTACTCCTCCTCTTATCTTGGAATCATATATCTACACTCGTTAAGGGTAGATCTATGGGTGTGGATATCGATTATGATGAGCTTCGGTCTTTTTTGTGTTAGGAAGAGAGATCTAGGGAGGATCATTGGTGAATTGGCTTGGTCTTCTTGGGTGTTCTTCGACCGTTGTGGGTTTCCTCAAAAACCTTTAAGGTAGGGGATTTGTGGCTTCTCTAATTGTTTATGTGCATCGTAGAGTTTGCATGATTTACCCCTTTGGATCACAATGAAATTGACCAAATTAAATACTTGAACTGGATTAAAAGAATTGGTTTGATTGCGGGTTATTTCTTTGTACCGTGATAACGGTTTGCTTCTTGATTTTCTAGATAGTGTGATATATATTCCTTTCTTGTTAGCATGTTGCTCTTGATGAAATTTATAAAGAATGTAAATCCATAATTAATTGATAATTAATTGGATAAAGATAAGTAGTCATGTAAACGAATCTGGTTGTTGTGGTTGTGGTTGTTGTTCCAACTTGGTGTTAATCAAATTAAGGCCGATGATGTGTTTAATTCAGTTGGTTGGTAAACCTGAAATCTGTTGGTGCTTGTTTTTTGAAGGCCAGATGCCTTGTTAAAGGGCCAAGAGACCAAGTTGACATGATGTTGTTTTCCTACTGCTTGTGCTATGATATGATCCTCGATAGATGTTGTGATGTGGGGGCATGGAGGCCTTGTGGTAGTGGTAGTGGAAGATGCCTATAGTGGCGAGATGCATCGGTTTATGCATGTGGGAGTCGGGAAGGACACCAGGGATGATGTAATGGGATGGATGTGGTTTTTGGTTGCTTATGGTTTCTTTGGTTGTTTATCTTCTTTTCTTTTAACCACTACTCAAGACAGATGGTCTTGCTTATCCTTCTTCCAAAAGGGGCTAAGACATGCAGGGTATGCCACATGCTTTCCGTGTTTAGACTCTCCAGGGAGAATGGGTAAAAGCTCTTGTTATAGGCAGCACCGACTCGATGGGTAGTACATCTACTCACCATGTTGAGCTCCCTTGTGTTTAGTAGAATAGGATGCTTTTCTAGAATGCCTAGGAATATGGGAATGTATTTCTGTAATGAATCATTGATTAAATGATGTTAACCCATGGGGATGGGGATGCTGGAATATAATTATGAGGTTGTGACTTTGAAGGAACACTTAACCATGGGTGTGATGTTGATGAATATAATGTGGCTTTGCTCATGGTTAAATAATTTTGGAAGAACTAATTTACGTACATTGGAATTGATAAAAATTGAATGAAGTAATCTAATAAAGCATTTAAATGGTTGTGTTATTATAGGATACCTAGTCTTAGAAGTGGCCGCTCATAGTTCGAGAGACGTTAGCTTCATTTGTGTCTAAGACTAGGTTATTCCCCTAGTTTGGTTGTGAGTTATAATATATTCTGTACTATTTGAGTTTCTACATGCTACTCCAACCTGTCAGTAAGGGCAACTGGCACTCCGAGGATTCTGATCCCTGAGGGGTGTTTTCCCAATCATTCTGATGGGAGGGTGAATGGTTGACTACCCCCTTTGACCCCGCTCTCTTCTCTTGGTATATACTAGTTCCATTAGCCACAACAGTTAGTTTTTCCCATATATGTGTGTAGAGGGATGTAATGGCTTTTTTTTATTCACACACACATATTATGGATATAGTATCCTATGGACTACTATAGGTGTAATGTGTATAGGATGTGATGGCTTGAGTATCCTTACTCGGAGTATGGGATGTAATGGATTGAGGAATAATACCTGATGTATGATACATGTTATGTGAGTTGTAGTGGCTCAATGAAACTACCTATTTACATTTGTTTTGTGAGGATGGTGTGTTGCTTTGCCTAGGTGTCTTCGGGAAAGCCTTTGTGGTGCACGAGGTGCAGATTGTGGAGCTTAGCCAGGGTGTATACGGGAAAGCCTTTGGAGAGAGATGCACAGGTCGTATGTTGTTGGGGCATAGCAGCAAACCTCAGGGGAAGTAGTAGTGGGGTACCCTTTATATTCTTACTATATGAAATATTCTTGTATGTGTTACATGGCGAGCTTGGAAACTTAGTATAACTGTTTAGGTGACGAGTTAGTTTTACATGTTGTTCACTGTGCTTTAGCTTGATTTCATTACATTTGCACGAGAGGCTTCGGGGAGGATCATACTGAGTATAATGTTATACTCACCCTACGTATATATAAATAGTTTTTCAGGTCACTTGGAGCAGGTTGGAGATCAGGCTGGTTACTACTAGCTTATGGTTGAAGGAGCTGTTCGGGCTTGTGGTTGCTGCCGTTTTACTTTCTTTTGGGTACTTGTACTTTTTCACCTTTCATTTGTAGTACTTTTTCATGGAATTTCATATATGTACATGATTTTGTTTTATATTTCAGTTTTGAGTTGGAGTTGGTTGATGTCTATCTTATCTTCTGCATTTGTTCTCTTAGAGGATAATGCCTCTCATTTGTGTGTTTATTATACCCTCAGTGCAAGTCGCCAATCCGGGGCCAACAGGAGGTGGGACTTAGGGGTCATTATCTCCCTTTTCATATTGTCGGCCCAGGGGGGTCCACTTTGTGCAGAGGGGGTCGTGACAGAGTGGTATTATAGGTCTGGTTGAGGGATAGGATGGAGTTTGGAGATAGGAACATGTGAGGTTTCATGGTTCGGTAGGGCAATGGTGTCATTCATGTTTAGAAAGTGAGGTAAACACTGGAGACTAACTAAGACATAGGTGTTTATGGCCCCCTAAGATCTAATGCACGGACCCTTAAGTTTACAATGGCTACTAAACAAGGTGATACTAGTTTGAGGGTAGAGTCTTATGAAAGGATCATGCATCAATCTTCCTTGTGCATGTGTTTGAATGGGTAGACCGTGAAATAGGTTAAACGAAAATGAATAAAAAGAAAAAAAAATTATTAATTAATGTATAGTCTTCCATGTTCCAGGTTTAGGAGCTCTAAGTATTAGTTATTTTTCAGGTATGGGTCCAGGTCGACGTCCTCATCGGGTTTGCGTAGAAGATGTCCAACAGGCTATTCTAGCAGGTCGCCGCAGTGTAGAGGTTGACGACGATGACACTTGGAGGAAGACACTCTGAGAGTTTCAGCTCCAGAGTCTGCAGAACTATGAGGGCTCTGTTTCAGATGAAGCCGCAGAATACTGGTTGGAGGAGGTCGAGATAGGCTTCAGTTTGATCTGTGCTCGGAAGGGGCATTGGGTGTCCTTAGCTGTGACGATGATGTGTGGAGCAGTAAGGAAGTGGTGGTTCTTGTTCCTCGGGGATCGTGAGGAGTCAGCGATCTCATGGGAGGAGTTCCGAGACATGTTCAGAGTCGAGTTCCTTTCCTTGACTATAAAGGCGTCCAGTTTCTAGGAGATTCTTACCCTTTGATAGGGTATCTTTACTGTTAGATAGTTTAGAATCCATTTTAAGAACCTTTTTACGATAAGCTTCGGAACTGTTAGTAGATGAGGAGGCTAGGGTGATGCATTTCGAGGAGGATTTGCATCTAGATATCTAGCTCCAGGTCACCCCATTTATGTTGAAGACATATCTCAAGGTGCTGGTGAGGGTGGAGGTTTTCAAGAGGACTTTGGCCAGGACCAGATCATCAAGAGAGGGGAATCAGCATGATTCCTTATGAAGCAGAGCTGCGGTATGGGGATCCCCGTTTTCAGGGAATAAGAGTTTCAATTCAGCCGAGGGTAGGTCCCAGCTCTTCACATCTCGTTTATCTAGAGGAAGAAACTCACAGGCCTATACCAAGGGATCAGGCGCTTGTTTTTCCTGTGGTGGTCATGGCCACCTGCAATGGGAGTGCCCAAACTTTCAGAGCGGTCATCGTGCACTGGGCGCTATGCTCCAGGTTCCTCCTTTGAGGCAGTTCCATCCGAGGCAGCAAAAGCCAGATGAACAAGCTTTAGATCAGCAGAGGGGATATGGGATAGGAATAGGATAACCCCTTGATGTTCCCTGTCCTCAGAGAGTAGAGCGCGGCTATGGTCGTGGTCGTCATCAGGGTTAGAGAGACCATGGAGGAGGTCGTGGTCAAATTCATGATCTAGCATTGTCAGGACCAGACAAGCCAGATGTCGTTCAATGTACCCTTTTCTTGTTTTCTACCTTGGTTTATGCCTTGTATGATTCAGTAGTGACACACTCCTTCGTTTCACCTACCCAGGTCTATGCTTTGGGACTTGAGGTAGAGAGGCTTCCAGTGCCCTTAGCGTTGACTACACCAGTTGAAGAACGATCTGACTTATTAGAAATATTTATAGACTATGATCTAGTGTTGGGGAAACACCACTCTTGGGTATATTTCCTATTTTTACGGATACAGCCTAATGATGTCATCCTCGGTATGGATTGGTTGTAGTCGGTGCTGGATATCGTGGATTGATTCAGGAAGAAGGTTGTTTTCATTGGTGCGGATGGAGAGCCAATGGTGTTTATTGATGAGAGAGATCCTCAGATGGGTCATAAGTGCATTCCATCCTTATCGTCCATGGTGGTTGAGGTGATTTTCAGTTCATTAGAGGTTCGGTAGTTGGAATTTCCTAGGGTCGTACAGGTGTACCCTGATGTCTTTCCAGAGGAGGCTGTAGCATTACCGTCTCGATGAGAGATCGAGTTTGGGATCGAGCTATATTCAGGAGTATCTCCTATCTCTATGTATCTATATTGGATGACCCCTTCTGAGTTACGAGATCTATGTACATATCATGATTGTATGTTGTAGTGCGGTTTTTTTCATCCAAGTGTGCCCCCTGGGGTGCACCAGTTCTATTCGTGAAGAAGGCCGACGGCAGTTTGCGGCTGTGTGTCAATTATTGTCACTTAAACAAAGTGACAATAAAGAATAGATATCCACTTCCATGGATTGATGATTTATTTGATCAACTGAAGGGTGCAAGTTGGTTCTCAAGGGTAGAATTACTGTCAGGATATCATTAGATGCATCTAAATGATGAGGATATCTCGAAGACTGCTTTCCGTTGTCGTCATGGTCATTATGAGTTCATTGTAATATCGTTTGGTGTGATGAATGCTCCAGCTATGTTGATGGGTTTGATGAATGTTCTATTCCATGATTTCCTAGACAAGTTCATGGTAGTTTTCATCGAAAACATCCTTGTGTACTCTACCTCTGAAGAGGAACATGCAGAGCATCTACAAGCCGTTTTGGGAGTTCTTTGCCAACATCAGTTGTTCGGGAAGTTGTAGAAGTGTGACTTTTGGGCTCAAGAAATCCGTTTATTGGGGAATATATTGTTCTAACAGGGAGTAGCTATATATCCATAGAATATAGAAGCAATTGTGACTTGGGCATCCCCCAAGACAGTTTCAGATGTGGGCAGTTTACTTGGTCTCGCAGGCTACTATAGGAGGTTCGTGGCCAATTTATCACGGGTTACGACTCCTCTGACATCTTTTAACATGAAAGATCAAGCTTTCATATGGACTGATCAGTGTTAGGAAACTTTTGGGTATTTAAAGGAGATGTTAGTAAGTGCTCCAGTCCTTTGTCTTCCAGCTGAGGAGTTTAGTTTTATGTCTTATGTGATGCTTCGCATCTGGGGTCAGGTTGTGTTCTTATGCAACAGAGGTCAGTCTTTTCTTACGATTATTGGTAGTAAAGTCCACAGGTATTCAACTATGCCACCCATGATCTTGAGTTGGCAGTCGTGGTGTTTTCTCTGAAGTTGTGGAGACATTGCCTCATTGGTGAACGCTTTGTTGTTTTCACTGATCATAAGAGTTTGAGGTATGTTTTCTCCCAGCGTGACTTGAACTTACGACAACATTGGTGGATGGAGTTCTTACCGGAATAAGACTTAGAAATATCGTATACACATAGAAAAGGGAATATTGTGGCTGATGTGCTGAGCCAAAATTCACGTGTGATGATGTGCGTGAATCTGGTGATTCCTGGAGATTTATGGAAGAATCGTCATCATTGAATCTTGATATGGGAGAAGTTGGGGGTACAGGATGTTTTTTTCAGATGAGGGTGCAGTCATCCCTAGTGTAGAAGGTGGAAGAGTCCCATTTTGGGGATCCTGAGGTGGAGGTCTAGAGGGACCGAGTTGTTTGTGGTGAGGACAATGATGGTTAGACTGAGGATGAACAACATAGAGTGTTGGATCAAGGCAGGATTTTTGTTCCCTTAAAGATGTGAGAGATTGTCCTCAGAGATTTCCATGGTTCTCCTTTAGCGGTGCATCCTTGTGTGAAAAAGATGTACCGATCCTTGAGGAGTCAGTATCGGTGGCCTGGGATGAATCATGCAGTTGCGGAGTTTGTGTCTCGATGTTTAGTCTGCCTGAAGGTGATGGCCAAACACCGTGTTCTAGGTGGTCTTCTACAGCCATTAGAAATTTCTCGGTGGAAGTGGGAGGACATCTCATGGACTTTGTTACTAGTATACCTCTAGCTCCAGGAGGTTATGATGTTATATGAGTGGTAGTGGATCGTTTAACAAAATCAGCCCAATTTATAGCAATCAAGGAGTCAAGCACAGTGGAATTTTTTTCGAGGTAATATATAGAGGAGGTGGAGAGACTTCATGGAGTCCCTAGGATGATAATTTCCGATCGAGATCCTCCTTTTAACTCCAAGGTATAGAGAGGTCTCCAACATGCTTTCGGTTCTCAGCTATGCCTTAGCACTTCTTTTCATCCTTAAACGGATGGTCAGGCGAAGTGAACCATCCGTACCCTTGAAGACATGTTGCGCTCTTATGTTCATGATTTTGGAGGTTCATGGATGAGGCACTTACCCCTAGTGGAGTTTGACTAAAATAATAGTTTCCACTCCACCATCAGTATGGTTCCATTTGAAGCCTTTTATGGTCGGCCTTTCCATTCTCCGTTGTGCTGGATTGCGGTTGGAGAGTCTGCAATTCTCGGACCGGAACTAGTGCAGAATACAACATAGATGGTTCAGGTGATTCGTGAGAGAATGAAGGCAGCGCAAGATCATCAGATATCATATGACGATCATAGGAGGAGATCAGTGGAGTGTAATGTTGGGGATCATGTGTTTCTGAAGGTAACTCCCCGTCATGGGCAGTAAAGGTTTGGTCGTCGGAGTAAGTTTTCTGCCCACCTTGTTGTTACTTTCAAGGTGTTAGCTCATGTTGGATCTGTGGCGTATCGAGTAGCACTTCCCCCTCAGATGAGTCATATACATGATTTTTTCTATGTATCACAGCTACATCGTGATCTTCATGACGAATCCCACATCATCGATTGGGGAGAGATCGATGTTGATGATGATGGAACCTTTGAGGTTCTAACTGTGGATAACCAAGACTGCAAGGAGAAGGTGTTTTGTGAGATTTCCATCCCCTTAGTTTGTGTTTAGTGGCGGAACGGTGGCCTGGAGGTGAGTACCTGGGAATAGGAATCACAGATATGTGCTCAGTACCCAGAGTTGTTCGATGTTTAACTATTTCCATGTATCATTGTTGCTAATGTGGTTATGAGACTTTCCTGTTTATGAGATGGCTCCCTTTGTTGCGTTGGTGGCTTGCTCTCTTTTGAGATGTAACTTGGTTGGTGGTTTTTCAGAACCTTCTTTGTTTTCTCTTTAGGTTAGTTTTAGATTCTCGAGGACGAGAATGTTTTGAGAGGTATCTGATGTAATGGCCCAGACCTCTCCGGTCCATTCCCAGTGAAAATGTGGTGCCAGAGGTGTTCTGGGAGGTCATGGTGACTTTGGGGTGTGTTTGGGTGGACTTTTAAGGAAATATAAAGGGAAATGGATTTCACATGGTTGACGCACAATTTTCCTAAACCGTGAAGCCAAACCGTGCGAGGCTAGTCTTGGAGGTAGTGGATAATGCACATTTAGCGCACGGTTTGTCTAACTATGTGGACTAACAGTGCGAGGAGTGTTTGATGAGGTAGAAGCTGACGCACGGTTAGCGCATGGTTTGTTAAACCGTGCGGAGTAACCATTCCGGCACTTAAAGTTAGATCCTAAAATTGTGGATCTGAACTCTTTTGTCTCTAAATGGTTCTTTTAGGCCTCTAAGCGGCCATAACTCAGGATTACCCTTCCTTGGAGGTAGGAGAACCTCTCCCAATCATTTTGGAGGCGATCTGGAGGGTTCTCTTCGCGAATCGAAGCCCTTTTTTTGAGGTAAGTGATCCTTTTTGTTTGGTTTCTTTGATCTACATAGATCTACTCCTCCTCTTCTCTCGAGATCTTATATCTACACCCTTTATGGGTAGATATAAGTGTGTGGATGTCGATTATGATGAGCATCGGTCATGGTTGTGATAGGAGAAGAGATCTAGGGAGGATCCTTGGTGAATTGGCTCGGTCTTCTTAGGTGTTCTTCGACCGTTGTGGGTTTCCTCAAAAAAACATTGAGGTAGGGGATTCATGGCTTCTCTAATTGTTTATGTGTAATCGTAGAGTTAACATGATTTATCCCTTTGGATCACAATGAGATTGACCTAATTATATACTAGAACCGGATTAAAATAATTTGTTTGATCTCATGTTGTTTCTTTGTACCGTGATAACGGTTTGCCTCTTTATTTTCTAGATATTGTAATATATATTCCTTTCTTGTTAGGATGTTTCTCTTGGTGAAATTGATAAAGAAATTAAATTTGGAATTAATTGATAATTAATTGGCTAAATATAAGGATCATGTAAATTAATCTGGTTGTTGTTGTTGTGGTTTTTGTTCTAGCTTGGTGTTAATCAAATTGAGGTCGACGATGTGTTTAATTCAATTGGTTGGTAAACCTGAAATCTGTTGGTGCCTGTTTTTTGAAGGTCGGATTCCTCATTAAAGGGTCAAGATCCCAAGTTGATTTGATGTTTTTTTCCTGCTACTTGTGCTATGATGTGATCCTGGATGGGTGTTGTGATGTGAGTGCATGGAGGCCTTGTGATTGTGGCATAGGATGACGTCTAAAGTGGCGAGATGTATTGGTTTATACATGTGGGTATCGGGGAGGACACCAGGGATGATGGAATGGGATCTATGTGGTTATTGGTTGCTTGTGGTTTCTTCGGTTGTTTATCTGCTTTGCTTTTCCCCACTACTCAATGCAGCTGGTCTTACTTACCCTTCTTCAGAAAGTGGTGAAGACACATGGGGTAAGCCACATGCTTTCCGTGTTTATAATCTCTAGGTAGAATGGGTCTACGCTCTTTCTATAGGCAGCACAGACTCGACGGTTAGTATATCTACTCACCGTGCTGATCCCCCTTGTGTTTAGTAGCATAGTATGATTTTCTAGAATTCCTGGGAATATGGGAAAATATTTCTCTAATGAATGTTTGATTAATTAATGTTAACCCATGGGGATGGATATGCTGGAATATAATTATGAGGATGTAACTTTGAAGGAACACTTGACCTTGGGTGTGATGTTCATGAATTTAATGTGGCTTTTCTCGTGGTTAATTAATGTTGAAAAAATTAATTAATGTATAGTGGAATTGATAAAAAGAGAATGAAGTAATCTAATAAAGCCTTTAAATGGTTGTGTGCTTATAGGATACCTTGTCTTAGAAGTGGAAACCCGGAGTTCGAGAGACGTTAGCTATAGTTGTGTCTAAGACTAGGTTATGCCCATAGTATTGTTGTGAGTTATAATATATTCTCTACTTTTTGTGTTTCTACACACTACTCCACCCTATCATTAATGGAAACTGGTACTCCAGAGATTCTAAGCCCTAGGGGGTGTTTTCCCCAACATTCCAATGGGAGGGTGAATGGCTGACTACCCCCTTTGACCACGTTCTCTTCTCTTGGTAGATGCTAGCGTCATTAGGCATAGAGGTTAGTTTTCCCCATATATGTGTGTATAGGGCTATAATATTTTGTGGTTATTCACACACATATATTCTTGATATAGTATCCTATGGACTACTGTAGGTGTAACGTGTATAGGCTATGATGGCTTGAGGATCCTTACTCAGAGTATAGGCTGTAATGGCTTGAGGTATAATACCTAATGTAAAAAACATGTTATACGTGTTGGGGTGGCTCCCAGAAACTACCTAGTTACTTTTGTTTGAGATAATGGTGTGGTGATTTGACCAGGTGTCTGCAGGAAAGCCTTTGTGGTGCACGAAGTGCGGATTGTGGAGCTTCACCCAGGTGTATACGGGAAATCCTTTGGAGAGAGATTATCATGACGTTTGTCATTGGGGTAAAGAGGAAAACAAGTGGGGAAGTAGTAGCGTGGTACCACGATATTCTTATTGTAGGCTATATTCTTGTATGCGTTACTTGGTGAGAGTTTCCATGGTGAGGTTGGGAACTTAGTATGCCTGTTTTGGTGACGAGTTAGTTTCACTTGTTGTTGATTTTGGTTTAGAATGGTTTCTTTACTTTTGCACGACAGGCTTCGAGGAGGATCCTAATGAGTATACTGTTATACTCACCCTATGTTTATATAAATGGGTTTTTAGTTCACTTGGAGCAGGTTGGAGATCAGGCTGGTTATTACTAGCTTGTGGTTGTAGGAGCTGTTCGGGCATGTGGTCGTTGCTGTTTTACTTTCTTTTAGGTACTTGTAGTTTTCCCCTGTCATTTGTTGTACTTTTGCATGGAATTTCATATATGTACATGGGTTTCTTTTATATTTCAGTTCTGAGTTGGATTTGGTTGGTGTCTATCTTGTCTCTCTCTTCCTCATTTGTTCTTTTAGAGGGTAATGCCTCCCATTTGTGTGTTTATTATACCCTCGGTGTTAGTCGCCAAACTGGGGCCTACAGGAGGTGGGAATCGGGGGTCATTATCTCTCTTTTCACATTACGGGCCCAGGGGGGTACACTTTGTGGGGAGGGGTGGTGGTATCATATCTATATTTTTTATATTTTGGGTTATTTTTATTGAAATTTTTTATTTAAAAAATGTACAGTGGTTTCCCAGAATAATGTTTTAATGGTGGTAGCATTTTATAGTTTCTAATAAATTCATATTTTTTTATCAGGGGAAAAGGGTGGATTCTATGTATGTATTACATAATCCACTTATGCTTTTAGAGGAATTCATAAGATCACAAAATTAACTTTACAGGAAGGCCATTTATTATGATCACATGATGGAAACATTTACAGACAATATAATGTGAATAGATTAGAAGGTGATCAGTTTTGATAGAATAATGGTAGTTTTTTATGTTCTATGAATATAATTATGTGATTTTATATTAGAATTACATAGTTCATAGTAAAAAGGTGGAGATAAATTCATTGATTGGTGTCTCAGTGATAGAGTAATAATTTTTTATTTGTATATTTTTCATTGGCCATTCCTATAAATAGACCTAAAATTGGCTTCTTTGTAAATGAGAATGAAATATTATAGGAGAAAATTTCAATAAATTTCATTTAGTCAGAAAGGACTTAATGAAGCATAGTATCCATGAAAAAGATCATGTAATCAATTCGTGTACATTGTTACATGGAAAAAAATTACCCCATAAGGGGGTATTTGTATATATTCCATATAAAGAATTACATATTGAAAAATGACTATGTAATGGAGTTCAAGAAAGGATAAGGAATATCACATAAAGCATAATATAGATGAAATAATATGGTTAAATCGCATGGTGAACAATGAACCAAGTTGGGGGAGGAACATTTCATGAAGGATTTTTACATGAATCCAATCTTACAATGAAATAGGGATTTTATATACTAAATGAAAAAGCAAATTTATGTCATAAAATATTTTTGTAAACTAAATATGAGGTCATTCAGAATAATTAAAGAATATTCTAGAGCATAAGTGAGTTCACATTAGTAGGGAGCTTCCAAAGTGGAACTGTTAGTAAACCATAGTGGACAGTGAGTCCACTCTAAAACATGCAGTATAAGTTAACTATAGTGTATTATGTAACATTCACACATTTCCTTTGGATTCTCTTAAGACTATCTCATTTGGGGTGAAGAATGTAAACTATTTTATGACTCTTTCATTATTCTATATATATAAGTGTTAGAAGAAGATGCAGGATTATTTTTTAAAGATGAAAAAATATATATGAGGGATTTTTTATTCCCTTATACCATAATTCCCCACCAGGGTATTTAAACTACTGGGGCCAACATGCGTCTTTGGTGAACCACCAGAATATGTTTACCTTTTGGAAGAGTTATTTTCCAAGATATAATTTGGGGAAGATGAAAACCATATTGATTGTATTTTATAAATAGTTATTGGGATCAAGATTTTTTCACTAATCCTAAAGGTGAATATAGGTATCCTATTAGTTAATGGATATTTTCACATATTTAATGTGAAGAAATTCTCATGGGATTAATTATGAGGAAAAAGGGATGGAGTGGGAGATCCCTAGTATTCCTACCAATAAAAAACCTTATTTTAGTTGGAGTTATAATGTCATAAAGATGAGAAGACATATAAGTAACTATCCTTATTGAAATATATGACATTGGGGTTTTCAAAAAAATTATTGTAAGAAAATTAAATAAATTTTAAAGTAGGGATTCTTATAGACAACTCATAAAAAACATTCATCGTGGTGATGCTGTGTGAGTAGCATATGGCATTCGTCCAATGTGAGTGGAACCTAACATATGGAATTTCTTTAAAGGGATTAGTTTTTTAATACAACTTTGTTTATTTTTTAAGGAGACTATTTATTGAGGTTCTTATATTTTGGAAATACATAAATTTGTGAAGGGAATTCATTCATGAGAAACCATACATTGAAATAGTTCATAGGAACTCATACACGGGAATCAGTTCCTAGGAACATGTATGTGGTTAGTGGTTGTTTCCCTCTGGAATTGGGGATGACCTCGTTTATTTGAGATTCAAACATTCCAAGAGATTTCTAACGGGTTTTTTTGTAGAACCAGAAACATCCAATGATTCCATATCCATTTGGACCTACATTCCAAAGGTAGGCGCTCATTAGTTGTGGACCGATGGGCCTTAGGAATTTTCATTGGTAGAGAGGATGGGAGGTCGGACTAAACACACCTTTTTGAGGGGAATAATTGACTACTCTGGGGCTCTCTTTATTGATTTATGTTATGTTCATGAATCCTTATTAAATTACCAATTATAAAATGATCTTTCTGTTAGACCTGACAATCAATGATTGATATGTTGGAAATTTAGAGAATATTTTATATGTATTCGAGGTTCTTCATCTATAGAGAATCATCTGTATTTGTTATAGATTATTATTCAATGGTATCCTTTATTAAATTATATTAAAGTCTCTTGGTCATTTTGATGACCATACAGGTTTTAAAGCCACTCAGTGGGGCACTTGAAGTTTATTTTCATTCAGAAGGACATAGATTATTTCAGATTTGGGATCGCACCCGCAGATGGGCTACCTACGTATCCTTGTTTAGAGAAGGAATCAGAACCCACGTAGTTTAAGAATGGGAGTATGATGTTTATGTATGATTGATGGCTCAATGAAAGATGTCATAATTACTTTTACACTCTATGTTCATGTGAGTCATGCTCGGTGTGAGAAACAAGAGGTATTGGTAAAACCTGACAATTGTGCCATAAAAGATGCAATTATAAGGCATAATGTGGGGCTTATGTATGTATGACTGCCCAAATAGATAGAGATCATGACTTATTTCAAAGAAGAAGTCCGAGAACAGGGTCCATAAAAGTATATGTGCTTTTTTGGAGATTTGAATACTCTTACTTGGGGCTTACTCATGAGAAAGATGCCCAAATTAAGAGGGGTCTGATGATTGGGATTTATTCTTGAAAAGGAAACTAAAATAAAAAGTAAATGAAGACTAGTTAAGATAAATTAAGACTAGGGTATACTCCTGAAAAGGAGGCCAAGGTTAAGGGAATTTTTGTGGGGGCTTACTCCTAAGGAGGATGACCAGAATTAAGGGAACTTGGACTGGGGATTACTCCTGAAAAGGAGGCCCAAGTTAAGGGAAATATGATTGGGGCTTACTCCTAAATGGAAGCCCACGTTAAGGTTCTTGGGGCTTACTCCTAGGAGGATGCGGATATTTGTGAACATTGAGACTAGGGATTAATCCAGATATGGAATCCCAGGATAAAGGGACTATGATTGGGGCTTACTCTTAAGGAGGATGCCCATTTTAATTAGAATTTGGACTGGGGATTACACCTGAAAAAGATGGCCAGAGAGGATTCTCTCAGCTTTAAAGGATGAGGTTTAATGAATAAACTCTCTAACTTTAGTGATGTAAAGATGTGTAAATAACTAGGTTTTGAGAGATGTTCTATAGAATTACTTTCAGATAAGGAAGCCAACAAGGAAATCATGCCATAAATGAATTGAGGGAGAGTTTTGAAGGCTTAATCCTAAATAGGAGAAGTGGATAGTTGTAAGAGATGTGAAATAGGAAGGAGAGGCACCCAAAAATAGAGGGGCGTGCAAGTCCTGGTGGGTGCAGTGGTACTGCGTGGGCGTACAAGTTTTGGCCGTGTAGGTATACCTATGTGGCACATGGTATTTGCGCAATTTTTATCCATTGGAGTAATACTTGGGCGAGACTTGGCTCAAGACCATTGTGCTATCCCTAGTGGCTTTCCAGAAGATGGTGCGCAAGTTCTAATGAAGTATTAGGGTTCCACGCATGTGTGGCCACTTCCTTTGAGGGCTATCCACTCAGGCGCATAAGTCATGATGAGTTTCAACACTTGGGCCTTCCTCCCCATCTTTAAATATTCCGTTCTAGGTAAGAAATTACCTTCGAAGTGTTTGGAAGCTTTGAAAATAGACTAGGGCACTGGGAGCTCAATTTTTGAGGTTCTGGAATTTTTCGTTTCCAAATGGGGGTCCCAGAGGGGTATTTATAGGATGGAGAGACCGTGGGCGAATATTAAAAGAGGGTGCGCAAGTCACCTGCGTGCCCATTAGGTGGCGCGCAAGTGTACTTGCACGACCATGAGGGAACTTGCGCGGCCCAAGTTCATTTGAATCTTAGTTCATTCCTTTTCCATTTTTTTAATGTTTTTTCAAAGGATGAATCAATTTGAGTTCAAGGTATTTCCCTGTGCATTTGTTTAGACTCTATGAAAAAAAGGAGCATCAACAAAATACCCCCCTCAGAGTTGGATCTGAATGAAAATGGGGATGTGACTCTAAGGAAAAGAATAAAACCAAAGGAAAATTAGGCGCGCAGGTACTGAGCGCGCAGAGGGTGGTGCGCAAGGGATGATTGCACTGGCTATAGAGCACGCTGACTTTAGGCGTGCAGGGGTGCGGCCGGACCTATATATAGGAGGACATTTGTCGCGCGTAGTACTAAATTTTCGGATTTTCGTTCTCTCACCATGCAAGTTAACTTCACCGCGCAGGTAGCTCTGTTTTCCGCCCTTTCTTCATTGTCACACTACTGTCAATGTATTTTTACTTGGTTGGTGATACTTGCGTGCCAAAAACATGGGCGGAACATCTATACATGTGCGACGTCTTCATACTTGCGCGCCAAGATTAGACTTACGCGCCTTAATACCTTAGCCATTTTTTCGAATTCCTTCATAAATTTTATGAAAAATAAACCCATTTAAGAGTTAATTTATTCAACTTTTTTGCATATTCAATGGCTCCTTTGATAATCGGAACGACTGCTGAACTGGAAAGCAAGCGACTTGATGATATGATAAACATCATTGGCCAGGATTATTATACTCTCTGCGACAGAACTCTCCAAGATTTAGCCAAATATCTGAAGAAATATCATCGTGACTTCCCCCGGAGCATTTATCTGCCTTTGTATAGTTATGGTCATCTGCGAGATGTTACAATTCCATAGGAAAAGAACTGCCTCCCAATTTACTGGTTTCATAACTGCACCAATTTTTCATCAGCAAATATCTCATGTGGAGGAGTATTTATAAATGATGGAACAGTGGAGAATGCTCATATGATGCATCATAGCCCTTGTACACCAGATCTAAAACCTCATAAGCCCGAGCTGCAACCACATTGTTATCCCTCAATTTTTCGAAACTCTCTGATGGATCAATCCAAAGGATGGAAGAGAAGTTGTGACTTCCATCCTGGAAGAGGTGAGAAACCAACATGGATGTGGGCATACTGGCTACGAGAAACATGTACAGAGTTTGCTGCGGATTTGATAGGAGTTGAAATATACGAAGCTGTCTGGGTTGGGAAAATATATTTTTACAGACATGATAACTTCGTGTCGAAGATACTCATCCATTGGATCCCAGAAACCAATTCATTCCATTTGACTCATGGAGAAGTAGGAATCTGTCTGTGGGATGTCCACATGATCTCAGGGGCTCCAATTTTGGGTGATATGTATGATGAATTCCTACCTTCCAAGGTGACTTGGAATGATTCGGAGAAGACTCCGGTTTTAGCTCGGGAATTATTTAAAATCGTCCACAAGATCAAGAGTTCAGAGACCTTCCTAACTCATTCCGGAAAGGATATTCATCCAATGCAGTGGATGGATATGTTTCTTATAAAAAATAAAGAGAAGGAACCGAAGGAGAAGGAGCCGAAGGAGAAGGGATCCAAGAAAAAAATCCCAAGGAGAATATGCCCACTCATCCTACCACCTACCCCAAATCAGAGAAAAGCGGTGCTCCTGGAACATTCTGGCCGACCCTATAAGAAGGAGAATTTGAGAAGTGGGGATATGAGGTGAATCAGAGGATCCCAATGAAGAATCATCTGGCGGGATTCTTGGCCTTGTGGCTTAGTGTTTATCTCTTTCCAGTCAAGGACTCGAAGGGAGGCATCAGGCTAGGGACCTTCGTTATTGCGACCAAGTTGGATGAGGGGGAAATGCTTGGGTTGGCAACCACCATTTTAGCAAAGATTCACAGGATCTTACTCCATGTCTTCATGGGTAAGTCTCCTTTGAGAATAGTGGGACCATTCCAAGTTTTGTGGGGATGAATCTCCACTCACTTCAGGACGTACAATGTACCGAATGGAGTACAGATTCCTGGAATTTCTTTCCGGCCGTCGGTGCAGGCATTCTCTGGAATTGATACATTAGTTCTAAATGCTTATGACATGATGGTGAGGCTGAGCATGTATCAGGAATTAAACTTCTTTCCATATGGAAATCTGCCAACTGGGCGGTTCGTTGATGATGGAACGACTAGCCTGGATTTGAGGGCATACATGCTGGCCTGTAGAGATGGTGTACTGGTCACTAGGATTGACGGAGATATTATACGCGAGGCCTATGCTCCATATAGATTTGCACTTCAATTAATGTTTTTGTAGCAGACTGCTATATCTCCCACTGTACATGTCAGGTTAGAGAAACATCTGATGGTTTCCCTATAATTATGGTTGCTGACATCTAGGGAGAGGACCAGGGCAGGGTTTGAGCTACCAGTTGAAAAAGTGGAAAATATCTTGACTACATGGTATGCCAAACAATGGATAGCATCATACCCTAAAGGGGTAACGAATCACCAAGTTAATCTGGTGGGGAAAAGGAAGAGGACTGTAGAGAAATAAACCCTTCCTCATGGAGGTGATTCTTCCCCACCTGAAGTTGATTCGCCGGATTCCTCATCATGGAATAGCTCACCGGATTCCCAAGATGGGGATGAAGAGTCACAACAAATGGTAAAGTGGCCTCGTGACCAATATAACCCTCAAGTCATAATCAAAAGACCCACTCCATCAACTCATGGTGAGTTTAATTCATTGGGGTACTTTAATCATTACTACTTTAAAGAGCAAAAAGTCTTATATTTTTATTATCTATTTGTAGTTATAGGAGGTGGGAAGAAGCTGAAATCAAAGATTTTTGGACCTTTCTCACAGCCTTCTGGTATACGCATTGAATATCTATGACCAGAGGCTGTCCAAAAATGGCAGAGTTTATACAGTGGTATTGAAACTCCCTGGCTGGATTTATACATGGGGCTGCACCTTCCTGAAATAGGGACTCTTCTGGCTTCTACTGATATCAATTTCGAAGATAGCCCCAATGACGAGAATGCTTATATTAGAGAGCTGGAAATGCTCATATATTCCACTGATGATTCTATTCCTGTCACCAAGTGGGTGAAGGAAATGATTGATCGTGGCACCATTGAGGGTAATAATGAAGAGTGGCATGATTACGTGGCTCTTGAAGATGTAATTTTTCTTTCCTTATTTTCCTTGAAACTTTATTTCATTCAAAGAATTGTTACTCAAGTAAATTATTTTCTTTATCTTGCAGCTTGAAAAGAATGGAACTACTGAGGTTCCTTCACCACAATATAGCCCTTGTGGTACTGCCATTGGGGCTGCTGCTGAATTTTCTCGTGAGTCATGCGAGATTTCTCCAGGACAGCAGGCCATGAATGAGGAGTTTTACATGGATTTTCATTCTCTCATTCAAGTTCCTATACGGGAGATTGTTGAAACTCCCAAAAAACCAAAGAGATAGAGGCATCGATGGAAGAAGTCCACAGCTAAACGCTTCATCAATAGTGGTAAGTCCTTCGGATAATCATGAGTATTAAACCATGAAAATTTTGCTCATTTTCCTTGGTATTTCAGGGGCTTCATCAATTTCCCCTCTAAGGGAAATGACTGATCCTCCTTTGAGGACCATGGAGGGTGCTATAGAACAATCGCAAATTTAGGCTGACTTAGCTTCTCTGGGAGAAGGGCCAACATCTATTCCTAGTATCCCTCCTGCTACTGTTGCAAACAGGGAAGACCTTCCGTTCTATGATATTTTAGGTATAACACCTACACCAGAATCATTGGCAACCACGTCAACAAAATCTTCCATCCTTCCTGAAGAATCTATTCAGGGTCAGGGGCCGAAGAATGAGGGTCACCAAGAAGACACATCAAATGCTCCCACTGGTGAGAATAACCAGGATTCTAAAATATCATTGGATAAAATGATGAATCTTGTTATGTCTTTCAAAGAATATTTTGATCATGCTATGTTATCATTTGATTTAGAATATCTTGGGTGTGAGTGTTATCCTTCATCCGGTAAATATTTTTTATAATTTACACTTCTAATCATGACTGCAAATAATATGCAGTTCCATCTAAAAAAGATGATGAACTTTCAATTCCTGAAGAGGGTGTGGACATTGATGTCAATCCTACCATTGTAGAAACATTAGCTCAAGTGGAGCTAAACCCAGTAAACCCACCTGAGACCCATCTTGAAAATATTTTTGACACTAGGAAATCTGGGGAGGAGTCTTATCAAGCTGTTGATCTACTCTTAGGTAATGATTGTACTGAGTTTTCAAGATAGACAACCAACTTTCTTTGTTATATGAAACTAACCATACTTTTAATTGATCAAACACAGCTATCAACTTCAATGGATGGAACTGGAGGTGAAGTATCAACTTCCGCTCAAACAGCAGTAGAATGCGAAGCAACCAAGGTTAGGGGGGAAGGAGCAAAACATGATACTTCCTTAAGTGAATTAATCCCAGATTACATGCCCCCCAATGATGATGATGTCGAATCAGACTTGGAGGTGCATAAGGCGCTCATATTTTCATGACGTAAGGCATGGAACAACATGTGGAAAATCATATCTTAAGTGCCTCTAGAAGAGTTGTCATCAAAGATTTCTCGGTTCTCATCCCAGTTAGTCATGCTAGGACTTGGCAGTTTTGGATATCAAGAGATCCATATCGTGGTAAAACAGGTCATCTTAAGAGGGGAATAGGAGCAAAAGTTCCGTGAAGATCTGACCAGGGTGAAGCTGTCAGTCAATATCTGCAAATTTGAGGCTGCGATATCCTGAGCTGAGGATGATTATGCTGCCAAGATGAATGAGCTGAAGCATAAGATCAAAGATAAAATCATCTAGTAGAGGAACATTCAGAAACAGTAAGATTTTATTACTAGGGAACTTGACCAACTCAATAATTCACTAGAGGGAGCTCGGACGAATGGTATGAAATCCATTGCAGATGCCAAGAAAGAACTCCATCAGGCTGAAATGAGTGAAGTTGGTCGAGTGCATGAGCTTCAAGTGGCTGTTGATGCAGCTTGGGATGTTTTACATCAAGTGAAGACTTCTGTTGACAGCCTCCTGTAATTTCTTGGAAAATAGAAGAGACTCCAATTTTTGGATGTCCTTCTAATTATTGTGCATCGATGAAAAGCACTTTCATCTACAATCATTTGTACCTGCATTCTTTTGCTATCTGCTTTAAATTTTTACCTAAGACAATGAGCCTAGTTTGATTAATTTGATTTTTTCTATGATTATTATAAATAACCCTACAAACATTGAATCTTTTAATTGTTCAATATTACCTAAATCATACAAAATCTATGTTTAGTGAGTTGGAACGTGAATTTTATTCAGAGTTTAGTTGTCTTTTGTGGGAAGTTTAATGCCATGCACATAGGACAAAAAAAGGATAATGTTTAAGGTCGAAATAACTTTGACCGAATTAATTAGAATTGACTCAATTCCTTGAAAATTCATCTGGAAACATATTACCATACCCACGTCTGAGGGAAAAAATGTAATCTATGACTTAATAAATTTTGAATCCGATGAATGATATGAAAAAGGTCTGAAAGGAATTAGAAGAAGTAGTTCCCAAGAATGAAGTTACCATTAATTAACAAACCCGTTAGGGGGGTTGAATTATGTAGGGACACCTAAGAGAATTGGCTGCATAGTCAAATAATAACTTCTTTTGGCTGACAGGTCTATTATGTAGACTACTTATGCAAGGCCTCCTAAGAGAACACATTGCATAGTCAGGAAAAAGAACTCTCAGAATTTTACTTTTCTACTACTGAAAATCCAGTGAATGTTTATGGGGATTCAAATTTTCCAAATAATTGTGTTTGCTTTATGGAGAGAGGTACATGAATATGGAAAAGATATTTTCAAATAAGATTTTCTATGAACTGGATGAATTTTACTCCTACGAAGGTCTGACCCAAGCATAGGGAGGGAAAATATAAGCCATGTACTTAAATACCTTTAGATCATGAAAAGGATATGGGACAAATATGTTAAGGATGGATATTTTTTTGCGGATCCCTACAAATTTTCATTAAGACCAATAAGAACAAAATAGGTTTTCTTTCAAAAAATGAAGTAACCACTATTTAACAAACCCTTTAGGTGGTTGAATTATGCAGGGCCACCTAACGGAATTGGCTGCAAAGTAAAATAATAGAATCTTTTGGCTGACAGGTCTATTATGTAGACTACTTATGCAAGGCCACATAAGGGCACATGCTGCATAGTCAGGAAAAATAAATCTCAGGTATAAAGACTTTGTGACTAGAAGTCAAGAAAATGGTTATGGGGATCTGAAAATATTTAACGTTAGGAGTGTGACACATGAAAAATGGGTATTTTCCAATGTATGTAGAGATACCCAGATCAATACTAACCATAATCATGTTGTGTTTGGGTCCTGGATTGAAATGTTGGAATTCACTATGTATCCCATAAATATGGGAATCAAGCCATATATAGTTCTTGAATTACAGTTTAATGTCGTTCAGGATGAAAGTATAGAAGATCTTAGTTTAGGGTCATAGATCTCAGACCATAATAAGGGAGACACATTTGTGTGTTTGTTATAAACCTGATGAAGACCAGAGTTTTCATATCACATTTATGTTCTCCTGGGAGGAATTTTCAGTCAAGGGGCTGAAAGATAAATTTGGGATTAGGCCTAATGACTTTGGGCTGGATTCGAGGGAAACTCGAACATTCCTATGTATCCCATAAGGATGGGAATCAATCCCATATAGTTCTAGAAATATCATCTGTACAGATTTGGTTTGTACAAGTGAAGGGTAAAAAGGGGTCTTTAGTGCAATGATGGTTTGACCAAAAATAAATGTCTTGGGCATTTCCATGTATGCACGTAGTCTTTGGAATATAACATGATTGAAAATCGATGAAAATAATTATTCCCTCTCAGGTGAGGGTATCAAAGAATATTGTAGTTTATTGTCGTACAAGACAAATGTGTTGTATAGGACAAACATCGTATACTAAGGACGAAGGTGAACCGATGTAAAGATATTGATTTTGGGGGCGGTTTCACGAATCAACATCGTATGAGATGGAGGTGAACAGACGTGAAGAGATTGGTTTTTGGCTTAAACATTGGTAGGTTTCCTACATACCCAGCCTAGAAGCAAATGATCAAAGTCCATGTAGTTCAATTAAAGAATGAATTAGTGATCACGTTGTTCTTGGGGACAATGACCTAAAAAATGGTGCTGGGACTTACACAGGGTTAGCGTCCCAGAGAGGGTGTTATGGATGAAATTTTCTCTAATTTCACATGAATCATACTCAGTGTGAAAAACAAGAGGTAACAACAACCTTAACGATGCACAGTTTAATGTCATGTAGGACATATGAAGGGACTATGCAGTTTAAAGTCTTCCAGTTAGGACTATTGGTGCCACACAATTTGGTGCCATGTAGTAGGGAAAAATACAGTTTAACGTCATGTAGGACGTATTAAGGGATTTCTGTACACTTTCTCATCATGTAGTTAGGACGATGGGGAAAATACAGTTTAATGTCATGTTGGACAAAAAGAAGATTGTGTAGTTTTAATGTCATGCAGCAAGGACAAAAGAGGACATATTTTAACGACATGTTGGACGTATTAGGGAACTTTTTCACAGTTTAACGTCATGTTGGACGAAAAGGGATGATACAGTGTAGTGTCATTTTGGGAGAAAGTTCGAATAGTTTAAGGTTGTATGCATGGACCATAGATGGTGAAGTTTAATGTCTCACTGGACAAAAGGGACTTCCTTACAGTTTAGAGTCATGTAGTTAGGACGTCACAATTTAACGTTTTGTGGGACGAAAAATGAAAATAGTTTAAAGTCGTATGTATGGACCGTAGATGGTGCAGTTTAATGTCTTGCTAGACATAAGGGACATGAAAATAGGTTAAGGTCGTATGCATGGACCATATATGGTGTAGTTTAATGTCTTGCTGGACATAAGGGACATGCAAATAGTTTAAGTTCGTATGCTTGGACCGTTGGTTATATATTTTGTGTTTATACAAAATACTTATTCAGAAATCTGGCATTGGTTGGAGTAGTGATGAGTTCTCCATCCATTGAGATTAAAGAATAAGCTCCATTGGAGTAGACCTTATATATTGAGTAAGGTCCTTCCCATTTTGGCTCAAGCTTGGGAGGTTTCTTTCCTGGAATCAATGGAGTTCTGAGAACTAATACCAATTCTCCCTGAAGGAATGAATGAAGACTAAATTTTTTGTTGAAAGCTTATTCTATTTGATTCTGATAGACTTCCAAGTGGTGCAAGGTGCACAATCTTTTCTTGTCAAATAGTTCCAATTCATTCAATCGCTTTTGAGATTGTTCATATATTGATGATTGATCACAAATGGCTACTCTTAGCGAAGGCAATAGAATTTCAATGGGCAAGACTACTTCCGTTCCATATACTAGTGAATATGGAGTTGATCGCGTTGTAGTGCGGGTGGTGGTCCGATAAGCCCATAAAGCATGAAAGAGTTTATCAGGCCATGAAATCTTATCTTTATCCACCATCTTTTGCAGTATATTTGAAAGAGTCTTGTTGAAGGATTCTATCGATCCATTGGCCGCTGAATGATACCGAGATGAATGATTGGATTTGATGTTGTATTTTTTATACAACTTGTTTACCTCAGATGAACAAAAGTTGGTTCCGTTGTCCGTCAATATGGTATGAGGGACACCAAATCTGGTAATGATGTTAGACTTGACGTAGCTAACAATTCTTTCAGAACTTACTTCTTTGAGAGGTATTTCCTCAACCCATTCTGAGAAGAAGTCAGTAGCAGTAATAATATACTTAAACTGCTTGGTGGTAGTTTAAGGGTAATGTCCAACAACATCCATTCCCCACATGGAAAATGGACACGAGTATTTAGTTGTATGAAGCCACTCTGGAGGTTGATGAATGAAGTTGGCATGTACTTGGAATGAATGAAATTTCTTTGTGAAATCAACACAATCTTGTATCATTGAAGGCCAAAAGTATCCAAGCCTTCGAATTTGATCAGACAATCTATGTCCAGACTAGTGGGCACCACAAACTCATGCATGCACTTCATTCATGAAATCCATTATCTCTTCACCATCAATGAATCTAAAGAGAACTCCATCAAAACCACACTGGTAGATAATTTTCTCTAGGTGATCTGGGCCATCATTAAGTGTAAAATTGACCATAAGTTGCCAGATTTGTTCTTTCTCAGATCTATCAGGTGGAAATGTTCAATTTTAAAGGTATTCTATGATATGTGTCATCCATCCTGTAGTATGACCATACAGTTTTGGAATTGGACTAATTTCATTGATCTCCTCTATTCTGGTTTGAACATAAGGTGAAATTGTACGATGGTGGGCAATACTGATGGTTGTTTTGTCCCGATTTGGATCTTCCAGAGTTGTGGCTATATTTGCCAGTGCATCAGCTTGAGCATTTTGTGATCGCGGGACATAAGAAATCGTTGGTTCCATAAGAAATTCCTCCATTAACTCTATGACGCAATCATACAAAGGGATTAATTCTTCTTTTCTTATAGAATATTCCCCATTGACTTGTTTGATTACCAGGTCTGAATCACCTTTCACCATTAAGTGACTCACTTGTGCTTGAAGTGCCAACTCCAAGCCTATGATGAGAGCATGGTATTCAGATTCATTATTTTTACTGCCTCCCAACAATGAGAAGGAATAGGGTAACACTACCTTTTCTGGAGAAATGAGCACAATTCCGAACCCAACTTTGTTGAATTTTGGATGTTCCATTTTCCTCCCTGTTGGACTTCTGGATGCACCATCAAAATACATCTCAAATACCTGAGGACTATCCTGAATAGAGAAGACTTCTTCATCAGGGAGTTCAATATCTGAAGATGAATCTTCTACCAAAGGGTGTTCAGCAAGGAAATCAGCTCAATCCTAGACATTTATTTCCTTTTGAGACACATACTATATGTTGAATTGCTGTGAAATAACTTCCTACCTTGCCAGACATCCTGTAAGCATTTGATGGGTAAGGATGAATTTCAGCGGGTTATTACGAGATACAAATTGGACCTCGTGATGTTGCAGGTAGTGTCCCAACTTATGAACAGCAAAGATTAATGCCAGGCAGCACTTATCAATACTTGAATACTGGGTTTCTGCTTCATGCATAGTCCGACTGAGATAATAGAGGTTGTTTTCATTCCCAGCATCATTCTTCTGAGCAAGAAAGGAACCCAATGATCACTTTAAGGATGTTATGTAGAGGCTAAGTGGTCTTACTTCAACAGGTGGCATAAGTACCGGTGGACTTAAGAGGTATTTCTTGATAATATCGAATGGTTATTTACATTCTATAGTCCACTAGTAAGTGACTCCCTTCTTCATCAATTTGGTGAAGGGTAAACTTTTTCCTTCCAAATTGGCGATGAAACGCAGAATATAGGATGAGTGTCCTTGAATTAATCTCAATTATTTCAAATTTCAAGGAGGTGAAATACCAAGGATTGACTTTTTCTTCTCAGGATCGACATCAATGCCATGATGGCGTACAACAATGCTGAGAAATCGCCCTGAGGTTACCCCAAAAGCACATTTTAAGGGGTTCATCTTTAAATTATGTTGTCGAAGATTGTGGAATATGGTTTCCAAATCAGCCAAGTGATTATAACGTTGTTTGGATTTGACCACCAAATCATCCACATAACATTCAACAAAATTCCCTAAAAAGGGTTTGAAGATACGATGCATGGGACACTGATATGTTGCACCTGCATTCTTTAGGCCAATGGGCATTACCCGATAGAAAAACACACACTGAGTGGGTCTAAATACCGTGGATTCCTCATCTTCTGGATCCATTAGGATTTGATTATATCCTGAATATCCATCCATGAAGGAAAGTGCTTCATAGCTAGTTGTTGCATCAATTAAGAGTTTTGTGATCAGAACTGGAAAATCATCCTTAGGACAATGTCGACTAAGATCTCTGAAATCAATTTAAACTCTAATTTTTCCATTCTTCTTTTTCACAGGGACAATAATAGCCAACCATTTGGGATATTGAACTTCTCTGATTAAGTTATCTTTGATAAGATTATCCACTTCAGCTTCAATTTTGGAAGCAAAAGTTGGGTTTGTAAATCTTGCAGCTTGCTTAAATCCTCGATGTTTTTCAGGAAAACCCAAGCGATGGGTAGCAACATCAGGATCATGACCTAGAATCTCTGTATAGTTCCAAGAAAATATGTCTCAATTTTTCCTTAAAAAGGAAATATAAATCTCTTGTTCTTCAAGATTCATGGTCGCACTCATTAAAGTTGGGCATGGATCTTCTTCTGTACCCAGATTTATTTCTCTGAGTTCATCCATGGTGGTAGAGATACCCTCTTCAAATGCTGGAGGATAATCTCTGAGATCTTCCTATTCTTCTTCAACATGTGTGACTTTTTCTGTTTATACTTGCATAGTAGATGATGAAGTAGAATTTACATGATTAAGAGAGATGTTAAAATGTGAACATCTTGAAGAAGAGGCTTCCATTTCTGACCCGACTGACGATGAACGGTCTTCCTTGAGTAATAAAGAGGAGATGATGGATTGAGAATCAACATCATCGTTCACCTCTGGTATTGCTATAACTTTTTTCTGGCATGGTTGGCGATGTATAGACTTGCCGGATTTCAGTAGATGAAATAAAGACATCTCTATATGAGCTTTCATCCCCTGCTAGATGAATCACCAATTTCTCCCATGCGGTCTGGCTTGATTGACGTAATTGACATTATGGATGTTTCCAAATGAGTATTTGGATTTCAGTCTATCCTATTAATATGACTGATAGAAAACAAATAATTTGTACTCACATGTGCAAATGGATTTACTAGAATATTTTCCAAATCATATGGAGCATTAACTTTGGTAATCTCCCTTGTAATAGATTTCTCGTTTCCAATCACGTGATATAATTCTGCCTCAATGTATTGAGACTCACATGTCTTGAATGGAGCCTTATCACCGTACAATGTCCCAAATTGACCATCAAAACAATATTTGATACATTGATGGTATGGTGAAGGGATATCTTCAAGTTGATGTTGTTAGGGTCTTCTAAGAAAGATGTTGTAGGCTAAGTCTTGATTAACAACCGTGAAATCTAAATTGGATAAAAGATCTCTAAACTAATTTCTGAGTGTAATCTTTCCCAGTGGTACATGTTCATTTTTATCATATCCTTGTAACATCATATTATAAGAAGTTATATTAGATTCTTTGAGGCCCAATCGACGAAGTGTACGAATAGGGATGAGGTTGACTCCTGAACCATTATCAATGAAAGCCCTTCGGATGTACACTCCATTGACCATGCTATACAAATGTATAATGTGTCAATGCATGAGTTCATCATCATCTTCATCTATGTAAGATATCACTGGATGGAAATCTTCAGGATTGTTCTCTACATGGTAGGCTTCAGCTGCAGCAACATCAGTTTCAGACTCCTGAGGACTTGACAATGCCTCGATGAGTGCCTCTCGAAGATCCTTTGATAAATTCAAGGCATCCAAAATTGATAAATTGGCCATTCATTGGGCCAGGTGTTTCAATACATCATACTTTTGGTCCAAAGGACTGTGTTTCCCATCCGAAACATGTGGTTTAGCAGGTGCCTTGGAAGTTGATGCTTTGGAAGTTGATGCATCTTGTATCAGGATAAGAGTTGGCAATATTCCAGGTTTTGGAAGATTAGACAGATTAGATCCATTTACTTGTTGATAGGATGAAGGTGAAACCCCCAACCGATCCTCTAGAATAACTTTTCCACGACTGAATTTTCTATTGGTGGAAGAACTCGATTGTTCTTATTGAGCTCGTTTAAGGGCTTTACCACGGGTTTCTGCCGCATAAAAAGTTCTATAAGGAGTAGAATTGGAATGGTGGCCTCTGAAAGATCCGCGTCTTCCTCTATATCCTGAGGCTCTGGAACACCCTCTGATTCTTCTATTTGATACAGGGAACCTCGGTTCATCGAGATCAAAACTGTGATTGCAATAAGGATCTGTTAAGTGAATCATATTAACAGAACCGAAGATCAGCTCTTCATCTGATGAAGACTCTGCCTGACTAGCCAATTTAGGCTGTGCCGTTTGGTGGGATGGTTCTCATGGCTCGAAGTAGATGGCATGAAATCTACCAGAGTTAAAGAAACTTTGTCTTTGACACAATTTCATCTTCCTCTAATTTCTTTTCTTTCTTTGAACTATGCCGCCCTTTTGAGGAATTGCCCTCTGAAGAGGATTTTGTTGTGGCATCCATAATAGAAGACATAATTGGTTTCTTAAATTGCGTTCACAAAATGGCATGAGTTTGATTGATCAATTTCCTAACCATCCAATCATCATATTTCTGTGCATTTTTGCTTTTTAATTCTTACCATTCTCCTTCTTCCTCTTGAAATGTAGTAGTAACACATGCTACCTAGGCTAAAGAGACTTTTAGTTTGACTTGTCCCGAGTCAACCATATTTTGTAGGAGGTCTTTGAAGACAAAACACTCCTAGATGGGATGACCCAGCATTTGATGAAAGGGGAAATAATTGGGACGGTCTCCATCTCCTTCCTTTTTTGGCCTTTTGGGCCTTGGAAACTGAACCAAATTATTTTCTAGAGCTGAAATGAAGTATCCAGATACTTGTTCATTTTGGAAAGTGTAAACTTTTCTCTTTAGATCCTCAAATTGTTTCCGTCTTTGATATATTTGATCATCTTGACGAAATGGCCTTTGTTCTTGATGCTCAATAATTGGATCCCTTCAGGAAGATGGAGTTTTTGAAGTAGAAGCAGGTACAAGTTCTTGCATAATCATAACTGTAGCAGTCTCTACTTTAACCATTATTTTTCCTTGAACAGATGGAATTACATGAGATTTAGCCTTAGTTTGTATAAGGGAATCTTCAATCTGTGGATTGATTTATGTAAGGTCTCGAAACCCTCCGGTGTATTTTAAAGGGATCAACAACATGTGTAATTCATCACGCAGATTTTCCACACAGATTGGAAATAGTTCCTCTTGAGTGAGTTCTAAGCTTAGGGAATATGTTAATCCCTTCCAGCGAGCAATGAAATCTGAGACTTTTTCATTCTCCCTTTGCCTACATTTTGTACGATCAAAAACTATTGTCTTTGGCAAAGATGAACTGAATTGAAGAAGAAATTGTTGATGGAGGTCTTCCCATCCGGTAACTGACCGGGATTGCAAACTTGTATACCAAACAAACGCTGGTCCTTGCAAGGTTCTCACGAAGCATCTGAGTTTAACTACTTCTTGTTGTACCAGTGTTCCCATCATAGGATCGCAACAAGACACGTAATGTGTCAAATAATGTTCAGAATCACCTGATCCATTGAAAATAGGGAATACAGGGTTCCCAAAACATGATGGGTGGAGGGATTGAATCTACCCATTCATGGTATGCTCTCTTTTCAGATTGAACCTGCACATGATTCCCTTCCATAGTATCTAACCGAGCTATTAATGACTGAATGGTAGTTATTAACTTTTGAGAAACATCCTGTTGAAATTGAACTTGGGCAGGTGCAATGACTCGAGCATGGACAGGTATGACAGCTGGTACTGCAACCGATGGTAGCACTGCCGATTATTGTTGCACTTGACCCATAGGATTAGACCTGTGAGGGTGTACTGATAAAGGAGGATATTCTTGATCCATCATAGTAGCCACAAAAAATTCCCTTGGTTAACTGGCTCCAGCACGTTTAGGAGGAAAACTACCCAGAAGTATTTCTGCATTCATCCTCCTCAATTCCTTCATTTCGTCCTCTTGTTGTGCAAATCTTTTCTCTAATTAGAGCTATTGGCCTTCTCCAGAGGAAGGGTATGTAACCTGATTCTTTCCTTTTCCCTTGTTTTCTCCCTTTCGAAGAGGGGTAAGTGGGTAACATGAAGGAACACCCAGATTCTTGGTAAACCTTTGACTTCGTATATGCACACCTTCTTCATTTGTGTTTGTGCGTACAACTTCTTGACCAGGAAACTCTTCATCTGATCCCTCTGAGTGAGCCTCATCCGGTGGATCAGCAACAATGGCATTGATGACATTAATTTATGCATAACACATTGCATCCCCTCTATCAGCATTTCTGTGATATTGTCTTCTTCAATTTCCCTTGTGAGACATTGCCTTTTATTGATTTGATCCTTCATGAAATTCCCGATGAACCGAAATTCGGAGGGAATCTCCTAATAATTTGGCTCTTCGTTCCTCCTTTGGATTCTTCCCCAATCGAGAGAAGACCAACTTTCATTGAGGATGGGATTGATGATTTAAAAAAGTCCCCAGTCTAGTGGACTGTGGCTGTTCCTGCCGCTCAACTCCTCGATTCTTATTTATTGATTCCGAGGGTTGGGTTAAAAGAGTCCCCAATCTGGCGAGCTGGGGTGGTTCTTGACATGCTATATTTAGGACTTTCTTGAAAGATCTCTTGCATTTGCAGACTTTAGTCCAGAAATTAGCTGGATGCATCAACATGTATCCACTTTTATTACCTGGCTCATATGAACGTTGGATGATTTCTGACATTTCTGTAACTTGATGATGTGTTTTCTCTAAACAAGAGGCCTATTCAATATTCTAGTTTGCTTGATGTAGGAGTAATTCAACAAATTGTTCTCTGTATACTTGGTATTGAGAAGAACTAGTTGAGGCATGTTCTTGAGAAAACCTTTGATTACAAACAAAGGCAGTTGACTGTGGCCGACCATGGGCAATAACATTGCATGAGACCATCTTCGGCGGGCTTTGCTGACTGGAGAGCACAGTAAAATGTAGTGATCCAGGAACACCCCATCTCCTGATATGAATAACAGATGGGGCATTGAAAATTAACTGGTGTAATCTTCTTAGTGCGCCAAGGCATGAATGCTGAAGGGATATCTGCTGCTTTTCAGCCTTCAGATATCAAGAGACTGAGAGAGATACCAAATCAATCTCACGTTGTAACCCTTATATTATCTTGACATGATTTTTATATTACTTATAAGATAATATTTTCTTTTTCAACTGACAAATAGTTTTACATATGTTTAGATGAATATCTTGAATACAATCTTCTGTCAACACTTTTGAAATGTCATACTGAGAGTCATCCAAAGGCCAAAACATGACTGACACTTCACCTTTTGCTAGTTGTTTTCTCATATTCATCACTTCCTCTTTATCATTCAATGAATATTCTTCTACCTGATTTGACTAGAGCTGGTGCTTCCTTGTTGATTCATCAGATTCAACAGGATTGGTATAGAATTCACTAATCAAACTAGAAGATGAATGACCCAGGGGTGGTTCAGAGAATGACCTACACCCCGGGCTATCTTCTGATCGAGAAAGTACTTCACCTGCTAGCGATGAAGCATCAGACATGACTGGTTTGGTATTTGAAAGTGCCTTAAGATAAGAAGTCTTTCTCGGCACTACATTTTCCACTGGATCATATTCCGGGCAATGTGCATCACTACTGAATAGAGGAATTTCATAGCTAAATTCATCATCATGGGGAGGACCACCATGGTGGGTTACAGGAAAAGATGATATCTCTTGCTCCTTGGTCTTCTGGCCACGCAGAGGGTTATTGTTGCTCTCATTTGAAGATGAAAATTCAAGATCGACTAAACTATCATGAAGCAAGCCTTTGGGAGGAAGTGTCTGTTGAAAACCTTTGGAATTAATGTTCCCACAATTAGGAAATGAGGGAGTAGAATCTTGGATTCCAACAGATAACTGTCTGAGGGCTTCAAGAACTCCAGCATCGAGCAAGGCCTTGTTACAGATTGTCTCTTTATTTCTTGACTATGATGGGTGGGTCTTCTTCTTAGAGGACTTCTTACTCGCCTTGGAAACCACTTTTTGACGAAAGTGGATACTCTGAGAAGGTGTATGCTCTTGTTCAGGAGAGATGACGAGGTTAGGCTGACGATCTCCACTCAAATTAGGTGTATGTGCCTAACTTGGTTGTTCGTATGATATGGGGGAGTACACCCCACAACCCTCTTGGATTGGAACAGACGTTTGTATCTGCTCTGGAGTGATATATTGATGAGTCACTCCACTTGTAGGGATAGATTTGAATTTCTTTCCCTGTGATGCTGCTGAAGCTATTATAATATCCTGGCAGGCATCCAGAATATGAGTCGGGAATTGATTCTACTCTTTCACCATTGAAAGAATGTTCTTGGTGACTTCAGCTGCCGGAATGGGGATATACATCCATTCAGTTCTTGGAGTATGTGTGTGTTCCTGATATTGTCCTCCTTTTTCTGTTAGTGAATCCGGACCGTACTCAAGTGTGGGGGTAGAGAATTGAGTCTACCTCCTGTTTGTCACCGAAAATTTCCGATTGACCTCTCCTTGTGCTACCAAACGAGACTATTGGTAGACTTGATCAATACTAGTAGGTGTATGTTCTTGCAGATTGCCCTCCGCCAAACGTGGTTGAAAAACTTCCATCAACACTGGAAGATGAGACTGCTGGCAGGATTGATGAGTGTAAGCAGGTGTATGTGCCTATTTACTAGTGGGAAACACATTGGGTAGGTAGACTCCATCATAGGTAGTCAGACGAGCCTGCTGACTAGCTAATGTTTCATAAATAGGTGTTTATTCCTGTCTATAGTACTCCACTGGAATTTCATGGTGGGATTGGTGTGCTGCTACCCAATGAGTCTGCTGGACAGCGGGATTAAAATGGACGGGTGTATGTGCCCGCTCATTTCTTGCCACCAAGTTCGGTTCATGGACTCCTCCTGAGATGGCAGAGATGAGAACCTGCTCACTGTTGACCGGATTTTGCCTCTGGCAGTTCGTCTTGCCTGCTCAGGTCCGAGGAACATGAGCTGAACGCATGTAGTTGATACCGTCGTCATGATGAGGGTGCACGATCGCACGAGTCTGGCGGCGATTGTTGATGGGAGTCCTCGGGAAGGACTCCTGTCTCCTTGAATTAAGTCCCTGAGGTACCTTCTCATTCACCTCCCAAGAATATGGGAGTGAATGGTGATTGTGTTCCAGGGATAATGACACGAAACGGTTGGAGACAGTGGTTTGACCACGTGCTTCTTAATCACTGGTTGTCATTGTCTGGACGCCCTGTGTGAGTTGTTTACTTGGAGGGCTTGTCGGGTAGCCTCCAGAGATGGAATGGTACCATGTTTACGGTACTCGTTAACCTCTGTATTTGATACCCAGTGTTAAAGATGCTGAGTAGGTGATATGGTCCTCAGAGTGGACGACGATCCACCAGGTGTAGAAGCAGGGCCATTTACGGCATCAATATTCACAGCGGAAGTATTCATGGGTGTGAACTTAAGAGAAGCAATTGCATAAGATCCTGGAAAATAGTGCATGTTTGATATAACAAACATAATCAATATAATTTCTGCCACTACATCTTTTTTATGGGAATATATGTTATTGATTGTCTTGTTGGCCCTCTCATTGAGTTTAAATAGTGTCCTAATAAATATGTAAAACATCACTTTAATATGGTTAAGGATTCACGTCGAGTTCACCATTTTTTGATTCCCACTGGAATTGGGGATGTCCTCATTGATTTGAGATTCAAACATTCCAAGTGGTTTCTAATGGGTTTGTTCATAGAACCGGAAACATCCAATGATTCCATATTTATTTGGACATACTTTCCAAAGGTAGGTGCTCATTAGTTGTGGATCTATGAGGCTTAAGAATTTGCATTGGTCGAGAGGATGGGAGGTCAACTCATCACACATTTTTTAGGGGAATTATTGTCTACTCTGGGACTCTCTTTATAGATTTAAGTTATGTTCGTGAATCCTAATTAAATTACCAATTATAAAATGATCTTTCCATTAGACCTGACAATCAATGATTGATATGTTGGAAATTTAGAGAATATTTTATATATATATGAGGTTCTTCATCGATGGAGAATCATCTGTATTTTTTAGAGATTATTATTCAATGATATCCTTTAATACATTATATAAAAGTATCTTGGTCATTGTGATGACCATACTGGTTTTAAAGCCACTATGTGGGGAACTTGAAGTTTATTTTCTTTCATAAAGACATAGATTATTTCAGATTTGGGATCACACCCATAGATGGGCTACATACATATCCTTGCTTAGAGAAGGAATCAGAACTCACATAGCTCGAGTAAGGGAGTATGATGTTTATGTATGATTGATGGATCAAAGAAAGATGTCATAATTACATTTACACTCTATGCTCACGTGAGTCATGATCGGTGTGAGAAACAAGAGGTATTGGTAAAACCAGACAATTGTGCCATAAAAGATGCAATCATAAGGAATAATGTGGGGCTTAAGTATGTATGACTGCACAAATATATAGAGATCAGGACTTATTTCAAAGAAGAAGTCCAGGAATAGGGTCCATAAAATTATATGTGCTTTTATGGATATTTGAATACTCATACTTGGGGCTTACTAATGAGAAGGATGCCCAAATTAGGAGGGGACTCATGATTGGGTTTCAGTCCTGAAAAGGAAACTCAAATCAAAATTAAATGAAGACATTTTAAGAGAAATTAAGACTGGGGTATACTCCTAAAAAGGAGGCCCTGGTTAAGAGAATTATGGTTGGGGCTTACTCCTAAGGAGGATGCCCAGAATTAAGGGAACTTGGACTAGGGCTGACTCTTGAAAAGGAGGCCCAGGTTAAGGGAAATTATGATTGGTGCTTAATCCTAAAAAGGAACCCTAGGTTAAGGGACTTGGGGATTACTCAAAGGAGGATTCCCATATTTGTGAACTTTGAGACTACGACTTACTCCTGAAAAGGAATCCCAAGTTAAAGGGATTATGATTGGGGCTTACTCATAAGGAGGATTCCCATTTTAATGAGAATTTGGACTGGGTCTTACTCCTAAAAATGATGCCCAGAGAGTATTCTCTCATATTTAAAGGATGAGGTTGATGAATGAACACTCTAACTTTAGTGATGTAAAGATGTTTAAATCACTAGGTTTTGAGAGATGTTCCACAGAATTCCTTTCAGATAAAGAATCCAATAAGGAAATCATGCCATAAATAGCCCGAGGGAGAGTTCTAAAGGCTTAATCTTAAGGAGGAGAAGTGGATAGGTGTAAGAGAAGTGAAATAGGAAAGAGAGGCACCCAAAAAGTGAGGGGCACGCAAATCCTGGTGGGCGCATAGGTACTTCATGGGAACGTGTGTTTTGGGAATGCAGGTATACCTACGCAGCACACGAAACTTGCACGCTTTTTAGCCCTTGGAGTAATACTTGGGAAAGACTTGGCTCAACCCCTTAGTGTTATCCTTAGGGGCTTTCCAGAAGATGGCGTGCAAGTTCTGATGAAGGAGTAGGGAGGCATGCAAGTGTGGCCACTTCCTTTAAGGGTTGGCCACTCAGGCGCACAAGTTTTGATGAGTTTCAACACATAGGCCTTCCTATCCCTCTTTAAATATTCCGTTCTAGGTAATAAATTACCATCGAAGTGTTCAGAAGCTTTGAAAAGAGAACAGGGCGCCAAGAGCTCAATTTTTGAGGTTCTGGAATTTTTTGTTTCCAAATGGGTCCCACATGGGTATTTATAGGATAGAGAGACCCTGGGTGTATTTTCAAATAGGGCGCGCAAGTCACCTGCACACCCATTAGGCGGCGCACAAGTGTACTTGCACGACCATGAGGGAACTTGCGCGACCCAAGTTCATTTAATTCTTGGTTCATTCCTTTGTCATTTTTCGATGTTTCTTGAAAGGATGAATCAATTTGGGTTCAAGGTATTTCCCTTTTCATTTGTTTAGACTCTATGACGAAAAAGAGCATCAACAGTGGATTTTGGGAAATCGTTCATGAATGATAATCTATGGTCATCAGTGAAAAGTTAAAAAAGAGTGGGACCCAGTATAAATTATATAGGGGACCAATTATGTGGAATGCATAAATATTATGTGGTCCAAAATTCATTGGTGAAATAAACACCATTTACTGTTGATTAAACCTCTTTCTGATAGGGCGGATTTTTTGAGGCTTGGAAAATTGATGGATTATATCTAATGGGAGATCAAAATGAAATATAATGAAGGAAATATTTCCATGAGTAAATTTTCACTTCATAATGTTTACTCATCATTCAGGAATTTTTAATATCATCAATGAAGAAATGTGTATGTTCATGAACATCCCTATATTCCACACATGAGAAATGGTTTGTAGACTAAAATTGTACACCAAATGAGTTGGAGAATGAATGTAACACTATGGTCACTTTCTGAGCCACTGGGTGTTGGAAAATAGAGGTGGAGGCCCCACACGAACTAATATTTACATTGTGGGATCTAGGATTTCATTTATGATAATTTTAATTCCAATGTTGTCCCTTAACATGTGATGGTTGATCATATCCAATATAGTCACCTATTTTGGGTTCCTATTTTTCGAATCCATTAAAAATAAATACCCAACAGTTCCATTTTTATAAGGGATAAAAAATGAATATCTTCCAACCAAAAAGAGGTAATTTTTCCCATTTTGGATAGTCCATTTTTAGCACTATGATTTATTGAAATATTTTTTTTAAAATAAATTTAATCTTTTAATGTTTTTTCATTACATGCACAACCATGTTTAGCAGGTTTTGCATACACCACAGATTTTAGCTTGAGTTACACACAACACTAAGTTGATCATTTATTACACATAACCACTAGTTTATCTTTCATTATACATAATAGTGAGTTTATCTTTCATTATATAAAATACCATGTTTATATAGTGTTACACACAACAATAGGTTTAAATGAAACATAACATGCTATTAAAATATTATTATGATAGTTATCACATAATCATTGGAATGAAAGTTATAAATAAATTTAACTAATGTATGGAAATATATCCTTTACCCATTTATATAAAATGAATTATTCAGGGGCTAATTAAAAAAAAATAGAATCAAAATTATATGAATATAATGAAATCGATTTTTTTGAACATTTATTTTTATGAAAACAATTAATTTATACATAAAAAATTTAAACAACAATCTTTTTGTGAATGATTTTAATTAAATGTATAAATTATATATTCAATAAACTCATACAAAATAATATTATGCGTTTCATAGAGCTAGATATGAATATATCAAATATTAAAGAAAAAAATATATTTTTCTAAAAAGCAACTTCTCCTCCCTTTTGATAAATTATTTCAAAACTATTTTTCCATCATTTCAACATATAATTGTAAAATATGATTTATTTTTAATAACCCCTTTAAATTTAACTTATGTTTTATTTTTTATAATTTTATGAAAACAATAATTATTTGTTGAATAGTGAAAAATATTAAAACTTAATTGAAAATTTCAATTTCATTTAAATTATTTATGAAGTTAGATTATATTTTAATTTGTTTATTATATTAAATTTCTCCAAATTATAAAAAACATAATCCAATTTATGTCATTTTTGTAAATTGAATATTGAATTTTGATATAAAAACCTTGCATATATTTGAAAATTTTCCCTTTATAAACCTAATTTTCACCATGTGTGCAGGATTAATTTTAAATTAAATTGTTCCAATTCTAAAAATGAAATTTTTAAATATTTATTTCATATTTGGAATCATAATATTTAATATGATATAATATTTTCAACATAATTTTTAACCAAAATGAATAGTGAAATTTTAAAAATTAATTATAATAGTTAAGGTAAAGAGTGTGTTTAGCAGGGATTATACTAATAAGACAATGGTTAAAATGACTATAAAGCTTTTAAAATTCATATCTTTTTGACATATTTCAATATTATACTAAATTTTGAATCTATGGACATTTGAAATCTTTTTTTTAGTTAATTTCATTTTCATTTTGGATTATTTGGGGATATTTTGAACTAGTTTCCATGTAGGTTCTTTTCCCCCAACATATAAATGGCCACCACCACCCCCACCACTTTACACCATTGAAGAAATAATGTTTAGGCATCCCCTACCAAAAATAAATCCTCAAAACCCTATCCATGTTCTAGATATTTGGGTCTCCTAAAATACCGACACTAGGGTCCTTAAGAAGAGAACTAAAGGAGGTTCTTCTAAGAAAAGGTATTTTTCTTCACTGTGATTCTTACTTTTCTTTATTCTTTTCCACATCGATAATTATTTCTTAAATATTATAATATAAAAAACCATTATATAATATTTTCTTATAAATGATTATTTTAATTTAATAACAAAAAACCATCTCCACTTCCATCACATGGGTTACGAAATCATCATTTGTGTATACGGTGGTCTACCTCCTCCTGAACTTGTGTCATTTATTTTTACATCACAAAATCACAAGGCTCGATATAATGATGAATTTATTTTTTTCATCTGATATTAAGGAAATATATTAAAATTATGTAATTACTATTTCACATATACCTTCACACTATTTATTTTTTGGGAATACGATAATGTCGCTTGTGTGTACGAAAAAATACCTGTAACATCCTATTACGTTTTCAGGTACATTTGATGTCTCTAAGTGCCTCTGTTTTGGAGTTGTGACTTGGGGGTGCGTTTGGGTGGACTTTTAGCAAAAACAAAAAAAAGGCAGTGGCTTGTGCACGGTTTGCGCACGGTTTTATAAACTGTGCGATCAAACCCTGCCAACCTAGAAGCAATGGAAATTGGGGTACAGACGGTGTGGGAACGATTTGGTAAACCGTGTGACTAAACCATGCAGACCAGTAGCCCTGGACAGTGTGATCCGTGCGGTGTGCGCACGGTTTGACAAACCGTGGGGGCACTTAAAGTTAGATCCTTAAATTTAGGATCTCGGCCGTTTTGCCTCTAAGTGCTTCGTTTCTTCCTCCTATGCAGCCCTAACTTAGGATTGTCTTATCCCAAAGTCAGATAAAGTTCTCCCTTTGTTTTGTAGGTGATCCAACGGCTCCTCATGGTGAATCAAAGATGGATTCTCAAGGTATGTGATCGTTCTTCTTATTTCTTGAACGGTTTCATAGATCTACTTAGATCTACTTCACTTCATTCCTTGATTTCTTAGATCTACACCCATTATGGATAGATCTAAGTGTGTAAATGACAAAATGATGATTTTTGGTCTTGGTCTTGCTAGGGGAAGGGATCTAGGATGGGTTTTTGGAGAATCAACCGGGATTCTGGAGTGTTCTTCAACCATTGTGGTTTTGGTCAAAACCTTCGAGGTAGGTGGTTCCGTCACGACTTGCCAAATATATTATCATTGTATTTGCTTGATTTATTTCAATTGATGAAATAAATTCAATTGCTCGAGTTTCATTCAATTAAATTGATAAAAACTAGATTCCATTGAATTGAGATGTTTGAAATGGTTTTGGCATAGGAATTTGGGAAAAACCCCAATTCTATTGAATCAGGTGTGTTTATGGAAAATTGGTCAATTTAAATTGTTTAATTTAAATTGTGAATGTGATGGAAATGTTTTTCAATTAAATTGTTGAATTTAATTGTGGAAAATAAATGTGTAATGATGGAATTGGTTTTGAATGGATTTCAAACGTATGAAAATCGCTTAAAATGATTTGATAGAAACCCATTGGTTTTATCTTTTGAAAAAGGCATGTTTTGAATAAAACCTGTTTTTGTTTTAAATGGAATGAGATTGGAACTTTTGAAAAGGAATAATGGAATTGATCGAATTTTAAGCATTCTTAAAATAGTTCACCCATCATGTAGGAGCGCATGCAATCCTTAGATAGTTAGTGAGGTATTTGGATACACTCTATGATACGACAATGTTCTAAAACATACTTGAGGCGGGTCACATCCCTGATGGGTTGGTTACGAGTCTCCTTTGACCAGTGTCATAGGGACATGTGTATACACATCTTGCTGAGTTCACATAGAGAGTGTGGAATCCTATAACTGGTTAATATTATCGTATCTTTTGGCAGATGACCATGTTGCTCACCTGAATATTTATATTTGTGATATAAATGTATGCCAATTCTTTTGAAATGTTTTACAAGCCTTCTGAATTTATAAATTGTTTTATATAAATGTTTTATTTAAGACATTGTTTTAGAAATATTCAATCGTTTTTAAAGTCTTCGTTTAATGTATTTATTTCCATTATTCGAAAATGAATTGCATGATTTGTCAAAATATGATTTTGAAATATCAAAACATGTTTATTTGAAAATTGAAAGCTTTTCTTTGGATATTCTGTATTTGGAATATTTTGTGGTATATTTGGTGGTATCCTTCTGGGATTAGGCTCACACCCAACTTTCTGCTTCGGGTGTTTATAGACTTTCTTCTTCCATGATCGAGCAAAGGGAAGGGACCTTTAGAGGTGGTTCTAGCTACTGATCATTGGACATGGTGAGTTGTGTCCTTATGGACCTTGGGAATGTTTTCCCTTTATGGTACTTGGGTTGTAGTACTTTGGCCTTTTGTGCCTGTTTGTTTTCTAGTAAATTACTCCCAGTGGAGTTTTATTTTATTATGCATATTGTTATGTTTTACTCTTGCTTCCGCATTCTTTTGGAAAAATCGTTCCCACTTGTATATTGTACAATGCCAAGTGCTAGTCGTCGTCCCGTAGGGATCAGGAACGCCCTTCGTGTTATGTCAGGACCAGCTCAGTTATCAGGTTACCAGGGTACCCAGGTTGGTTCGTGACAAATTGGTATCAGAGGGAGGGTAAGCGTCTTGCATTCATGACAGTATGCATTTGAGTTTTTTTGTCGGGACATAGGAGGTAGTTGTGATTGAGTGTCTTGTCAGCTCTAACTGCAATGAACCTTAAGTCACCAGGGTTAGTTAGGGAAATATGACTTGTGTATTAGTTCTAGTATTTTCCCTGTTTTGATCTGGTTAGAGTGGAATCCAAATCTTGATTATTCCTTCTTTTAAGAGAAGTTTTAATTGTTACTCATTTGGTGCCTTAATATCTGTCTTTTCTGGTGGTGTATAGCATCATGAATCTGAAAAAATGTGGGAATCAGATCCAAAAATAAGCTACTGCTGAACCTCAGCAAGTAAAACCTATTGTGGATCCGAGTCCGGTTGAGGTGATCGTTCGCACTGTCAAAGCTCTAGGACAGGCCCCGCCTCCAGTCCATGTTCAGACTCCAACATTAGATCCTCAAAGTGATATTCTCTGAAGTTTTTCTCAAGAGTTTCTATGATAGAAGCCACCAGTCTTCAAAGGATCCACTAATCCTCAACATGCTGAGGAATAATTGAGTAATATTGAACGTCTGTTTGGGTTCTTGGAGACACCTGATGCAATCTAGGTGAAGTGTTCTAGCTTTATACTGGAGGGACCAAGTAGCAGATGTTGGTACATGATTGTGATGGCAGGGAAACATGAGGCTTGGAGTGGAAAGACTTTAGGGTTCTTTTTACTGATTAGTATTATCCAGAATAAATGGTGTTGGCCTAGGCTGTGGAGTTTTTCAAGCGTGAGCAGGCCAACAAAACCGTGACTGAGTACTCAAATCTCTTTTCTGAGTTAGTACAGTTTTCTCCTGAAATTGTATCAAATGAGAGGATGAATATTCGACGATTTGATATGGGGATTTGATCAGATATTTGTTCTCAAGTTTTCATATTGAAGTTTCCCACTTATGCCGATGTGTTGGATATGGTGATGATGGTTGAGATGGACCTGACAGGAAAGTCATGGTTGAAGGGAGTTTCCTTTCCTTCTTGTGACAGTGTTGGTCCCTTTAATGGGAAACAGAAGCACGACGTCTCATATGGTCGTTCTCGACATCAGGGTCATTCTAGACCTCCAGTAGAACAAGGAGGGGCTTCTTTGACTTGCTATCAGTGTGGAAATATGGGGCATTCTAAGTGGGTTTGCACTGAGGCACCCAAGAACTGTAGCTCATACGGATGTTTGGGGCCCTTACAGAGATTCTTCCATCACTTCCCTACTCCACATAGTGGAACATGATCATTATCACCTCTGGAAACTGCAGGGCAATCAAATTATTCACATGAAAAAAGTTTCCACCCAAAAGCATCCATAATGAATCTTCTTCACGTAGTGGAAGAGTCGCCTAAGGTAGCTGATGGTGGTCCTGCGACTGTGAGAGGTACTATCACTATAGCTTCATCCTTAGTGATAGCACTTTTCAATACTGGTGCATCTCACTCTTTTATTACAACCCATTTTGTTAATATGCTTAATCTACCCATGGAACTTTTATCTTGTGCGATGGATATTACTAAACCTCTAGGTATGGTGAGAGAGAAGGGTCTCTGTAGTCTTTCTTATGTCTTATTTATATCAGATGTCGAGATTTTTTTGGGAATTTTTGGTTCTCTGCATGAAATCCTTTGATGTGATATTTGGGATGTATTGGATCATCGCCAATAATGCCCGGATTGATTTTTATCTTCGACGATTCTACCTTACTACACCTAGTGGTGTTCCTATTGTTTTTCAAGAATAATGGGACCCAAGGTCTAGCAGAGTAAGAACTTATTATCCAAGGTTGGGGAAAATTATATCAGTGATTTCTTTTGATCTAGAGAATGATCCAAAGAGTGGTGATCTTCCTCCAGTCATCGTTGAGTTTCCGTACATGTTTCCTTCTGACTTCTCTAGTGTGCCACCGGTAAGGGAGATCGATTTTTCAATTGATTTAATACCTGGTACTCAACTGGTTTCTATCCCTTACTACCTAATGGCTCTAGCCAAATTAAAAGAACTGAAGTTTCAGTTGGAAGAACTTCTTGAGAATGGTTTTTTCTCCCGAGTGTGTCACCTTAGGTAGCACAAGTTCTCTTCGCCACAAAGGCTGATGTTTCTCTACACTTATGTATTGATTATCGAAAGATCAATCGAGTTACGATAAAAAAAATATATATGACCTCGAATTGATGACTTGTTTGATCAATTGAAAGGGGTGAAGTGGTTTTTAAATATTGATCTTCAATCTGGTTACCATCAGTTGAGGATAAAAGAATCTAACATTCATAAGACCGCTTTTCGAAGTAGGTATGGCCATTATGAGTATATTTTCATTCCCTTAGGCATAACAAATGCTTCTGCAGTTTTCATGGCCTTGATGAACAATGTTTTCCATGAGTATCTGGATACATTTGTGGTAGTATTTTTGGATTAAATCCTAGTATACTCCATGTCTGAGGAGGATCATGTGCATCATCTAAGAACAGTTCTGGGTCTTCTAAGGAATCACCGACATTATGGAAAGATTTTAAACTGTGATTTCTGGATTCGGGAAGTAATGTTCTTGGGACATGTCATATCAGAACAAAGAATATTATTTGATCCCAAGAAGGTGAAGGCTTTTATGACATGGGAACAACGACGAAATGTTTTCGAGATTCAGAGCTTCTTGGGCCTAGCAGGATATTATCGCCATTTTGTTAAAGACTTCTCAAAGATAGCTTCTCCAATGACTGCTCTGACGTGGAAGGGAGTGAAATTTTCCTGGAATGATAAGTGTCAGAGTTATTTTGTTGAGCTAAAGCATCTTTTGACTACTACACTGGTGTTAACTCCTCCTTAGGCTGGGATAGGTTATGTGGTCTTCTGTGATTCATCGGGTTCAGGTTTGCGTTGTGTACTTATGAAGGGTGATCATGTTGTTTCCTATGGGTCTCGTCAACTTATGCCTCATGAGATGAATTATCCTACCGATGACCTTGAACTTGCAGCTGTAATTCACGCACTTATGTGTTGGAGACATTACCTTTATCGAGAAAGGTTTACTGTGTTTTCAGAACACAAGAGCTTGAGTTATATCCTCTCTCAAAAAGATTTTAATCTCCACCAAAGGCGTTGGGTGGAGTACCTGCAATCTTTCGTCATTGACATTGCCTATACCCTGGGGAAAAGGGAATGTAGTTGAAGATGTGTTAAGAAAGAAACATCCATCATAGGCTGTGAAAGAATCTTCAGAAGAGTGGAGTTTGATGGATCTTTTTATTAGTTGAATATTAGAGTTCATTGGAAGGGGAATGAAGTTTCTTTAGCCTGTGTCCAGTTGACATCTACTCTTCATGAGTTAATTATTTAGGAAAAACAACTAGATGATGAATTCCATAGAATTATGGAGTCTCTTTATGGTGGGGAGACCGACACCCAGTGGTCGTTCTCTAAAGAGGGTGTTTTGTGTTATCAAAATCATTACGTTGTGTCGTTATTGTCAAGGAAGGATGTGATGAGGGATTTCCATAACCCTCAATGGGTTGTGCACTCGGGGACCACAAAGATGTTCTATGATATGCGGCAACAATTCTGGTGGCTAGGTATGAGACGAGACATTCCTGAGTTTGTATCTCATTGATATACATGCCAACAGGTGAAATCCGAGCACCAGAAACCTTCGGGTTTGCTTCAACCACTTCTAATCCCTACATGGAAGTGGGATGAAATCTCTATGTAATTTGTTTTGGGGTTACCTCAATCCTAGAGGAAGAAGAATTCTATATGGGTTTTGATTGAAAGGCTGACCAAGTCGGCTTACTTAATACCTATTTGAGATACAACCAAAGTTGAGGAGTTGGAAAATATATATGTGAAAGAAGTTTTTCGTTTGCACGGAGTTCTATCTTCTATAGTCGCTGATAGGTATCCTCGGTTTAGTTATCTTTATTGGAGAGGCCTTCAGGAGGCACTCGGATCTCATGTCCGTTTGAGCATGAACTACCATCCACAGTCAGATGGCCAGACAGATAGAGCTATTCAGATCCTTGAAGACATGCTCCGCTCTTGTCTCCTCGACTTTGGTGGATCTTGGGATTATCATCTGGGGTTAGATGAGTTTTATTATAACAACAGCTATCAATGTGTGATTAAAATGTCTCCTTTTGAGACATTGTATGGCCATCCATGTAAATCTACCTTATGTTGGTCAGAGATTGGTGAATGTTCATTGGTACGATAGAGTTTGGACCAAGAGATGACTGCTAAGATCCAGTTGAATCGTCAGATAATGTTGACAGAACAAATTTTGTACAAATATTATGTTGATCATCACTGTAATCCTTTAGAGTTCTCAGTTCGTGACCTGGTGTTCTTGAATGTTTCACCCTGATTGGTTCATCGACGGCATTGGAGGCAAGGGAAGCTTGCTCCTTGTTTTTTGGGACCTTTAGAGGTTGTTGGTCTTATGGGAAAAGTTTCTTACCATCTAGCTCTACCACCACAGATAACGTTGATACATAACGTGTTCCATGTATCACAGCTACCAAAGTATCTCTCTGATCCATCTCATTTTGTGAGATGGATTGATCATGATATTGAACCAGATTTATCTGTGACTGAACGACCAGTCGTGATTGTTGATTCTGAGACCAAGGTACTTCGTGGGAGAATGATAACTCTGGTCCGTAAACTTTGGCATCATGGTTCAGATTTTTATGAGACGTGGGAAAGGGAGTTACTAATGATAGAGAAGTGTCCTCATCTTTTTGACGTGGAGGTTTCTTCATAGGATTTCTGAGGACAGAAAGGTCTTATGGTGGGGAGGTTGTAACATCCCATTACGTTTTCAGGTACTTTTGATGTCTCTAACTGCGTTTGTTTTGGAGTAGTGACTTGGGGTGCGTTTGGGTGGACTTTTAGCAGAAACAAAAAAGGCAGTGGCTTGTGCACGGTTTCCGCACGATTTGATAAACCATGCGATCAAACCATGCCAACCAATCAGCACTGGATTGTGGGGTACACACGGTGTGCTCACGGTTTGGTAAACAGTGCGACTAAACCGTACAGTCCGGCAACCCTAGATAGTGATATCCACACTGTGTGCGCACGGTTTAACAAACCGGGCGGACAAACCGTGCGGCCACTTAACGTTAAATCCTTAAATTTTGGATCTCGTTTGTTTTGCCTCTAAGAGCTTCTTTTCTTCCTCCTATGCGGCCCTAACTCGGGATTTTCTGCTCATAAGGCCAGAGAAGGTTCTCCCTTTATTCCGGAGGCGATCCAAAGGCTCCACTTGGTGAATCTAAGAGGGATTCTCAAGGTATGTGATCGTTCTTCTTCTTTCTAGATCGGTTTCTTAGATCTACTTAGATCTACATCCCCTCTTCCCTTGATTTCATAGATCTAGGCCCGTATTGGATAGATATAAATGTGTAAATTCCAAAACGATGAGTTTTGGTCTTGGTATATCTAGGGGAAGGGATCTAGGATGAGTTTTTGGAGAATCAACAAGGATTTTTGATTGTTCTTCAACCATTTTGGTTTTGGTCAAAACCTTCGAGGTAGGTGGTTCTATCACGACATGCCAAATTGATTATCATTGTATTTTCTTGATTTATATCAATTGTTGATTTAAATTCAATAGCTCAAGTTTCTTTTAATTAAATTGATAAAAACTAGATTCCATTGAATTGAGATGTTTGAAATGGTTTTGGCATAGTAATTTGGGTAAAACCCCAATTCCATTGAATTTGGTGTGTTTATGGAAAATTGGTCAATTTAAATTTTTTAATTTAAATTTTGAATTTGATGGAAAGGTTTTTCAATTAAATTGTTGAATTTTATTGTGGAAAAGAAATGTGTAATGATGTAATTGGTTTTGAATGGATTTCAAACTTATGAAAATGGCTTTAAATGATTGGATTGAAACCCATTGGTTTTATCTTGTGAAAAAGGCATGTTTTGAATAAAACCTGTTTTGGTTTTAAATGGAATGAGATTAGAACTTTTAAAATGGAAGAATGGGATTGATCATATTTTAAGACTTCCTAAAATAGTTCTCCCATCATGTAGGAGTGCATGAAATCCTTACATAGTTAGTGAGTTATTTGGATACACTCTACAATACGACAACGTTCTAAAACATACTTGTGGAGGGTCACATCGCTAATGGGTTGGTGATGAGTCTCCTTTGGCCAGTTTCATAGGGACATTTTTATACACATCTTGCTAAGTTCACATAGAGACTGTGGAATCCTATAAATGGTTAATACTATCATATCTTTTGGCAGATGACCATGTTGCTCGCCGGAATATTTATATTTGTGATATAAATTTGTGCCAAAGCTTCTGAACTGTTTTACATGCCTACTGAATTTATATAAACTATTTAATATTAATGTTTTATTTAAGCCATTTTTTTTAAAATATTCTATCATTTTGTAAAGTCTTCGTTTAAAGTATTTATTTCCATTATTCGAAAATGAATAGCATGATTTGTCGAAATATGCTTTTGAAATTGCCAAACCTGTTAATTTGAAAATTGAAATATTTTCTTTGGATATTTTGTATTTGGAATATGTTATGGAATCCTTGGTGGTATCCTACTAGGCTTAGGATCACACCCTACTTTTGCCTTTAGTTGTTTCTAGACATTCTACTTCCAGGATCGAGCAAATGGAAGGGACCTTTTGGAGGTGGTTCTAGCTGCTGATCATTGGACTTGGTGAGTTGTGTCCTTAGGGACCTTGGGACTGTTTTCCCTTTATGGTACTTGGGTTTTAGTACTTTGGCCTTTTTTGCCTCTTTGATTTCTGGTACATTACCCCAAGTGGAGTTTTCTTTTATTATGCACACTGTTTTGTTTTACTCTTTCTTTCGCATACTTGTGGAAAAATCATTCCCACTTGTATGTTGTATGATGTCGGGTGCTATTCGCCGACCCGTGGAGATCGGGAGTGCCCTTCTAGTTATGTCAAGACCAGCTCAGTTGTCAGGTTACCAGGGTACCTGGGCTGGTTCGTGACACTACCGCCTCACAAGGTGATGTGATTCATTTACACATCACATGGAAGGTATTAATGAAGATTTTAATGAGAATATGTGATATATAGGACCTAAAAATTACTATATAATGATAATATATAATTTATATTTCTTTATTTCAACACAAGAAGAAAATGGAATTAAAAATCAAGTGTACATATGAATTACCCTTTATATGAATGGTGTATTTCATTTTCTGTTTCTAAATTTTATAGAACAATCTAAAAATATATCGTTAATATATATGAAATTTACATCATTGTTGAAATTATATATATTATGAAATCATGATGAAATTATGATGTTAAAACATAACATTTCAGAAAACCAATGACAATCAAAGTAGTTATTATATGGAACACAATTTTATCCTAGAATTTCTAATAAACAATTCATAAAATATCATAAGAAAATAATGTATGGTATGATATACATATACATATAGATAGATATATAATTCTATAATATATGTATAACAAACTTCTATTTATTATACATGACATCTGAATGTGTGTGAAGGAAGTCAATACATAATGTAATAGATTTCAATCTCTCTATTATTTATGGGAGACAGATGAAAATTTCCCATTAGTTTATTATAGGTAGTGTATATAATTCCCCTTTACATGTTCTATCATTAATACCACCATTTAAATAGTATTTACTAATTCATTTGATTTTATACTTTATTGAGTATTATGATTGATAAGATTACTAATGTTGTATGTGATTTCTGTCTCACATTTATTTTATATGAGACAAATTCTATAATCACCACAAGATTATTTTATGTGGTGTACATACTACCTAGGAATGTATTTTATTATTAGTTTTTACATATCCATTTTTGGATATCGCTTTTATGGGGCTTATGATTCAATGTTACTAATGTGGTAAAACTTTTTTGTTATAACCACATCATTTACTATGACTATTTATGATTATATTTCTGATGATAAAATTTTAAAATTAATCTCTCAAGAAAAAAATGAATTTTCATATCCTTTGTTTGTTCATTATATTAATAGTTCAATTTTTAAACACTTTGGTACTTAAAATAAGAAAGGAATAATTTTTAAGAAAATCCGCCATTATTTCTCTCTTGAATTGAAAATCTGTTTTCTCCCTAAACCATGTATTCTAAAAATGTTTTAAAAAATTAATATTTCCATATGAATTTGAAAATAAAATTTGAAAAATATTTAAGTTTTTATAAATTGTTTTGAGAGGAATATTTTTGTCATTTTCAAAACAATGCAAGTTAGTCTTTTACCAAAAATTTGAATGGAATATTTGTTTTAATGTGTATAACATGAACAAAACATCCCTTCGTTGTAACCATTAATTAATTTGAAGATTTTTTTATGTTTCCAAAACTATTTCCAAAATTTATTTGATTCAAAAATAATTTTTTAAATAAGAAAATATATTTTACTTAAGAAATGTTTTAAGTGATTTTTAAAATCATCCATTAAATGTTCTCAAAGATATTTTCAAATTCATGTATTTGAAAAATGTTTTATGTTTCAATTTTTTTTCAAAGGGTAATGGTTATTTTAATCATGGAATATTTAATATTCTTTTAAAATATTCCATGTTCAATTTTGAATGATGTTTTCAAATAAAAATATTTCAAAAAATATATAGTTTTTCGTTTTGAAATGTTATTTTATATGAAATGTTATCATCCTATAGAAACATTCCATGTAAATTATCTTTAAGAAAAATTATATATAAAAGATGAAATCCTTTTATATCACTTTTATTTATTGGGGATATGAACCAAGGATTTCATTCATATTATTTCTATGAATGTTTTATTTTTATGATGGAATTAGGTTTATGAAACTGGTTTCTCTTCAATATGATATACTGTGATAAAATTCTTATGAAAGTTGATTATTTTTCTATGGGTCATGTAAGTAATAAATGATGAAATTATTATGAATTTTTTTTATTTTCAAAAGATATGATACACTAAAATGTTTAGAAAGACCATTATATTTCATTGGGTATGATATGATGAAGGTTTTATGATATTTTATGACATTCATAATTTTTTGGGAAGGACCAATATATTCCTCCAATATATTCGGTGAAGCTTTATATCCACTAATATAACATTTGGAAATAAGCCAATGGTCTTAATAAACTATGGTAAATAGGTGTATCCTTATCTGATAAGGGAAAAATTTCTATCTGGATCCACTTTGGATAACAAGAGTCTCACCATCTGTTATAGGAAACAAGTGTGTCCTGATCCACTATGGGAAACAGGTGTATCCTGATCCATTATAGGAAAAACAATGTGTTTCGACACTCTTATGACATGATCCTATGCCTCTTCATGGTTTTTTTATGTTTTATCCTTCTTACATGTCATGTTTTCCGAAATGAGATCTATTTATAACATGACTACTATTTATGATCCATGATAGGTTGTGAATGAATGTAAAAAGTTATATTAATTATCACATAATGTTATTCATATCTCATTCATTCATATGATCATAAATTGTTATATCACTTTTTACCTTTAATGAGAATATGAGCTCGAAATTTTTTATGTTTCCTTCCCCATGTTATGTAGAAATGTTTTTATGTTGAGGTAATAAATGGGACGATATTTTTGGGAGATATTAAATATCTTCAATGAATTGAGAATATTTTTTCCATGTTTCTAAATGTACTAAATTATTATGGTCCCTATGTATATGCTTGTTTAATGTAATGAATATTCATATAAAAGGATTTAATATCGATGTATGAGAAGAATAAAATAAATAGTATTTTTAACCTTTTGAAACTAGGATGAGAAATATTTAGTGAGATCCCTAGATATATTTTAGGGATATTTGTACAGATAAGTCCAATGATGATTCAATGTATTAGAAATTTTCCTGGAGTTCTATTAAAAGATATATCATGTTATTTAAAATAAATAAAATCCCTTTTGGGAGAATAAATGTTGATGTAACTATGGAAGAGAGGTCTCTAGGGGTAATAAAATTTATGATTAATCATTAATCTAAACTCGATTATCAACTCGTAACTAGAAATGGGCCTTACATCCCACCCAGTTTGACACTATTTTGGTATATGATTTGTAAATTCACAAACTCTTTATGAACCATCATGAGTATTTTAAATAATGACCATTAATGACCTAGTATAATAAAAACGTGTCATAAATATAGTGTCCTGATTTAGATATCATATAAGTAATTTTTCATGATTATATAGTCATCCCACTATGAATATAGTTGTTCACACCATGATTTTTGGTTTATTAAGAAACTATAATAATAAGGATTACTATTAACACTGAATCTGATAAAAAATTTGGTGACTATGAGAATCCAAATTAGATAATAACTACAGTCAAATATATTATGATTATTCATAATCAAATATCATGATTTTTTATTAACAACTTACACTTTAACCAACTCTCAACCTCACAAAATAAGATACAGATAGATTTTTTTGAGTGTTCGGGTTGCGGATACCATAGAAGAATGATGATTAAGTTTCCTATATGTCAATAATGTGGGAAGAATCATTACTGAAAATGTATCAAAGGAATGATAAACTATTTTGAGTGTGGAAAAGAAGGGAACAAAACTTATTATAGTAGATGAAAAATGTAACATTTTTGCTACTGCAATGGATTGGAATAATGGTCTCCCTAAGATACCATATATGGTTGAATGATTTTATTTTTTTAATGTATTGGCATTATTAAAATTGATTTTTTCATGTGGAAATATCATGAAGAGATTCATTAAGGTTGTAATAGTAGTGGTTTTTTTGTGAATGTGAAGAGATTATGAATGATATATTAATGAAAATAGGTATTAAGGAAGTAGATGATAATCCTTGTTAATTTTTTGAGAAGGATGATATATAATTATAGTATTATCGTCGGAAAATTCAATGAATATTAAATATATAATGGATTTTTAGTAAAATATTGTCATCATTTATTTTAATTTTTTTAATTGTACTAATGGAATTGTAATGTAATTTAATGCAAAGATGATATTTGGAGTAAAGAAATATATCCTGTAATATGTTCCAGATGTTGAGATAATGATATTTGGATAAAGAGATATTGGATAGGAATTACTAAATTAGATAGTATTGGTAACCCTATAAATGATTAATGGTCTATTTAAAAAGTTATTTATGAAATAACTGATGGATTTTAGAAATTTTTTGGATTCAAGGATTATATTTAACAATCTTTGTTTTATTCAATGAAGCATGTTGGTTTTTAGTATAGTTTTGTTCTAATTTAGGTTATTACCATGATTCAAGAGATTTTTTGATGATGGTATACACATATGTTTTAGGTGACAATCAAGATGTACTTTATGATAATTGGTGGATGAATGTTAGAAATTTTGTGATATTTTTTATAAACTTTTAGTTTTGGAAGGGTTATAAAGATATCCATTTTTGGAATGGTTTTACATTGACCATGGATCTTATTTTAACGATTAACATATTACTTCACCATTTGACTATTCTATGATATTGGATAACCAATTTTAACTTTTATTAACTATGTATATAATGAATGTCTTATTTTATATATATATATATACTATTTAGTGCTTCATACATTGTGGAAAATTTTCTACTCTAAGAGTAAGAGATGATGTGGAAACTGGTTAATACACAATCAATGTATGAAATTTTTATTATAAAATAATAAATATATCCGGTATGAACATTTTCATTTTTTATAAGCCTAAATATAAATGGAATTCCCAAAAATCTGGAAAATGATCTTGATATAAAATATTTTTATGTTATCATCATTTTTGAAGATATCTATGACATTTTCACACCTCTTTACTTTATGTTATTATCCTTGTTAACTTTTCTAGATCAACCACATTATATTAATCAATTTTCGGTATCACCCCATCAGTATTTTTGTGTTTTTTTCACTTTTATGTCCATATTTTCACTTCCCACTTAAGTTCCCTTATTTAGAATCATATCATGTGTTATTCCAGATGATTTTTTCAAATCCATTCATATTTTTCAAGAGGATGCTTCACTAAAACATTTTATGACCTGGGTTCTAGTGAATGAATTATAAAATATAAATACATTGATGAAAGATATGAAATTGAAGGGATAAATTTATTTTAATGGGGTTTGAATTTAATACTATGATATTTTGTGAAATATTATTTTCTATAAAAGGAATTTAATATTTTCAATTTTTTCGTTACATTCACCACCAATTTTAGCATGTGTTACATGCAATAACATGTTTGACATGTGTTACATGCAACATTGAGTTTTCCATACAATACACATAACTCCATGTTTATCTTTTTTTACAAGAAATACCGAGTTTATCTTTTATTACATGCTACACCATATTTATCTTCCATTATACAGAACATTGAGTTTTAACGAAATTTTCCATTCTAGTAAAATATTAATTGGATTGTAATCGCCTTTAAATTGGAATAGTATGAATGAATGTGATTAAATAAATTACAATAATATTTTTTTTCAGATTTATATAAAATGAATTATTTGGAAAGCAATTAAATAAAAAATTAAAATAAAAACGATTTGAAAATTTAAAAATACATTTCTAAAAATCAATTTTTATGAAAAAAACATGTTTTACCTCCAAAAATTAAAAAACCCAATTTTGTTGAATGATTTTTATTAAATTTAAATATATTATATTCCATAAATTCAGTAAAATATATCTTATGTTTCATATTGACTAGAGAAATGAATAAATCATATTTAGGCTTTAAAATTGTATTTTTCTAAAAAGTATTTTTCCTCCATTTTGAGTAATTATTTTAAATTTAATTTTTAACACCATTAAAAAATAATTTTAATTAAATAATTTGTTTATCAGAAATTTAATTATATATTGGGTATAATTTTTTTTAGAATATTGATTATTTGTTGAATAGTAAAAAATGATGAATTTTAATTCAAAATTACATTTTTCGTTAAACTATCTATAACGATAAACTATATTTAAAATTTTTATTAAGCTAAAATGAGTTCCATTATACATATATTAATCTAATTTAGGTCATTGGGATCAATTTCATTTCTATTTTTTAAAAAAAACATTGAAAATATTTAAACATTTTTTATTCAAAAATCCACTTTTTCGTCATGTCATTAATAAAAATTTTAAATTAAAATTTTCCACTTATGTGAATGGATTTGAAAAATGGATTAAAAATTTGGAATCCTAATAATTTATATTAGTTAGTATGTTCTGTATAATTTTTTTACCAAAATCAATAGTCAGAACAGTAAAAATTAATTATTATAGTTAAGGTAAAGATGGGTTTACTTAGTGTCAAACAAAGAATATATGGGTTAAAATGAATAGAACAATTGTAAAATTCCTAATTTATGGAAAAAAAATGTTATTATCCTTTTAAATTTGTAATGGTAATTTTTGATCTTATAACATGGGAATGAACTTTCTATTTTGGATTCTTTTGGGAAATTTCCAAGTTGTTTCTAACTACTGTCCTTTACCCCACTTATAAATGGCCACACCACCATCTAGTTATTCACACTATTAAATCCATATATATCATCCAAAACCTAAAACACTCCCTCCCTAATAGACCCATATATGATATAGAGCTTCTACTCCACCCAAAATTCCAACACTAGGGTCCTTAATAAGATATCCCAAGGGTGTGCATCGAATAGAAGTTAATTGTATTCACTAATATCCTTCTCTCTCCTTCTTCATTTTAATAAATTGATTATGTATTAAAAATTATAATATAATAACTATATTGTAAATTATATTCTTATATGTTATTAATTTAATTTAATATCCTAAAACCATCTCCACTTCAATTAAATATTTTATAAAATAAACATCTATGTGTTTGGAAGACTAATGCCTTGCGACCATATGTAATTAGTTCTTCCATTTCCACCTCTCAAGGATAGAAATAATTATATTTTTATTATTTATAAATTATATTTATAACAATAGTATATTTATGTAACAATTTTATCACTTATACATTCGTACTCCATATATTTTGGGAATATGATAATGTCACCTGTGTATAAGGTAGTCTACCACCTTATAGACCATTATTATTCATTCATACTTCACAAGGAAGCTAATAAGGTTGTATTTGTTGAAAATATGTTATATATATTAAATAATAATTAGTTATGAATGATAATAGATAATTTAAATTTCTTTATTTCAACCCTTAAAGAAGATTAAAATAATGTTCATGTTTATGTGCAGCCTACCATCTCAATAAACAGTGTATTTCATTTTCTATAACTATATATTGTGGATTTATTTAAAAAAAATATAAAAAATATCAATTATATTTACATGATATTTAAAAAACTAGATATGATGAAATCATGAACGTAGAAGAGGATCCAATATAAAAAATAAAAACATACATGAAAAACAAAGAAGTTATTACTCGAAATGTAATTTTAATATAGAATTATAAAAAAAATGGGTAATAAAAGGACATAATAAAATCATGTATGATATGATATATATAGACCTGATTCATTAATATTTGTATAATAAAAATATATTTATTATAATAGAGTTATAAAATAGTACAACAGATGTCAATACTTAATGTATGGGATCTATAGTCTCTCTTTAATTGCTGGAAGACGAATAATAATTCACCTCTCATTTATTTTGTTTGGTGTATATAATTCTATATAGACATGTTATATAATGAATCTCATACATTTAATCATACTTAATGTTAAATTTTATTTTATTCTTTACTGGGTCTTATGATTTAAATGATTACTAATGCGGTGAGGGATTTCGGCTCACTTTTATATTTTTGTGACACTCATACCATATTCACCACATATTTCATTAGTATAGTGCATATAATTACCATGAATTTATAATATTATTATCATAATTAAAATTATTAGTATTTAATTATCAATTTTATCATCACTTTTTCATTTTAATTTTGATTTAGATTTACTAAATTAGTAATTATTTTATTTTACAATCTTAACATCTATCAGGATTATTTACGATTACAATTCTGATGATAAAATACTATGCTCCATATCTAAAAGAATAATTAATTTTATCTCATATATTTATTCATGATATTAACTGTAAAATTATTCCACACTTTGTTATATAAAATAATCTTGAAATTTTTTTTATGAAAATCTAACCATATTTCCCTCTTGGGACGGAAAATCATTTTCTTCCGACCCATTAATTCTAGAAATATTTTTAAAAAATGTTTTAACATTCACCAATAATTTTTAAACAAAAAAATTGATTTTTTTTACTTTTTTCTAAAATGGAATAAATACATTTATCATTATCTAAAAAATTCATTTTTTTAATTTAATGAAATTGTGAACTAAATATATATTTTCACATGAGAAGAATAAATTATGCATCCCATAATAATGAACATTTTTTCCTTGAATGTTCTATTATAAATTTTAATGGTTATATTCAATTAAAATTACTTTCAAAAAAATTAATTACATTCTGGTTTTTTTTCAAATCATAAATGATATTTTCCTAAAGAAATATTTTAAAATATTTCGAAATTCATCAGTTATTATTTATTATGGTTATATTCAAATAAATTCTTTTTTAAAATTATTTATATTTTAAAAATTGTTTTCCATAGAAGAAAGGATATTTTGCTCCAGAAGATATTTTTAAAAAAATAATCAATTAAAAATATTCAATTTAATTTTCAAAGGAAATTATTTCCAAAATATTTGATGAATTTTTAGTTTCATAAAGTGTTTTTTTTAAAAAATCATGTTTATCAAGAAACATTCTAGGTGTTTTTCCTTTAAAAATAATTCTCCATCTATGATGACATCCTTTTATATAACCTATTAGTTTGTCAAGATATAAACCTAGGATACACCTTTTATTCTTTCCTTGAATTATTTATGTTTATGATGACACGGTGTTTATGAAACTATTGAAACTTCTACAAGTTATACCGTGATAAATTATTTTGAACACCACTTATTTCTACATGGTTCGTGAAATGATGAAATAATGAAATTATTATGAAAATATTCATATATTCATATATTATTATATGATAAAATGTTTTTGAGTCGCATTTCATTTAATTTCTTAGGAAAATAATAATTTTTTATTATCTTGTAGCTCAAATATGTATTTTCTCATCATGTTGTTGGTGGGACATATATCCCACTCCAATGTAATGGGTAAAGAATTATATCTCAATAGATAACAATGGAAAAAAATACAAAGGGCATGATCCACTATGGAAAACAAGTGTGTCATGGTACACTATGTTAAACATGTGTGTCTTGATTTGTTATGGGAATGGGTGTCTCTAGATATACTTTGGAAAACAATTGTTTTAAGATCCACTTGGGGAATAGTTGTTTCCTAATCCACAATGGGAAATATGTGACGATTATTGATCCACTATTCTTATAATCTTGGTTATTAACCATGACATATAAAATGGTTTTTACTATTTATTATGGTTCCATTATTTTATGACATTATATTACGATTCATGATTGTTTTATAAAGAGTTATCACCCTTTTGGGGCATATTTTTGAAAATGATATAGTTTAAAGCCAAAGATCATATTTATGATATATCATAGGATGAAAGTGAAGTATGTAAGGTGTGTTCATGATCAAATACACTTATTCTTGTATTATATTTTCATATAATAATATATTGATATCTCTAATGTTTACCCTTATTGGAAATTTATGTTAACTCTTTCTTATGTTTCCTTCCCTGTGATATGAACTCTGGTTTATATGAAAGAGTACTAATGTGGTAGATATTTATGAGATACATTAGTGATTATTCATAAATTAAGATTATTATGCTCCATTTTTACAAATGTAATAAACTATCATGGTCATCAGGAATGTGGTTTTGTAATGTAATAAATATTCATCTACAAATATTTAATATCCATGTATGAGAACCCAAGTTCAATATAGTTGGTATTAGAGGAAATTGTTAGTTAATCATCAGAAACTAGGTCTAGAAAACCAAATTGAAATATGTAGAGATGTTTATATTCATATATCTAGGGATTACTCTATGGATTAATATGAGGATCAGTCAATGTAAAAAATTATATGATTTCGGATATACAATATGATTTATAAGAAATTACATACAATTATGGATGATAAAAGTAGATGTGGATCTATCATAGAGATACCTATGGGTTATATCGTGAAAAGGGAAAATTGAGTTGGAATTTTTCATCAACTGGTGTATGAAAAAAAGATTTGTTTCCCACAAGGGTCAATACTCGTAGGGAATATTTTTTGGAAATTCGAAAACTAACTACAAACCATCATGATGTACTTAAGTAATTACTATGAGTGACCATGTATAAACCTAATGTTTCATAGAGATTATGTCATGATTTTTATATACTATAAGTTATTTTTCATGATAATGTGGTTTTCCCACATTGATTATAGTTTCCCACACAAGGTTTTTTTGGTTTTAGTCAATGACATGAACCAAGAAGAATAATTTTATCATTGAATCTATTAGAAAATTTGGTGAATATAGTCATCCAAAAAAGATTATGACTAGAGAGAAACATATACGTGATTATTAAAAATCATATATCATGATATATGGTTAAAAATTTCTCATTAACCAACCATTAGACTCACTAAAGAATATAGGGAAAAAATTTATTGAAATTTTAGGTGTTGGAGACTATAGAGTAATGATGATTCAATTTATTATATGGTAGTAATGCGGGAAAAAATAACTCAAATTAGTTTCTAAATGGAAACAGAAATTATTTTGAGTGTTGAAAATAATTGAATAAAGAAAGTATGTATAGAAGAAAAATGAGATGTTTGGTTAATTAAATGGTTGGGAATAATGGTCTCCCTAGGATATCATCTATGGTTGAATGTTTCAATCATGGAAAGTATGGTTATTGTGAAAATTGATTTTCTATGGGTAAATATTGTGAAATGAATCAAAAAGGTGGTATGAGTAATGAATTGATATTGAAAATGAAGAGACTATGAATGAAAAATGAATGGAAAGAGTTATTAAGGAATAATATAATGATTAATAGTTAATTTTTTGAGAATGAAGTGGGTGAATTGATGTATTAATGTATTCAAATTGATAGATTAATAAATACATAAGGATTTTTTAGTATAGTTTATTTAAAATGGATTTGAGAAAATTTATAAATTTTATTTAATGGCCATAAAAGATATTTAATCTCATGGTTATATTTTTATTAAAGGAATATAACATATAACATGTTCCATATATTGTGATAATGTTATTATAATAAAATGTGTTTTATTTGAATAAATAAAATTGATTTTAATAATTTTATTGGATCTATTAAATCATTTGTAGAAAAGTTCATTTATACTATAATTTGATGGAGTTTATAGCCTTTTCGATTTTTGAAATATATCCAATAATATATGATTTATGTGAAGAAGAATTTATGTTTTCCATATGGTTTCTTGGTAATTTATGATATTTCATTGTTTAAAGATAATACACGATGAAGGTATCCACATGTTTAATATATGATAATCATGTTCAAATTTATGATATAAGGGGGTTAATGTTATAAATTTAGTGAGCTTATTTATAAACATTGAATTTTGAAATGGTTATAAGTTTACCCATTTATGGAATTTTATAATTTGTACTATTGATGAGGTTTTAGATATTACCATATTACTTCACCATATAAATATTTATCTATATTGGATAACCAGTGATAACATTTAATCAACTATAAATAATAGGAATTACTTATCATTATTTTTTTTTAATTTATTTTTTGATTTAGACATGATTTTTTTTATCTTTTAGATTAATAGATGATGTGGAATACGGCTTTATCGTCGTTAAACTTATCTGGATCACCCAGTATCTATTGATAAATGTTATTTATCAACCACCATTAGTATTTAAGTGTTTGGATTCTATTTATTGTCCATGTTTTTACTTTCAATATATGTTATAATATTTGGAATCCATATATGTGTTATTCCATATCACTTTTGCACATCCATTTCACTTTTTCATTAGGATTTTTATAAACCATTTTGTTCATTTCCTATAATGTAATTTTTAGATATCAAGCCATTGATGTACAAGAAAAATTTAAAGGAAAAAATTAATTTTATTGGTTGTATAATTTATTACCCTAAGATTTTATTTTTTTTCAAATGAATTTAATTTTCAGTATTTTTTATTAAATTTTACACAAAGTTTATATTTCATTAAATGCCACACCAATATTTTATTACATTAAACAAAACACATTATTTAGTTTTCATTACATGAAACATGAATTTTATCTTTCATTACATGAAACACTGTGTTTATATTTTTTGATACACAACACCATGTTTAATTGTGTTACATGAAACAATGAGTTTAAACAAAACATGAAATACTATTAAAATATTATTATTAATGTTATCGCCAAGTTGTTGGAGTGGCGGGTATTAATAGGACAACCTAAATTATGGGAATTTTTTTGACAATCATATATAATATAAAAGTATTTACATGATACCTATATTAATCTAATTTAGTTCATTTTAGTAAATTTAAAATTTAAATTTGATAAAAAAACAATGTAAACTTTTGAACATTTTCTTTTTAAAAACATGCTTACTCCTCACAACTACAAGATGAATTTTAAATAAAATTTTTTGAATTCATAAAATGGAATTTGGAAATATGGATTATATATGTGGAATAAGAATAAATTATATTATCTAATAAGGAAAAATTAATTTTTGAACAACAATTAATAGTGAAAAAAATTATCATGGTTATGGTAAAAATGGGTTTTTTAGTGGTTAAAATAAGAAGAAAAGTGTTAAATGAAAATAAATCATGTAAAATTCCTAATGTATTTCCATATTTAAATATCTTACAATCATAGTTCTAATATATGGTCATTGGCAATTATTTTTCAATAGAGTTCCCATTTTATTTTGGATTTATTTTGGAAATTTATTAGATGTTTCCATGTGGGGATCATTCACCAGCTTATAAAATATACACCACCACCATCCACTTATACAAACCATTAAATCCATGCATTTTTTTTAAAAACACTTAAAAAACATCTCCAAAATCCCCATCCATGTTATATAGTTTCTGGTCCTCTAAAAAGACCAAAACATGGGTACCTAATAAAATATCCAAATGAAGTTCTTCCAAGAGAAGATAACTATCTCCACTAATATCCTTTTTTTTTCTTTCTTCATTTTAAAACATTAATTATTATTTATGTATTATAATCTATAAACAAAATTATATACCATATACTTATATTATATTATGTTAATGTAATAATCAAAAACCATCTCCACTTCTATGAAATAGGTTATGATATCCCCGTTTGTGTATTTGGAAAACTTCCACATCGTGAACTAATGGAATTTTATTTTACATTACAACATCATAAGGGTAGAAATAATGATAGTTTTATTATTCATATATTATAATTTATATAATATTATACTTATTGAATTATTATATCACACATACCATCATACTCCCTATTTTGTGTCAATATGATAATATTTCTCGTGTGTACGGTGGACTACTACCTCACGCAGAGATGCAATTCATTCACGATTTACATGGAATGAAATAAGGATGTTTTTAATGAAAATATGTAATATATATTAAATATTTTTTTAATTATAATATATCATATTCCTATATTTATTTCAACCTTAAAAGAAAATGAAAAACACATTCATGTGCACATATGGCTAATTATCCTCATAAAATGTGTAATTAATTTTTTATCACTAAATTTTATTAAATAATTTAAATAAATATATAATGAATTTTTATGATATTCATATCATGATTAAATATATTGATTTTATGAAATCATCTTAAAAATAAGAGGACGAAAAATAACAAATCTATTTATATATGAAAAAATAAAGAGGTTATTACCAGAAATGTAACTTTAACATTTATTTTTAAATAAATGGGAAGTAAAAGGTCATAAGAAAATCATTTATGGTATGGAATATATAAATATTGTTCTTTAAAAGATTTATAATACACTTAAATTTGTTACATAAGAGGTTTGTAGGTGTATGAATGGATTCAATACTTATGGTTTGGGATTTCTAATCTATCATTTATATCTAGAAGATATATGGAAAATTATCACTACTGTCTTTTGTGTGGTGTATATACATCCCCTTTGAAATAATATATATGAATCTCATAATTTTAATGACATGTAATGTTTAAAATAGATTTTATTATTTACTGGGTAATATATTTCAAAACATTACTAAAGTGGTGAGGGATTCTTATCTCATTTTATTCTCTTGGAGACACATTCCATATTCACCACATTTTTAATTTATATTGTTTTTATAAAAAACTAAATGTATATTATGATTCTTACACATAGAATTATTATTATTTACATATCCCTTTAAGGATCTGTCTTTCACGGGATTTAAGATTCAAACTTACTAAAGTGGTTAGGATTATTTTTAAAATCTCATCATTTTTCGGTATTTTTTTGGTTATGTTTATAATGATGAAATATTTTGATGCAAATATTAATAAATTAATGAAATTTATCCTCATATGGTTATTAAAGATATCAATAGTTTATTTTTACTTTATTTAGTCCTTACAGTAATCATTAACATTTTTAATAAAATATAACTTTATCTATCTCTTCGAACCAAAATCCTTTATCTTCCTAAATCATAATTTCTAAAAAAAATCAATTTTTTACTATTCCCCAATATTTTTTAATAGAATTTTTAATGAAAGTTTGAAATTATAAAAAAAATTTAATAGAGTATTTATGCCATTTTCTAAACAATTCCCATTTTTATTTTATCGAAAATGTGAATGAAATATTTTTTTAACATGTACAACATGAAAAAACGTCTCATCATCCATACCAATATATTCTTTTCTACATACGTTATACATTTTAATGGTTATTTTAAAATAAAATTACATTCACAAAAATTTATGTTTTATCATGTCCTTTCAAAGAAAAAAATTCCAATTTTTTCTAAATTAGTATTAAATACTATGATTATAAATTTCCAAGGTTATTTTAAAAGTAAAATATATTGAAATTTTTTTATGTATTATAATTTTTCAAATAGGGATGCATATTTTTCTTATTTTTTTAAATTGTTAATTTATCTTCCTTTAAAAAAATTGAAATAAAAAGTTTTCTGAAATATATTATAATTTTTTTATTTTAAAAAAATGATATTCACTGAAATATTTTCATCCTTGACAAATTTTCCAAGTTATTATTCTTTCAAAATCATTATTCGTATAAGATGATGCCTTTTGATTTAACTTGTTATATTTTGGGGATATTCACCACATATACCATTCTTATTATTTCTCTTAATGTTTTTTGTTTATTATAACATGATGTTTATGATTATTATTTCTCTTCATTGGGTGATAACATGCTAAATTATTATGAAATCCACCTCTTTCTATATAGTTCATTCAATAATGAAATGAAAAAATGATTATGGAAACTATCTCCTTCCCACAAGTTATGATACAATGAAATATTTACGAATCCCATTTCATTTCAGGGATTATGATTTGTTGATTTTTTATGATCTTTTGTATCACATGTGTATTCTTTCATATGTTATGGGTGGGTTTTATATGTATAATTAATTCATTGGGGAAATCCTTATATCTGAAATGAAAATAGTGGGAAACAAGATGATGGACTTGAACCACTAATGGAAATAGATGTTTCCTGGTCCATTGTTGTAAATAGGCATGTCATGATCCAATATGGGAAATAGGCGTGTCTTGATCCACTATGGGAAATAAGTTTATCATGATCCGCTATCAGAAATAGGTTTTTCCTGATCCAGAATGGGAATTAGGTGATGAGTTCGATTCAACTATATTTTTGTTATTTTTATTTATCCCAAAAAAATGAAATGGTGTTCAATATTTATGTTGGATCCAAACGATTACTAAATGATCTTATGGTTCATGAGTTTTTTATGACAAGTTATCACCCTTATGGGACATGTTTTCATTAACGATAAAGTTTTATGCAATAACATATATTTATGATATTTGAAATGTTTTTTGTGAACATTTTATATTATGTTCATGATAACACATCGTAATTTTTCTCATAATCCTTCTTTATGATAAAACATTGATATATCATATGTTTATCCTCTCTGAGAATCTAACCTCGCCGTTTCTTATATCTACTTCCCCATATTATGAAGAATGTTTTATAACTAGGTGTACTATAGGGGATGATCTTTATAGAAGATATTGAATATCATTCATGGATTATGAAAACTGAGTCCCATGTTTCTAAATGTGCTAACAAATTAAATTTCTCACAAATGTATGGGTGTAATATAATGAACATTAATTTAAAAACATTTAATATACATGTATGAGATGTTTGGGTCTTTATAGTTGTTGTGAGAGGAAAGGATAAAAACCTTTGGAAACTATAAGGAAAAAACATTAGTAGAATCCCTATAGTAATTTATAAAGATATTTCTAGGGTCGTAAGGATATTTTTATGGATGTATTAATGTATAATAAAATTTAATTAAATTTTGGTAAAGATAGAGAAAGTGATTTATGTTAAATTAAAACCAGGTATGGATAATATGAGTGGATATGTGTCATTCATAGAGGTACGTAGAGGCATTTAAATTTAAAAGGTTGTATTTATTTGGACTTGATTTTCATCAGGTGCATGGAAGCGCACGTTGTGAAACACCTAGAATGACACTCTAGTGGAATGTTCCTTGGAAAATTGAAAAAATGTTTAAAAGAAATTATAATGGATTTAAATAACGACCATGAATGAACTATGATAAACATATGGTTTCATAAAGAAGAAATCATGATTTAGACATCCTATAATTTTTCTTGATTAATTTCTTTTCCCACAATTATCAAATCTTCACACACAATGTTTTTTGGTTTTAGTCAACAACTAAATCCTTGTGGAATCAATTTAACATTGAAACTAATAAACTATTTAGTGGCCAAAAAATTGATAATTAGATGGTGAATGGAGAGAAAGATATTATGATTATAAATAGTCAGATATCATTATATATGATTAAAAACATGTACCTTAACTGACTATTGGAACCACCAAAGGAGAGAATGATATTATATATTGAGATTTCAGGTGGTGGAGACTATAGAGGAAGGAAGATTAAGTTTCCTATATGTTAGGAATTCTAAATGAATAACTCCAAAAAAATATCCTAATGGAATGAGAAGTTGTTTTGAGTATTGAAAATTATTTCACAAATAAATTAATTACAGAGGGAGAATGAAAGGTTAGTTTAATTGAATGGATGAAATTATTTACCACACTAATATATCATTAATTGTCAATTGTTTTAAATGGGGAATTAATGTGCATTATTAATGTAGATGTCCTAATTTTTAATATCATAAATAGATTCATCAATATTGTTTGAGTAATGGGTTTTTATTCATGATTAATAAACTATAAATGATATGTGAAATAAATGTGGTATTAATGAATAAGATGATGAATCCTAGCTAATGGGTTTTGAAGGAAGTGTGGGGATTTAAGTATCAATGTTCTGAAATTCAAGGTTTCGTAAATATATAAGGTTTTTTATATAAGTTTCATGTTAAAGATTTGAAAAAATATTTTAAATATTACTGATGAAAAAAATAGTTATTTAATGGAAAGGTCGTATTTTAATTAAGGTGAGATAACCATCAATATTTTTTAGATGTTGTGATAATCATATTTTGATATATAGATTTTGGATATCAATAAATAAATTAGATCATACAAATTTCATTGAAACTAATTAATTATTTGTTGAAAATTTGGTTTATGTTATAATTAATGGATTTTTCATCATTTTGGGAATTAAAAAATATATCCAATAATAACTGTTTAATGTAAGGATGTTTCAATGTGTTTAATATTGGTTTTAGTAATTTATTTTATTAAAATGCATTAAGATAATAAATAACGAAGGAATTAACACGTTTTTTATTTGATAATAAATAGCTTCTTTAAAATATGTGGTGGATTAATGTGAAAAAATTAGCAACCTTCTTTGAATTTTTTTAATTTTCTAAGGGTTGTAAAGTTAACCATTTATTGAACAGTTTAATTTGAATTTTAGATGAGGATTTAGAGATTAAGATATTACATCACTATAAAATGTTTAATCTCTATTTTGTAATAAAAGTTATCTTTTTTAGCAGAATATGGAAGGAATGTCTTATAATTATTTTATCAATCTTATTTAGTGATTCATACCTAAAAACATTCATCTCTTAAAGAAAGATATGATGGTTAAATTTTGTCAATGAACAAAAAATTGATGAAATTGGGCATATGAAATAAAAATATATTAATTATGAAGATTTTAATGTGTTATTTTTCTATATGTGAAATTAATTCCCCCACATTTGGAAAAGTATTTTAAAAAATTATCATTATCATCATTTTTCATGATATCAATTACCAATTTAACGTCTCTCTGGTTTATGGATTTATAGTCATTAACAATCCATGGATCAAAAAATTTACTATGATCAGTGTTATATATCACACTCCATCAATGGTTTGGTGTTATTTTTATCTTCCATGTCCTTGTTTCATGACTTCCCACCTTTATTCTCCAATTTCAAAAACTTTATGTGTTATTTCAGAAGACTTTTGTACATCCATTACTCTTTTTAAAGGGGATATTTTATTAACCCTTGTACGATGTGGATTATAATTAATGAATTATTAAATGATAATTATTTGATTTCCAATATGTAATTTGGGGGAAAAATTAATGTTACGAGGGGTATAATTTTACCCTATAAGATTCTAGGACATAATTTTTCGAATGAATTTGATGTTTTCAATATTTTATATTACATGCAATACTATGTATGGCTTCTGTTACAAAGAACACCATATTTATCCAAAATTAAATGAAACATGGAGTTTATATTTCATTAAAAAACACAGTGTTTATATTTAATTACAAGAAACCCCATTTTATTTTGTGCCACACGCAAAATTATGTTTGTCCTTCGTTATGCAAAAAATGATCTTGGATTAACAAAGGCTCTGAGAGATGTATTCTATGATGATCAAGAAAACAAATATTTCAGCATATAAATAGGAATCACATGATACTGGTGTGGATTATGATTACGATTATGGTGATGATGTTGACCCCAATGACATGTATCATTTTTTGGGAGTGAACTTTCTTAACATTGCTTTTCTTGTTATGGTTCGACTTTAATTTTTTAGTAAAGTTTTTTAAGCTAGGATTCCTTGGTCTCAAAACGTTTATCTAACTAAATTACTAAAATATATGTTTTAAAAATGTATATAAAATGAATCCTTTGGTGACCAATTAATTAGAAAAGTATAAAAAACTATTTTAAAAGAAAGGAAATATTTTTTTGAAAATCAATTTTTTGTGAAAATAGATAGTTCTTACATCAAAAAATTAAAAAAATAAAATTATTAAATGATTTAAATAAAATTTATATATTATATATTCAAAAAACATAATAAAATAAATATTATTTGTTTTCTATACAAGATATTAGAATTAATCTAACTTTATGTTTTAAAAAATATTTGTCTAATAAGCAGTTTTGTAAGCCTTTTTATGCACATATTATAAAAGTTATTTTTTAAAATTTTAGAAACTAATTTGAAAAAATAAAATTCTTTTTAAATCAATATGTAAAATTTATATTTGGATGAATATTTGAAAATTTTCATGAAATGAATAATTTTTTTTATGAATAGTGGAAAATACTAAATTTTGATGTAAAGACATTGTAAACATTTAAACATTAGTTCAATTATGTAATTATTAGTTCAATTCAGTAATTATAAACATATAAACATTAGTTCAAGTATACATACTTTAATCCATTTTATACATTATACATTAGTTCAGTTATTTAATTATAAAATTTTAAACATTATTTCAAGTATACATCCTTTAATCCATTTTATGTAATTATAATCAATTTAAAACTACTATAAACATTTAAACATTTTTCTCTTTAAAAGCCTGTTTTCTCGTCACAACTGCAGGATTAATTTTAAATTTAAATTTTCCAATTATGATATGGGTATTTTGAAAAATTGATTCTATATTTTAAATTTCCATATTTTATAATTGATAATAATTTCAAATTAATTTTTGATCAAAATTAATAGTGAAAATGGTAAAAATTAATTACTGTAGTAAAGGTAAAAATTGGTTTACTAGGAGTTAAACAATGAAGATATGAGTTAAAATAACTATAACGCTTGTAAAATAACTATTTGATAGCGATATTTCAATCTTATCATTCTCATGTTCGAATCCATTGTCATTTGGCCATAGTTGGATTGGGAATTGTTTATTTATTTTGGATTGTTCGGGAAAATGTTCAAGTAGATTCGAAGTGGGTACCTTTCCCCTACTTATAAAAGGACACCACCACACTCCACATATTCAAAAAATTTAAGTCATTTATTTTTAAATAAAACCATAAAAAATCCATCCCCAACATCTCCATCCTGTTATTGTTATTTTGGTCGTCCCAAAAGACCAACACATGGCTCCTTCATAAGAGACCAAAAGTAGGTTCTTCTATGAGAAAGTAATTATCTTCACTAAGCTCCTTTTATTTATTTATTCTTTTTCATCATTTAATTATGTCGTATTTATTAAAATAAAATTAATATACTATCTAATATTTAATTATATTTTATTATAGTAATTTGAAAAATTACATTCATCTCCACTTCTGTTAAATGGGTTATGAAATCATTGTTCGTGTGTACGGTGGACTACCAACTCATGGACTGTTGTCATTTATTTTTACATTAACACAAGTCAATGATGTTTATAATGATAAAATTATTATTTATATAATATATTTATGATATTATTATACTTTTATAATTATTATATCACACATAACTTCCAACTTTTATTTTTGTGGGAATATGGTAAAGTCGCTCGTATGTACCCTGAAATGCCACCTAGTGAAGCGAGGTGATTCATTAAAATATTTCATGGACGGTAATAATGATTAGTTTAATGAATTTCTATTTTATTAATGTAATATTATTTATTATATAATGATAATTATAATTTATATCTCACTATTTCTACCCAAAAAAGAAAATGGAAACAACCTTCATGAGTAGATACAACCTATCGTCTCAATCAATGGCATATTTCATTTTCCATCAATAAATTATATGGATTAAACTAAATAAATATATAATGAATATATATGGTATTTATATTATGGTTAAAATTATGGGTATTATTAAATTATTGAAAAAGTTAATGGAAAAAAATTACAATTCCAATGATATATGAAAAACAAAGCGATTATTACCCAAAACATAACATTAAAATGAAATTGTTAATAAATGGGTATTAAAAATCATAAGAAAATAATATATCATCTGGTATATATAAATATTTTTCATAAATAGATCTTCATAAATTTATATTTATAATAAAATATGTCTTAACATGTATGAGAGAAGTCAATACTTATGGTATGAGATTCCTAGTCTCACTTTTATTTCTAAGATATATAATGAAATTCAACACTCATTCATTCTGTGTGGTGTATATACTATCCTTTGATAGGTTTTATGATTAATCTCTTCTATTTAATGATATATAATGTTTAATTTTAAGTAATTCTTTATTAGTGATTATGGTTCACTAGATTACTAAAACGGTAAGGGATTTCTCTAGCAATTTTATTTTTCAGTGAGTCACATGCCATATTCATCACTTGTTTCTTTTGTGTTGAATTTATAAAACCTATGATTGTAATTTATAATGATTCTACATAAAATTATTAGTAATTAAAAATCTATTTTAGGATCTCTCAATAAAATCATGTATTTTCTTAATGTTATGGATCATTTTTTTAAATAAATTCCTTGGTTTGGCCCTTGTAATGTTTCCTAATGGGGTGATGGAGGTCATGAATGTGATCATTGCTTGTTATGATCTTAGAGACCTAGATTTTAGAAAATACTACTGAGTATCATGATTTAGCGATCTTTTTTGCAATCCCCATGATTTCCATAACCATTTTATATATGATAGGGTTTTGTAGGGGGGCATGGATTGTCTATAACCATGCGAGATCAGGTGCACAAACATACAATATTGAAGACCACCATGACAATGAAATTTCAAAGAGTTATCCAAATAGTGTTCCTCAATTATGTAGCATCACTCCTTAAAAATAATAGGGTGCATGCTTTCCTTGATTCTGAACCCTACAACTCAATAAATGAGCATAAAATTACCCTTTTACCAAAATAATGTTTTAATACCCTTATTCTGCCCCCCTCATTATTCTCCTCTAGAACCGACCAAGATAACTCCTCTACCAGACATTAGGGATTTTTATCCCTCTATTATATGAACTCCAAAACATTCCTTCCAAGTTCATTGGGAAGATAGATCTAATCTCAACCCTCTTATTTATGTTCTTCATTTTTCTTCTTCTCTATTTCACAATTTTTTGGTGACCTATTTTCCCCTATATTAAAATTTGTCATGATTCTTCTAATAAATCTCATTCTGTCTTGATATGAGGACATAAAATGGATGATGTGTCTTATACGCACAAAGAATAGCTGGTCTATATTTTTTCATGTGGTTTTGTCACATTCTATATGGTAAGCCATTGTGTCGCAAGCTGGACACCTCCAAAATTTCTTCTAATTTGTTAAATAAATTACGTTGAATTCTTTTCCTGGTTCATTATGACCCTAGTCAGTCGAAACTCAACTATTTAGTTGATTTCCTAGACATCAGTCACCTTAATAAGAGAGTTTTCCAATTGTAGGCATGTTCCCCTTTAACTCAAACTATTTTTACACATTTTTATGTATTTTTAACTATTATTTGAATGACATAAATTGATGAAATGAGTTATGATGATTTATAGTCCATTAGTTTGGACCTTAGGTTGGATTCATTGTCTATCAAACTTTGTTTCTCTAGATTTATGATTTTTCGACATTCCCATTCATTGTGATTTTATATTATACTTTGTAAATCATGCTTAATTCATATTGTCTTATTCTATATTCCAATATCACATAGAATGAATGGAATTATTGTCCAAGAATTTTTAGAATACAATTATTATACTTCCTTATTTATATCATGTGATCCTGGTTTCTATGCTTTCGATCCATACGGGTCGATAGGGCGAATGAGTTTTAAAATAATTGTATCATGTTGGAATCACCATTCATGGTACTGTAATTTTGGAACACATTATAAGGGAGACCTAGATTTCCTTTTACAAGATCTTTAGCCAGATTACTTATACCCATGAGAGAAACCGGTTCCCTACGGTAGGGACTTTGGATGGGCATGTTTGAAAGATGGTTATAACATGCATGGGGTGATACTCAATCCCTATGTGAGATTACTTGGTAGGGTCAATGGTTGTGCTTACATCATGATGAGAGTTATTTGAGGTATACCTTTTATGGGACACTATGGACAGGGTCAGTGGAATTTGGTACATTAGTGGATCATACAATGATCCTTTGGATTCCTTTATGGATCACCATGGATGAGATTAGGATACCCATATAGGATTTGATGGTTACAATTTTTTTATATATATGTGATGCCTTACCTTAAATTATGATTATTGTCAACTAATTCAATAGGGTCACATCCTCCTAGCCAAACTATAGGCTTGGGGTCTGTCCATACTATATTTTTATAGATGATAAACCATGTACACTCAATATCATTCTTTAGAGTTTTCCGTGGTTTAGAAAAATACATCTTAGTATAAAGTAGTTATTTGTTGTAGTGTATCCACTTCGATCTCATAAAACCATTTTGACTTATTTATTTTCCTATATTTACTACTATTAACCCACTATTAATTTTATATTTCATGAATTAGTTTGATCTAGACACCATTAGTGGTAGCCTATTGAGTATATCTCACACGCTTCATGGGATAGAATTTATACCCAAGAAGAATTTATGATTGCATGTATAGATAAAGGGTAGTGTCTAGATTCTGATGCCTGATTTTCATTTCTAGGATAGAGTATGAGAGAAAAATACCAAGTCCATTCTTCTGATTCTAGTAGGATATTCCTTTTCCATTTTTTGAATATTTTGATAGAATGGGGTATTTTCATGTATCCCCTATTACCTGTTACCCCTTATTGTATAATTATATGACATAATGATCATCCTTATCCTTATCTATTTAAAAATTAGCTTCCACCTATTTTTTATTTATCATTGATGATTTATTATTATTATTATCATTTTGTTATTACTGCATCTACTATGGATATTTACAGGTCCTATTTTTATTATGTTTGTTTGTGTTGTTTCCAAATTTATTTATATATATATACACCACTATGCTCAACTATGATCTATGAGGTTATAGTTTCCACATGGATACACCTTATTCCCTTTCTTTTAGTTGGAAATTTTTGGAATATGGGGATGTACGCTTGATGTCTTGTGGACCATCATCTCGATGAATCGCTAAAAGACATATTGGGAGGGAAACAATATTGTGGTATTAGTGATTATTTTTCCTTTTATCATATTTTATGGTTATCAGAAAAGAGAATATGATTATTGTGATTTGGTAATGATCATGTGGCTAGGAGTAGTTAACCCACATATAGGGGAAACAAAATTACCTCGGAAGGGTAAAGGTTTTTTTGGTTGTGATTTTACAGTTTTACTAATTTCAGAGTTGGGTGATGCACTGGTTCTCTATTATTATTACTTTATATTTTTTTAATTAGATTATTTTATATTTACTCAATGATATGATAACATAAAAATTCAAGCATCATACTAGGCTCTATAAGACATAAATTTCATTCTTTATGTCATTCTATGTTTAAATTTTTAAATCATTGTATATATTACATCTGATTATTGTTGTGTTATATATTTTATGTATTTGAAGGTTTCATTGATTTTATTAGCTTGACATAATTGTTTCAATTAAACTATAAACATCAGTATAAATGGTTTTCTACCACATAGGTCAATGATGCCACTATAATTAAATAATTATTTTTTGAGATATACTCTATCCAATGGTTTTAAGGACTCATATAGTAGTTTTATTTTGGTTGAGGAATGTAAATGTCAATTTATGAAGAGAGTAATTATATAAATTGGATATGTAAGTTCAATCATTCAAACATTATAAATTACTTTCTACATTTGGATACTAGATGTATAATCCATACCAGAGTTACATGACATGAAAATATCATATAATATGTGTATGTTCCTTATAAATATTAAATTTTGATGTAATGAACTAGATTGAGATATCTATAACCAAATAAATAAGAATAAATTCTAATAAATTAAAATTTCAAAATATAAAGTTATTTTTTAATGAAGATTCTAATTGAAATGTATATGGTGTTTTCTTCTATACCTTCAACTTGACACTCCATATACTAGATCCTCAATTGTGTTATAAGAGACCATGACCCATATCTAACCATAGTAGTGTGAAGTGGGTTGTGTCTCCTATAATTTTTTTGTGTCTTTTTTCATATCACTTGGACCAGGTTCTTACAAGAGGATGATGGATGTGACTCACTAGTAGGATGGACTAATCCGTTTTCCTTCCTTTATCACATTCCCTATCTGGTATAAATATTATTTGAGGACTAATCATAGAAATTTTATAGTTACTCAAAAGAAAAATTCTAATATCATATTCCAAGAGAGTGGAAATGAGAGTGTTTCAGAGATGGAGTCCCTAAGTCACCCATTTTAACACATAGAGTGACACCTTAGGAACTTCCTATTGAACTTTCATTGGGAGCCGATGCTAAATTCAATGACATTTTCATTCAATTCATGTAACCTGTTATGGGTTCTCCTCAATCTACAACTTCTATAAGAGAGCTAAATTTAGAGCTTATGCAGAAACATACAAACCTTATCCAGGGATGGCGGACCTCAGACTGCTTACTCATGGTTGGAATCGATGGTATCAATCATTGACCATCTTGAGACACCTCAAGATAAGAGGTCCAATCTTTCTACCTATATGTTATGTGACTCTTCTAAGGGTTTGTGGGAAATAATTTCTCAATATAATAGTTATCAAGGTATGGTCTAGGTAAACATCCTTGAAGCCTTTTATGATCAATTATTTCTAAATATGTTGATATCAGATGCACCAAGGAGTTTATGCATCTTCAGTAGGGATGTATCACTGGGTTGGAGTATTCTTCCCCCTTCACCTAGATTCATCCTCATGTTCAGAATCATAATGGTGACGATTTGATGAATTTGAGGTTATTTAAAGAGGAGATTTTATATACTATTTGATCAAAGGTGAAGATATTATTATTTAATACCTGTTTAGAGATAGTGAATGAGGCCCTCATTGTAGAATAGAACCTGATGGAGGATAGTGATGTGAGATAGGGAGGTTCTTTTCTGAGGTAGGGAGATTGTACTTATTGAAGTAGGAAGATTCCCTTTGAGGGTTCACGTGGGGGAAAAAATTTCTAGCTGCGACATACTAAGAGATATGTGGTGTGTCATTACGTTGGGATGTTGGGACATAAGAATACCCAGTATATAAGGAACCATATCGAGTACCAAGAATGCAAAGTGATGGGTCACCTTTATCATATCATCTAATCTATTCCACCAGGGTCAAGTGAGCAAGGATAAATACTAAATAACCTTTCAATTATTAGAATAGTGATGTAACATTACATTAAGAGTTTGTCTTCTGTTGGTTGACCAGGCTAAGGTGGTTTTCATAGGAAAGTTAGGAAGGTCTGAGAGGATTATCATCATCATTGTGGACTTTCTCAGGCAAGTCTGGTCGCATCATAGGTCCATGGTTCAAGCCACATCTATAAAGGGGTTCTTATTCATGAGGAAAAAATTTTATGTCCTTCTGATATACAAGGTATTATCCTCTTGGCCTCTACTTTAGTTTCTACCTTTTTTGATACAGGTGCATCACACTCTTTTCTATTTACTGCAACTATGGAAAGCATGGGCCTAGTGATAAAATAATAAAGTGTAATAAAGAATCATTATTCACTTCTAGGGGACATATAGTGAGAATATGACAATGTATAGTGTTTTATATTAAGATAGGTGGCTTCCATTTCCTTCAAAACTTTTTCATCTTCTAGATGACCTACATTGATGTTATTCTATGAATGGATTGGATTGTGCCATATCGTAACCAAGTTGATTACTACCAATGATGGGTTTTGTTCACATCACTAAAGAGAAGAGCATATATTCATTAAGGATAAAGGGATACCCTAGTATTTTAGGCTAAATTGAAGCACAATAGGCTGGGTAAGGTGACAAATCACATTTAGAGTATCATTATAAGATATTGGATAATGCATCTTATGGAATTCCCTCTTAGTGTGGATTATTTTTGTGATGTATTCCCTGGATATTTTCCTGGATTACCTCTTCAGAGAGAGGTTTATTTCACTATTGAACAAGTTCCATGCACAAAACTACTTTCCATTCCTCCCTCAAGGTTTACACATACAAGGCTATAGGAACATAGGAAGTAGATTTACGAATTAGAGGCTAATGGTTTTGTCTGAATGAAAAATCCACAATGGGGTTCACTAGTCCACTTCTCCAAGAGGGGGGGGGGTGATACCCTTAAACTAATTGTAGATTAATTTTAAAAAAACCAGCATATGTTGAAGAAATGATATCCTCTACCTTAAATAAAATACATCTTTGACCGGATTTGAGGAGGAATAGTTTTCTACTAGATCGAATTGAGGCTGGTTTACCATAAGTTTCCTTTCAGGTCATCAAACATACAATGTAAAACATTCCACCTATGTGGTATTTTTTACGTGTATTTGGTTATACAGTTTAGATAAATAGACCTTCGAGCTATCTTTATGGCTCTGATGAATCTGATCATCCACCCATACATATATTCATTTATAGTAGTCTTTTTGGATGACATCAATGTGTATTCTCACTCCAAAAAATACCATGTAAATATTCTTGATATTGTTATGAATACATCGAGATAAGATTATCTATATGAAAATCTCAAAAAATTTCAACTATTGGATTAGAAAGATTCACTTACTGGGTCATATCATTTCAGAGGTATGCATTTCTGTTGACCTAGAAAAGTTGAGCGTTATGGCTTCTTGGGAGAAAACTGTGAATGTGTTCGATATACATATTTTCATTGGGATTATTGAAAATTATAGGTTATTGATTTATGATTTCTATGAACTAGAATTTCCTCTTAAAGATATGACTATGTACTATTTTATATTCAAATTTTCAGAAGTTTGTGAGAAAGAATTTTAGGAGTTACATGAAAGACTAACTTTCATGTTTATCCTGATTCTTCTAGAGTCAGGAAGATGTTATGTTATTTGTTATGATTCTTCATGAATAAGGATAGGTGTATTTATGATGTATTGTGATTGGGTTTCGGAATATAGGTGCCACCAGATGAGGTGCCGTGAAAGTAATTACCCTATGAACAACCTCAATATAGTTATTGTGGTCTATGAATTTTGATGTTAGATGCACCGTCTGTTGGGTAACTGGTTTTTTGTTTCCATGAATCTAAAAAGTATAAAATACATCTCCACATTATGGGAAATTGTTATAAGGAATAGAAGGTTTTTGGAATACAATATTTCATTTGATTTTTATCTTTATTATACAACTCTTAAGGGAAATACTGTAGATGATTCCCTGAGTTAGAAGACTTGGAAACAGTATATCCTTGAGGCCAATAGTGAGTTTTACTTTCTGAATCTATTTTCTAAGATAAACCTAAAGGTTAAGAAACATCCCATTAAACCATTCATAGTACCTCTAAAATATAAATTTTATCTTTGGGGGGGGGGTACATTTAATATTGTTATCTTATCCTGAGGGAAACTCACTCTGGTGAGAACACACCTCCTGGTTTGTTTTTTTAATGAGAATGAGATCCTTATCTTATGTGTGGGTGTTTAGGTTGATTATGATATAAAGGAAGATATGATAAGGTAATATTATTCACGTGTTTACAAATTTTGTCCCAATCCTAATAAGATGTATCGTGATTTACATCTTCAGTACTAGTGGCCAAGTACATAGAGGTAGATTGGAGGCTTTATCACTAGGTGGTCCACTTGTCAGTAGGTGATAGAAGATCACCAGTGACCTGGTGGAAATTTATAGCCTCTACCCATTCCTGATTTGAAATGGAATAATGTCATCATGCATTTCATGATGGGATTACCTAGATACCCTTGAGGTAGTAATGCAATATCCTTGATTTTCATAAGGTTTACCATGGTCTCACACTTCCTACTGATATGGGATACTATCTTAGTTGATGATATTGAGAGCATATATACATGGGATATAGTGACATAATGTGGTATTTTATATTCGATTGTGTCTGAACAAGATTCACTCTTTTCCACATGGTTATGGTAGGGGCTGTAGAAATCACAAGGTTCACAGGTGTTATTGAATACAACTTATCACCCAAAGACCGACAGGCCATCTGAGAAAATGATACAAGTTTTAAAAGAAATGATCTGAGTATGTATCCCTGATTATTATGGTTCATAGAGTAATCATATACATATTGTTTAGTTTTCCTATAACAACATCATTCATGAAAAGATTTATATGGCTTCATATGAGTCCCTTTATAATGGGTCGTTCTTTCCACCACTGTGCGGGTTAGAGGAAGGTGAGTTAGTAAAATTGGGTTCTCATCTTATTTATGATAATTAAGATAATGTCCAACTAATTCATAAGAATATGGGTGCATCTTAGTCCAGGAATAATCCTCAAATAAAATATCACAATAGACCTATATATTTCGAGGTGGAACATCATATTTTGTATGTATCTCCTAGATTCTGTCTTAGATGAATCTAGATATATGAAAAGTTATTGAATTGATATGTAGTGCCTTTCATGATAGTTGAGAGATTCGATCTGGTAGCCTATAAATTTTTGTTACCTTAGAGGTACCATGCCAGGAATTATTTATTCCATACATCCCATCTTCCACTGTATAATCCTAATTTGTTTTATTTGTTTTACCCTGAGGACATTGAGCTGGAATTTGATGTGCCCATTAAGAAGCATATGATATATATCATTGATCGGAGTTGAAAGTATCTATAGGGTAGGTCAGTACCATTTTTCTGGGTACTTTGGAAGCCTAAACGTGTGTAGGATGATACCTGGTTGTGGGAGGCAGATATACATTCATAATGGACAGATCTTTTCTCAGATGATGATTTACGACTATCAAAACGGAAGCATGGGGATCATTTTTCTTATAGAGGGTGGGTTGTAAAGTCCTATATTTTATCAAAGGTATAAACTATTGTTTTCTAAATTAAATTCCTTGGATTATACCTTATGATATTTTATAATGGATTCATTGGGGTCATGAGGGTGTCTAGGGATTATTCAGAGCCTAGAGCCATTGTTTTTGTAAAATTAGACTGTGTTACAATAATAGGAGAAATTGTTCTACCCATCCCACATGTTTTCCCAAACCATGTGGGGAATGATAGTGTAGTTCAAGGGGATACATGGTTTTTTTGAAGTTATGCAAGCCTCGGTGCAAGCCCTTTCATGATTGCATACCCCCAAGACAGTACCATTTCACATAGTTATCGAACCCGTGTTCATTAATCATGTGGGGTCCCTCCTTAAGAAGAATCGAATTTATGGTTGGAACATTTTTTGGCCGAGTATGTGTCTAAACCATGGAGACCAAAAATTGAAGGTAAAATTACCCTTCTCCACTTGAATTCTTTAATACCCAAATTCTACCTTCCCCCTTTGTTTTTCTAATATAAAAGTTGATAAGATCTCTCCTCCTCATCTCATTAGGTATTTTGGTTCATCTATCATAATAAATCCAAACCTATTGATTTCATGTTAATTAGAAATGAAAAGCTAACAACTACACTCATCTTCCTTCCATTATCGATTCCTCTTCTTTTCTGATGTATTATTTAGGTTAAACCTCTTTTTCTCTATTTTTATATTTTTGACTATTATTCTAATAACTCTCATTCTAGATCAATTTGAGGGTAGAAAATAGATGAGGGTTATTTTATGCACCTAAGGTAGGTAGTCTAGTGTCTTTCTTTATGATTCATCTATTTTGATATTGTACACTATTGTGTCGCAGTTAGACATTGCTAACATTGCCTATAATTTGTTTAATAAATTATTATGAATGTAACACCATGTACAATATGACCCTAGTGAGTGGAGAATGAACCATTGGGTTGATCACCGGGATGTTATTCACACCAATGGTTAATTTTTCCCATTTGAGGCCGATTTTCCATTAAATAAATCAATTTTATTGCATTTTGATGTGTTTTAAAATTTAGTTAAATTTTTTAAATCGATGAATTGAATTATGTTGACTTATAGTCCATGATTTAATCTATTAGGGATCATTATTTATTCTTTATAATAAATTTATCAGGATTCATTATTATGCCCCATGACTATTCGTTATGATTATACCTTATACCATGTACATACTGATTAATTCATATTGTCTTATCCATTATTCCATTATTGCTTGGAATAAATTAAATGTTTGAGATAGGTTGTTTAGAATGATATTATTCTAATGAATTAATACTTTAATGTCATCCTTGTTTTTATGAATTTATTTCTTACAATTTGGGAGTGAACACAACCCTCGATTTAAGGATGTTCTACAGGGACTCACCATTCTTCGTATTGTAACTGTTGTTCACACCAAGATATAGACTTGGAATGACTTCTACAGGATCTATGAGTGGATTACACATACCCATGAGTGACATTGGTTCCATAGGTAAGGAACCATGTATATTCCCAATGGAATGATGGCTATACAATTCCTCAAGTGATACTTGATGCAACAAACCGAAATTTTGAATAAATCTTTTTTCTTAATTTTGTGTTTTTTTATTTTATACTAAACAAAACTATTTCATTTGATAACATGAGTATAATTGAAATGAGACCATTGGTTTTCGACTATTATATGACCATTGGTCAATATGACTGTTGGAAACTAAATGTTGCGATTATTGTATCAAAATAATAGTGACCTTCATTAATTAATATAGAAAAAAATTTGATGGCCTCATCCAGTAGTCTCAAGCCGATCGAAGCCCATCTAATAGAACATGGGAAGGAGATAGCACCAGTGGGCTTTGCTCTAGACCAAAACCAAGCCGAACTTCATTGTGTGTAGCTTGACTGGAATCGCCTTCGCAAGAAGTTCAAGCTCATAGAAATTACTACTCGTGCAATGATGGTCGAGCCGACCTCAGATTCTCTCACCTTAGCACACCTTACACTTAAGTCCTATGCTGGGGTTATAAGCGTCTATGTAAGGAGACCTTAACTGCTTTGTGTAATCCTTTGAGATTAAAAAAATTTGTTTTCTTCTTATGGTGATGTTTGTAAATTTTCAAATATCTGGATAAATGTAGGATGTATATTATTGATGAATTTAAAAAAACGATATTTTAAAATATTTTTTAAACCATAAATAATTAATGATGTCTAATGATTTTCAAAAAATGGCCTTCTAAAAATGTGTTCAGTAAGAAATTTAGAGTCTAATAAGATCAACTTAAATTTTGATGAATCGTAATTTATGAATAGTGATTTTAGGCTTAGGATTAGTAATGTGACCAAATGGATTAGTAATCTCTCTTAATGAAAGTATTAGTGTAATATAAGAACCTTGATTAAGTAATGTGATTCAATACAATATGTAAATAACTATTTCTAAATTAATAGTCAAGTATTAGTTTTTTCAGATGAATAGTTTTTTTGAAATAAAAATTAAATAAAAAATATTTAGAAAATTATGTTTATAAAATGAAGTTAATTTTTGAATTCAGAGCATCGATATTAGGTTATGGTGATTTTTGTGGATTTTTTCTGAAAAAAATGAATTTTTATTGAATAGTGTTTTTATATAAAAAATAAATTAAAAAAGTTTAGAATTTTTTTATAAAATGGAGTTCATTTTTGATTTCCGAGCATCAATATTATGTTAAGGTACTTTTTTGGGATTTTTCTGAAATAGTTGGATTTTCAGTGAATAGTAAAAAAATAGTTGTAGGGTTTCGGTATGTTTAATGACATCATGAGTGCATCATGAATATGTCATGGGATATTTTAAGGGATGGTCTTCTAAAGGGTACGAGTTATTTTATGAGGGGTCCCATGTGGCCTAACACCTTGGGAAATACCATGGGAAAGCCCATGGTTTTGCCAATACCCCCAATGAGGTGTCCCTTGGCCATTAATGCCATGTCCCCTCACTTTCCCTATAAATACCCTTCCATTTTCTCATCCTTTCGATTCCAAAATCGTACTCAAAGATGATCTGGTCTCCTAACCTCCCAAGGATTCCTCCCAAGGTTCCCCAAGCCCTCAAGGGCCCAACCTTTGGGTTTTAAGAGTTACGTTTATAGGTAAGGGATCCTACCCATCTTTTTCTTTACAAGTACTCTCTTTTATGTCATTTCTTTTATGTTCCATGTTCTTATGTTGGGGATGTTCTTTTATATTCATCTTACTATCCTTTTCATCTTCATGTGATGATATACCCTCTCTTTCTCTCATCAATTCGTTTTTTTGAAGTTTAAGTGACGTTGTTAGGCTATCGAATTTTCATAAGAGAAATCTTATTTTTGTCTTCCTTCCATGTTTTCATTTAAAATGGTATGTCCTTAAAATTTAATTACCATGTTTATATATCCTTTATATTATGTCCCTCTACTATTTTATGGGTCATTTATGAGTGGTTGACCCATGTCCCCTCTCTTTTCAATGTTTTTTAAAGCCCTGCAACATAGCCGTTATGCTGCCGAATTTTTGTCTCAAAATGTCTCTCTCTTTTTCTCAAATTCATTTATTTTAGTATGTGAATACTCAAAACTATTTATTTTACAGGGGTATTCACATATTTATCAAAATTTTCTTTTTAAAAATTTTTGATTTACATAAATGAGACCCGCATTCTTTTTCTGTGGGTTTAAGGTGACATAAAGGTTACGTCTTTAAAGCAGTTTTTTAAATTTTACGACTATGAAATGAAACCCATTTCTTTTATGATATATGGGTTATTTATGAAACTATTTATGATGATATATTTGGCTCAATGATAATAATGGAGTATTGAGGGTTCTCCCTAATAGCGCTCCAATGCATTGGGTAAAGACTTAATCTATAGAGATGACCATTTTAACGATACAATGGTGAATAACGTTGGTAATTTTTGTAATGACACCTTGGGTATGGAACATGGTGAAAAGGAAATGATTTTCTATATTAAATTTTGTAGTCACATCTTCATGTTATGAAACATGTTATTTTTTTTATGATAAGACTCATGGTCTCTTTCTCATGCCTTAAAAATATTTTTCATGACTTTCTGATGTATCTCATGTTCACATGTAAAATGTTTCCCATGTTTTCCTTACTGGGCCTTCTTCTCACCCTTTCCCTTGATGTATGCTCCTAGGTAATGAGATGTTGTAATAAACTTAGGATGAAAAATGAAGAAGCCTTTCAAGTGTTTAAGAAAAATGTTTTAGGTTGTTTTCATGTATTAAGTTCCTGGTTTCCAAGACACTAAACCTTAAAGATCCTCGGTTTTGTATAATGTAATGAAAGTATATGTGATATAAAGGTGGGATGCTATAGTTGGTATCAAAGGAAGGTTTAGTTATTTATGACAATTATTCTATGAAAACATTAGGAAGAATTCTATAGAAAATTTTAAATATAGGAAATCATCCTGGTATTTTGGTGAGTGTTGAGTAAGTGGTTTATCACGCAAATACATCCCTGTCTAGATACGAGCAGGTAGAAGTGGCTATGGAACAGATGTACATATGGGTAAAACCCAAAAACACCGCTTTGATCTAGACTCAAATGGGAACTGGTATATTACAACAGGCCTTGCTACACTCTTGGTCACGACACTCTCGGGGGATATTCTTTTGTAAATTCATAAGCGTAGTATGAACCATTATTAAAGGGACAAAGATAAAATAAAATAAATATTCACATTAGAAGATATGATCATGGATAACCTGGATTGGAAACTAGGGGATCACAAGTTAGGGTATACTTTTCTTCTACAAGTTTATCATTCTATGCTTTAAGTTTCTTTTTAATGATTATTCGATAAGTATTTAAGCCCCTAATTATACTTTCTTTTCTTAGATAATGACGGGAAATGGAAGAACATGTCCCAACAACCAATGTGATAGGAAATGTGACGATTTCCCTATTAATAAGATAGAGATGATGAGAGATAAAGTTGAACATATTTTGATTACACCAAAACAACTATCAAAAATCACAATTAATAATTGGTACCTAGTTGAATGCCCAAATTCATCAAGGAAGAAGAAGACGAAGTCTCATGGATGTACATCTGATAAAGATGATAAGGGAAAGAAGACCCAATTTACTTTGTTCAATAAGTGTGGAAAGAGGCACCAAGGAGAATGTCACAAAGGTACCGGGAGATGTTTTATGTGTGGGGTGATAGGGCATAAAGTAGCCAATTGCTTTAAAAAATGGATAATGTGACGAATAGAGATAAGGTTCTATCTAATGTACCTTATACTATTCAATGTCGTAAATTTGGAGAAGTTGTCCATTATCGAAGGAAATGATCTCTTGGAAGGGATGAGAATCATGACGAGCATCAACAGTCTTCAAGGACAAGGGAACAATGCAATTCCTATGCTGAGATGGATCTTGATGACTAAAGTACATGTAACTTCTTTGAAATAATTGACTATGTCATGTTGTATTTCAGTTCATGCCCTATGAGCATATCTTTAATGTTTTCTAAGAACATCGACTCGCTAACTAAGATGGTTTTATATCATTAAGGAAAACATCTATTGTTATGTACCACATGTTGATGTTGTGAAGATGTTCTGTTTAAAAAAAGGGATGATTAGGGGATTAAAAGATGATTATTATTTTGGAAGACGTTCACTATTTTGGGAAGCCTATATGATCGAGGTAAATGGATTACTATGATATTTTCTTTGAGGAATAATGTTTGACTTATATTTTGAAGAATTGATGAATTTAAGGTGAACTTATGGTAATATAGGTTACTTATGGAAATGATTGACCTATCTTGGGGAAAATATGTTTAGTTTATTTACTTTTTCTATAATATGTTAGGAGTGGTTGATGTTGTTTGGAGATGAATGATAAAGTTTATCATGGAAGACTATTTTATCAAATCCTTCTTGTATTTGGGTTTCAATCTTAGTTTGAGTTGTTTTTATGAATTTTAAGGATAGTTGTTTATGGAGTAGTCTATAATGAACATTGGGTAGTATCGTGGAATTTTGAAGATTACAAGTAGTTTCCCTTCCTATAGGGTTCTTTCTTTTTGAAGAGTTGTTTTATCTTACCATTTATGTTTTTGGGATGATGTTTAATGATAGAAGAAATAGATAGTAAATATTTTGTGGATTATGTGATTTTCTAGAAGATGATTCTTTTTATTTTGATGAGACCAAGTGTTTTTGAATGCTCATCGTTTGGAGAAAAGAATAGATTTGGTAGAAACATATTAATGGATGAAACTCTAAATGAAGGTAGGTATACTTCCTTATGTTTTTATTCTATGTAGTAAATGAATTACTCAAAAAAATTATGTAATGGAATGTAAAACAAAAACGCTCTTTGTTAACATTTCCTAATGGGAAATAAAATTCCGTTTAACCCATCACAAGTTTATGATTTTCTAGTGGTTAACATTTTCCTAATCATGTTTTCTATCACTCTCCAACAGAACATGACCGTTTATTTTCTCTTCCATATTCATGTTTGCCTACATGGAATCCTAGTATGGGTTAACTCGGGTGACCTTTGTACTTCTCTTCATTTCATTTAAAGTAATAGTTTTACTGACTACTTTTCCGATATGGGACTTTCAATGAAATTTCCAATCCAAATTTTAAAAATTGCGAGGACACATTTTCTTAAGGGGGAAAGAATGTAATGACCAGAAATTTTGAATAAATATTGTTTCCTAATTTTGCGTATTTTTTATTTTATACTTAACAAAACTGTTTCATATGATAACATGAGTATAATAAAAATAAGACCATTGGGTTTCGACTGCTATTTGACCATTGGTCAATATGATCATTGGAAACTAAATGTTGTGATTATATTTTCTAAATAAAAGTGATCTGGGAAAATTAATATAGAAAAAAGAGTTGATGGCCTCATCCAGTAGTCTCGGGCCGATCGAATCCCATCTAACAGAACTGGGGAAGGAGGTAGCACCACTGGGCTATTCTCTCAACCAAACCCAAGCCGAACTTCATCGTGTGAAGCTAGAATGGAATCGCCTTTGCGAGAAGTTCAAGCTGATAGAAATTACTACTCATGCAATGTTGGCTGAGCCACCCTCAGATTCTCTCACCTTAGCACACCTTACACTTAGGTCCTATGCTTGAGTTATAAGGGTCTATGTAAGGAGATCGTAACTTCTGTGTGTAATCCTTTGAGATAAATAAAATTGTGTTTTCTTCTTATGGTGAAGTTTGTAAATTTTCAATAGTCTGGATAAATGCAGGATGTATATTATTGATGAATTTGGAAAAAATGGATATTTTAAAATATTTTTTTAAACCTTAAATAATTAATGTTGTGTAATGATTTTCAAACAATGGTCTTCTGCAAATGTGTTCAGTAATAAATTTAGAGTCTAATAAGATCAACTTTATTTTTTATGAATAGTAATTTATGAATAGTGATTTTATGCATAGGATTATTAATGTGACCAAATGGATTAGTAATCTCTCTTAAAGAAAGTATTATTATAATATAGGCACCTTGATTAAGTAATGTGATTCAATTAAATAGGTAAATAACTATTTCAAAAATTATTAGTCAAGTATTAGTTCTTTCGGGTGAATGGTGTTTTTAATTAAAAATTAAATTAAAAATATTTATAAAAATATTTTTATAAAATGGAGTTTATTTTTAAATTCAGAGCATCGATATTAGTATATGGTGATTTTTGGGGATTGTTCTGAAAAAATGAATTTTCAGTAAATAGTGTTTTTATATAAAAATTAAATTTAATATATTTAGATAATTATTTTTATAAAATTGAGTTCATTTTTGAATTCCGAGCACCTATATTATGTTAAGGTAATTTTTTGGGATTTTTCTGAAATAGTTGGATTTTCAGTGAATAGTAAAAATACAGTTTTAGGGTTTTGGTATGTTTAATGACATCATGACTACGTCATGATGATGTCAAGAGATATTTTAAGGTATGGTCAACTAAAGGGGATTAATTATTGTATTAGGGGTCCCATGTGTCCTAACACCTTGGGAAATACCATGGGCAAGCCCATGGTTTTGCCAATACCACCAATGAGGTTTCCCTTGGCCATTAATGCCTTGTCCCCTCACATTCCCTATAAATACCAAACCATTATCTAATCCTTTCGACTCCAAAATCACCCTAAACAAAGTTCTGGTCTCCTTACCTCCAAAGGAGTCCTCCCAAGGATTCCCCAAGCCCTCAAGGTCGCACCCTTTGTGTTTTAATAGTTACATTTTAAGGTAAGGGATCCTACCTCTCTTTTTCTTTCCAAGTACTCTCTTTTATGTCATTTTATTTATTCTTCATGTTCTTATGTTGGGGATGTTCTTTTATATTAATATTACTATAATTTTCATGTTCATATGATGAGATACCCCCTCTTTCTCTCATCAATTCATTTTTTTGAAGTTTAAGTGATGTCGTTAGGCTCCCGAATTTTCATAAGAGAAATCTTATTTTTTTTCTTCCTTCCATGTTTTTCATTTTAAATTCTATGTCCTTCAAATTTCATTACAACATTCATATATCCTTTATATTATGTCTGTATAATTTTTCATGGGTCATTTATGAGTGGTTGACCCATGTGGCCTCTCTTTTTTAATGTTTTCTAAAGCCATGTAACATAGCTGTTATACTGCCGAATTTTCGTCTCAAAATGTATCTCTCTTTTTCTCAAATTATTTTATTTTATTAAGTGCATAATAAAAACTCTTTATTTTATAGGGGTATTCACATATTTATCAAAATGTTATATTTTAAAATCTGGGATTTACATACATTAGACCCGCTTTCTTTTTCCGTGGGTTTAAATTGACATAAAGGTCATGTCTTTAAAGAAGTTTTTGAAATGTTATGACTATGAAATGAAACACATTTCTTTTATGATATATAGGTTATTAATGAAATTATTTATGATGATATATGTGGATCAAATTATAATAAAGGCATGTTAAGGGTGCACTTTGATATCACCCCAATGCATTGGGTAAGGACATAATCTCTAGAGATGGCCATTTTAACGATACCTTGGTGAATAACCTTGGTAATGTTTTTTAATGGCACCTTGGGGATGGTCCTTAGAGAAACAGAAATGATTGTCTATGTTAAATGTTTTATCCACATCTTCATTTTATGAAACACATTATTTTTATTATGATATGCCTCATGATCTCTTTATCATGACTTAAAGTCATTTTTCATGACTTTTAGATGTATCTCAAGTTCACATGTAAAATGTTTCCCTTGTTTCCCTTATTGGGTCTTCTGCTCACCCATTCCAATGATGTATGCTCCTAGGTTATGAGATGTTGTAAAGAAGATAGGATGAACAATTAAGAAGCCTTTCAAGTGTTTAAGAATAATCTTTTATGTTGTTTTCATGTATTAAGTTCATGGTTTCCAAGACACTAAACCTTAAAGATCCTCAGTTTTTATAATGTAATGAACGTTTATGTGATAAAAAGGTGGGATTCTATACTTGGATTCCAATGTGAGATAGTGGGGATGGGTTCTGAGGTTTTTCTTACACCATCTTGAGATTTATATGAGGGATACCATTTTTTTGGGTCGCATTAGATGTGAACTGTTGTATAGTGTAATTATGTGGTTTCTATATAGACCATTGGGATTACTTTATGGATTTCCTTGGATTTGATCAAGATTCCAATATGGTTCTTGATGGATTCCAATTTTTAATTTACATGTGAGGCCTTACTTTGAATTATGATAATTCATAACTAATTCCATATGGATGCATCCACCAACCAATCACACAATGTTGGGGTAGGTCCATACTGGATATCTTATTATTGATAAACCATGCACATAACTTATTATTTTGTAATTGTTTCTTGGGTTCCGAAAGATGTGGTTTAGGTTGAAGAAGGTAGTGGTGGTCGATTATCCTGGTAAAACATGTACCATAATTTTATTTATTTTCCTACAATTACTACTATTGGGACACTATTTATTTTATATTTCATGAATTAGTTTGACATAGCCATTATTTGTTGGGGGATACTTAGTATATCTCATTCCTTTCTTTGGAAGAATTTTTTACCCAAGGATACATTATGATCACATGTCATGATAATGGTAAGTGTATGGTTATTGAGGATTTATTGATATTTTGACAAGGGTGTATGAGAGAAGGGGATCGATACTAAGATCCTGATTCTAGTAGGAACCTCTTTTTTATGTTTTTTGTATTTTCAAATTCATGTGAAATATGCTTGAATCCACATTCTCCATTAGATATTTTTCATAGTTACATGAAATCATCATCATCCTATTTTGTATATATTTCTCATTTAACATCAATTTTTTTATTATTTTTCATTGATGATTTATTATTATTATCCAGTTGTGATCTATCTTTTATAAATGCTTTAGCTATAGTAGGTTGTGGGTCATGTGGTTATTATGTATTTTTCCACAATTTCCTAATTTATATAATTATACATATATACACTTAAGTGATGTGTATTGATCTATGAGGTCATAGTCTCCCCATGGAGGCAACCTAGTACCTTGCTACCGGTTAGGAGGTCCTAGTGTACAAGGAGGCATGATTGAGGTCATCTGGCCTACCGTCTCAAGGAATCTCTTTATGGAATCTGGGGAGGTCCTCTACACTCTCCTCCATCGGGAATATGATTAAAATTCCCAAAATTGGTAAAGATTTTATGTTAAAATATCATTGTTTATCAGGACTATTAATGATGATGTTTATGATGATAAAATCATATGATCCATCTATAATGAAAATAATGTCTTTTCTTCTCTTATGGTTCTTAATTATATTAATATATATATTTTTCCACTCTTTGGTACTTAAAATATTTGATCAAATGTTTTTAAGAAAATTTGAATTTCTTTCTCTCTTCTATTAAAAATTTATATTATTCCAAAATTAGGTTTTCTAAATATGTTTTCAAAAAATGTTTTACTATTATCCTATAACTTCTAAATGAAGTTTTTACAACATATTTTCCATTAGAACATATTTCAAAGAAATTTTTGTATTATTTACCAAAAAATATCCCATTTTGAGATTACCAGAAATTTGAAAAGAAACTTTATTATCATTTACAGCATGATTGAAACTTCCCTTCATCATAACCATGCCTTTATTTGAATCTTCAATTATATATTTTCATGCTTATTATCAAATAAAATAATTTTTCAATTTTTTTATTTTTTAAGGATTTTTTAATTAGAATGTATATCTTAATCAAGAAATATTTCAACTTATTTATATATTCTTCCATCCTAAGTAAAGAATTTTATTTTAAAATAAAAATATTTTCAAAACATTTTATGATTTCAAAATATTTATTTTAATTTTTAAGGATATTTTAATCAACAAATGTTTTAAATGATTTAAAAATATTCCATTAAAAGTTTTCAAGGTTATTTTTAAAGTAAATGATTTCAAAAATATTTCATTATTTATTATTTTTAAAAATGATTTTCAATGAAAAGTTATATTTTTAATGAAAACATCCATGTAATTTATCTTTTAAAATCATTATATATCTAAGATGAATAATTTGATTTAACTTTTTTTGGGTGTTATAAACCAACGATGTCATTCTTATAATTTCATTGAATGGTTAATTTTTTTATGGAAAGAATATTATGATACCAGTTTTTCTTCAATGTGTGAAACTCACTTTTTCCCCATGGTTTAGGCAATGATGAAATTAGGAAGTGATTATGAAACATATATCTTTTCCATAGGTAATGATGTAATGAAATGAGAATGAAGACCATTTCATTTCATGGAGTATGTAATGATTAATGTTTTATGATCTTGTGGAACACATATGTATTATTTTCAATATGTTATGGGTGATACATACATATCCCTAAAATTAATTGGATAATGATTTATATCTCATCAGATAACAATGGGAAGAAAGTTGATGGGTTTGATCCATTATGGGAAATAAGCGTGTCCTAACCCACTCTGGGAAAAACAATGTCCTGATCTACTATGGTAAATAGGTGTTTCGTAGTCTACAATGGGAAATAGGTGAATACGTTTGATCGACTATGGGAAATCTGTGTGACCAGGTATATTATAGGAAATAAGTGTTTTCTGATCCATAATGTGAAATAAGTGGTGATTCTTAATCCACTAGGTTAATAGTCATGCTAAATAACATTGAAATATTAAATTATTTTCAATGGTTATGATGGTTCCATGATTTTATAAAATTATATTATGGTTCATGATTGTTTTATGATGAGTTCTCACTCTTATGGTCTTTGTTTTTGAAAAATATTTTTTTATGCCTTGAGTAATATTTATAATCTATGACAGGTTGGGTGTGAGATTCATAATTTATGTTCAGGATCATATACACTAATTAATATTTTGTTCATTCATATGATCATAGATTGTCATCTCTTATATTTACCCTTACTAGGCATCTGATCTCACCCTTTCTTCATTTTTCTTCCACATATTATGAGGAAATGTTTTTATATAGTAGTTACAAGGATATTATCATTATGGGAGGTATTGAAGATATATCATGAATAAATAATATCATGTTTGAATTTTCCAAAGGCACTAGATTATTATGGACCCCATGCATATTCTTTTGTAATGAAATTAATATTCATATAAAATATGTAATATCCATGTATGAGGATCACATGTCTATGCAACTTTCTCCTTGGGGAATGGCTTATATCATCCTTTTAGTGATAAAATAATCTATGATGTAATCTCATGGTAATTCCCAATCCAAACAAAAAACGAGATGAAATAAAAACCAAAATTTATATGTGATGATGCATTATACGAACTCGTTGATACAGTTCCTCTTTGAGAATCCACCATGAATGCACCTTAATGAAAATAATTAATAAGGTTTCCTCCACAATCCTTATCTAAAGGACGCATACATGAATAACCATTGTGAGAGATCCTCTTCAATCCTTATCTGTGAGGCTCATCCAAAAACTACCTCCACAAGGGTTCATCTATAGGATACACCCACAATCCTTGCTCCCATTCCTTATCTCATGAGACTCTACTATAATGTTCTTATATAAGGTGAAACACCATAGTTATTTGTTTAATAATATCAAATAATTTAAAATTAAGTGTTATAATTAATAACAATACTTATAGTAAATTTAAATTTATAGATTTTAAATTAATTAATTAATGTTCTAGAAAAACAAATACCAATTTAAACTGTTATTTCCCATAAAATAATTTTTTAATATGAAAATATGTATTCAATCAATATATTATTTAATTAAATATTTTAAATAATAATATATATATTGATTGTTCAAATTATTTTGATAAATACTAAATTATGAGAGGAAAATATTCAATATTAATATGACACCCCAAGAGTTTATGGAATTTCATTCATAAATAATTTCAATTCATTGGATAGCTTATATACACAAAACACTATGTCACTGTGAAATAAAACATTGTTTTAGTGAATCCAGTGAACATAATTTTTTCTCTTCTATGTTTTGAATTTCGAAATACGGATATACACCATTGTGATCACTATGTTTTTTGGATTCTGATAGAGGAAACATAATTTTTGGTGAATGTGATCATACCCTTATGAAATGTAATGTAACATAATGAATATTAATATAACCTTATGAATAGTAACCTCGCCTATAGATATATAAATAAAATTTAGTCATGTTATAAATGATATAAATTTTTTATAAATTATTGATTAAGTATTTGTATTTTTTTTAGTGATAAATATCTAATTACAGTTTTAAAGTAAAATATGGAATTAAAATTAATTTTCATAAAATATTTTCTTAAATAAATATTTTTTGTCCAATGATTATGGGATAATTTTATGAGACTTTATTTAATTTTTAAAGTATAACATAATCAGTTTTAAATTTAAATTTTCTTATTTTTCAATTAATTAATGATTTTATTTGAAAATACAATTTGACATATTTAGAATTTTTTTTGATAAAATGGGCTTAATTTTTGGATTCTATATGTCAGAAAATGTGTATGGTGATTTTTTGGTGTTTTTATATAATACATCAATTTTATTTCAATAGTAAAATACAATAATTTATGATAAATAATAAATATATGATTTATTGATTCATAGGATAAATAAGGATGATGTACGACCACATTATTAGAAATAACATGAACATATTACTATTATCTTTCATTAGAATCAATATTAGTTCTGGTCTAGATAAAAATAATAAAAAAATGATTAAGATATTAAAAAATTACTCATCTCATCTTATCTACCCCCCCCCCTCACTTCCTCTTCTATTTACAAAAATCAAGACTTGTACCTAGTCCAAATAATACCCAAATATATCCCTAATCTCATTCCCCATGTAAATCTACCCTTGGTATCATAAAAACCCCACTCCACTAAAGGGGCTCTCAAGGAAGATTAAATCAAGAGGTAAATTCCTCTTTTCAATTCTTTTACTTTCTTTTCGAGTTCCGTTATTTTCATTTCGATCCTCACCTCTCCTCATACAAATATTATGGAAACATCAATCCCAAAAATTTAATTTAATTTTTTTGTGATTATGGAATAATTCATTACCATATCCCCTTTTCCCTTATTTAATACTTGTAATAAAAAAACACCTTCCGAGATGTGCTCATTTACCACATTCAATGATGATGGGTTTTCAATTTCTATTATTGTATTCAATTATGATCATGAAACCATTATTATGGATCAACCGGAATAAAATATATTTATTATTTATCATAAATGGTTATAGATTAAATTTTTACACATGGTTTTTATTTATAAATAAAATTGAGTTCATTGTGTTAAAAAACTTCTAATTAAACTAAATGATTATCATAAAATAATTTATATAATGATTCATCTTCACTCCAAGTAACCAAATGAAATTTAAATCCATGTAAACATATGGATTCTCACTAATATTATAAAACATATTTTATGGACAATTATTCTCGTTTTACATGTTTATCCATATACGAATATAAGTAAACCGATCATGAAAACCAAGGACGAAAACACTTCCAAACAATAAAATTAAATCTATTAACCCATAAAACAACTATTAATGAACCTAACAAGGTTATAATAAATAAATAAATTTTGTATTAGGTTCTATAATTATTAATTTATGAACCTAAATCTAATTATTTAGGTAATTAAGATAAATTGGAGAACACCTTTGGACTTAAGGTAAAGGGTTTCCTCATCTCACTCCCATTTTTTGTGAGATATTCCTTATTCAGTATTATAACTTGTGTATGGTAAATTTATACTTCCCATTGATTCATCATATCATTAATCAGTTAAAATTCATTCTATTCAATGTATCATTTGATGTTTAGTAATTTTGGGTCATACGAATTGATTTATTACCAAGTGGTAATGGATTTATACATGAACCTCTATTTTTATTTGGGTAACTCTTATTCTATACATACCGCAGTGAATTTATTTTTTATTATTATGCACTCGATAAATTATTTTTTATTTATCTATATATTTTTACCACCTATAATTCTTCCTTATTTTATGGTTATTTACTTGTTGTAAAGGTTCATTCATAATTTTATCGTGATAAACTAACCCGACTCAAGGAAACTTCTTGAATTCTTACATTTTTCCAGGTGCACATAAGAATCTATTTTAACCTGCCATTATATTTATAAAACCACTCATTTTGTCATGAAAAATGGTCTTACATAATTTCTATATTTAATATAACAAAAATTCCTTTACACTTTATAATTGTCTTTAACACTTTCATTAATATTCTCTAAAATGTTTTATTTCTAAAGATTATTAGGAATTATTTTAACATGATCTCAATTTAGTGGGAAATAATTTATTCCAAAAATAAATTTTCAATGTCCTGCCATTTTATTTTATAGGCTATACATTTTTACAATCTGATTTCATGGAAAATACAAATGATTTCTCAAAAGCGATCTTCTTTCAAAAGTAAAAAAGGGTTTTTCTCATCTCACATTAACTTTTATGAAATATATTCCTTATTCACCAATCATTCCATGAATGTGGTGTATGTACTTCCCTTTGGTATATCATATCAAGAGTCTCATTATTCTCATGATATTATAATGGATTATTATTTGAATGTTTTAAGGTGTATTGGGAAACATTGGAATGATTAAGGATTATTTGCTCAAGAATTTTTCAATGGTCTCATTTTAGAGTATCTTCATATATGTCAAAATCCCTTGTTGAGTCTTATACATCATTGAGGATTATCTATTATGATTTCATATATAATATGTTGTTTAAGGGGTTCTAATTAGTTAGACTATAGATGAGCTATATTGATACCATTTTACTACAAATGGTTAGTGTTTATGTTATATTATCGGGGAAAGTTATTTACATTTCAATTATTCATTTCAATAAGAATGTATGTGTTAATTTTTTTCACCCATTTAATATTAGGAAGACATTGGAAATAGTAAGTGATGATTGGGGCTCAATATATCCTCTCGATTCATCGAAAGGTCTCATGATACAAATAGATATGGACATTGCTGAGGCCTTTCCCATTTTTATATATGGTTTTGGATAAGGCCTTAATCATTTTTAGATGTCTTGGCCAAGGTCTTGATGATATATTTCAGAAATTCTAGCATATAAATTTCCCTTATTAATAATCTATAAATTCCTAGTTCATGTTGTTATTTGGATAGTATACTACCCATGATTATGTTTTATTATGGAAATATTTACTCATCTCATATTCCTTCCATATTATGTTCATGTTTATTTTTAAAGGAATATGTTTTTAATTCTATACCATGCATAATGATTATGTTTATGATTTTTTCCATTGTATTATTTACTTTACTAAAAATCTGAGTGTACACCTTCTCATGAATAATTTTTCATAGGACATGAAGATGTATATTATGTTTGACTTCCAAGGATAATCATAGAGTGGTGGATGTTTCCAATGTAACTTTTATTTAGTTTCTCATTTCAAGTTGTAATGATTAACCAAGGTATGTATCTAGTTTTCCCAAAATTCTAAACTACTTGGACCTTTTAGATACAAATTTCTTGTAATAAATTCAATTTAATGAAATATTCCACCAGCTTTAGGCAACTGGGGTCGGGCGTTACTATAACACCAAATACTTTTATGAGAAATATTTTGTTTTTATGTTATATAAATCATCAAAGGAATCTTTCACTACACACAATAGTAGCTTGGCTTTCTTTACATGCAACCGCGGCCTTCCTCGATAGCTTGCGTTGTACGCAATACCGAGTTTCACTAAACAACGATATGCTATTAAAATATTATTAAAACTAGCCGTTATGAATAGTAATACCCACTTTTTGAAATTTTGAATTTTTTATTTTTCAAAACGAACTTCATTTTTGGATTCGGAATATCGAAATTAGTCTAGGGTGAAATTTTTGTATTTTTATGAAAACATTCAAATTTTGATGAATAGTGAAAACACTGGGTTACTATTTAAAAAACAACTTTTTATTTAAATAATTATTTATTTTATTTAAATTTATTTTAGGTCAAAATTGATACATAATACCTATATAAGTTCAAATTAATTCATTGGAGTCATTTTATAATAATTTTAGATATATAAAAATTTTATTGAACTTTTCACAGTCTTTTACCCACCTCCTAGGAGAATTTGCAAATTTACATAAAACATAATTTTACCACTTCTGTGAGTGGAATTTAGAAAATCGAAGACACAAGGTTAATATCAAGGACTAAAATTTGGTTTAATGAGATGAAAATAATTTTTTGTGAATAGTAAATTTTTAACTTTTTTACCACAGTTAAAAGTAAATAGGATAATTAAGGGTAAAAATGATATTATTATTACCATAACATATGTCCTAATTATATTTGAAAAGTGTAATTCAACCAAAAAAACCTTAGGAATAAAATATGACCATTTAGGCCCACTTGGATTAGATTATGACATTTATTATTAATTTATTTAAAGAAGGGTTAAAATAGTTAAAATCAATGTTTAATAAATAAATAATTTTTAATATAGGGTAATATATAAGATAAATTAGACTATAAATATTAATTAGAAAGATAAAAACATTTCCTACATAATGGGATTTTATTTTTAATTTTTAGAAATTAAATAATTTAATTTATATATGACACAATGATGATGTAGTAATTATCATAGTAATGAAATATTGACATAATTGATGTTATAAATACCCAAATAAATGTAATTTGAGGCTTTTTATGAATAAATATAATTTTATAGGTTAATATTACATGTCAGTATTGATTTTATTAACTTTTTTGGAACTAATCTTACTGTTATGATTTTCACAAAAATCAGTTACCAAATACTGTCAAAATTGACATAAAATAATTTTTTAAAAAAATATTATATTATTAATTGTTATTTTATTCTTAAAAATCTAATGTTTGGATAAATGACGTAGATAAGGTTATATATACTAATAATAAACAACTTGGGGTTCTTTTGGCTTTTTATTGAATGTTTATTAACATTATAGTGTAAGAAAACAAGAAGACACGGTAAAAGATAAATTATCTAACTTAAAGTTAAATCTAAATGATAAGGTTAAAATAGAAACATAAAGTTTTCTAAACTCTATTGGATGAGAGTATTTATACCCATACCCACCTTAGCTTCTAAATAAATTAATTTGGAGCTATTAAATACAGAATATGACTTTATAATAAAATAATATTTTTAGTCTTTCCTAAGGTGCCCCACTCCTCCCTTATAAAAGGGCACCTCCTCCCTCTTTTCATCACACCACTTTGATCCATCATGCTCGGCCAACCCCTACCAAATTCTCTTCTCCAATTACCTTGAAACATCCTAGAGGTCCTGGTATTCTTCAAAAACCAGTTTTAGTTCCCTAAGAGGAGGTCTCAAAGAGGCGCTTCAAAGAAGAGGTAATGCCCGTTACCGATTATTTCAAATTTATTTCTTCTTCCACTTCTTCTTCTTTAGATGTTTCATTATGAAGTAATAACATCAGTATCAATAATATATTGGTATGTTGTTATACGTATGAAACAACCCTATTTCACCATCTATCCACCCTAAGAAAAACGAAATCACCGCTCGTGCGTACGTACGGAATACCGTCTCCACGCCGTGGTGTAATCTATTTTCCACCACCACCTTACTTGGATGGGTATAATGGTGTAAATAATAACTATATATGATAATTGTAAAGTGATATTTATTCTGAAATAGTATACATACACTCCAATACAATTCCACGATCATGGGAACAATATCATCGCTCGTGCGTACGTACAGCCTACCGTCTCGACGATGTAATGTGACTCGTTCTACATTATCTTCATTACATAATGATTATATAAATTAATTTAATGAATAAATATGATATATATTACACTAATACCATTCTGGAAATGAGGTATCTATAACTTAAAGAGAAGAATAAGAATTTATTCGACAAAACACGCATGAGAACAAAAAGTAATAAACACTCGTATAACAAGTAGCAATGAAATATTACTAATAAGAACCTAAGAATATGGCCATATATGATATAATAACAATTAGTATGATTATGGAATAAGTGAGTGACATTATTTAATTCATTATATAGGATGTTCGGACACTTACGAAGAAAATCAGACCTAAGGTAAGGGTCAATCTCGTAATCTCAATTTTCATTCGGGATAGTTTATACTTCAAAATTTACTGGGGAATATTTATCATCCACATCCATGTTTCCTAAATATGTAATATTTATATCCTTCTACAATTTTTTAAATCCAATTTAACCCTTCAGTGAGTTTTTATTAAAATATATGAAAGGAATATTTTGTCGTTTTTCGTATGAGGTACTTTTTGACTTTTCCGATATAAGTACAAGAAGAATATTTTTTTTAACTTATACAGAATGAATGGATTCTTAAAAAATTATTTCCAAGAATCTTACATTACAATTTTTCATGTTTATTTTTAGTCAACTTATTTTAGATTAAAATTGTATGACATGTTAAGAAAGGAAAAATGTTTTTGAAGTAGAAAGGATATTTTTCTCAAGAATGGAGTTCAAGTGTTTTATCAAAATTATTTTCCAAGTAAGATAATATAGGGTTCTGTTTCTATCCCTGTTTTTTACATTTATTTTATTATGATATTATGGAATTATTTTTATGATGTCCATTTATATTATATGGATTATGTTATGATGGCATGATGTTTAAGATTCCCATTTTTATTACATGGGTTATGCTATGCTGTATGGTTTATGATTTTGTGGCACACATAAGAATGGTATCATTATGAGAATGGTGGGACCTATATCTCCCTCCAATACATTGGGTAAAGATTTATATCTCATGAGATAGACATAGATGGAACTGCTGGTTAATCCAGTTTAGTTAAAGAGGACTGAAACGAGGAGTGAACTCGGTTCAGAAATGGACTTTGTCCGCTAATATAGTCTTGGAAATGAGTCTTGACTACTAAGAAATGATTCTCTATGATTATGTGTGTATGACACAAAGTTTCATGTTTTAAGTTATGATTATTGGGATTACATTTCACTACTATGATTTTTCCCATGTTATGAAATTATAATCTCTTTTGCAGGTTAAGATTAACAAAATGATATGTTCTTATGAATATGATGTGATTGATTTTTCTTTTGTTTACCGTTACTGAGCATTTGAGCTCACCCTTTTGTATGTTTTATTTTCCCCAGGTCAGGAAGAAGGATATTAAGTAGGATATGCCAAAAAGGGACTCTAGATATGATGAAATAAATGGGAGACAACATAGATGATTTATGAACCAGTTGTTTATGTTTACCAGTTTCTAAAGACACTATACCAATACAGTCCTTTCATGGTTTTGTTATATGTTGAAATAAGTATGCTTCAATTTTTAAGTAATAACCATGTATGTAAAATATGGGTCGTTATAGTTGGTATCAAAGGAATGGTATAGTCAACCTTTGGAAACTAGGATGTGAATGCCTTAGTAAGAAACCTAGGGATATGTATAAGCATAGAACTCAATATTAGTGTTTTAGAAATGGCCATGAATAACTTATGATAAGATCTTATGTGTAAAATTTTATTCTTGATTATTATAATTAGTGTTGGTCACACTATTCTTCTTGTTTTTAGTCAATGGCTAGAACCCGAAGGAACCGTGTTAATGCGGAATGCGACGGGAAATGCAATGATTTTCCCCCTGAGCAACCAAACGTTATGGTAGATGAAATGCAAAATTGTGTAGCCTTTCTCACACAAATTTCTCAATCTATGAATCATGTAGGAATTCCAAATGAGTTATGGAAGGAGCAACATTCTGTTGAATCCTTCATTAGGCAGCGTCCACCTTCATTCAGCAGGTCTTATGATCCATTAGTGGATGAATAATGGATCAGTACCACTAAAATGATATTTTCAGTTGTTCAATGTTCTGAACATGATAAAGTCATCTTAGCAGTGTATCATTTGGAAGGAGATGCTGATCAATGGTGGAATCTTATCAAGAATATGAGGCAAAGTGATTAAATTGATTTCATGGAATGGGACGAGTTCAAGAAATTATTTTTCAATATGTACTTCCCTCATATTCTTCGAACCAAGATGAAGAAGGAGTTTCTTGAAATAAAGAAAAAGGATGATGAATTTGTTGGTACCTACAAAGAAAATTTTACATGACTTTCAAGGTACGCTTCTTGTATTATTATCCAACCTGAGAGTAAGATCTATCGATTCTTTAGTGTCTTAAAACCAAGTCTCTGATGTGCGTTAGCCATAAGAGACTTTAATAGCTATGAGGAAATCATTCGATGTTATCTCAAAGATGAGATGGAGATTGGAGTAACCCATCAGTCATATGGGTTTGATAGGCAGAGGAAAATGGAATTCAAAGGAAAATAAAAAGACCACGCTAAAAAGAAGATGAGTTTTCCCTTATTCTCAAAGTGTGGAAAGAAACATGGAGGGAATTTTCTTAAAGGGACATGTAAATGTTTCAAATGTGGAAAGGAAGGTCATCGGGCATTGGAATTCCGCAATGATGGGAAGAAGATGTCTATTGATGTGAACAAGGAAAAGGCTACACAGAGTGCAACTCCTACACTTCAATGTTAGAAGTGCAAGGAAATGGGGAATTATGCTAATCAATGACCTAATCCAAGGTTTGTTGATGATTATTGACGTCAACAAAATCCTAAGGCTAAAGACAAAGGAAAGTCACATGTAATTTCTTTCAGCGATGTGGAGTACGATAACAAAGTGGTGAAAGGTAAACTTACCATCCACTCTAAAGTAGAAAATGTTTTATTTGATTCTGGATCCACCCACTCTTTTATTTCTGAATACTTTTCTAAGGGTATCTCCAAATTAACTCAACAATTAGATGTTGAGTTTGTTGTGGAAACCCCTAATGGAACAACAGTCACATCAAAAGTTTATAATTCTTCTCTGATTGAAGTTTATGGGAAAGTGCTTCCTGTAAATTTTGGGATCCTTCCTATAGTGGAATTTGATGTGATTCTTGGCATGGATTGGGTTTCTCTATATGGAGCTCATATCATTTTCCAAAGAAGTGAAGTCACATTTCATATTCCAGATCAATCTATGATTGTCTATCGATGAAAGTATGAACATAACCTTCCAGTGGAAATTTCTTCCATCCTATGGGTCTTGATTCCACTAAATGAAGGTTATTTATCTCAAATGGTTGGTGAGAAACTCGTGATTAAGAATATACCCATTGTATGGGAGTTTGACGATGTATTTCCAGAAAAATTTTCGGGTCTTCCACAAAATCGTGAAGTTGAGTTTTCAATAGAACTCGTACCAGGTGCTTTACCTATTTCAAAGACACCTTATAGAATGTCCCCAATTGAGTTGCAGGAATTGATGAAGCAACTCCAAGAGAATCTTGATAAAGGATTCATACGCCCTAGTGCGTCACCTTGGGGATCACCTGTTCTATTTTTTAAGAAGAAAGATGGATCAATGAGACTCTACATTGATTATTGAGAACATAACAAGATCACGATCAAGAAAAAAAATCCTCTCCCGTGCCTTGGTGACTTATTTGACCAACTACGCGGAGCTCAATACTTTTCCAAGACTGATCTTCGTTCAGGGTATCATCAATTAAGGGTCAAAAGGGAGGATATACCAAAGACGGCTTTCCGTACAAGGTATAGACACTATGAATTTATAGTGATGCCATTTGGTCTTACTAATGCCCCTGCTATCTTTATGGATCTGATGAATAGAGTCTTTAGAGACTATCTTGATCAGTTTTTGTTATTCTTTATAGATGATATTCTTGTCTATTCAAAGGGCAAGGAAGAACATGAAGATCACTTGAGAATTGTATTGAAGACCCTTAGAAAGGAGAATCTTTATCCCAAATTTTCCAAGTTTGAATTTTGGATTCAAAAAGTTGCATTTTTGGGTCACATAATCTCAAAAGAGGGGATATCTATGGATCCAGCAAAAACAGAGGTTATCGAAAGAAGGTTGAGACCAAAAACAGTTACCAAGATCTAATGTTTTCTTGGTTTGGCTGGATATTATTGATGTTTTGTGAATGGTTTTTCACGATTATCTAATCTACTCACCAGGTTGACTCAAAAAGGAGTTAAGTTTGTGTGGACAAAGGAATGTGAAGAGAATTTCAAGGAGTTGAAAAAAGGTTATCCAGTGCACCTGTGCTCACACTTCCTTATAGTGGATAAAGGTTTGTGATCTACAGTGATGTATCCAAGAAGGTATTGGGGTGTGTTCTCATGCAAAACAATACAGTGATAGCTTATGCCTCATGACAGCTGAAAATCCCTGATCAAAATTACCCAACTCATGATTTGGAGTTAGATGCGGTAATCTTTGCATTAAAGATTTGGAGGCATTATCTTTATGGAGAAAAGTGTGATATTTATACTGATCATAAAAGTTTGAAGTATATTTTCACACAAAAGGAGCTGAATATGCGCCAAAGAAGATGGTTGGAGCTGATTAAAGATTATGGATGATCAATTCATTACCACCCATGGAAAGATAACAAGGTGGTAGATGAATTAAGTTGACAAGACCATGCTAGCTTATCCATGATGACGATCACAAAAGATCCAATCTTTATGGATTTACAAAGGATGGATCTTGGAATTATAATGGAAGGGGAAAATCGTATCTTTCTCAAATGAATGTTCAACCATCGATACATGTGAAGATTAAAGAGGCACATAAAGAAGATGTAGAGTTACAAAAGAAGGTGAGAAATCTTCCCGAATTCAACCTTGATTGTGATGGAATAATAAGGTTCAGGAATCGGGTTTGTGTTCCTCCCATCCCAGAATTAAATAAGGATCATCTGGACAAGGCTCATAGTTCTTCATTCTCTTTTCATCCTGAAAGCACGAAGATGTATGTGGACCTAAAATAGTACTTCTGGTGGGATGGCATGAAAAGAGATGTTGCTGAATATGTCTCTCGATGCTTGGTTTGTCAGCAAGTTAAAGTTTAGAGATAGAAGTCTAAGGGGATGTTACAATTATTACCCATTCACAAATGGAAATGGGAAAACATCACTATGGAATTTGTCACCATAACTCCTAAAACATCCAAAGGCAATAATGCTATCTGCGTCATAGTTGATCGTCTTACAACGTCTGTACCCTTCATTGCTATTAGAGAAGATTTCTCTCTGGACTATCTTGGCAGGATATATGTAAAGGATTTCAAAGTTGTTTGGGATCAACACCTACCTTTGGTAAAATTTTCTCATAATAATAGCTTTCACTCCAGTATTCAAATGGCTCCTTATTAAGCTCTATATCGAAAGAAATGCAGGACTCCAACTTGCTTGGATGATGTTGGGGAAAGAAAACTATTAGGACCTGATCTTGTTGATGAGATGGTAGAAAAGATCCGATCTATTAAACAACACATAAGAGCAGCTCAGAGTCGACAAAAAAGTTATGCCGACAACCGAAGAAAAGACATAGAGTTTGAAGTGGCTGATAAAGTGTTCTTACGAATATCTCCTTGGAAGAGAGTAATGAGATTTTGAAAGAAGGGAAACATGATCCCTAGGTATATCGGTCCTTTCGAAATACTAGATCACGTTGGGAAGGTAGCTTACCAATTGGCGCTTCCACTGAATCCCTCTCATTTTCACGATGGGTTCCATGTATCTCTCCTGAGAAATTATATACTTGATCCTTCACATGTACTCAGCTTAGAAGTTGTACCGCTGGAACAAGATCTTTCTTATGAAAAACAACCGATAGATATTCTCGATGATAGTAAAAAATTCATACGAAACAAGACCACTCGCTTGGTGAAAGTTTTATAGAGAAACCACCAATTAGAAGAATATATATGGGGGATTGAGGATATGATGAGGGCAAGGTATCCTCACCTGTTTGTTACAAACTGATGAATTTCGAGGGTGAAATTCATTTTAATGGCGGTAGAATGTAGCACCCGAGACTTCTATGGGAAATATTTTGTTTTTATATTATATAAATCATCAAAGGAATCTTTCACTACACACAACACTAGCTTGGCTTGTTTTACACACAACCACGGCCTTCCTCGATAGCTTGCATCGTACGCAATACCGTGTTTCACTAAACAACGATATGCTATTAAAATATTATTAAAACTAGCCATTATGAATAGTAATACCCACTTTTTGAAATTTTAAAATTTATATTTTTCAAAACGGACATCATTTTTGGATTGATAATATCGAAATTAGCCTAGGGTGATATTTTGGTATTTTTCTACAAACCTTCAATTTTTTATGAATAGTGAAAACACTATGTTACTATTTAAAAACCAACTTTTTATTTTAATAATTATTTATTTTATTTAAATTTATTTTGGGTCAAAATTGATACATAATACCTATATAAGTTCAATGTAATTAATTGGAGTCATTTTATAATAATTTTAGATATATAAAAATTTTATTGAACTATTCATCGTCTTTTACCCACCTCCTAGGAGAATTTGCAAATTTACATAAAATTTAATTTTACAGCTTCTGTGAGTAGAATTTATAAAATTCAACAGACACAGTTAATATCAAGGACTAAAATGTGGTTCAATGAGATGAAAATAATTTTTGGTGAATAATAACTTTTTACCATTTTTTACCACGGTTAAAAGTAAATAGGATAATTAAGGGTAAAAATGATATTATTATTACCCAAACACATGTCCTAATTCTATTGGATAAGTGTAATTAAACCAAAAACATATTTAGGAATAACATATGACCATTTAGTCCCACATGGATTGAATTAGGACATTTATTATTAATTTATTAAAAGAAGGGTTAAAATAGTTAAAATCAATGTTTAATAACTAAATAATTTTTAATCTCGGGTTATACATAAGATAAATTCGAATATAAATATTCATTAGAAATATAAAATGATTTCCTACATAATGGTATTTTATTTGTAATTTTTAGACATTAATTAATTTAATTTATTTATGACACGATGATGATGCAGTAATTATCTTATTAATGAAATAATGACATAATTGATGTTATAAATACAAAAATAAATGTGATTTGAAGATTTTTATGAATTAAAATAATTTTATAGGTTAATATGACATGTTATTATTTTTTGTATTAACTTTTTTTGAACTAATATTTTTGATATTATTTACATAAAAATCAATTACCAAATAGTGTCAAAATTGATATAAAATTATTTTTAAAACAAATATTATATTATTAATTGTTATTTTATAAATAAAAATCTAAGGATCGGTTAAATGACTTAGATAAGGTTATATATACTAATAATAAACAATGTGGGGTTATCTTGTCTTGTTATAGTATGTTTATTAACATTATAGTGTAAGAAATTAAGAAGACATGGTAAAAGTTAAATTATCTAACTTAAAGTTAAATATAAATGATAAGATTAAAATAGAAACCTAAACTTTTCTAAATTCTATTTAATGAGATTATTTCTACCCATACCCACCTTAGCTTCGAAATAAATCAATTTGGAGCTATTAAAAACCAAATATTACTTTATACTAAAATATTATTTTTAGTCTTTCATAAGGTGCCCCTCTCCTCCCTTATGAAAGGGCACCTCCTCCCTCTTTTCCTCACACCACTTTGACGCTTCAAGCTTAGAAAAAACCTGCCAAATTATCTTCTCCACTTCCCTAGAAACATCCAAGAGGTCCAGGTCTTCTTCAAGGATAAAATTTAGTGCCTTAAGAGGAGGTCTCAAAGAGGCGCTTCAAAGAAGAGGTAATGTCTGTTACCGATTCTTTCAACTTTATTTCTTATTCCACGTATTCTTCTTTAGTTGTTTCATTATGAAGTAATAAAATCAGTATCACTCAAATAATGGTATGTTATTATACGTACGAAACAACCCTATTTCACCATTTATCCATCCTACGGAAAAGGAAATCACCACGTGTGCGTACGTACGGAATACCGTCTCCACACCGTGGTGTAATCTATTTTCCCCCACCTCCTTACTTAAATGGGTATAATGGTGTAAATAATAACTATATATGATTATTGTATATTGATATTGATTCTGAAATAGTATACATACACTCCAATACAATTCCACGATCATGGGAATGATATCATTGCTCGTGCGTACGTACGGCCTACCATCTCCACGTTGTGATGTGACTCGTTCTACATGATCTTCATTACATAAGGATTATATAAATGAATTGAATGAATAAATATGATATATATTACACTAATACCATTCTGCAAATAAGGTATCTATAACCTAAAGATAAGAATAAGAATTTATTCGACAAAACACGCATAAGAACAAAAATTAATAAACACCCGTATAACAAGTAGCAATGAAATATTACTAATAAGAAGCTAAGAATATGGCCATATATGATATCATAACAACGAGTATGATTATGTAATAAGTCAATGACATTATTTAAATCATTATACAGGAGGTTTGGACACTTACGAAGCAAATCAGACCTATGGTAAGAGATAATCTCACAGTCTCAATTTTCATCCGAGATTGTTTATACTTCAGAATTTACTGGGGAAAATTTATCATCCACATCTAGGTTTCCTCAATATGTAATATTTATATCCTTCTACAATTGTTTAAATAAAATTTTACCCTTCGGTGAGTTTTTAGTGAAAGATATGAAAGGAATCTTTTGTCGTTTTTCATATGAGGTACTTTTTGACTTTTCAGACATAAGTACAAGATGAATGTTTTTTTAACTTATACGGCATGAATGGACTTTTAAAACATTATTTCCAAGAAGATAACTTTACAAGTTTTCAAGTTTATTTTTAATCAACGTCTTTTAGTTTAAAATTGTATGACATGTTAAGAAAGGAAAAATGTTTTTGAAGTAGAAAAGATATTTTCCTCAAGAATGGAGTTAAAGTGTTTTATCAAAATTATTTTCCATCTATGATAATACAGGGTTATGTTTCTATCCTTTTTTTAAAAAAATTGATTTGATTATGTTATGATGGAATTATTTTTATAATGTCCATTTTTCTTATATGGATTATTTTATGATGGCATGATGTTTAAGATTCCACTTTTTATTACATGGGTTATGCTATGATGTATGGTTTATGATTTTGTGTCACACATAAGAATGTTGTCATTATGGGATTGGTGGGACCTATATCTCCCTCCAATGAATTGGGTAAAGATTTATATCTCTTGATATAGACATGGCTGGAACAATAGATTAATCTGGTTCAGTTAAACAGGACTGAAACGAGGAGTGAACTCGGTCCATAAATGGACTTTGTCCGCTAAGATATCCTTGGAAATGGGTCTTGACTACTAAGAAATGATTCTCTGTGATAATGTGTGTATGACACAAATTTTCATGTTTTATGTTATGATTATTGGGATTACATTTCACAACTATGATTTATCCCATGTTATGAAATTATGATCTCTTTTTCAGGTTAAGATTTCCAAAATGATATGTTCTTATGAATATGATGTGATTGATATTTATTTTTTTACCCTTACTGAGCATTCGAGCCCACCCTTTTATATGTTTTCTTTTCCCTAGGTCAGGAAGAAGGATATTATGTAGGATATGCCAAAAAGGGTCTCTATATATGATAAAATAAATGGGAGACAACGTAGATGATTTATAGACAAGTTGATTATGTTTCCCAATTTCTAAAGACACTATACCTATACAGTCCGTTTAGGGTTTTTTATATGTTGTAATAATTATGCTTCATTTTTGAAGTAATAACATTGTACGTAAAGGATGGGTCATTATAGTTACTGTTGGTATCAGAGATAGTTTAGGAGAAAACATTGAAACTGTATTTAGAAAAAATAGATTAGGGAAGGAACCCTCAGATATATTTGACGATACACTTAAAAGAACATCCTATAATTTTGGTAAGTATTTGATTATTTGGATCTTCCTATAAAACAAATCCAACTCTAGATGATACAAGTGGAAGTGGTTTTGGAATAGATGTCCCCAAGAGAAAAAAATCTAACAAGGTGTTTTGTTCTTGAACTGCGGTAACCTATTCTACAAAAATGAGCTTTACTGCACACTAGGTTTGACACTCCTTGGGGATATTCTTAAGATAATGCACATTTTCATTGCAAGACATTAGGAATGATTTATTCCGCTAAATTATCCATTGAATATGGTTCTAGGATTTGTGATGCATAAATATATTTTCTAGGCTATACCATGTTTATATTTACATAGAGTTCTTAATTTTATGAGATAATATATTATATGGAATTGACTATAAATGGTGCATAGTATAAGGAATGTGAACTTCACCAATGTATGTGATGAAAAGTGTAAGATATATCATATCTCTTATGGTCTTAAGCCATTATTTCGAAGGAAGATATTCTCCATAGTATCTTTATCATATGAGGAAATAATGTCTTGTGTTAACAAGATATTTAAATAATTATTTCAGTCCTACGCCTTTGAGTGGAATCTGAACAGATGAGGATGTAAGTGAAAAAGATGGATAGAGGGAAGGAGTGAAAGAAGGATTTTCCCAGATATGATAACAATGGAATGAATCGCCTTGGTAAATGATTGAATGAAATGGAATTATTTTATAAGTGTGCATAAAAAGGACACCAATTTTGTGATTGCATGGGGATTTTTTTTCCAATATATAATGATTCAAATACAAGGAGATGGGACACCATATGAATCAATGTCCCAAGCACCAAAGGAATATTACCCAGATTTTGTATTTGGATAAAGTGTAAGTCAAGATACCACTGTAGATGAAGTGGAATGATTAATATGACTCTTAAAGAATAATGTCATTTCAATATTTTATCAGCAATGTACTGGTTATAAGAATAATAGAATATATGAGGATTGTATTTCAGTACTAGTTCATTAAATATTTGAGGTTGTATGATGATTTATACCAAGGGAAAGTGAATCAGTATAAAGTTAATATCTTGGGAAAGAATATGGTTTAGGGAAATACAACTATAAATATATTCTTTTTGATTACGATAATGTTGAAGAAATTATTTATTTGGATAATTACTGACTACCTCAAAAATGATTATTTATTTTTTTATAAATGGTCTATGCAATCATTGATGGAGTTTACAACAATTTTGGTTATAAGGAATATATTCAGTAGCATGTTTAAGGAATAATGACTACTTCTAATATTGTTTTATTGTAATTTGAGTTATTACCATAATTCAATAGTACACATGATGATGAAATTAACATGTTTGGAATGTAAAAATTTATGGATACTTCATGTTGATCAAGGGCTAATGAGAGTTCCATCTTGGAAATTTATAGAAATTCCTTCTAAAGTGTTGAATAATTATAGAATGTTTAACCATTTATGAATGGTTTAAGTTGATCATTATATTATCTTTAATCGTTAAATGTTTTAGTGCACCACGTGGCACTACCTATGCTAAGAGATGATGTATAGATAGTTTAAGGAGAAATCAAATGATAAGATTATGTTTGTGAAATAGGTTCATATATTTATCCTCTTATAGTGTGGTAGAATTCATCAACTCATGGAAAATAGTCTTAAATAACATTTTTCATATTATCATAATCATTGATAATATTAATTATTATTTTTACAATAGTTTTTAGTTTTATATTAATCAACTTTCACTTGAACATGTTCTCTATCACTTTTCATCCTAAGATCACAGTTTTATTATCCTTCAATGACCATGTTTTTACTTCCAACTAATTTCTCCCCATTTGAAAGAATAATTTTGGTGGTGACCAGCTAATTTATATTATCATCTTGTTAAGAAGATATTTTATTAACCCTATTTCTAATGTGGGATTCCGACAAGGAGATTTTTAAGCACCAACCTTTAACTTTTAGAGTACAATTTCGAATTTTGACGACACAATTCTGTTGAGGTGGTATAATGAAACACCCAAGTAATTTGTTTAATAATTTTAAATAATATAAAATTAAGTGTTTTAATTAATAATAATACTTATAAATAATTATAATTTATAGACTTCAAATTAATTAATTTATGTTCTAAAAAATTATTTTTTTACAATATTATTTTTTCTTAATAGAATATTTTAATATGAAAATATGTATTTTATCAGTAGATTATTTAATTAAATATTTTAAATAATAATACATATATTGACTATTAAATTTTTTTTGATAAATAATAAAATATATTACGAATATATTCACTATTATTTAAACCCCCCAAGATATTATGAAATGTTCTTCTAAAATAATATTTATTAATTAGATAGATTACCTTCACAAAAAAATGGGTCAGTGTGAAATACAAATTTGTTATAACCTAGCCAATGAACATAATTTTTTCTCTTTTGTGTTTTAAATTTCGAAAAACAGACATACATTGTTGAGACTATAATGTTTTTTGGAGTCTGATAGAACAAGATATTTTTTTCAATAGTAACCTACCCTTATGAATGTTAATATACCCTTATCAATAGTAATATATCCTTATGAATAGTAACCCCACCCCAAGATGGATAAATAAAATTGAGGCACATTTTTAATGAAATAGAATATTTTATAAATTATTGATTAAGTATTGGTATTTTTGTGAGCGATAAATATCTAATGATAGCTTTAAATTAATATATTTATATAAAATTAATTTTAATAAAATAGGTTTCTAAATAAGTATTTTATTGTCCTATAATTTCATAATAATTTTAAGATACCATAGTTAATTTTTGAAAGTATTAAAAATCATTTTTAAATTTATAATTTGTAGATTTCAATTAAATAAATATTTTATTTAAAAATTTAATTTCCAATATTCAAAAAATTATTTTGATAAAATGGATTTTATTTTGGGGTTCTACATGTAGAAAATGGTTATTTTGAATTTTTTGGTATTTTTCTAAAATACATTATTTTATATGATTAATAAAATACAATAATTTGCAATAAATACTAAATACATGATTTATCGAGTCATATGTGATGTAAGGATGAATTAAGACCACTTGGTTAGAAATCACATACACATATTACTATAATTGGTCATAAGAATTAATACTATTTCCAATATTGAGAAAAATAAAAAATAATGATTAATATATTGAAAAATTACTCCTCCCCTCCATTATAAAACTCCCCCTCACTCCCTCTTCTCTTCACTTCTCTCAGGCCTTGTTACTAGTCCAAATTCTACCCAAATACATCCCTAAGCTCCTACCCCATATCCAACAGCTCTTAGTCACATGAAAAAACAAAATTATCTTCCGTAATGAGGATCTCAAAGAAGATTAATGTAAAGGTAGGTTCCCCTTTTTAATTCTTTTACTTTCTTTTCATGTTCATTTGTTTTCTTCTCTATACTCACCTCTCATCATACAAATGTTATGAACCCTACAGTACCTTAAATATAATTTAATTTTATTATGATTGTTAAATAATTTATTATCATCTCTACTTTACCCTTCTTTTATACTAGTAGAAAAAAGCAGCATCTCTGATGTGGTAATATACCACATTCAAGGATAATGGATTTTTAATTTATATTATTGTCTTCAATCATGGTCATGAAACCATTATAATGGTTGATCTATTCTATAATATATTTATCATTTTTCATCTATGGTTCAATAATATTTTTTAACACATGGTTTTGATTTATAAAGAAAATTGAGTTTGTTGTGTTCAAAAACCACAAATTAACCCTAAGAGTTGTCATTTTATAATTTATATAATGATTCATCTTCACTCTAAGTAACCAAATGAAATTTAAAACCAAGTAAAATTAGGGATGTTCACTAATAAAATTCAACATATATTCTGAACAACTATTCTCATTCTTCTTGTTTATTCATACATGAATATAGGTAAACCGATCATGAAAACCAAGGAAGAAATTTATCCCAGACAATGAAATTGAATATATTAACCCATCAAAAAGACATTAATAACCCTAATAATGTTATAATAAATAAATTAATTTTATTATAGTTAATACAAATATTTATTTATGAACATAAATTTTATCATTCAGGTAATTAAGATCATGTGAGGAACACCTTCGAACTTAATGTAAAGGGTTTCCTCATCACACTCCAATTTTTGTGCGATATTATTTATTCACTACTACAACTTGTGTATGGTGAATTTATAATTCCCATGGATGTAAAATATCATGAATCTCATTAATTTAATGGTTTTAAATGTATCATTGGATGATTAATAATTTTTGGGGCATACAAATTTATTGATTACAAAGTGGTAAGGGATTTCTACCCGAACCTCCATTTTCATTTGAAAAACTCTTATTATCTACTTACCTCAATGAAATTATTATTTATTCTTCTGTAATGTAAAGAAATTCTTTTTTAATGTTCTATATATGTTTACCAACAAAAATCCTTATTTATTTTATGGGGATTTACATGTTTTAAAAGGATCATTCGAAATTTTATCCCAATAAACAAACCCACTTCAAGGAAACTACTCGAATTATTCCACATCTTCATGTGCACACAATAATTTTTTTCACGACACCATTTTTTTTATAAAACCAATAATCTTATCCCGAGAAATGATCTTGGGGCGTTTTTGGATTTAAGAGAACAAGCATGCCTTTCAATTTTAAAATACTCTTTAACACATTCCTTAAAATCCTCTAAAATGCTTTATTTCTACAGATTATTAAGAACTCTTTTTATATGATATCAGTTCAGTGGGACATAATTTATTCCTAAAATATAATTTCAATGTCCTAGACCATTATTTTTTGGGATATACATGTTTAGAATGTGATTTCATGCAAAAGAACAATGATTTACCAAAATACCTCTACTTTTAAAAGTAAAAAAGGATTTTTTTCATCTTACATTAAATTTTTTCTAATATATCCCTTGTTCACCACTCATTCCATGCATTTGGCGTATGTACATCCCTTTGGAATATCATATCAAGAGTATATTTTTTCTCATGATATTCTAGAGGGAATATGATTTGAATGTTTTATGGTGGAATGTGATACATTGGATGTTTAAGGACTATTTTCTCAGGAATTATTAAATTGTCTTAGTTAAAAGTATATTCTTCTATGTTAACATTATTTTTTGAATTTTATAATTCATTGAGTTCTATCTATTATGATGTCATCTATAATATTTTTTCTAAGGGTTTCTGATTATTTTGACTATGGATGATCTATCTTGATACCATTTTACTTCGAATAGTTAATGTTTATGTTAAATGAGTGGAGAAAGTTGTTTACATTTCAATTTTTAGATTAAATAAGAATTTATATGTTTATTATGATAAATACTTCCATATGAGGAATGCATTGGACTTAGTAAGTGATAGGTGGGGTCCTCTATAGCCTCTAGATACATCGGTAGGTCTCATGAGATAGATAGATTTGGACATGGCTGAGACCTTTCCCATTTTTAGATATGGTTTTGGGTGAGGCCTTAATCATTTTAAGATTTCTTGGATGAGGCATTGACAGTATGTTTCAGAATGTTCGGAATATTCATTTCCCTCATTATGAAGATATAAATTCACAGTTTAGGTGGTTATTTGGATAGTAGAATACCAATGATTGTGTTTTATTATGGCAATATTTACTTATCTCATATGGCTTCTATATTATGTTAAAGATTATTTTTAAAGGCATGTGTTTTCTATTATACATCATGGAATATGTTTATGTTTATGAGGTCTTCTGTTGTATTGTTTACCCTTAGTGAGTATCTGATCTCACCCCCTCTTATGTTTCATTTTTCCACGGCCATGAAGAGGTATATTATGTTTGACTTTTGGGGATAATCTTAGAGTTGTGGATGTTCCCAATGGAACATTTATGTTTTTTTTCATTCCAAGTTATAATGTTGAACCTATTTATGTATCTAGTTTTCCAAAACTACTAAACTACTTGGCCCTTCGAGATACAACTTGATTGTAAGCATGCTAACATAATGAAATAATGCACCTTCTTCGTGAAACTAGGATCAGGGCGTTATTTAATGAGTCATGTTAATAATCACTCACATATTCTCAATAATTATATTCCATCACGAGGTATCCACCATGGGATGACATTATTCCCTACATTAAACCCATCCCTATGCGATCTATACCCCTTTATCATTTCACATTACTCGTATAAGCAATGGGGTCCCCAAGGGTTATATTTTTCATCTTTGAAATGGTGTTAATCCGTGAATCATTTTGTCAATCCATGAAAACATTGGGATAAAACATAGATATGGGAACATAGGATTCCTTTACATATTTTCTTCTGAATTTGTCATCTTTTTTTAGACTCATCCAAATTATTTTATCTCTCTTTTTCCATTAAGGATGGAATCTTGAAGAAACCCGCTCTAGAAAGGCCACATCCATAGCCTTCTGAGATACATTATTTGTACGTAAACATTAATTTTCATACCTTAAATCATATATTCTATTGATTATAGGCCTCTACTATGTTTTCCTCCCATATTGATAGAACTATCATAGAGATAATGAACATATATTCCCCTGACAAATGGGGGTCTGCTATTAGAAAATGGGACTATCAACACACATCTATAACAATGACTTATATGAATTATTGGTATATATTTCCAAGCATTATTATATACCAATATTTTGAATTAAAAATTGGTATATATTATACAATACCAATTATTTTTTGATAACCAGTGGTATATGATGGGCTATACGGCAATTATTTTAAAAATAGTTGGTATAGACTCATAATATAACCATCCCCCTCCCCTCCTCACCCATGATCACAAATCTCCCCTCATACAATGGAATGGATACCTTATTGTTTTTTTAATAATTATCCCCTTATTTAGGAATTTTTTATTCTAATATACTTTAATATCTGATTTCTGAGTGTTGAATCTTTCTTCTATTCTGAAGATTATTGTTTTCATTTTTATCTATGTATAAAAACCTATCCAAGATTTGGTTAGGTCGTGAATCATCATGAATATTTACAAAATGATGATTTCAGATTATTTTTTTACATTATTATATAAAAAATGCGATTTTAATTGATATATATGTTGTTTTAATTTCGTTATATACTACTTTAACTTAAGTCAAATATTTTGATATAATATATAATAACTAATTGTGTAATTAATTATTGTAGTAATTTTTTTTGTTTTATTTTTTTAGGGGGGTATCATATATACTATTATTATATAGAATAAGTTATGGGTGATAACATGAATACGTTGGTGGGAACATTGGATAGATTCCAATAAAATGAATAATGGAAACATCATTCTCCTATAGAAAAATAGCACAAGAACATGACTCTGAAAAATATATCCAATGTTTCCCATACCTATATCTTTTGGCACATACCCATAAAACATATTTTGAAGCTTTATTTTCAGGTGTTCTCTTAATATATCCTTAATTTATCATATGTTTCTAACATAATATGATTATTCATTTTAATTTTTGGTTAGTTATGTTAATCATAATGGTATTTAGTATTTTTAATTCCACTAGATTTTATATTCACTGTGTATTTATATGAAATATAATTTAAAATGTATTTTAATATTGTATTATTATTTTCATTTTCTATAAGGTGATGTTTTATTTGAAATTATTTTTTCAATTTATCCCAAAGTTGTTTCTATATGATTGAAAATTTGATCCTCGTCTCATAATAATATGTAATCCTCATTAACATTTTCTTTACAAAAAACATTTCCTCCACATAAACTAATGCTAATTACATTATATGTCTATATCTCATAAAATATCTGGAATAAATTTGGAACATCTGTTTTAAATGTTGATAACATGCATGTCTTAAAAAAGATGCAGGAAAATTCTTTATGTGATTCTTATATTTTTATTGATACTAAAATATTAGTTATAAATATTTATTTCAAATTATAATATCATGGATTATATTATAATCTACACGAATGAAAAATTTAGTGTAATCCTCGTTGATGTTATATTTTTCAAAATTTATGCACACTTTATGTGTATATAGACCCAGTTTACATTGATATGGGTAATTAATGTTATTGATTGAGTCAATGGATGATCATTGGATATTATTCAATCTTATATAAGGATAAAATTTCTAAATTTTTTATTAAACTTATATATATGTATTTTTTTCTAACAAGTTTAGTAAATCATTTCATGTATCATAAAAATTCCAGCTTTAATATCCTCTATTATAATTCTGATATATTTTTGATATTTTATAAATCATAGTTTCTATGATATAAGTAATGGATGATTATTTATTTTTAAAACAATAATCATAAAATTTCATGATATTATTGTACCATGTTTTTGGGGTATTCATGTTGGGTGACAGATCATTGTTATTCTTTTGAATTTTTTTTTCAACATAATGAAAACTACATTTAATTGGATTAATATCCTATTTAGAACATGGATGTTTTTAAAGAATTTATTCATAAATATATATTTATTTAATTGGAATTTATAATAGTTTCAATATCATTACATTTATTATACTTTTTGGTTCATTATTTGTAGGATTCACAAGTAGAATATGTTTTTTCCTTCTTATTTTTTGGATAGCTACTAGTATTCTCTAATGAACATAATATTAAAATTGGATGTAATGAATGTTATAATTATGGTTTTAATTTATTATTTGACTAAATTTTTTTCCCTATAATATAATCTATAGAATCAAGATGTATCAAACATTACATATTTCTACTGATCATCAAAAGAATTTGGATCTTTTTTAGGATTCTATATTTTAAAATGCATCAAAAGTAGTTCTTATATGTTTTCCATGTAATATTATTATTGTAAGACCTTGTTTATATAGGGAAGAAGTTATGTACCATATTAAATAGGATTTATTTCAAACAAACTATTTTTTTATCACAATAGATATATAAAACAATATTCTATTGTCCATGAATGAAAATAAAGTAGTGGTATGGAGAATTTTATATTTGATTGGTTTCCATTTTTTAATCATGACAACATTGATAGTATTCTAGTGGAAGAATACAATGATAACTATAAACAAGGAGGAAATGAAGAAGATGGTGACTGTAATAGAAAGACAACAATTAATGAAAGATTCCAGAACCCATGTATAAAATGATTATACTTAAATGAAAATGTTAGAATTTTTAATTTCTATACATCATGTCAAAAACATGTATGAGATTTCTAGTACATAAATTTATAATTTTCTTACCTTTTTGAAGATATTTTTCCAAGACGATACATATATTCCCCTAAATAATGTTATGAAATAGATGATTTTTGACTAAAATGGATTTTCTAATAATAAAATTCATTCTTGTATGAAAGATTTCAGTTTATTTTGGGATGAAACAAAAGGCCTTAATGAATATAAATATTTATAATAATCTCGATGGATGGAAAATGAAGGTGGAATATGATAACAAATTATTCAAAAAATTCATGTGCCAAATTACATTGTTTTCAATGTATCAAAATATATCCAAGTCAATTGAAGTATAATACAGTATTTTAATGAATGATTCTCATTGAATTAAAGATACTGATGATTTTTTCATTTTTTCTGATGTATTTTCATGGTGTAAATTTGAAGTACAATATCTTAACTTTTTAGATAAGGTGTGTAATGTTATTTTCGGTTCATCCTATGATGCTTTTAAACTATTTGGTTAGATTCTTAAATCTCACATCATTTGGCCAGTTTTTATTCTTGTTTATAATGTTATTTCATAGATACATATGAAAAAACCTTCCAATTTCTTATGTATAATAATATATAGAACTTCTGATCGGGGAAGTGATATAGAAATCAACTTTCATCCATTATAAATGAGTTGAAATAGTTTTTTATGTGTGTTTATGCATTTTTTTGTTTCTTCAAGAAATATATTTAAGATGTTTTAATCCCTTATATGTAATACAAATTATTTCATTTCTTAATAAATGATGTTTGGTTGAATTAGGTAGGAAAAAATTAATATCCTATTTTTATTAATAATACATGTTCTAGAAGACATAAATACCATCTTAGTTTCAGTTTCAAGGGGCATCAATGATTCTTTCCAATTGAAAATAAATAAAAATAATAATCCTTATAGGATGGATAAAATAGTTGAAACTGAATACCTACCTCATCATATACTGGTGACTAATGTGCTTAATTAATTTCAAGAAGTTTGTTATTTATTATTTAAAGGTCAAATGAAATCTAAAAATATAAAGATTGTTGGCAATGATTCCACTTGAAATTTGAAAAATAAAAGTACCTTTTGAGTTTTTTGTATTTGTCAACAAATGTTTTACATAATATTTTTATCATAATGTGTAGTAAGAAAAAAATACGTTAAATGATGTTTTTAGTTCATCTAAATATCAATGGGAAGACCAATGATGACTTCTGATATTGGTGGGAATTGTGGAATTGTGTTATTTGACTTGAATGGAATCTTGTGTATATTGTTGAAAACAAAAATAATTCTCCCTTTTCATCTGATGTGATCACACATTTAGAGAAAAATCTATTTAAGGAAATATTGTAGAATATCAATGTTCCTAATTGAAATTCAAGAAGTATATCTAATGAGTCAATATAAGGGTGTTCAAATTGAGATCCCTAAAAACTCATGAATATCACATCCTTATTAATGAAATGAATCCAATATCAACTAGTATTTAATATCCAATAATTAATGGTTTTAGGTTATTCTATTGATCCATTTTTGTAGGGAACCTTATTTTAAAATCATATACAAGTATTTCTTGAAAAAAAATCACCAAGACATGCCTTTAATTTTGTGTGATTGGGAGAATTTTATTCTTCCATAATTTTTTACATACATAAAAAATATAACTGTACAAATTCTAACTATAATATATTTTTGGGGACACGTTTCATTTTTTTGGATGTATCATACAAAAAATGTAAACAATGAAATCTTATATCTGAAACAAGAATCATCTTAAAGGATCCATTGTGAGTGGTAACCATGATAAAGAATATATGGTTTTTTATTAAATGTACTTGTATGATATTTAGAAAAAATATAACTAGCCAAAAGGAAATTAAGATGATATGTATGTTGAAACTGAGACCAAAATTCCATCTCTTACCCAAACAGGATTAATTTCGAAGTTATATAAAATGCTTATATTGAACCTTGAAGAACAAGATATGGCACAACAGAGAGTCCTGTTTAACTATGGTGTGTTCAAAAACTATATCATGTATGTGATATTAATATTAATAGTTTATATTATACTATTACATTTCTCATATACCTTAACATTATATTATAAATTTATATAGGGATCATTATCAAATTATAATTATTGTTCATTGATCTATTCCCTTAAAAAGGAGAGAAACTTTTCATAGAAAAGTGTTTCCTACTAGGTTGAAATCAATGGTGTAACCACTACCTTAATTAACATAAAATATAGATATTAATTTAATTGTATAATTCATATTTATATATCAGGTTTTGAGTTTACCTATTGACTTCATCTATGAAGAATTAAGAACATTTTCTTTTGGTCCTAATTCTTTGGTCGGAGAAAGAATTTCTTTAATAATAAATGATTATAATTTTGTTACAACTAATAATGTGGTGAATATGAGAAAACATCATGATTAACTTATGTTAACTTCAAAAATGAGATGCCATTCGAGTATATCAGATAGTACCTCTCAAAATGAAAATGTCACGTACTATAGACATTTTTTAGAAAATATTGTTATTTGGTTTTAACTATCATGGTTTAGTCACTAAGATGAAATAGAAATGGTTTTATTCCATGATGAGGAATAGTAAATTTATTTATTGATTGTGCATCCAGATTGATTTACAAGACTCTATTCAAGGCTATTAATGAACCATGTATTCTGGCATCAATAGAAAACAAGTGTTTTATTGGAATGATCATCTAAGACATCATTACGTTGTATTATCGAAGTAATACTAGGACATATATTCATGATGATGGGTATAAAATTTAATCCATTGATTCCTATATTTTTATTGACCGCAATACGCCTTTTTATGACACAAATTGACCAATTTTGATCATTGATGATAAAGATGAAGTTGTGGTGGGTAATATGTTGAAACAACCATATATGTTCATAGTTCATTCAATTTAGCTTGATGTGGATTTCTCAGTTCGTAACACTATATTGACATTAATTTATCTATAGTTTGGACATATATGTTTGGTTTAGTGTTTTATTTTTAATGAATCTAATTATATATATTTCAATTCAAAAAAATGTGTTTAAAATGGGGGTTTAAAATAATAAATACATTGTTTTAAATTGTAGTATCTAAAACGTTTTATGATATTTTTTATGTCTTTTTTGACTTCTATTTTATATAAATATTTTTTTAAAATATTTTATAAAAATTGATCATTGCATTCTTATGTAGATTATGAATGATTATAAAGAAAATTGAAAGAATAGACTATTTAAAAATGATAGAAAAATATGCAAGCTTGGGCTACCTCGTATGGTTCCCTAAAAAAGTATAATAATTTTAAAATTTTTGTTATGTATTACATTAACAATGATGTTCTTATTCTTTATATAAAAATTTAGTACATTAATCTATACCAAATTTGATCTATCCTTGTCCTACTTGTATGGGTCCAAGTGGGGACGATCCTAGAGCTACCTGAAGCACCATTCATACCCATTCACTCAATTACCTTCTAGTATACATCCCACATACCATGCTTTTTCCTCCTCCACTTGAGCCTCTAGGTATATTCTCACCCATTCTTCAATAATAATGTTATTTAATCTCTTCTTCTCATATGATGTTTATACTGCCTCCTAAAATGTTCCCACCTACATCACATCTATTTATTATGATTTATCCCATTCCCTTAAATCTATATCCTATCATATCTATACCACCTCCATTTCTTGTTATCCATGTAGGATTTGATGATTTTTCCCCTTCATCATCCACTCCACTGCATGTACATGACTTAATTCATGTATTAGAGCAAAATCATCCTCCAGAGAATACTAATCCAGGATAGCCCAAGGATCCATCAAAGACTAATGATAAACCTATATATATATTTTAAATAATATTGTCAAATTATTTCACATATTTTATTTAAATTGTACTGTGAATTAATTCTACTCTTTTCCGTCATCGTAATCAGTGGGATATAAAATATGTGACATGGGGGCACATGTATGAATGATATCTAGAATTAACAAAAAAATGTAAAAGAGGATTACAATGAAGAAAATAAAATGATAAGTAAAAATCCCAGAAAATTTCGATGTTTTATAGATACTTTATCCAAGTACAACTATATAATTCTTTTGAAACCCATTTATCGATGGTATATCGATAATGAAATCAAATAGAATTAATTTTTGGATATATGGGTAAGATAATTTTTTAAAATTGATATTTATACAAATTTTTTACTTATACGAATTAGAATTTTCATTGTAGTGATGGTTTAACATTATTGATGACCAAGATAGTTTGTTCATATGGTTGATGAAAGATACAGAGTTGTGGTGATCATATAAGAGACAGTTATATATTGGTTGTAATAATAGATTTTTCTATGAGTTATAGGGTTTAAAAATATTCAATGACCTTCCAATAATACAATACAAAGAAATGATTTTATATTTGAATAGTAATTTGTTTATGTTATTATTATTTTTTAATGGTTTTCATTGAAAATTTTTTATTATTAATTGTATTGACTTTTTGTTTCAAAATGCATTGGAATTAAATTACAAGGATTCTATGATGTACTTAAATATAATAGGGGTGAACTATAATATAGGATCATGAGAGGATAAAGTCACATTTATGACCAAATATGTTTTACTAGGAACTAATTAGGATCACAAGAAGGGTGATGAACACTAAGAGTGGGGATCAATGTTTTTATAATATCACAAAACCTTCATTTTCTCTCATTATATTTCTACACTATTCTTTGAATATACAAAATGATAAATACAATTGATAAATATGAAACATTTGTTAATGAGTTGTTTCATCTTAATGGATGGACACATCCCTACTATGTTTTAATGTTTAACCTACATGAAAACAACCCCCTCTTCTTATCGATAAATAGTTGTATGTAAGTATATAAAATTCAATCTACTTCAATGTCTAGGAAAAACTATTTAAGATCTAAAATAGATAATTATATCTTCCAAATAATTATATTGAAATCTCCACAATACAAGAGGTGGTTTGAAGTTAATAATGTTTGAAATGTTTACTATGAAAATTCATATAAAAATTAAATGAATGCAGTCACAATTTAGATTAGAGTCTTGATTTCTTGGTAGACAATTTTATATAATAATATATCACATATTATATAAGTTTTCAATTATGGTATTATATAATTTAAATTTGTAACTTTTAATCATGTTTGTAGTATTTTAGTCGATTAATTCACATCTAATATTTATTTGTAAAACTTTATTTTTTTAAATAATGTGAACATCAAAATTTTCAAAAAAGAGGAATCTACTACAGACAATCTCTACTATCAAGGTTAAATTATTGAAATATTTTTCTATGAAATGGTTCCTAAAATTTAAAAAAATAAAAAATTAGACAATACACAAATCTTTTTTAATAATTACTAACCAATTATACAATTCAAACAAAGTATTATAAGGATCACACGGTCACTCTTTCGATGTTGAGTTTGGATGAGAAGTGTGATTTATTTTTGGATTAGGTGTAGTCAAGAGTGGATTAATGAGCTTCGTAGGGATAATTAATTGGAGTAAAATATAAAATATTATTTTAATATGAATATAAATAATATCTTTATTTATATTAGAATATATTTCTTAGGTATGTATTTTATAAATATAAAATTTGGGGGGATATTTTATAGCTAGAATATAAACCTTTATTATATTCTATTCAGTTTCCTTGTAGAATGTATTTCATTTTAAAATTGTTGATGTTTGGCTTAAATACCATATGATCATAATCTATTCAAGATGATATATTCAATAAGTATGATTAATATATAATTACAAAAAAAATAGAAACCAAATAAAACATGTTCTAGAAATTCCTATATCAAAAAACATTTTGAACATTTAATGTTCATGTTAGTACAAGACAATTAATATATCTAATAAATTGTTTATATTTTCTTATTATATTGTTCAGAAATGGTTCCAATACATGATGTTATAGGTGAAGGGAGTGTGTTAATGTGTATGTCCAGAAAAAAGTATTGGGAAAATTAAGCTATAAAATAAGTAATGAAATTATATGATATTATAAATATTTCAAAACATACTGTGTTAGAGTCTTTTTTTCTCAATGTTATCATCTTATATACTAGAAATTATTCTATATGAAGCTCTCTTTTGAAAAGGTGTTTGAAAAATAATTTTTACAACAAATATTCATATATATATATATATATTTACATCAAACTAAATGGATATAAAGGAAACATATAAAATTTAAATGAACTCTAAATCATAGATGTGTTAATAAAATGAGTATAAACAAAAATAAAGTAAATATATTGATACAATTTCTAAAATGGCCAATGATTTTATCAAAAATATTGAATGAGTGGGGAAAATAATACAACTGGTCATGTTGTTGAGAGATTATCAAAACTCAGAAATTCATGTAAAAAGTATTACACACAATATACAATTATAAAGAATATTTTTTTTAAAATAAAAATTCTCACATCAGTATGTTATCTGCATTCTATAGAGGTTAATGAAATTATATGTAGAAATAAAATGGTGGGTATAGCCATAAAATGGATTGAAATATACATGGTGAATTTTTGAAAAAATAATCTATGCTAACATATAAAATTTTTACAATGTTTATTGGTTCATCTATTGGTGAAGGTTAAAACGGGAAAACTACACACTATCATGGTATTATATCATTTAGATATAGAAATGTCACAATGTGCAATGGATATACTAAAAAATAACTCAAAATAATAAAGGATATATGGTTTTTATATTATATTATACAGTTTCCCACTATTATTGATCTTTAAAGATCAAGGCCATCTAGTTAGATTATATAGATTTCATTTATTAACTATATCACATAATTGAGTTATCTTATAATTTTAAATAATGGATAGAAACCAAGTAGTTATCTGATATGGTTTTCATTTATTAATTAATACATATTGTCTTGTTAGATGCTTTTTCATTGTAGGGATTTATTAAAAATATAAAATTTTAATTCATTATAGGTTGTGCTAAAATCCTAAGTAGTATACAATAATTATTCTAAAATGTCATTATAATTATATTTTTTTGTTCTTCTTATAAATTTCATATTATTCAATAATGAACAATTATAGTAGTTAATGTTATTTTTATTAACCAACATTGGGTATCGAAGGTCGTGTTCCTTGAGAAAAATTATATTTCACATTTTGAATGGAAAAGGATGGATGTGCTTTATATTCATAGAAAAAAAAGTTTGTAAGTATTTTTATTAATATTCAAACTGTTTATATATAATTCATAATTTAATATATTATTTATATTTTCAATTGCCTTCCAAAGAGGGAATCGATAAGAAAAAAGAAAAAAACTATAGTTCAAAAGATCATTTTACATAGGTATTAGGTGTGTAGAACCCAAATAGGGTCTAATTAGGACAAGAGAAAAGCATCATCCCAACTAGGTATTAACCCTCATTGAGATCCTCTCAATGCTCTGAAACAATCATGCTGAAAAATGATCATCTAGAAGACTCTAAGCACAAAAAATTGTTATAAGAGAGTGTGAAATAGGTAAAATGGTTACCAAAAAATTCTTGGAATCCATGATAGTAATATTTCCATCACTTTCATTGGAGGCATATAATGTTTCTGTTTCATGTATCCTAATAATTTTCTTCTTATATGATATACTAAGTGAGGTAAATGAGGGTCCTTATGGGGATCAAGGTGACAATACTCTTGGGGATGATGATGATGGTGGTTTTGATGTCAATAATTCTAGTCTTTGATGAAATTATTCAGAAAAGGTTATTAGTGTTGAATTTGACAAAACTAGTTTTAATGAGGGAGATATTGATCCCCCCATTTTTGGGTTGAGAGTAAATAGACATATGTCTCGATAATGTTTAATGAATAAAACCAATTTATTGTGTCAATTATATATGTATGTAATTGTATATAAAATGTTTTGAAAACTATTAATAATCTTATAATTAAATTGAAAATGTATAATATGTGTTTGGTATTAAATGTGGTCCACAGTTTGTAATTTTTTTATTCGTTCTACCAGAGGTGTCAGGTGTGCTTATGTGAATTGGGGATAGGAAGCTATAACAACTGTTCAATGAACCGTTGGTGTACATATTTGTTGGATTGGATTCTATACCCATGGTTACATGAATAGTGGTTATAGATGTATACCCAATGGTGACCTCAAACCATGGGTATTCAAATTTGGCGGTTATCTATAAAAAGGATTTCTAAAAAAATTGTTGGTATATCCCTATACCAATGGTAATATACCCTCACTCTTCACGGATTTATTGGTATATCCTATACATGTAGTTATGTGTTCAATACAATAGTTGTAAAATGTTTGTATAGGGGACATTTTCACCAGTTCTATAGCATCTGGCTGCCAGTGTAATCTCACCTAGATCATTCTTATCATCTTGATTGTTAAGTGGCAGGTCATATATTTCTTTTTCTACCTAAGAAACCAAATATCAATACCTATTGAAATCCAATCAAGTTTATTACATAACACAACTTTCAAGAAACTTCTACTAGGATTATTACTTGAAATATTTCCTCTACCTGAGTCATTATCCAAGTCAGGCATCTTTAGGAAGCCATTATGTAAGCCTCATGATCTTCCTCAACCGACAATACAACCTATGTGTCTAGTTATCCTTTTTCATATAGTCATCAGTGGATTGGTATGTAGACCAAAACATGAAGGTCATCCATGAATAATCCCCCCTCAATCAATTTTCCTCATCCATATCATGAAACAAATTTCCATACTACATATTGTTTAACTATGTGACAATGTTCTAACAGTGTGATCATAAAATACATGGAATGATCCTATGAAATGATTATAAATAATAAAAATTGAATTCCATGATATTTTAATCCAATTGATAAGGATTTTTATTATTCCTATCTATGTTTCAAATGAAATAACTAAAACAATAATTTTGTTGTGTCATATTTCCCATAAACCGAATCATGATTGATACGATTCCTTTTGTGGTGATTATTTTTCAATGGGACATATTCCCTATAAAATAATGTAAAAAGGCCTCAAAAGAATAATTTTTCATACCAAATAGTACTAGTAATCATTCACCAAATATGTCCCCTCAATATTAAATTAAACCTCTTTGAAGTAGTCATGAATTAATGACCTAAAAAATCACCACAATGATCTTTGTCACAAGGCCATAAATGGTATGATATATCCAATTAGGTAGAACCAAACAATGTGGGTTATTAATATCCACATAGAGATATGTAGGAAGAACCATTCATGGGACAAATCCCAACACCAAACACTAAAATATCTCGCACCTTCTTGGATAGAGATAAATTCAAAAGTCCCTAATGAAGTAGATTTAAAACATATAATCCCTAATAATGGCTTATGTATGATCATATATTGACAATAAATAATTCAATACAACCCAAAACCCATGATACGTATCTTTAATAAATTAATGTTTAAATAATACAATAAAAGAGAGTTCCTGTATATCAAAAGTAGTATTTTTTGTCTTCTTTTTTCCAACAGTGTATTCTTGAGGATGATCATCAGGAGCGGGGAACATAAGAGCCCTACCTCATGGGGAGTACATCAGCCGAAGGATCCAATATCATATCATGATGATTCCTAATATTTGAGGTATTGCGCAGGCCTTATCAAATGAGATAAATAGATTTTTTATAGTATAATAGATTTGTAAGAAGATCATATACATTAGACCACACTCAACCAATAGGTGGATCTCATACTATTATATATCCAGAGACTAAGGTTCTCTCAATATATCATTTTCATTTACGTTAGATGAAATATAATACATTTAATGGTTTCATTGAATTAATGAAGACTATCTAATCTATTCCATTATGAATAGTAACTGATGAAAACATTAGAGAGAAAATAAAATATATATATATATATATAATATCCATGTGACCAATGCATTGAATATTCTTGAATCAAATGAATTTATTAAATGTAAACTTATATATATTATCATATATTATATATTTTTGTGTGTGTCTCATTTATCATATGTTTTTTTAAATTCATATAATTTTCATACATTTTATTACGCATCCTACACTATCAAACATACAAAAAAATACCATAATGAATTTATAAATAACATGAAAACACAATTTGATTCCTTCCTAAATATTTTAGAATTGGTTTTTATCAAAATATCTTCCTTCTGAATTAATATATTTTCCAAAATTTATCCTTATCCAAGGGACTAACTATGTAACCCTACATGACTTAAAAGCATTCAAAAAGTGTATGAAATCCCAATTTTATTGATGTAGGGAAAGAGAGGCCTCTAAAAGGAGACTAATGAATCTCATGCTACTAAGGGGTCTGGATTGATCTCTATTAAACACAGTCATATCTCTACAAGAACATTTCCACCAAAAAGATGTGTCACATACCTAATATTTCTCATATATGATCATTTTTTATTTGATATTGAGTGACCACTAGACATGGAACAAGTCAATCTAGTATTAGGCTCCCATAATTTCTTTATTCTAATAAAAAATACTGATCATGTCAAATAATACATAAAATTTCACCAATTTAACTAATCAGTATATCCCAAGTCACATATCTAAGTAGTTGGAAAAATTAAATTTGAACCAAATTAGTAAGAACATTTATTTTAGTAGACTAATTCAATCAAGTTCCAGATGTATTTTCTTTTCATATAATTGGAAAAAATCTCATCATGGTTTCACTACAACTGATGATACGATCAATAACTTACTGAAACACCTATTTATTAGATAATTTCATATGTTTAATTACCTAAGTAGGGTATCAATGTATGAATGTTCTTAGATTATGTATCTCACCAACCGTAGTTATGAATGATTGATAATAAGAATACAGCCCTATGTATATCGATGATTGCATGAAAATCAATGAGATATAATTTATTAGATTATTCCAAGTAATAAGTTGGAACTTATTAACCCATGATTATATTATTTAAATTTTTGATACAACCCTTTCTAACGGATTAAAAAATATATTCAATATAACCTTCACATATAATCACAACCCATTATACTTCATGATTATCGTTAATTAGGGAAAACTCAACATTTATACTTTTAGGTGATATTTATCATTCAAATATTAATCTAATGGAAATTTTCATCACACGTGAATTAATGATGAAAGGAAATTGACTACATTATAAATACATGACATGATTTCTACCATTATAGAAAATATCTTAAGTGTTTTCACATCTTGTTAAAACATAAAATTTATGTCGTTGTTCTAGTATTGGAAATTTTAGTCATTACATTTATATGTGATTCCTATCAAATACTTTTTTACCATCAGATAAAATACTCCAGCTAACCTCTTACAGAGAAAAATTTACAAAGAAAGCTAGTTAGAATTAATGGTGAGACTTAGGAATTATTTTCCTTAATTACAACTCTTTATGAATATTAAAACTTTGTGAATTCATAAATTCAAATACTATAATGTTATATTCTATTATTTAATTATAACAATTTATTTTTACATTATCATTATCCTTGGAAATCATTCCTTAAAAATTTTTCTTTCAGATATTTTTTAGATAATATGACTATTTAAATGGTCACTTTACTACTTTATCTTACACTCATTCAGAATAAAGTGATATACACATCCTTATAGTGGATAATGTAACACTTCACTTTTCTATGTACCACCATAACCTATATTAGTTTAGTATACCTATTTATATACTTTTTTTATTGGCTATTATAAATAATTATTGATACGTAATTTTATCTTTCTATGGTAACTAAATGAACTCTTCTAATGTTTATTTTCCTTCACATATTCTAAACATGTTTACGATATTAAGTAAAGACTCATAATAATCTTTTACTTTTATAATATTCTAGATAACAGTGATATTTTCTTTGTTAAAAAAAATATCTATAACCATTTACATTTATCTTAAATGTCTCAAAAACTAACTCTTTAGGATTTAAATTAAATAATAAACAAATCTAAATTAGGTAAATTATTTAATTTTTTATTATATAACTTCTCTATGTTGAAAAATAATACCATGGACTTCTTATACACAAAATTATCTTTAGAATATATTTCTATGGAATCCAAATATACATTGTGTTTTAGAAAATAAAACAAATTTCATTTGAGTATGAATATTTGACAAATAAATTATTGTATAAATATCATAAATGGTATTCTATCTGTATGGAACATTTTTATTTAAAATATGACATTATTAAAATATACCATTGATGGGTGGTAGGAATACATTCCCACATATTTTAGAAAATTCTATGATAGTCATTTTATACAGGAAAAAACAACTTTATCCATATCTTCTTTTCAAACATGTTATAAAATCCAATGAATCATAAAACTAATGTATCCAAATAATTAAATTCTGTTCTTCATAACATGTCATTTTTAACACCTTGTATCATATAGGAGAGGTGATATGAAGATACACATTCTTTATTCAAATTCATCCAATAGTTTCAAACATCATTATATTCATATTTATGATGTAGCGACTGTGTACTTCATAACATTAATGAAAACTACATGATCATTCAATTAATCCTTTTATTTTAAACTCATTTATATTCATAAACCATGTAAAGTATACATTAAATATCACATAACAATAAAATTTGATAAATTAACATCAATATCATCTAGACCTAACATGGAAATAGAAATGTGTTTCACATACTCCTTCATGTATATCTTGAATTATATAATCATATTGAATTGTTACTCATAATTCTTGACAAACATAGTTTTAAATGAGATTGATTGGCTTCTAGAAGAAATATTTCTGAACTTTTAAACCAAAATTTATTATTTCTATTTTAACTTCTACATTATTGTACTATTTGTACCTCATTGTACTATTTTTACTATTTGTACTATTTTATCTATTATCAAAATTGTGATAATATCAGGTAAACTTTTATGAATTCATCTATCTTTTAATAACACTTCCATATGTTACAATTAAATGAATTTCCTATCCAATAACATCCATATTTTAGTTATTTATTCTCTTTAAAAATATTCACTAATATTTAATATCAATGAAATTCTCAATCATATTCTGTGTATGACACTTTATTTCTTTAGGTCAATTATCAATTATTTCTTTTGAAATGTTAAATGAATCATTCCATGCCTCCATAAGAATATTTATTTACTTTTTGAAAAACCAAAACACTTGGTTGGTGTATCAGGATCTTATGTAGGACATATAATATCTATATTTCTCAGTAACTCTTCTTAATGTACCACTCTTAAGATTTATTTACAGTAATACTATCATTTCATGGATTAACAAAGTGTTTATTTTGATGACAATGATGCTTTTATCTATAATAGAAAACACTATTAGAAGAATATCATGTATTATATATTTTTAGAAATTATTTTAGTTAGATTTATCCCATTGAAATTTTTGTCCCAATACATCATATCCATTTAGTGTACCAAGATCCATATTTTAATAGTAAATGAGAATAATTTTCATTAATATCACCACGTAGTTATTTAGGTAGAGAACCATACCAATCCAAACAATTATAATTATTGGATAGTTGATTGGGAACCCCTTTATCCAAATCCATATAATGGATCCATTCCACTTTATTCTTCCATAAACATAACCCTCCTATAGTATTATTCCTAGTGTAACCCAAATAAATGGCCAAAAACAAGCTAACGAATGATAATTTATGGGATAAAAACTTTAGGGTGACTCACCCAACATAATAATCTAAAGTTAATCATTGCATTATATACTCATATAAGATGATACAAGGGAACCCAGCATTAGGATTACCTACCTAGTAGAATTGTCTTGGTTTTGACACGTGTCGATTTGGATGGAATGTCACACTTAGTAATTGAGGGTTTTATGTTTTAAACTCTCACCCATAAAAAATACAAAATATTCATATTAAATTAATAACTATTATGTAATTTATAAAAATTATCCTCTCATTATTTATTCCATATTGTTATTCATTCTTATTATAAATTAGTATTGGAATCCCTATTACACTAACTAAAATAATATAACTAAATAACATTAATGCATTTCTCTTTTGAAAACCAAAAAGACTAGGTAAATCATCCAAAAATAGAAGTAAATTGTATTAAAATATATCCAAATGCATCATAAGGATAATGTTTATTATTTCCTTATGTAATTTCATAGAGTTATGTGACTTTAACAAACTCCCCATGAATAAGCCCGAAGCAATTGGTAGAAAACCCCATTCACTAACCTTGCCAAGGAATACATTGAAAAAAGTAGGTGGTCTGAACCCTAGTCCCTCTACATGAAGAAACTTTACTCAAGGGAGAATTTAATTCATGAAAACTCTAAAACATAATATGAAAAACTATTCCTAATAACTATTCTCATGATCATAAGTACAATTAAAAACTAAGGTTAAGGTAGATGGAAACTAAATTTTATGATAACAAACATTATAGGATAGAGAAGGCTCTATCATAGAATTAATTTATCATTAAAAGGGATTAAAAAATATTAATATTTAATTAATAATTTACGAAACAGCAATATCAAGTAAATTTCACCAATAAATAAACAATTTAATTATTTTTCAAAATATGATAAAATTATGAACTACTAAAAAATAAATTCTATTTATAGTCAACTTTATATTTTCATCATTAAACTTTTAGAAATTCAATAATTTTTAACATAAAAAATTTACATTCAATTAAATATTATCTCTTTCAAATCAACCATTACATGGAATTTCAATTTTAATTATATGATGTCGGATGGACTATAAAAAAATTATCATTTAATCCCAATTATATACATATTTTACATAATCTAAATATCATATACAAAATTATTATATAAAACATGATCACATAGATCACAAAACATATTTTTGCGTGTTTTAAATAATATCCAAACATGACCCCTTTTTATATTGAAATTTTAAATGTTATTAATTATAAAAAATTTAACATTTAAATATAAACACTTGATATTAAGACCATATTTCAAAATTTATTACCCTTTGTAAATTATCATTAATGGTTTCTATATAAAAACGTCTAATTATTGATTATAAGTAATTCCACATAATTTATTAAAAGATATTTTAAGTATTAAAATTTAATATTTGGTAAAATTTTATTTATGAACATTTATTTAACTAATTATATAAAATTTATAATTAATTAGTTATTTAATTAATTATATATAATTTAGAATATCCCAAAATGTCTTTTATTATGATTTATAAACTTTTTATAAACCATAAATTCAATTTAAATATGTTAAAAACAATTTCTCAAAATTTGTGTTCTCACCCTTACTAAGAACCATTTCTTTGTATAAGGGTATCCTATAATTACCATTAGGTAGTGGCCCTAGATATGGGAACTTCTATTTTTTTCCACTACGTAAAGTTAAAATAGAGATTTCCTTTATACATCTCCCTCATGTAATGATGTTACCTTTAGACAACACCATTTTTGTATACATAATCCCAATATTCATACGCTTTGTAAAGGTAAACATCATAAACATTTAAATATAAACAAAAATAACTTTATGTGTAAGGGTAATTTTCTGGTGACCCTTACGTGAACTGTTCTCTATAGTAGTGTAACATAAACATTGCAATGTTTCACTGATTCTTAAGGGTATCTTGTAAGGTTAATGGCCTAACTACGTTTATATAACCAGCTTTCATAAGGGTATAACTATTATGAAATTGATTACTTATGTGTATATAATTTATGTAGACATACTATATAAGGGTATTGCATAAGTTTAGATCATATTTAGCTTTATGATGTAGGACTTTGTATGGGTACTACATTTATATATCCCATATTCCTAAAGTTAATACAGAGGATACCCTATCATAAACCTTCTATGTTTGGGTATAACCCTTATGTAACCATCCATGATTTTGGAAAATCATATTTACCCTTATTTAGCCCATTTATGGGTATAAAACCTACTATAGTTGTTTGAAAATACTTTTTTTGTCATTATTTATTGAAAAATAGTGACCATGAGATGTTTAAATCATGAAGAAACAAACAATAATACCAATAGTGGGTTTTGTATGATCATTTAATGATTATACATATTTCATGGAAACCCAAAACATAGAAGAATCATCTTTAATAAATTAATGTGTAAATAAAATGATGAAATATAATAATTGTAAATATAATGTAGTGGTTTTCAACTTATTCCTTCAACAAATTGTGCTTGAGGGAGATCACGAGGAACATTGATCATAAGAAGCTTTCCTACGTTGTAGTATCCCAACCAATGGATTTATGATCAAATCATGTGGAGAGCTTATATACAAAGGGGTGTTATCACCTTCTCAAAAGTGAGAAATGGAGTATTTAGGGAATATTATTTAAGTAGAGGATCATATACATCACACTATAAACAAGAAACATGACGATCTCATCCTCTAATATATCAAATTATTAAGGCTCCTCTAATGTATTGTATGAATTCTTCCAACTAGGATATAATTTATTGAATGATTTCAATGAATTAATGAAAATCCATTAATCCATTAATATATGGACTATAACAAATGAAACCAATCAGGAGAATATAAATAATACATATAATATATAAATATATATATTATGTAAATTCATTGTAGTCATAGAAAATACATGCGTCAAATGGTTTTATTAAATGTATATGTCGATATAATATCATATATTCATATATGTCTCATTTATCCTATGAATTTTTATATGTATCTTATGTATACACATTTTAGTGCACATCTATAACTAACTGATAAAATAAAGGTAAATAAACTTTGATATATGCATATTGTACCATTTTATGGGAAAAAAATTACATATATAGATATTCCCATTTATGGAGAATCTATAATTTAAAATAAATGTTCACGTTAATGCATGATTTTAATCAAATTGATAGAATGGAAACAACTTTTCGTGTATTGAAAATTGGGAAGGGTTCATGAACATAACTTATATCCAAGAGAGAGTCCTTGAGTAAGCAATTTTTACCCCCAAAAGTGTTTGATAAGCTTGAAATCACATCCTCTCAACCAATGAAATCTCAATAATTCACTATTATTAAATTTAATGACCACCTTCCATGGAAAATAGGTTCCCAAATTCTCAATATGAACAAGTGTTTCACAACCTATCAAAAATAGGGTTCCACAAGCTCAAGTTGATAATATTTATACACATAAGAAATGATATAATAATTTACCTATGTTTTTATCATTTCATTAAATCCACACTATTTATTTGGGAAGTGAAATGAGACTTTACTCAAGTTACTATCAGGATATATTGGAAAAATCATATAGTGGTGGTAGGGATAAGAGTTTTTCCATGAATGATGGTCATAACATGTTAGTAAACTTCAGTACGAATTGGGATATGACCCCCCACATCATTTTAATTTTTCATTTGGATATTCGACAATTACTCATGAAAGGAATATAGATCATGGTTCCATTAATCATTAGCCTATGGGATGTACAACAAGATTTCTTGATATTAATGGGAATATGAATATGGGCATTCCCACAAGTGGCTGCTAGAATATACTGATTGGTATATTTTGTCACTAATAGGATATGTTGGTATGCCTTGAAGGATTGATAATAGATATATGTCTTCTCATTTTCAACCCTAAGATATGTCGATAAGCTTCTTCATTGAGAATGAAGATAACATAAAACTCACTCTCCCCAATTTCCATCAGGATATGCAAACAGACATCAAATGTGTGAGAAATAACTTTTTTATTCTCTATAGTTTCTATTAGGATATATTAGATTAATTTAGTATGAAGAATATTAATATTGTTCTGATTCATTTATTTCATTCATATATATCATTTCATCTGACCACTTTATAGGTACCCTAATCTGGGTGATGGTGGTGTGATATCACTTAGCTAGCCTCCTCAATAGGTTCTTGAGGAGTTTTGGTAGTGTATAATTGGAAATGGTTAAGAATATAAGGATATATCCTAGAAATCCCTTGGATTACTATAACAATATAGTTGATTTCATCATCCACCTCCTTATGATATGGGAGGTCGGTAGATTAAAACTCAAGGGAGAGGTTCATTGAGTAGTTAAATGTCATCAATGAAACCACAAATTTCAACAAATCCCACCTCTAATGTGATATCTAATGAATATTTATCACATCCAGTCTATCTTGATCAGCCACTATGGTAGGAATGGCATCACTGAGATAGTAATTCTAGATTATCACATACTCTACCTGGTGCTAGAGTCACTGGGGCATCAACAATGACCTCCATTTATTAGGTCCATAACCTTCAATATGATTGAGATACCTATTAATCTATGGAATTGTACATGATTTATTACATGATATAATGTCCCCATTTATAATGAAGTGATCCATAGAAGGTTTATTGAATTCACTCAAGATGGAAAATAACAGATATGAAACTAATAAATCTAGCATCAGATGCATGGGTATGGTCAATCAATGACTTTCACAAGTAAAGTATTCATGTTAGGTTCAAAATTCTTTTTTTGACATAACCCTATACTGAAAATGTGATTCCTGATGCTGAATGATTTAAAATAATTTTCTGTTAAAGTACATCACATAGATTTTCCTATTATGTTTTTGACATGAACCACCACACCGAAAATGTTTTTAGATGAGATGAACATTACTTCCAAAGGCATATGATCCTTGTGACATTAGTAATGATGATTTGAGTTTCAAATTTTAAAGGAGGATTGAGGCTCATCTCACCTTTTTTTGGTACTATTTCCTACGTACATAATCTCTTAAATATTAAATATATGAACATGAATTCTTACAAAATTTTGTTGTGGTACGAGTTACCACATTTAAATATTTAGGTTTAATCCTTCTATTAATGTAACATTTTTATGTATAATAGATTTTATATCATTCTTTTATTAGTGAGTATGAGGACTTTTCAAGTGACATTGAAATGTTATCTAGAATTTATATCCATCCATACATGTGGTATGGTGTTGGGGAGTTGGGATCAGGTGTGATAAAATCTGATTCCTATACATTACAATATAAGTAATCAGATCCCCTATAGTTTAATTCAACTTAACAGTGAACATAAAAACTTTTAATTTTATGTAACTATGACCAATGTGGTTATCTTTTAGTTCATATAACTATGACCAAGTGAAGTACCTTTTATATAATAATACCTAAGAACAAGTGAATTGAATTTTTTGGTCATGCATCCAAAACTTATGGTGTGTTATAATTGAATATTTAATACATGTTCACTATATCTTTGTTAATATGAATCAAATCCCCCATTACTCAACATTCTATAGTTTATGAACATGTGATGAGACTGGCCATGTAGTTTAACATCTTTTGGTAAGGTTATAAACTATGTTTTTTAATTTCATATAGCCAGGACTACTAAATGACAGTTTCCCATCAATGGTTACTATGGGACTTATGCATGGAACACCCTTTTTTCTTCATCCAATATTTTGGATACTAAATAAGAGTGTGTGTGGTTAAACTAAGTGTAATATAGAACCTTAAAGAAGGATATATTCAAAGAGGATATGGCATGTTGAGTATTATGTCATGGGGGTTTTATCCCTATGAGGATGAATTGGGGATTTCGTGTGGATGACCCTTATATGGGTATTTCTCAACAATGGAGCACATGGGTGAGTTTATTAATAAGGAAGAAAACCCAATAGATTAATTTTAATATGGTGTATATGATTGATGTTGTCCATATTGATTCTAATAACCCAATAATTGACATCATGAGGTCATGGAAGGGTGATTTTTAGGAAGCCACCCATGTGAGAGACATAGGAAAACATGTCACCCATGTAATAGACCAAGGAAAAGACACTCTTAGCCATGGAACTATTGGGGATATCACACACCGATATACACTAGTTCAAAAACTTTTCTTACGTCGGTTTTTTTTCTTTTTAACATCAGTTTTTAGGTGACGTTATTGCAAGAGACGTTAAAAATATGATTTTTGACGTCGGTTTTTAAAAAACTGACGTGAAATACATTCTGGAAATGGCGATAAGAAGCTATTTTTTAGTTTGGTTTTTGAAAAAACCGACGTTATAAGTAATTTTTTACGTCGGTTATTTAATAACCGACATTAAAAGTTATTTTTAACTTTGGTTATTAAATAACCGTCATACAAAAAGTTTACTATCATGTATAAAATTTTCTAAGCTTTCATTTGATAGGTCATAGAGCTCAAACGGATTTACGGATCAAATGTTATGACCATCAGAAGTTTGATATTTTTTTTGAGGAAAGATTGAATGAGCCAGCTGTAGCTTCATATTAGAAGGAATTTTATGAATCAATAGGAGGATTTGTAGATTTATCATGATATCAAGAATCATCCATCATTATAATAAATTAAGAATCGTTAAATGGTATATCAATTAAGAAAACTACTCATAGAAAATATAAATCATGGGAAAATAATTACAAATACCATGATGAGGTCACCAAAATAAGAAATCGTTGATTCACGTTTAAGATAAAACAAGTTGATTCGGTGGAACGATGATGGTTGAATGAAATGATCATAAAATGGGATGTCAATTAAGAAAAAAAATCATAAAAACCACAAACCATGGATGTATGACTAAATATACCTTGATGAGATCGCGGAAAGAAGATTCGTGTTTGAGAAAAAAAGAGTCAATTTGGGGGAACAATAATGGTTGAAATAAATGATTGTAAAATTAGGATGGGTGTATAATGGAGACATATAATTGAGATTCTATGAGAAAACGCGATATTAAATATTTTAGGCGGAAATTCAAAATTTAGACGTCACGATGTAAAAAAATTAAAATTTCGCGTTCGAGGGATATTAAAATTTTCATTCACGTCGGTTTTATGATAAACGATGTGAAAAGATATTAAAATTTTCACTTATCTTTCACGTCAATTATTATAAAACCGACGTGAAAATCAATTTTCATGAATTTTTCACTTCGGTTATTTAATAACCGGCGTTAAAAGGTATTTTTCGCGTCTGTTATTAAATAACCGACATGAAAAAAGTTTACAAAAATATAGTTCATTTTCCAAGATTTATTTTGGTAGGTCACAGATCTCCAACAGAGTTACGGATAAAAAGTTATGGCCTTCAGAAGTTGGACATCCTTAAGACATCGTTTAGAGATGATCAACTTCTGAAGGCCATAATTTTTAATCCTTAACTCTGTTTGAGCTCTGTGACCTATCAAATTAAAGCTTGAAAATGATATACATTTTTTTCAACATTTTTTACATCGGCTATGACATAACCGATGTGAAAAATACGTTTTAACATCGGTTATTAAATAACCGACGTGAAAAATAAGTGAAAATTTTAGTATATTTTCCTTCAAAATGATTTTTCACATCGGTTATTTAATAACCAGTGTGGAAAAGTGATGTACATTTATTTTTCAGGTCGGTCATATAATACCCGGCGTGAAAAATTAGATAAAATGAATTTTTAATGTCGGTTCTTATATAACCGACGTGAAAAATCAGCGAAAATGTATTTTTACATCGGTTATATAATAACCGACGTGAAAAATTGATTTTTAGATATCTTCACATCGGTTCAAAAAAACCGACGTGAACAATGGTGACGTAAAATAAGGTTTTTGTACTAGTGATAGGGATTATGATGAATTGGTTCTCTAATGGTAGAATAGAATGAAATCCAACCCTATTAGTGGATTTTAGAGATGATTCTCTCTAGTTGGTGGGTGGGTGAATGCTTTACAAAATTTTTGGTAGGGTGATGCATCACTGTATTTGAAACTATTATGGTGCCATGGTTTTAATGTTTTTTAATTATTCACTCCATGAATGAGTTGAGTGAATGAAACCCTATTGTTTCTTATCGAGGGTAAATCCATTATCATTAGTCCAAAATGATCCCAAGGGATGTGTTCTTTCACAATGGTGTATATACTAAACTCTTTGGATGAAACAATTACCATGAATTACCATTAACTAAGCTATATTTATTACATAACTCATCACCTGAGGGAAATCAGAATGTGTGGGTGCAGAAATCTATTATGATGGTTCCTCTATTGGAAATTTCGTCAAAATTATTTTATGGGTAAGAATTTATAATCGGAGGGGGAATAAGACACTGTGAACTTCCCTTTTACTCTTTTTGTGGTGAATGCTTCGTGTAGGGGACCTGGCAATGAATAATTGGTGTGAAAACAAGGTTCACACTTAGAGGTTAAGACATGCACATAAGAAGGCTTATGTGAACTTCTTTACTAGGGCATCATTCAAACATCACATCACTAAGAACTAACTCACCCAACTGAAATATTCATAATTTTTTATGAAAATGGAACACCAAATGTTACAAAAAAATATACATTAGTAATCCTTTAGATAAAATTATGTCAATTTAACATTAATATTCAAAATAAAGACTTTATATCTAAAAACTCTAAAGAAATCCAATTTTGGTTTCCTCTCGTTCTACAAGTAATAATGTGTTTTATTCAAAACCTTGAACAATATAACTCTATTTACTATATAACAAAAATTGATTATGGATTCTAATAAAAAATACATAGAAACATAATATTATAACTAAAAATTAAGTGAAATTTCTAAAAGATTATATTTATTTTCAAAACCACACCATTATATTGTGGAGTTATATGTGGTAAAAAGTTATGATTAAATTGTTATTCACTAAAAAATAATCAATAGATGAATTTAACAATTCTCCTTCATGATCACTTCACATAGTTAGTAGTGGAAGGGTTTTCTCATTTTGAACACGTGGATGAATTATTTTTAAAAATAAGAGTTATTCAAACATAAGATCAAGAATATAAGGCCATGTAAACCTAGTATAACCATATGAAAGGGTAGAACAATGATTTTTTCTTCAATGTATTGGAATAAATGTAACCACATGCACTAACTTTAATGTTTTGTTTGTTGAAATTTCAAAAAACCCTTTAAAACACTACAATGAAATTTGAATTTAGAGACATTTTCTAAAAAATACATCACTAAATTTTAAAATAGTTAAATTTTTAAACATGGATATTTTTGGGATATTTTTTACAATAATTTTTCAATAGTTTTAATTATATATAACTCCAATTCAATTAATTTATAGATATATAAATAAAAACAAATATATATATATATATATTTATATACAAATATAATAGCACATATTTAAATTTTTTAATACATCCACACACAAACAAACACCTATATAAATATATATATCCCTCCTGGTGAATCTCAATGGGATCCTCTCATTGGGATCTTAGTGAGGTCTCATGTTTGTGCCTCTTTGAGTTCTTCCTTTCATTTATGTGTTTTATATTTTTACATCATTTCTTCAACTCGATGTAAATAAATAAATAAATATATATATATATATAAAAACACACATATATATAAAACTAAATAAATATTTATATTTATATGAAAATAGATAAATAAATATATACTCTCAAACACACACACAAATATATATATATATATATATATACATATATAAACACACACATATTTTAAATTTAGACTAAGTTCTAAAAAACAGAGGATTTTTTTAGTGACATTTTTACCAATGATTTAAAATAAGGGTAATTATATGTATATATAATGAAAATTATAATTCTATTAATCTAAATATATATATATATATATGTAAAAATATAAACTTCAAATCAATATTATATATATGCACACACACAAACACACACACAGATATATATATATATATAAACATACATATATAATATATATATATATATATAATATAAACCTATATATATAAATATATTAATATATGTGTGCTGATATATATATATATATAATAATTTATTATATAATTGAATATTTTAATGTATATATATTTTTAATATAAAACAATAAGTATAAATTATTATAGATGAGTGTTTAAGTTGTTAGATAGGAGTGTTCAGGTAGAGGGTTCAAAATTGGTTGGCCAGAAAAATTGATAAAGAAGTAGTGGGAGGTCGGGCGCTTGGAGTTGGAAGGTGAGGAAGGGCATAGGGTGAATAGTGTTTTTCAGGAAGGGAGTAGGTTAGAGGGGTTGCAAATTAGATGTAGGAGGAAGTAAGGATGGAGAATGTTGATTCAGAGGTAGTGGGTGAAGGGAAGTATATGGAGGGAACATGGGGTGGAGTGTCAGGGTGAAAGGAGGATGCATAACAGGGGTAGAGGCAGATGGATAAGGGATACATAGTTTGGGATAAGCGATCATTGAGGGTAAAGGGCATATGTGTAGAGCATGGTGGGGGTGTAGGAGGATGGTAGAGGGAGGGTGTAGCGTGTAGGGTGCAAGGAGGGAGCATGGTGGGGCAGAGGTAGAGGTAAATGTGTTGAGTCTTAAATGTGTTTTGACTTTCACATCAATCATTTGTTTTGGAAATCAAAAATCATTCTTTTTATAATCACATTTATTATTTATCATGTTTGTTGGTTCACAATTTTAATCACTCACATTGTTTTTATGTTGTATTCTTGTCTTAATCATGTATGTTGTTTTAAAAAATAACCTGATATGTTGTTTTAGAATCTTAACCACACGCATCACAATCACCTATATCGTAACCAGGTTATGTATCCTTAACAGACAATGTAATGCATCATAATTGGTAATCCTAACCAGATTATGTGCTACATCATAATTATGAATTGTAACCAGATTATGTACTACATCATAATAAAGAACAATAACCAGATTATGCACTACATCATAATCAAGAATAGTAACTTGATTATGTCCTGCATCGTAATCAGAAATCGTAACAAGATTATGTACGACATCATAATCGGGAATTGTAACCAAATTATGTATAACATTGTAACCCTATGCATTGTGGCCAAGTTAAGTACCATGTCATAATTATGAATCGTAACCAAGTTATGTATTTTATCACAGTCATGATTCATAACTAGGTTATCTATTACACTCTAATTTATGTATTGAATTAAATTTTCATATTCAGATTAAGTATTATTCATCGTAACCATGTTAGGAATCGTAACAACATTATAAATTTTAATCACGATATGCATTGTTATCATGATAAGCCTAGTAAAAAAGTTGTGTATTGTAATTTTGAAATGCATTACAATCTTAGGATAACTTCAATACTGATTACATGTTACTCGTGCTCATTGTTTCCTAATTTTTTACTTACTACTTTATAACTAAAATGATTTCATTGAATTACTTATTTAACAATCAAAACGACATCTTGAATTCTGTTTTCTTGGACCGTTGTAATGCCAGGTGTCCATGTACCTTTGAGTTTTTTGGAGAAATATGACCGTTGGAGGAAATATGACTGTTGGAACCTAATTCCTATAAATAACAGGTCATTCAATCCAGAATATATAACTTTTGATTCTATCATGATATAGATACATATTATCTGACTTATCTCTTTCTTCGTGCGAAAGCTTTAAAGATACAAGAAGTGAGCATCTTGTTCTGTGTTCTTGTATTTCTGTTAGTGCCTTGTTTCTTCTTTGTGAGACCGATCATTATGATAACGATCAAGGGATTTCGGGGATATGAAGAGGTGTTATCGATCATCATATCGAGGGTATTAAATTGTTTGAAAGATAGAGGTGTTGATTTCCTTTTTATTCAAGGGCTTCCAGGTATAGGAAGAAAGTCGTGTTGATCATCGTATCGAGGGCTTACTAAGGTGGTGGTAAGACAAACCTTTTATCCTATGTCAAAGGATACCCTACAATTTGGGATAAAATAATTGTAATAATTTTACATTTTTGCTGTTATCTGTATTAGAAATGGAATTATATTTTTTCCACTTTCTATTTCTATTCATTTTAATTGTAATTTTTTCAATTACAATTCATTCATTACATATTGTATTAAGGGATTATATATGCTATATGGTACAATCGTTTAAATTTTTATTACTCTGATCATTGTGTCCAATTAAAATACAATTGTTTTATATTACATATAGTATTACATCATATCATATCCTTCAGATCCATGATTTATATGGTCAATTTTTTGATTCAAAATTGTATTAGTTTAAGACCTCTTTATATAAGTTCATTCTTAAGTGTTTAAAAACAATGTTTTTAAACCTACAATTCACCCCCCCCCCTCTTGTATTGTGCCATATAATATACAAATACACCTATATTATGATCCAATAATTGGTATCACATGAGGTTTACACTAATTTTTTTCACTTGATTTATTTATTTATATCTCAATTGAATTTCTTTCACAAATATTTTGTTTATAACTACTTACTACACTTACATGTGGAGTGGAAAATAATTGTTTTATAAGATGGAAGGAATGAATATTGGATCAATTGACAACCTAAATCCAACTATACCTTATATTTTCTATAGGAATAATTATGAGTACATGAGAGATCAAATGATGACATTTTTTATTAACACTGGAGTGGAGAACTTTGTCATGTTCACTGTAGAATACAAAATCCTAGACAAGGAAATCAACACCTTCACCAACCAAGAGAAACAAGAATATCAATTGAATTACATGTTACATAATACTTTGTTGTGTTCCATGACTAAGAATATATATAGTTAGATATCATTATGTGAAGCGGCCAATTATATCTAGAAGAAATTGTAAGTCAAACATTTTGGTACATCCAATGTTATAGAAACAAGAGGAGAAATGCTTCGAGCAGAATATCATGGGTTTGTTTTTCCTTATGGAGAACCAGTAAGTAAGGTGAAACAAAGATTTATAGTAATCTTCATCATTCAACAATCTATGGGTGAAAAGGGTCTTGATGATGAATCACTTTTGGACAATATAATTGATACAATTCCCAATGAATGTGAATAAAAAATTATCGCTATTGATGAAAACATGAAGGTTACTCAAATCACTCTTGATGAGTTATTTAGAACTCTTCTTTAGAATGAGACAAGAATTAAAACAGATACAGATTTAAACATGAAAAAGAATGGTAATGGGATTTTAGCTTTTACTAATACATCCAAAGCTAATACATTGGAATGGATAACTAGATTTCAAGCTAAGAAAGTTATTTTTATATCATAATCAAGAGATAGTGATCATTCAAAGAATGAGTTATCCAATCTTTTTTTAAGGATGAACAATATTGTTTGAAATAAATACTTTAAATATAGATTTTATGTGAAATATATGAAGGATAAGAATGACTCAGAAGTAACATGTTATGAATGTAAAAGAGAAGGTCATATTAGACCAAATTTTCATTTACTAAAAAGAAATGGCAGGAAGGATAAAAATTATGAAATAAATAAGAAAAAGTATTACAAGAACAAGAAAAATAAATTCCTCAAATAAAATTATATTTGATATGAAAGTGGTGGTGATTCACCAAGAAAATCCTCAGAATATGATTTTTCTATTCAGAAGAATATAGGATTTTTAGCCAAACTACCTATTGAAAATCATTGTTTCTTGACTAAGGTAAAAAATTCTGAATCTCTTATTAATGTACATTTAAATGAAAATTTCCCAGATGAGAAATATTCTTACTCCTCATATGAAGAATCTCCTACAATTGAAGGAAATTTACCTTCTTTTAAAGAAGTATCTAGATATTCAATATTACTTGAGAATGAAAATTCTTAACTGATGAAAATGTATGATAAGGAAAATTATAGAATATCTATTTTTAAAAAATAAGTATCAAATCATCCAAAAGATATTGATAATAAACACATTATTTTGAAAATATATCAAAAACCCTTATGGAAGTAAATTCTGAGGAGGGTAAACTTTCTAAGGACTTCCAAAAACATGATTTAATGAAAAAAATATTAAATGAAAAACAATTCAAAAATAATTTATTATGAGAATTATAATTTAATCATTAGACTAAAATATGAAATATTTTCATTAAAGAAAATTTTATCAAAATTCTCATTATGAGGGAAAATTTTGATAAAATGTATTATCTAATTATTCCTCTTAGAAATAGTTATATAATTGGTTACACTCACTAAAAACTTATTTTTAGTCATAACATTTTTGTACCACAAAGTACCCTATTCTATACAAAATTTCAATGCGGTGGGAATTAGGAATGAAATTTTTCTCTTATTAAAACTCAATCTTTAGAATTTAATAAAGAATATTTTTCAAAAACAAATTTGGATTCATAGAATATTTTTATCTAAAATTTTTGGATCCAAACATGTTTGGGATCCAAAATACTAATTGTTTCTTTTTTAGGAAAATAAGAAGTGTACTAACAACAAGAACATTTGGTACATGGATAGTGGTTTTTATCTACACATGATTGGAAATAATGATTTCTTTGAAAATATTATTGAAATTAAAGTTGGAAGAGTTACCTTTAGAGATAATGCTCAGGGAAAGATCATTGTTATATATAAAATCTTTTGTTTATGAAAAGTTATAATTTCAACTGTTGTTTTGTCAAATGTCTTAAACACAACCTTATAATCATAATAAAATTATTCGATGAAGGTTACCATGTGAATATTTTGAATGAAAAATTTTTACATCACAATTCCAATGATGAATTCATTATTTTTTCCCATAGACATGATAACTTATACACAATCAACATAAAAGACATTAGAATACAAGACCTATGTTTCTTAAGTGAAATATAAGATCAATCCTGGTTATGTCATATAAGGTTAGGTCACTATAACCTAATGAACCTTTGTAAAATCTCAATGAAAAGACTTGTTCAGGATTTACAAGATCTAAGGCATGATTCTTTAAAATTTTATGACCCTTGTTAATATGGAATGAAATATAAAACTATCTTTAAATCAATCAATTAAGTTTCAACTTCTAATGCATTACAGTTAGTGCACATGGATATTTTTGTTCTTATACAAACTGGTAGCATTGGAGGCACGTACTATGTATTTATTTTAGTTTATGACTACACCAAATTCACAAGAGTCTTTTTTTAGAAAATAAATATGAAGAATTTTTAAATTTCAAATCTTCTACATCCCAAGTTAAAAATGAGAAAATCCTACCACTGACAACTCTTCGTAGTGATCATCGTGGAGAATTTCAAATTTTGTATTTTGAAACTTTTTGTATTAAGAAATATATTACTCACAACTTTTTAGGTTCAAGAACCCCTCAGCAAAATGGTATTATTGATAGAAGAAATCATATTCTTCCAGAAATGAAAAGAACCATGTTGAGTGAATACTCTATTGCTAATAATTTCTAGGTTGATGTTATTATTAATACATGTGCTACTATAAATAATGTTTTAACTATACCATTTCATAATAAATAATCCTATGAATTATGGAATAACCAAAAATCTAATGTTTTTTAGTTCAGATTGTTTGGATGAAAAGTATTCAAATTGATTACAGAATAGTGTTCATATAAATTAACACCCAAATCTGATGAAAAAATATTTATAGGTTATTCCACAACTTCTAAGGCTTGTAAAGTTTTTAAAAAAAATCATGTACTATTTAGGAAATAGTTCATGTAAAGTTTGATGAAACTAACACCTTATTTTTAAAAAATCCTTACCAACATCAATTTATGTGTTTTCATAAACTGATTATCAACTATTGATTGAAAACACTTTTGAACAGGGAAATATTCAAGAAAAGGATTCTAAAACATTTACCCCAGAAGACTTTCGATCTTAAGTTGATGAATATGTTTTATAAAAACCAAATCAATTGTTTCTTAGGATTCATCCCATTGATAATATCATTGGTTGTGTAAATCAACTTGTTAGGCCCATAAATTCCTTGAAAAATGAAATAGAACATCATGATTTTCTATCTCAATTTGATCATAAAACTACAAATGAGCCCTTAGGTGACGAATATTGTATTAACGCAATGCAAGATGAACTAATTGAATTTTAATGGAACTGAGTATGGACATTGGTTGAAAGACCTAGAGAAACAACTGTAATTAGTGTAAAATGGGTTTTTAGAGACAAATGTGATTAAAATGGAGTTATAGGAATAAATAAAGAAATAATTATTGGTAAGGGCTATAATCAACAAGAGGGAACCGAATATGAAAAAATCTATGCTCTAGTAGCTAGAAATGAATCTATTCTAATTCAATTATCCTTTGTAAAATTATTTAATTTCAAACATTTTATAATGGATGTAAAATGTGATTTCTTAATGGTTTTGTACAATATATTTCTGTAGAGTAACCTCATATTTTATAGATTCAAAACATCCTGATCATGTTTTTAAACAAACTAATTCTTTGTATGGCCTTAAAGAATCCCCTAGATCATGGTACGTTAGACTCACATGATTTATTTTATAAAAGAATTATGAAAAATGTATTGATAACACATCTCTTTTTATGAAAATGGAAAACAAAAATGTTTTGATTCTTTAAATCTATGTTGATGACATTATATTTGTTTTAAATCACAAATCCTTAACTTGTTCTTTTGTGAGTCTAATGAAATATGAGTTTGAAATTATTATGATTGGTGAGATAACATTATTTTTAGGGTTTCAAATATCTCAAAAACTAGAAGGAACTTATAAATCTTTATATAAGTATATCAAATACTTACTCAAAAAGTATGGATATGAAAACAGTAAATGTAACAACACTCCAATCAGTACCTCAAATACACTTGATCATGATGAAGCTGGGAAACCAGTGGATCAAAAAAAATTTAGTGGTATGATAAGAATTTTTTAATACTTGATAGTGAGTCATACAAGCATAATGTTTTCAATATGATTATGTGAAATATACCAATCTAATCCAAAATAATCGCATTTAAAAGGAGTGAAAAAAAATTCTGCCACTTAAAGGGAAATTTGGATTTAGGAATTTTCTATTCTTCTGGAAATGATTTTGTTTTGAAATGTTTTTCAGATGATGAATTTGGTTTTTGTATAATGGATAGATAAATTACATCTAGAACATGTCATTTATGAGGATATTCTTTGGTTTATTGTAATTTTAAGAAACAACACTCAGTAGAACTTTCCACTACTAAAGTTGAATATCTACCAGCTGGAAGTTGTTGTGCTTAGGTATTCTGGATGAAAATCACACTCACTGAGAATGGAATTATTTTTTCCAAAAATCAAATACTATGTGACAGTACTAGTGCCATTTATCGTAGTACAAAACATGCACATCAATCACATCCAAAACACATAGATATTATGCATCAATTTCTTAGGGATCACACAAAAAAGGATATATTGTTTTACAATTCATCATAACACAAGAAACATTTGCTGATCTTTTCACAAAAGAATTATGTTTCTATAGATTTGAATACATCAAACAGAAATGAGGAATGTTCACTGTAATGTAATCATTTAAATCTATTTCTTATTTAACCCATATCATAACATTAAGATACTCCTTTTCAAAGGGGGAGTATTCATTTTTTTTCAGTTTTACACTTTATGTGTCATATTTTAACAATTTTAATTATTATTTTTGTATATATAAATTTAGAATTAATTAGGTTTTCATGAATCAGTTTTAATGATTATTAGTTTCACTAAAATCGGTTTCACTATAATCGAGTTTACTCTTTAGTTTCTCATTTTATCGGTATTGTCTTTATCGTTTTCATGACTTTACCAGTTTCATAATTTTATCAGTTTCTGGTAATTAGCAATTTCATAATTTTATTAGTTTCATGACATTATTACTTTTATAATTTTATCAGTTTCATGACTTTATCAGTTTCATAATTTTATCGATTTCATGAATTTATCGATTTTAAAATTTTATCAGTTTCATGTTTTTATCAGTTTTATGTTTTAGTATCATGATTAATGGTACTAGATTATACTATTAGTTTTATGATACCTTATAGATACTAAATTATCAGTATTGAAATAATTTATCAGTACTGTATTATCGGTGTTATATTTCCTTGTCGATACTAGACTATTGCTTGTATAATACACTTTTTGTTCTAGATAATCGATACCAGTCTATTTGATATTATCAATTTTAAATTCTGTAACCCTTTTACCATTATGTTTTTTGTATTTTTTCATAAGAAAAATATTTTGAAACCAATATATTTATCCCAATACTCTAACAAGTATAATTTCTAAAGTTTTATTTTTGTTAATTCAATAGTTGTTTCTCAATTATTCTAATTCCTAATGGGTTTCAGTCATAATATGATTATCTGTTAAAGAAAACCTCAAGAGTTTTAAGTCATTCATGGACATTGGACCATTCTGATCAAATATTGACCATCAAATTCTATTTAAAAGAACCTATCACGCATCTTTCTCATTTGTTTTTCTCTCTAGACCAGTTGCTCTATAAATAGTTATCATGGATTTAAATCAGTTCCAAAATCATCTTTCATAATCATAGATCTACTCAGCCTTCATAATTAGCAGGATCATCAAGGTGTGAGTTAATCTTTCATGACTGGGTCTACCACTTCATCTCTAAAGAAATTTCTCTAAAAAAATTATCCTCCATGATCATTGGAGGTAAAATGTTGGTATATCGATACTTTTATGGGTCTTTTGATTCATATATGAAAAGAATTATAAGTATTCAAGTCTAGGAATAAATTTGTGTGGAAAGTCTAGATTTTGATTAGGATTATGTGTATCAGGATGAGTTGCAACAATTTTAGGAATCAGTAGACATAGACAAGGATCTTAAAAATTATTTTATGATGTATGAAAAAAAGTATACAACCTCTATAAAACTATCAGTTTCAATTTATGTTGTTCCATTTGTGGGTGATGTGTTATTCCATTCTAATAAACTAAAAAATAGATGGAACTTTTGATAAGTCTATTGCTTAAGAAACACTTTTTGAGATTCACAATGAAAATAGAAAAGTGAGTCATTTATGAGGAGATAATATAATTATATCCATATGGATGTATGGTTTTTTGTGGCTGTGAATGGTTTTTAAGTAAACTTTTAATGTTTCAAATGTGTTTGTTCTTGATTATTTGGTAAATAGAAGAATGTTCAACCTCATGGGGTTTATCTTCCTGACAATCAAGAATCTCAAATACGGTGCAATAAAATCCGAGGTTATCATGTTTCCCACAATTATCAATAAGTTTCTATAATAATGGTTGATATTTTGTAATTTTTTAATTAATTCAGATATGACTTCCTTCATTAATCCCTTAATCAGTCAGGATATGTTAAAAAGGATCAAGTTACAATTCAATTATGAATTGAATTTTTTAGAAATTTTTGAATGATATGAAAGAAATGAAACTGTTGAAGGTAGTGAAATCCCTTCTAATCCATCAAAGAAAACTTCAAATAATTTAATGGTAGTTATTACTAAAACTGCCAATCCATATAATAATCAAAATTATATATCTGATGAGGTGTCTGGTGAATGGAGAATAAAAATAAAGAAAAGAAATAAGGGGGTCCCTAATTTGGATTGGATCCTGCTGAAGCCTTGGCATTGAAAGTATAGTTAGATGAAACCATGAATGAAGAATAGATAATGTAGGGAGTGAATAAGAAAAAGGCCTAAGCTATGTACAATGATATTTCTCTCAATATAGCTGAGAAACTGAAAACTAGAATTGAAATAAGGGATCCATTTGTTAAGTCTCAATAAATTATAGTTGATAAAGGCATGGCGAAACAAGTTTTTAAATAGTATGGTACACAATCTCTTGCTAATTAATTTGAAGAAGAGGAATAAGAAAAAAAAAGAAAATGGAAAATTGTAAATAGAAGTCAAAGAGAAATAACATGCAAACAAAAAACGTCATACCATAGAGTCATATTAAGTACCATAATTTATCTATCCATCTATAGATCCTAAAGCCTCCAAGATTGTCTCACAAATGGTTTCCTCCAAGAGAGTCATTCAGATTTATGATAAAGAAGAAGAAGAATAGGATAAAGAATCTTATAAGAATCAGAATCAATCAGCTCAACTGATCTGCACTGAGACTCATTTTGGTGATCTCCCACAACACACTAAAGGAACATATTCTAAAGTAACAAAAACTATGGAATGAATTCAATACATTGAGAAGACTTTTGATAGATTACAGAAGTTGTTACAATTCATTCCAAAAGATTAATCCAGGCTATAAATTATTTCAAATTCCCATAATGATGGAACAAACATTTTCAAGGTTCTAATGGACATGTTTCTTTTCCTTGAAGCTGATTTCAATAGTTTCAAGGAACTTTTTACTGAGCACAGTAAGGCTTGAAACTAGGTAGTGAAGTTTTCAAACAATGATGATGATAGTCTCAAAAGTTATATGGACAAGAATGATGAATTGGTACACTAGGTAAATAAAATCAACTCTCTCTATCTAATGTTTATTGATAATTTGAATGAAAAACTTTAAGACATTAAAATACCCAGTACCTCAAAAGAAGTAGCCTCTGTAGAGATTAGGATTTTAAAGGAAAAGTTGTATAATGAGATTAATGAGATTATTTCACTCTCAAATAGAGTTTTTTTCATATAAAAGTCCAACAGACTTAGGTTTAGTGATTTTAATAACCAGAAAGCAAGACATAAAGCTATGTAAGAAATTAATAATCTCTTTAAAGATAGGTTCTGGAAGCAAGAGAAGGTTAATGCTGAACATGATGAAAAGATGAATGCTCGGCAAGAATCTCTTAACAAACTCATTGAGTAAAGAAAGGAGTTCAAAAATATTAAGTGCTTGATGTTTAATATTTTGGGGGAAAAGGGGAAATAATGATGTTTTAACTCATGTTGTAATGAAATTATGTTTCAAGTAACAATTATTATTTTCTATATTGTTTCTCTAAAATTTTACAGGAAATAAATAATTTCCATTTTTCATTTGGAAAATCAAAAAGGGGGAGAATGGTTATGAAAATAATAATTTTTATGAATGACTTATTATGGGGAAAACTCAAAATAATTTGATCCTAATTATTTTGGTTTAAAATCAAGGGTGGGATTATTTATATTCACTATTGCGTTCAGAATAGTTATTAAAATCAAGGGAGAAAAGTATTTATTGTTTTTTGTTTTGTTTTGTGAATTAAAAAAGGGGATATTGTTGAGTCAATATAGGTTTTGACTTTCCCATTAATAATTTGTTCTGGAAATCAAAAATCATACTTTTCGTAATCACGTATACTATTTATCATATATGTTGGTTCACAATCATAATCATTCACACTGTTTTTATGTTGTATTCTTGCCTTAATCATATATTTTGTTTTACAACATAACCAGATATATTGTTTTAGAATCATAACCACTTTCATTGTAATCACATGTATCATAACCAGGTTATGTATCGTAACCATATTATGTACTGTATCATAATCAGGAAACGTAACCATATTATGTAATGCATTGAAATCAAGAATCGTAACCAGATTATGTACTACATCATAATCCGGATTCATAACCAGATTATGGGTGGAATCGTAATCAGGATTCGTAACCAGATTTTGTACTACATAGTAATCAAGAATTGTAACCAGATTATGTACTGCATCATAATCATGAATCATAACATGATTATTTATTGTGTCATAACCATGTCTATTATGACTAGGATTAGTACTGCATCATAATTATGCATCATAATCAGGTTAAGTATTGTATCATACTAATAAATTGTAACCCGGTTATTTATTAAACTCTTATCTATGTATTGAATTCAAGTATAATAACTAGATTAAGTATCATGCATCATAATCATGTTAAGAATCGTAACCAGGTTATAAATTATAATCACGATATTCCATGTTATCATGATAATCCTAGTAACCCAGTTATGTATTTTACTTTTGAAAGGAATTACAATCTTATGAAAACTTCAATACTGATTACATCTTAATCATACTCATTGTTTCATAATTTTTTACTTACTATTTTCTAAATAAAATGATGTCATGAATTTTTTATTTACCAATCAAAATGATGTCATGTATCCTATTTGTTTTGACCATTATAATGCTAGGTGCCCCTGTCCCATTGATTTTTTTAATGAAATGTGACTGTTATAGGAAATATGATTGTTAGAACCAAAGGCCTATAAATAGGAGGTCATTCAAACCATAATATATGACTTCTTCTGCTATCATGTTTTAGGTAGATATGTTGTGACTTATCTACTGCTTTATGCTAAAGCCTTGAACATAAAATAAGTGAAAAACATGTTCCATGTTCTTATATTTCTATAATTCCTTTGTTTCTACATTGTGTGATCAATCATTGTGATAACGATCGAGGGATTCAGGGGATAGGAATACATGTTGTCACTCATTGTATCATGGACATTCAGTTGTTTTAAAGACAGAGGTTTCGATTACCTTCTTAATTGAGGGCTCACATGGATTGAAAGACATTCATGCCGATCATCATATCATGGTCTTGCCATGGTGGTGGTAAGAATTCCCTTTTATCCTAGGTGAAAGGATACACTAATCATTAGGATAAATGAATTATAATACATTTACATTTCCGATGCTATCTATATTTGAAAAGGGAATTGTGTTATTTCCTCTTTATTTTCATATTCATTTCAATTTTAATTGTTTCAATTGCGATTTATTCCTTACATATTGTATTAATAGATTCTATAGGCTATATGGTATAATCGTTTACATTTTTATTACTCTAATCATTGTATTCAATTCAAATACAATTGTTTTACATTACATATATTATTACATCATATCATATCCATCAAATCCAAGATCTATATGATCAATTGTATTGATTGAGAATTTTATTAGTTTAAGACCTATTAAATTATTTTCTTTCTTATGTGTTTAAATAAAATGTTTTTAAACACATAATTCACCCCCATCTTGTATTGTTCCATATAATATGCATAAACATCTATATTATAATCCAATACAATGGTGGTGTAGGAAGGGTTGATGGAGTTTGGAGTGTGTGGGGCATAAAGATGGTGGGGGGGAAAGGACTATGGAGGGTAGAGGGCATAGGGCAGCATCCATGAGGGATGGAGGGGAAGAAATGAGGAATTAAAAAAATTATTTTTAAAAATTATAAATTTAACAAAAAACTATGATTTTGAATGATATTTATAGTTTTTTTAGAAATTTTTTTAAATAAGGTTTCATTTTCCAAATTTGTCAAAAAAAAAATGATAAATTAGGTGTTTCTAATTAGTGGTGTTTGAAAACATAATAATTTGAACAATAAATAATTTCCCAAAAATTTATCTGATTTTTCATTGAATACATTACTATTGTTTTTAAAAAGACATTAATTTAAAAAATTTATAGTAAAAATTCACTAATGTTTGTTACCATATTAAAAAATTTCACAAAATTAGGAATAATTTGACTTCTATTTTGTCAATTCATTTACTTCTACTCTCTTATAATGTGTTTTTATTTTTTGAAATTTTCATTGTTCTAAATTACAATGCCAAATAAAACACATATACACAACTATACTAAGGAAAAATAATATTTGGAATGAAATTTACTCTAGATCATTAATATAAGATATATGATGCCTATTTAAAGAAAAAATCCAAAATCCTTTATAATTTTTTTATGGTTTTTTAATCATTACAAAAGTTCCTAGAGTTACCATAATCACATAATTACATTATATGGATATGGTTTTTCCTAAATCTTAAAATAAAAAGTACATTTTTTGTTAAAGACTTATCAATAAAAAAAACATCACCAGTACCTACAATTTTTCCTTACAAATTGTATCTAAAATTAATTTCTCTACCCTTAAATTTATACATGTTTTAGAAATTTTACTTATTTATTATAATGCTCTGAGAACAAAAACTAATCGTGTACTAAGTATTTTGGATACTGGTACTCAGAAAATTTCTTCTATAAATGATACGACTAAAATATTAGTTCCTTAAATAGCATGGGTCCTTTAATATAATGAAACAAAAAATGAGTAACCAATATATTTCCAACCCATAATTAATGTACAACTTCAACTTTTATAGAAAAATAATTCGAATGAATTATAAAGGGTTGATCATTATATAAGGAAAAATGTTTCCTCCAATGATCTCCTCTCTAACGTTTTGTAAAAAAAGATCATTTTTGGAACCAAATAGTTAGAATAGAAATGTGAGTTATGAGAATAAAAAATAAATCTAAAATATATACATCTAGGTTTCAATAATCTTATGATCTTATCCAAGTAATTACTACTAAAATTAAAATTATAAAGAATATGTTTCATAAAACCAACTTCAATCTTCAATTTCACTACTATGTTCGAATCATAATTAGTTAAAATAATAATGGATTTAGCATACATCACCAAAATATGTTTATAAGTTTTATAATAAATTATAGAAAGATATTAGTTTGTCTTATTATAGTCTTTTTAAACTTTTTATTTGTTTTTCTCATATAAATTTACATATCGATCCATTTTTTCATATGATAAAGAATCATCACAACATCCAAATAGGGTAGATAAGTAGAATCTCTAGAGAATTTGTAAATGATTCATTTTTTACAATTCCCATAATGCAAATTTCATTCTAATATACTTCCCATAAACACTAGTTATCATTTTTTTATCATATTTTGGGAAGAGAAAGGTGAATGTTGTTGCCATGTTCTACAAATAATACAAGTGAAACATTATAGTGTGATCCACTGGAAGGTCACACATAGTAGTATAATAGAAAAACTAATCCAACAGAAGTTGGATAACCATGACATAGTTTACCAAAAGTAGGTATACCTCAAACCCTACCCACTACATAAACATGACCTCAAACATAACATAAACAACACTTACAAATATTAAAGGAAATATATAATCAAATAAAAAATTACATAACTGTTTTTATGAGTAGAAAAAAATTATATTAATGAGTAGTAATTTGTACATGAGACAAACATTATGGCCTCATTTTTATCATTGAAATTAAAAAAATTGCATAATTAAAAGGGAAAATCATTTATTATGTTAAATTACACAAAATTTAACATGATGTAATATTTAGATCACATTACACATTTATCATGTACTATTATACATTAGGACCCACTTTATGGATTTTTACTCACTTTACTTTATTGAAATTATTAGTCATTTATATAGGTATCACAACTATCCCACTGTCATAAAAGAGGCTATGTTTAGAATGTCACAGGTGATCAACATAAACATTGTTAACCTCAATCACATTCACATGTAATAGTTGATATAAACATCATTCTAAAGTATTCATAGAAATTTCGAAACCATTTTCGACTTCATGGAAATAAATGGAATTCTTATAATCATAATTTTACCTTGAAGTATTTAGAATTTCTATTTTTACGCAACGAGACCAAACACCTTCCACTAATCTAATATTTTTAAGCATATATATAATTAATGAACAATCAGTAACATAAAAAGGATCTACAAAAACTAGAAGACTCCCACTTGAAGGATTATTTCCTGAAAAAATCATAAGAAAATACAATCGAAAATATTAATTCCTCCCATATATTTTTCCATAGTATATAGTTATTTTCACTTCCATTCACTCACACATGAATCAATAAGGAATGATGTAACCTCATACATTCTTAATGCCTTTGGGTAAATTTCCATTATATTTTTACTACCAACTATCTTCTAAAGATCTAAAACTTCCTCCTTCAGAATGTTCCCAATAATTTGGTATATTAGGTCAATTTTTATTTCCTTGAATATAAAATTTGATTTTTAGGTAGGTGATTAACACATCGATTATATTAAAATATGATTCTGGATTCTGGACATCTTTTGAGATCATTTAATCATTTTTATCGACAAATCCAACCCCCTTCTTGATTTTGTGGCTGGTGCATACTATACTCTTATTGTACAAAAAGTAACAATTTTTTCTAGAGTAATGATCATATTAATTGTTGTTTTTTTGTACGTAAACATGAAACCATTCATGCCCTATTAAGTATCTGAATCCCTCAAAAAATCAAAATCAAAAAATTAATATAGTGTATCTTCATATCTAAAGGAAAATCCAATTACATATGCACCTTTAAAATAAAAAGGATCCATTTAATTACTTCACAATAGTCTATTATGGGATGAAAATAAAATGAATTAAAACTAACACTATAAATTTTATATCCGACTGAGTATAAATCCTAGAGTATATAAAACATTTGATAGTAGTTGTATATGAAATATTAAACATATAATGGTTTTATTATTCTATTGGTGGTTCTTATGACATAGACATTTTGAAGTGTATGCTGAGAGAAAATATGACTATATTATATCATTCAATTCCAAAATTCTCCATTATTTTCTTGATAAAATAATTTTGATATTGAAACAAATTTTTGTCTTTCATAACACTTTCAGTCATTCATCCCAATTTTTTCTTTCTTTTATTTCGATCTTTCACCTCGATGAATTCAGATAACTGAGTCCACAATTTATGATTTTTCTTATTATCTAGTCCAACATGAAAAATTTAAAAAATATAGAATAGAAAAATATTTACATATCCATCAACCCATTACATTCGATGAAAAATGGTATATATTAAACATCATGAATCCTTAATCACTTAAATCAATCCATAATGACTTATCTTCATCATAAAAACTTTGTTCCAGTTTTTATCTTTGGTGAAAACTATTATTTGAATCATGTATATATCATCTTCAAAATGACCATGATGGATTGATATTATAACATCCATATAATTTATATGTTGATCTTTTGATTCTACCATATATAGAACTATCTGGCCAATTCAATGTTTAACTACTGGTGAAATTATTTTTATGAAATCAATACCTTCCTTCTATTAAAAACCTATTTCAGCTAGCCCTATTTTCTAATGTTTATTTTAGTTAAATTTTTATTTCAATTAGGAAACTCACTTATTTTCAAATTTCATTTTACATTTTAGTAACTATTTTAACTATAAATATTTTTTTTTGTTTTCAATGAATATTTCTCTTCATCCATCACTGAATTCAAATTTTGGAGAATCATTAAGTGTTACGAATATTCTAGTTTTTTTGAAGAATAATTCTTATTCCAGTTGATCACCTAAGAAAAATTTTATGCCATAAATTCTTTTGGATTCCTATGTCTTGGTACTCCCACATGATCTTCAGCCACCACAGAACATTCTAGAATTTTTAAAACATTATTATTTATAGTATTTTGGTGATTTTGGAATTCTTATAACAGTTATCCAGAGGACGCAAACATCTGATGGCCTTAATTTGGCCAATATGGACATTGATATTTTATTTGACTCTATAAACATTTTATTTTCTATTTTTTCATTCTTCTATAGAGTCTTCACATTACGTAGATTAGCTATACTTTTGATCACTTATTTCTTGTTATCATACCCATGTAGATATAAAAAATTCATCCTTCCACATCCAATCAATAAATACACTTGGAATTTAGACTTAAGTTGTTATCAATAAATAAAAGCATCGTTTTCATACTATAATATTGTCAATAAATTAATATTTTAATCTTTCAGACATTTACCTGACCACGGTTTTTGTAAAATAACCTTTCGTACTATCAATGTTATAATTCTCTTGGTGAGATATTCTATTGTGTTCAGTGGTATTGCCTAAATCTAGTTATCAATTAATTAATGTAAACACATATTCATAGAATCCTTTTTTTAAATCTGATTCTTCCTCTCAATAAAAATATTTTAATACAGAGTGTTGGTCATAATCTATTCATGCCTTGTTCGTTTCTTTTAGTAGAAATTCGTGAAGTTGTATCTAGTGTACTCACGTCTGTTGTCTATATGAACACCCTATTATTTTCATCAACATTAAATTTATACAAAATTCATTCATTGAATAAAAACATAAAAACACTAAACCAATGATTTATAATGTAAATTCAAAAAAAATTGAGTAGAATCATCTATAATGTTTACTATGTTGAGTGAAACACTGTATGACAGAATATAAGAGGGTCAAAAAACACATAGAATAACTAACTCTATCTTAAGTGCTTTGAGATTCTAAAATCTAAGTTATAAAACCATATGTAATTTACCATCAAAACAAATAATCTTTATAATTTCATGTGACTTAGATTAAATATTTCGTTTTCTATTAAAACATTTATATTTGTCACACTAAGGTGACTGATTTTACAATGACAAATCATTAGATCTACGAGTGTTATACATGCAACCATTAAAATTTCATTCGAAATCATGATCAAGTAAATATTTTTGTCTTGAACTCATAATGAAACCATACTGTATTCCCTAGTTACATTCCATACCATATTGACAATGTTAGTAACATAACATTCCTCATCAAGAAGTTTAATTGAGACAATATTTTTCCATAGAATAGGGATTTTACTAACTTATGTTTCCTAAAGAATCATCCATTATTTATTTAAATATAGATATATAATTATATAAATACTTATTTGGATTTATTAACATTAGGGATAATCCTTCCCAATCTTCCAAAAAAAAAATTCACTAAGCATGTTTGATCCCCAGTTGAATGAAAATAAGCTCTAGAGTCATTCACTAAGGCTTCTGCCAGATTATTCACAATGAGTAGCTACTAGATGATAGAATCCATTATTCCAATGGAATTTGAAACAATATATATTGATCCTCTTCTACCATTATAATTAATAAAATTCAATTCTTCTTGATAATCTATTTCATCACACAACTTTAGCATGTTGGACCCAGTCTAGTCGACATACATAAATATCTCTCTAAATACATAACTTATGACCCTTTCTTCCAATGGAATCACATTAAATAAGGTTATTTTACTCATACATAAGTATTTATCACATTATTATATAGTACTTGTACCTCCCTTTACCCGTGATCCGGCATTAGGATTAGGTTTCAGGTATCCTTAAACACCAATTTTTTCACCATTTCTAGTAATTTTCTATTTAACCATTCACAATCGGCCTTCTCCACTTTCTCCATATATTGAGCATTGAATATGGGATCCAGGTCCATTTGAAACATATTTTCTTACAATTTTATTCTATAAAATTAAAAATACATTCCCTAGTATTTACAAATCAATATCATTCCATTATCCAATTCCATAAAATCTAATAATATTATACTCCCATAAAAAATAGATTACCAAAATTGTAAGAGATAAAGGAAACAACATTAACTCTATGTGTTGAACTAAATATCAAGTTCTAATACCACATTTCTTGGGAGATAAAACATTATAAAATCACAATGATATTCCAATAATACTATTAGAACATTTTAGGATTATCCACTATAATTTCACATGTATTAGAATAGAGTAATAACTTGTCATCATAAATTTGACTTTCCTTAACTAATTTCACCATAAGAATTAAGTACATAAGCCTTCCCATCTTATAAAGTGGATGTCACAAATAACATAAACAAAATATCACAAAAATTCATGTAAAAAAGGAATAAAATATATATTAACAAAATTAGTAAAGGGTTAAAATGTTTTTTTCATTATACAAGATCTCTTATATGCATAGTACAATAAAACATTGTTTATTGTATTTATTGAAGGTATAAAAGTTGTAAAAATCATGTAAAAATTTATGTTAGTATGTTTCATTACAAATAATTAATAACTATTTATTATTTTTATAATTTTATAGTTTTATTACGTACTATTCTAAATCAAGACACACTATTTAGATCAATTATCTCTTCCCTTCATAGAAAAGTTCAAATTATTATCTAGATAACATCGTCATCATACATACATGGAAGAGTATCTGTATAGAAGGCCATCAGTGATCACCAGTAACTTCAATGACCACAAGAATTTACATTTATTACCATCTATAAAAAACATTATTCTAGTTTATTTGATGAGCTTCATAGAACTTTTGTATCTTCATCAGAACAAATGAAATTATGATGATCTTTATTAATTCTCAAGAGAATGAAACTAACACTACTAGCACACCGAGTCATTACACCCTCCCCTATCAAAAATATAATAAGAATTAATATTATAGATGAACTTTTGATAATAGAAATTTTTGTTTCAAATCCAAATAATCAACATTGAAAAAACCTATATTTTTATCAGGAGATGGATTTACAATATCACTCCAAGTGTCTATAGTAGCACAAAAATGTTTTCTTTACTTTACCTAAGATGATTTTAGGGATTATTTTATTTATTTTTTAGATAAGGGTTTTCATACATAATGTTTCTTAGTTTTATACACCCAAAAAAAATTTATGAGACACAACTTCAATTTTTCCTCTATTTCTAATTATTTAATTCTCATTGTCTTTATAGAAGTATTTATTTCAAAAAATATTGTTTATATTCCTCAGACATTGATAAATTCACCTATATACACTTCTGAACTAAAAAAGTTTGAATGATGCTTATTTTTAATCTTTATAGTAGTAATATTATTAGAATCCTTGGCTCTGGAAGTTAAATTTGTAGAAATTGTAGTAAATTCAATTAAATTTTTCCACTTCCCCATATCAACATCTCTCTTCAAACTGTTCTCATATTACATGTAAAATCTAATTAGAACATGCAAACTAAGATTCCTAAGATATTATGTATCATAAATCTATGTCAGTTTAAATTAGAATTCGTTTTTTAGAATGTAATTAAATTTTTCATCTTATTATTTATTTGTGATTTTATTATCACTGAATGATTATAAGATAGTAGCTATTGTCATAAATAACTACTCTATATGTGACACTAATTCAAAACATACAAAGTAAAACACTTGATAGTTATTTCAAATCATATATCATCTAGTATATAAAACTACTAGTGTTCAGTATTGTTTTATTTCTAATTCCACCTAAACACCATTTTTGTTTTTATGAAGAAATTTGATTATAGCTACTCATTATTATAGATAAAGGTAGCGATTTTTATAAATTATAGTTCACATGATATTATAATTTTCATCAATATTAATCCAAGAAATTTATTTCTCTTTAACTATATAATTTCAAGTCATTATTTGACAGTGATCAATTCTTTTGTTGATAAAATATATATTTATCCGATCATTCTATTATTCATTGTGAGGTCCATTGAAAATAGGAGGAAAACTCAAATTCAAATTATAAATTGTTCTTATTTGTATCCCCTCAATAAAAAATTATATATCATCCCAATTCTATATTTTTAGTGAAAGGATAAGTAAATTGATCAAAGCCTAAAAGGAGAGAGAATGTCATAAAAACTAAATAATTGGGATTTTTCCCAAGTGTTGGGGTCAAGAAAAATTAATGTACATGATTTGATATGAAACCATGGGAAAAAATCATGAAACGTTACCAAAGACCCTAGAAATAGTATCCCCAGATCTAGTGGTTACTTTATTACATTGGTACTAAATAAAATAAATTTCATCCCAAATGACTGAATATTATCGTAGTATGGGTAAACTAGATATATACATAGTTACCGTATTATAATTGAAAATATATGACATATATTATTTTATTTGGGATCATCTTTATTACCTTTAGTATATCCATTCATATCATTCATTAAATATTTCTTCTAATCATGTTGAAAGGAAACATAAGAATATCAATATCCTAGATTCATAGTTTGGGAATGCATAAAATGGAAGCCAAATAATTCATAAATAATCTATGAAAAATAAATCACTATAAAATAATACTAAAATAAAGATTACATGAGATAGAAATGTATCCATGGATATCAGAACTAAAAACATAATCACATGGGAATCAATAATTGATTTTAAAATGATGGAATGCATAATTCTAGACACCTAAACTTACCACTGATCCCTTGGCTATGTCATCTAAAAAAATTCTCACATTCTTTTGCCAATAAATTTATATAAATAAGTATAACATTCGAAAAAATGCCTATTATGTTTATCTAATTAGAGCTACCAAAGAATTTATGATCTATGTAATTGTTTTCCCTAACTATCACTTAATAATTCCAATGAATTCATTATAACAATAAACAATATAACCAAATCATCTTTTCTTAATTGATAATCTTATTAATATTTAAAGAACAATAATATATAATGGTAATAATTTACCTAGTAAATATAATCATAAAATTTCCAATGGAAATATGGTTGACAGTGTCATAATATTATAACCTCAGTAAAACATAATATTTAATAGGGTATGTTGGAACAAATGAAAATACATTCATAATATCACTGGTAAATTTCTTAAAAAACATAACTTTATCACAATGAAATAATTTATTTAAAATATAAAATTTACCAAATACTAAAGAAACTACCATCATAAAAATTTAGCATGTAAACATTTAATTAGATCTATAATTTAATGGGTGGTCATGATGACATTCAATCCTTTTCATTTCATATAAGTCAGATAAATATCCATTTCAAAATTTTATAAAAAGATTGAAAACTATTTAATTTAGTAAATAAATAGAGTATACCTTTTATATTTTTCATAAAAGTAAAAAATTGGTAAAAATTAATTTAAAAAATCATTTTAGATTAGTAAAAATCATTAGTGAAATCAGTTTTAGAAATAATGAACATCAAAGATGAAGTATTTTCAACCGAATAGGGAAATAAAGTTTATTTCATTTAAAAATATTTTTTTACTGTGTTGAATAAATAGGGAGAATAAAATTTAAATTAAGATGTTTCATTTATATAAATACCCATTTTATAAGAAAATATATGTGGTTAAGGTTGTAAATATCAAAAAAATACCCCAATCGAGACTTAAATATAAACATTCCTAAATTATGATGAGACAGTGAAATAAACCCTTACCTCAGGTCTGACATCCTTTATATGGGTATGAAATAAATTTAAAATAAATATAAATACATTATATATAAACTAAATATAAATATTCATATATATCATATAATATATTATTTTTATATAATTTTCTATCAACTGTTTTTGAGAAATTCATTGCCAAAATCACTATGTTAGGGAATAAATATTTCTTTTTTCATGTATGTTTTGGTTTAATAGTTTCAAACCATTAAATTTTATCAATGTTAAATGATATATTGAATGTTAAAAATGATAATAATATCATATATATTAATTATATTTTTATTTATAATAATCCAAAAAATAAAGATATAGAAAAATAAATCACACGGTTCCTAGAGACGGTAAGTTGTACGTATACATGAATGTTGTTTTCACTTTTCAAAGGATAAAATGAAATAAAGTTAAGTAATATTTCACATTTATAGAGTAATAATTATAAAATATATGTAATATATATGAACTAAATATGTCTTTTTTACCATCCATATAAAATGGAAATTAATAAAGGATCACGTCCCTTCGTAGAGGTGGTAGTCCACACATACACATGAGCAATGTTATCTTTTTATAATGGATTAAAAGTTAAGAAGGTAAATTTGATATTATAATTAAAAATACTATTTTTTCCATAAATTTATTATATATTCATAATATATAATGTCAAAACCATTCATTAAAATTGGAGATGAAAAATGAAATACATTGTGATATGGAGATATTAAGATGTACGCACACACGACAAATGGTTTTGATTATTGTATGTTGAAAAGAGATGTAATTTTTTTTTTCTTGAATAATAATAATATGTAATATTATTTAAGATAGACTATTTATTATTTCAGTATTTTTACAACACATTAATAGTTAGTAGAAGAAGAAATAAATTTTAAAGTCTCAAAAATGCACTTACCTCTAATTCGATAGACATCAATTAGATCATGGCATATAAGTTACATAGAGTTGTTATTTATGAATGAAAATAACATATAAAACATGTAAAATAATTTTTATAATAGTATATGGTGGGTTTTTTTCATTCTATATGTCTCAAAGTGCACTAAATAAGAAAAGGGATATGGGTCCTTTTATAATTGTGGTGAGGGGAATTCATGGAATGTCATAAATTATTAAATTACTGTAAATTATTTATCACGCCAAAATTGTTAAAAATTGATATAAATTAAATATAATACTATTTTCTTAAAATATAATATCATATAATAAACATTGGATATATTTTGGGTTATTTTTCACCCTTATCTTTTATTTTTAACCCACATGAACCATATTGAAAATTAACATAATATTAACATTTTCTACCCTTTAAGGGTTAACAATGTAACTATAAAATGAAAATCAACCCATAAATGGATCATGGTTTATGTTTTAAACCATATCGATTTAATTTATCATAATCTAGAATTTTATTATTATTAATTTTTTTAATAAAATTTTTTTCTTATAAAATATCATTAATGTCATGTTTAACACTACTAATTTAATTTGACATTATTTACATAATGGAATATAATAAATTATTATAAAAATCTTTTAAAACTCCATAATATTTCATATAGACCTATAAAGTTATTTTTAAATAGTAACTTGGTAAAATTATATCACTTTTAATATTATTGAAGTCCTTTATTTTATTTTTCTTTTAATTAAAGAAATAATTTTATTACCATTAAACATGAATTAAAAGAAAATGTTTATTCTAAAAAAACTAGAAATAATTTTAAATATTTAATATAATTCAAATATGTAAAAAATTAATATTAATATATTTTCACCACTTTATTTTTTCCCTTTGTGAACACATAATTGATATTTAAAAATTAGAGGGACATTTTTTTAATTTCATTGATAAGAATATTAAAGCCATCTTCAAGGAAAAGTTTCCATTAAAAAGATAATGTCTGATCCTAAGGTTATATGGTTCTAATTATCATCCTAAAATAATAATTAACATAAAAAATTATGAGCTTACCACTTAGTTATTACCTTGATTAACTCGATTAACCCTTTACAGAGGTGATAAATTTTGCCACAATTACTGTTCACATTGACCAAATATAAAGGCGGTCTGTTTACTAAATTTAAACCTAAAAATTCCACATATTTAATATATATTTTCAAATTTAAGACCAATAATTCAACAAAACCAACATTAAAAATAATAAATAAAAACATAATGAAACATGTTTTTTAGAAAAATACAATAAGTTAGTATAAAACATTGTTTATTTTAACCCATTATTAGAGAAATTTTATATGAATGTTAAGTTTTTTTATTTAAGATATATAATATATATATATATGTCTTTAAAATCATTCCCCAATTGTGATTGATTTAATTTATTTAGATAAAAAAATTGCATGAAAAAAACTATTTTTTAGAAAAAAAGACTTAATTCGTATGAAAATGTTTTTAAACCAAATTCAACCTAAAAATTGTTTCGACTAAACATAATTAGATTAAAGGAATTAATACAACTAATTTTAATTTAAAACAAATTTTAATGAAAATTCAACTCCTTAAATCATTGATTCAAAAATACATTTTTCAATAGCATTCGGTATTGTCTTTTCATAACTAAGTAAAAAGTCAATATTTTCAGAAAAATACAAAATTTTACAATAAGATAATTTTTATATTATGATTTGAAAAAAGAAATTATTATTATAAAATTCAACTTACATAAATTATTGAAATTAATTTTAATATTTGGAAAAAAACAATAAAATACATTTTCGAAGAAAACTATTCACAAGAAAAAAATATATTTACTGAAAATTGAGTAGTTATTTATAATTCCTTAGTAAATAAATTTGTATTTAATAGTTCCATTATTTATAGTTATAAAATCTTTTAATGCTATTAACACATGTGAATTATAGGACTATGGAATAACTGTTACATTAAACTATAATATATTAATATTATATTGCAGTTCGTTTAGACTCGGTGTTGTTTGTGACACAAAATATCAATGAAATTAAACTTGGTTAAAGTGAAATATATTCTATGTTATTAGGGTGTTAAATTATTCACCCTCCCCAAAATATGTTACTCCCTTTCAATTTTAACTATGTCATCAAATGATAATTTGTTGCTAAAAACCCACACCGTAAAGAGGGATGATAAAACATTATTTAAAAATGGATTGTGGGAAAACAATTCCTAAAAAATGAAATATTTAGTTTCTAAAATAATGATAACACTGGTGGGATGTCAAAATATAAATATAGTATAAAACACTAACACCCATGGATTAATATAAGATGATAGAAACATAGTAACGATAAATTTAACCAGCACCAAACTATAAATCTATGATGTGTTAAAAGATGATTGATTCATTGGAAATAAATGTAAATGGATAACATGTTTATTTAAAAGTAAATATCCTAATTTTTATGTATTATTTTACAAAAAAAATAATATAAATGAGAAAATATAATTAATTTTTTTTCATAAGCACAATATCATCCTTTAGTGGTTTTCAATAAAATTATACATCATCTATCACACAATGAAATGAATATTCAAGATAAAATTATTCAACCCTTAAGGAATGAAATTAACTTTTAATGAGTTATAAGTTCCATAATTAATTCTTTCAACTTAATAATATTTACCAAATACAATACGGTTAGTAAAATTTATTCAATAACATAAAAAGTTCATCTTAATCCATTCTATAAATAGTTCACCTTAAGGCTCACCCAAAATACACCAAACCAAATTCAAAAAAATGTTAGGAAGATAAACAATAATGTTTGAAAATCATTTTATCATTAATACCTCATAAAATATCTCTTAATGACACATGTAAATACCTTGATCATATATTCCCCTGAAATGTGGTAGTAACTTGAATCACCAAAAATCTTATTGAAATAATTATTGCTTATAATAATTAAATACTTTGTATTCATTAAATAAAATTTATAATTATCTAATATATTACATAAATCCAAAAATCGTGTGAAATCTAATAGTAATTTGATATGCATCAAATCCCTAAGTATTTTCAAGGTTAACACTACCTCATTTTCTACTTCAATTGAAATCATCTATTTAATTCATAAAACATTATTAACTCAATACCATGAATATTTTAATGGTTTTTCTTTTAAATTTAATGTATTCTCCAAAAATAAAACTTTTCATGGTAATCATAATCATCAAACATATTTATTAAAATAGATAAAAAAACTGTTGATTCATAATCCTTATATGTTTATATTATTTTTATAACCAAAATTCCCTTAATAAAATACTTCTACAACATTATTATTTAATATAAATAAAAAATCACTTTATTCAATAAACTTTGTTTGTAGTAATTTCATAATATTGACATTGATAACTTAGGTTCATCTTAGGTATATTCCCTTAATTATTTTAGTATTCATTTTTATAGTGACCCATCTCATTAAATATAAAAAAATAAACATTAGATTCTTCTTTATTACCATTCAATTCATGAAAGTGATATAATTTCTATCCAAACATGAGTAAAACATCAATTCCCTTCACAAAATTAGTAGGATATTTCCTTACACTATTAACACATGTAATAAAATTATTTTTCTCTTTTTCCCTTATCCATTTTCGACTCTATAATCATCTTCATTTCATTATTTCCCTTAAATCCATATGTTTGGGAGAATTCATTCTCCATATTAATAGTACATGATATTATATTGTCATATGATGAGAATGTTTAGGAGACTAGTTCACTTCGAATGATTTTCTTTAACAAATCATTGAAATAGCTTATATTACCCTCTGAATTACACACATAATCAATAGCATGCCTTTTTAATATTTTAACGTTCTATTTATACATGGAATCATTTTCCTCATCCTCTTTTATTAGACTCAATAATTGTGTCTCCATATCTACTTGTTGTTTATAGGGGAAATAATTTTCCTTGAAAAGTGCCTTAAAATAATTCAATTTTGTTATTTCAATTTCCTCCTCTACCCATGGTTTTGAATAAATGACCACCATTGATCACCACCCCCTGAGAGATGATAAAATTTTCTGAAACCCTTCTCCCATTAACTACATCCCAAATTGAGAAATATATTCTACATTTAACATACCCATTTCTCAACTAAAAATGGATTTTTATCCCATTGAATAATTAAGGCCACTAATGTATGAAGACATCTATAATTTTTACACTACATAGTGGATCGTAGGGTTGATCCATAGTGGCGAGGTTATTAGACATATCTAGCATCATATTATATAATATAGTAATAATTTGTTAATCTACAACTATATCTTCATCTCCAACTAAATTATCTTACCGAGAGAAATCACTATATGGATTACATGCATTTATATGGTTTCCACTCCTTCTCCTAGGCACCATTTCAAATAATGGAAAAAACTAGATAAAATAATAACATTATGAATAAATCATAATGTTTAATTTCAATCCTAGTGAAATAATTAACACAAATTGAAATTTATGGTATATATAATATTAAAATAAAAGTCTTAGTTTCTTTGAAAATAATATGTAGATATGTCATAGTGTTATGTTCCAAATTCATGGTTCGTATAAATTAAATTCATAATGCTTATAAAAAAATTATCTGATACCAACTATAAATCCCTTGAACCTGGTATCCCAGATCCATTCATTACATTAATACATTGGTACTAAAAACAATCAACTTCATCTTAAAGGACTGAATAATTTTATAATATTTTTAAACTAGATATATTCTTGAATCTCACATTACCTTCAAAAACATAAGATACAACATTGTATTTTCTTTGTGATAATATTTATTCATTTGAATATATCCGGTCATATCCATCATAAATAATTTCCTAGAATCCTAATTAAGTGAAACAAAAGTAAAGGGTTAGCTTATATTCTCCGTATATAAAATCATACAACCAAATTTAAATAAAACATAAATAATATTGTATGAATTAATGACTATCAAATAATTCTATATTAATAATCACATTTTCTAGAATCTTCATCATGGATATCAGAACAACTAAAATAATAACATATAAATTAATAACCAATTTCATAATTATGGAATTCATAATGTCGTACATTTGAACTTAACATCGAGGACTTGTGACAACATATCTAAAAATACCATCAAATCCTCATGCCATGGTATTTATATAAATATATAATGCCTTATCCAAATACCAAATCTTGATTATTTCATGATAACTAACAACACAACCAAGGGCTATGTAATACTCTTTCCTACCTTTTATTTAATAATTCCAATGTATTCATCATATAAACAAACAACATAACATAGTCAATATTCCTTAAACATCAATATTTCCCCTATTGAATGTATTTGAATACAGAATATCCATAATTTTCTAGGCCTGGATGATCACAAACTATCCAAAGAAATATGTTAGATGGTATCATAAGATTATAACCATAATAAAACATAATATTTAACAGAGGATGTTGAAATAGATGGAAATAGATTTAAATGTTCACTGCAAAATTCCTCATGGAAAATACCATTTTAACATTGAATACACTTTTTAAAATACAAAATTTTGAACATAAAAATGAAATATTTTAAAAAGATAATATTTTAAAATTTTAATTGAATATTCAATGGAATGAGACGTCAAGATAGTGTGAAATTATATTCATGTCATATAAGTTAAAAAAATACTCCATTTGCATAGTTGTAAAAATGTCAAAAAGTATATAATTTAGAAAATGACATTTATATAACTATTAAACCACTCTATAAAAAGTAAATCAGGGATAAAATGAATTAAAAAATCACTTGAAGATATTAAAAGTATTCTTTATATATTTTTTAGAAAATATGAACATGAAATAGAATGTATTTTCGACCAAAGAGAGGATTTAAGTTGATTTTCCTTAAAAGTATTATATCAGGATATTGTATAATTAAAGGGAGGAGAATTGAATAGATAACATTAATTTATATATATAACAATTTAAAAATAAAATATCTTTCTTTTTTGATAGAAATATAAAATAATTATTCCAATAGAGGCTTGAAGATAACCAATCGTGGATAATGGTGAGATTGTGAAATAAAACACTATATAATGGTGGAATTCCTTCATCTGTGTCTGAACATCATATATAAAAAATATAAAATTATTTTAAATATATTATATAACCATAATGTAATATATCATACCATTTATTATTATTTTTATAATCTTTTATCACACTTTTATTGACATTTGTTTCTGAAAATCCCTATTTCGGGTAACTAATCCTTCATTTTTCAGGTCAATTTTGGTTTGGTTGATTCAGAAATTTTATATTTATCACGGTTAAATCATCTCCATAATATTTCCCATGAAATAAATATCATATATATTAATTATATATTTATATATAATTATCCATAAATTTTATACAATGAAAAATGAATTACATTATCCATGGAGATGGTAATTCGTACGTACGCATTAACGATATTCTCAATTTTCAAAAAAGGGTGTGAATGAAATTTAATGAATAATTAAACATTGAATAATTATTATTATAACTTATAAATAATAAATATTCACTAAATATATGTGTATAACCATCCATATAAAACAAAAATGAAAAAATTGATCACATTTCTTCTTGGAGATGGTAGTCAAAAGGTACACATGAGTGACCTCATCATTTTTCAATTGATTGTAATATTGGAAGATATATGGGATATTATAATTAGATAATAATATTTTGGTGAAAAGGGTCATATAGATTCATTACTTTCATCATTATAACCATACATGCAAAGTGGAGATGGAAAAAGAATTACACCGCTACCTAGAGACCATAATCTTTACGTACGCATGAGTGATATTATTCATTTTAATTGAATGTAAATGAGGTGTAAAATGGTTTTACCATAATAAGGCCAAAATATTTTAATATTTACTATAATTTATTTACGATTTTAGGACGGTAAAAAATATTAAGATGAAGCATAAAAAAATAAACTTGAACGAACTGAGAAAGATGATTACCTAATCTTTGGTAGACTTCATTTAGATATCTTCATGAGGGACATAAATGGTCCTTTAGAGTGAGAATAACTTATTTTTTTTAGAAATATTTTTGTAAGAGTAATGTGTGGGGTTTGGTCAATATTGATGGATCAATTTAGTATAAATTAGAGAAAGCATCATGGTCATTTTATTATTGAGGGGAGACGTAGTCTTGGAATTTCATAAAATATTAAGTTAATATAAATTATTTTTCATTAAAAATGGTCAGAATTTGATATAATTAGAATATAATATGAGGTTAATAATATAAAAAACATAAATCTATGTACGGACATGTTTAGGGATTTTTCTCAACCTTATCTTTTAGTTTTAACCTCCCACTAACCCTTTTGACAATTTTCTATAATATTAAAATTTCCAAGATATTAAGGGATAATAATGTCACTCTGAAATAAAAAAACTCACAAATAGAACATGGATTATGTTGTAAACCTTATATCAATAATTTGGTTGAATATATTTTTTATTAATATTTAGTTATTTAATAGTATATTATTTATCATAAAAATATATTTCATTTCATTTTTAGAACTATTCATTTAATTTGAATTTAAAAAGATAAATAAAAAGATAAAATTCAAAAAAAATCGTTAAAACCACCATAATCTGTCATATTGATCTATAAAATTCATGGTATGTGCAAAATCATTCATATTAAGTCACTTTAAATATTTTCAATATGATTTGTTTTCTGGTTCTATAAAATGAATAAATACTTTATTAGCTTTGAAAAACATTTAACATAATTTTTTAAACATTTAAAATTTGAAATAAAATATTATAAGTAATATAATTTAAATATTCACAAAATTATCACTAAAATTCATTCATAAATGGATTTTTTCTCCTATGTGAACAGATAATAAATATTTAAAACTAAGATAATAAAATTTTGTATCTTTTTTTGATTTAAATATTATGAAGTAAATGTTAATATAAAAGATTCCGTTAAACAAATTATTTTTTAGAATAAGGAGATAATCGTATATTTAAATTCAAAAAATAAAAAATAAGATAAAATATAACGTCCTTTCACTTATTTATTTTACAAGATTAACTCGATTTTCCCATTACAGAGGTGATATATTTTACTACGGTGACTATTCGCATTTATTTAAAATATAAGAGTCCAATTTCAAAATTTTTGAACTTATTGATTTAAAATATTGAATCAATTTTTTCAAATTTAATATCTATAATTTTTTAAAATTAAATTTCTATATAATCATGAAAAATATGATGAAAACCCCTTTTTATAAAGAAACATTCTAGCATAGAACATTATTTATTCTTATCCAATGCTTAGAAAATTTTTAAGTTATTTTTACTAAAAAATTTTTAAAATAAACAATTTAAATTTCATTAAAATAATTTTTCAATATAGATTAATTTAATTAATCAAGATAAAAGTATATTGCAAGCATAAAAACTGTTTTTAATTGATTTTTTACATATAAAATTTACTCCAATAAACTTAATTGGATTTATGAAAATATAAGAAATCAAATTTTACATGGAAATTTTTTTTTAAAATGGAACTTTTAAATCCTTGAAATAAAAATACATTTTTTTAAATTATCTGTATTTGTTACTATTCAATGGAAAAATAAATATTTTTAAAAAATTTAAATAAAAATTAATCCTTAGCTAATTTTGTTATGTTGATTTAAAAAATAAAATTATTTTCATAATATAAAATTTATTTGTGGTATATAATTTATTTTTTATATTTTCTATGAAAATTTTTAAATAAAATACTTTTTGAAGAAAACATAATTATGAAGCAAAAAATAACAATACTAAAAAATAAGTAATTACATCATATAAATTAATCAACACATTTGTATAGATTAGCTATTATATATATATATATTTATCATGATTGAATTAATTCTATTCATAGTCTCCAATTCAATGGATAGGTGATAACTATTACATTAAATAATAACATTTTAATAGTATATCACGGTTTGTTTTTAATCGGTGTAGCATGTGAGGCAATCTATTGAAGAAATTAAATATATTTTAAGAGAAACATATTTCAATTTCTCAAAGTGTTTTCATTTATGTTCAACTAAAAATGTCAAATGATTAATTAAAAAAATAGTATTATATGAAAATACCAAAATATCAATTAAAATATATTTATTACCAAAAAAATAATATCAGGGGAACTCAAAATTTTTATCCCAATGTGGTTATAGGTTTGATAACTAGAACTGAGGTATCAAACATCCACACCAGGATCTTCATCAACTAAACTCATCAGAATGTGCATGTTATGCACAAAGATATTATTCTTTACGACATCACCAATAAGAACCTCTACACCTGATCTCATATTTAATCAACATGATAAACACCAAGTCCAACAACCGAAATAATTTAATAGACTATATAAAACAAAGGACATTCCACAAAAGGAATCTTAATGATCACAATCATCAAAAAATAGATTACAATAGAAAATGCTTGGGGATACTATAACAAGATCTTCATACAAGAAAATGATCAAAGGTAAACAATGGAAAAAATACAATCATAATCATCCAAAGAAGCAATAAAATGAATGGATTCATGATTTAATGGTTTCCTAGTCATTCTATTCCTAGAAGCTGGGTTCAATTTATAGAATGTGTTGGAAAAAATTTCAATTATAATATATTAGTTTATTAGGTTTCATTATAATAGCACACAAAGGACCAAAATCATTTATTGAAATGTTCATCACAAAATCATGATAATATGGAAATTATATGGATCAATTCACTTTACTAGAAAATAAAATCATTAGATTTCAACTTTATAAAAACAGATAAAATTTCCTAAAGTTGGATCAAATTCAATGAAAAGTGTACAATGATTTTCAAAATAAGGATATATAAAATTAATTTCACTAAACAGAAATAATTTATTATTGTGAGGATCAGATAAGGCTATATATATATCCACCAGTCACTCTCCTCATTATGGGATCAATTATTTTTGGAAAATATCTATTATAATTTTCATTTTTTTATACATCCAATGTTTTATAATAAAACAAAATATTAATATGTATTTTAATTTAAAAAATGAAATGTAAATCATTAATATAGGATTATTTTACTTGGTAGGGATGATGTGGGTTGAATTTGGTTCTTCCTATTGATTTGTGTGTAATGGGATATGGTTTTGTGTTTTATGAATTTCTATATTTCCTCATATATGTTAGGAAGTCTTGTGGTCTATTTACCTAACTCAATATCACCATTTATACAAAACATAATAAATTAGATTTTTATATAAAAGAACATATCATGTGAACCTATATCTATTAAAATTTATAATCATGATAGAATTATATTTTCATCTTAATATAATAATATTAATAAAAATTTAACATTTCCAAATGTAAGTAAAAATATGGGAGGGGAAAATAACACTAACCAAACCAAATTGAAAACTGAACTAAACCACATATAAATAGCTATCTTTTTTATGGATGGATTTTTAGGGTGTATTGAACACACCCTTACATGTTTACGATTGGTTCAGTTGACAATCTAAACCACAATAGTAAAACTAAACCACAACCATTTTTACTAAATAATTATGTATTTTAGTTTCCAATGGAATTACGGTTTAGATAGTAGGATAAATTTTAATACACATAATCAATTATTTGAAAACTAGGTCAATGATGATATTATATCTCTCTAATAAATTTTTTTTATAAATGACAATAAATAATTATTTAATATCTTGAGTCTATATTTAAAATCATATCATAAAAAAATTTAACTTGTAATTTGAAGCAAAAAAAAATTAATGTTCTATAATGTTTATAATCTAAAAAAACATCTATGAAATGATTTAGTATGTATATGAATAAATTGAACCACAATGTATGGTTTTGTTTGGTTTTGGTCAAAATAGAACCAATCCAATCTGCACCTACCCTAGAAAAAAATATCCACCTCCATATATAACACAAAATAAAATTAAATATAGTGTATTTAATAATATTGTTTAGAATTATTTTATAAAGTAATGTATATAATATATTTAAATTGAAAAAATGGTGATATTATAAAAAGAAATTTTCATTTATAATCATTTATTACATATTTAAATAATTATTATCAAATAGTTCAGGATCCATTATCATTTGAAATACCACAATATCCCCTAGTTATTAACAATAGTATCAATTAGACAATTTAATATTCATGGATAAATGATTAAACCTAACACTAAGTATTTATTAATCATATTATTATATCGAGTTACAATGTCACTAATTATTCAATATTTAATTAATTATTAAATATATTTATCTAAAAGTCGTTATTTTTTATAGATTTTTGTTAATTTAAATTATTTATTAAAAATTAAATATTTTATTTAGTAATTGAGGCATGTAAACATTAAATATTAGAATATTTATATCTTTTATGAGTTAGTTGTTTGTTTTACCCTTAACTCCAACCTTGTCTTTTTATTAATCAGGTCACAAGTTCGTGCCATGTCTAAGTCATATTTATTTTTCATGTTAAAAATTATCATGTCTTGTCCAAAATTCGTTTTATTATTATTACCACATTCATGATTTTCCTCTATAAAACCAATTTGTACATTTTTCATTGGATGGTAGAGATTTCACAAAAAACATGATATTATACTTCACCGATGAGATCAACACAATATGAAACATCAATCTTTTATCTGAAATCCAACATGAATTGTCTATATATTGAACATTATAACATCTTTCCATAGACCACACATCAATGCATGGGTTGAGGTCACCACATGACTTCATGTGTTCCTCCTCATGTTCTAGAGACTTCCAACTATCTATGAGGGACAAATCCATACAATGGAGAGACTATTCCCTTGAATTAGAGTCATAAAATAACATAAAAATAACCAAAACATCCACAACACAAATAATTATATCCCTAAATATAAAATAATAATAATTTTATAAAAACCATATATCAAATGAAATTATTCAACAATAGGTTCATGATTTACCATTAGGCTTATCATAAATCAACAATAATGGAAAAAAACCTCACTCAGACATTCCTTATTATAACTCCAAATCCTCAACACACCCTGCCTCTACATATTCTTAAGTAACTCCTGCCCAATACCCTACACATCGTGTATACAACCTGAAGGCACCCAAATGGATTTCATACAGACCTGGTTTCCCATTCAATGTGTGTGAAATATATATGAGTCGAGACTCACTATGTAACCCAATTATACACCATCATATATGTGTATGCATGATGAATAAAACAAACGTGTCCCATAAGTTCGTTAGTTGTCGTGTTTTAACTAGAACACTGTAAATCTATGTTCAAAAGGTTACCATGTGTTTACTAGGCCACCACTGCACCCAAACATACAAACATAAGCATCATACCAAAATACAAATCATTATATCTAGTACATCCCAAATTCTAGTTACACGGAGTTGATGCTTACTTATTATATTGGCCCATGGTACATGGGATAGTGCTATCTAATATCGATTAGTTTAGCAATCATTGACAACAAAAAAGAATCTTGAATTCCCTACTACATTGGAAATTTAAAATATAGAATGAAAATTTTATTAAATCTTTAAAAAAAATTAGATGAATCCTTTTTTCACATCAAGGGGAAATGAAAAAAAAATAATGGGTGAGATCAGATGGTCCATTTATTTTACGGAAAAGGTGTAAATAATGCTTAATCAATATGGTTGAGTGGATAATCAATGCACGTTATATTCTACAAAAAATTCAATTTTAGTTAAACTCCTTGGATAAAATAAATGTAGCAATCACATGGATAATGGAAACTGAATTCATAATAAAGGAAATGAATAATTATGAAAATTCATGATTTATCTCTCTTAACCAATATATCATTAATATTACCATTATGTACTCACAACCAAGTCAATTCTCATTCCATTTAGGCCTCTTAAAAAATAAAATCTTCAATCTATTAAATATTCTCAGCCAAGACATTATCATTTTATGTGAAATAATACATTAATGACCCATGTATTATTTCATGATCATATAGCCTTAACCTATACATTATATCATAATATTTTGTTTCATGATACCTATTTATGTGTCGAACGGAAATATATAATCACCCCCACCCTTCACTTTCACATCCTATGTATTCCTCATATTTTTAAAGATTAATTAAATTAGCTCACAAAATCAATTATATATATAAATTTATCTGTATTGATTCAAGAATATATGACTTTAATTTTTCATAATTAAAAAAAATATCATACATAATATTCTTCTTTGAACAGATATCATATATGGAAATGGTATATTCTTGAAACATCATAAATTTAATAGATTCAATTTTTAACTAATCTATGATATTAAAATTATAGACATTATGCAGGAAAATAATGTACTGTGAATAATGGAGAGTGATAGAAAAAGTGATTACATGAAATTGAGTGATCTTAATATAAGTTTTAATCCATCATATATGAATGAATATTACTGGTTCATCAAAAATGATTTATTTTTAGTAAAAATAGATTTTTTAAACTAAAATAGATTCAATACATAAAATATAACTTGCTAGTAAATTCATTTAATAATGCAGTTATAAATCACTTCCTGAAAAGCTTTTCAAATAGAACCCTTTCTTTATTATTTTAAATATAAATAACATAAATATTGAGAATGATATTTTGATTGAAGATATCATTTAAAAATGTAAACTAAAAATCAATTCAATGATTTATTATTATTGTAGGGAAATCCATTTGTTAAATTTATATAGAAAAAATGATTTTCATTCCACCATTTTTAAAAATGTTGTCATTAAAAATAGAACAATAATATTCCATTTAAACCATTTTATTAAAAGAAAAATTTTGATCAAAATTGATATAAGAAATCTTGAAAAATTTGTAGAAACATTATTGGAAAATATTTAACAAAAAAATTAAATTAATTAAAAGTGTCATAAATTAGAACATTGAATCAATCTTTTCCCAATGAATGTTCCATAAATTTGACATGATTGAAGATTCTAGATCAAAAATAATAATAAATGAAAAATTATCATGTAAAACCATACATAACTAGAGGTTAATAATGTATTTGTAGTTTAAGATATTGGTGTCATATAATTTTTCCAAATTAAATATAAATTTAAATAATCATTAAATAAAATGATATTGTAAAAAAAATATCCTACCTTATTTCACCACTTAGTAGTACATTTTTATCCTCTTATTCATCACAAAAAATCCTTAGGTTTATAAATAAATCCTTAATTGAATGATATTTTGATCAAAACAAATACCTATAGGTCATGGTTAGGGTGGTTTTAAATGGATTTGGGTAGATATTGGTTGATCTAAGGGGCTATTGAAGTGTGGAGAAGATAATAGATATGATTTTTTTATTATAATTAAGGAAGTGGAATGATTTTTAATTTATTAAAAAAATTATTAATGTATTCCTCCAAAACAATTTCCCCAAGTTGAATCATATTTCATGATTCGGTTTTATAGACTCTAAATATCGTTAGCCTATTGGATTTAGAAAAAGTTTTTAGGTCATTTTAACCCTTTTCATTGTAGTTTTATCCCTTTTAACCCATTTTAATTCTAACCATGGTAATAGATAATGAGAAATAATAAGAGTGGACTCATTAAAAAATGTGGATATAATAATTCTAAATGTGGAATCTATTTTAATAAATTTATATCATATATGATTATAAATCAAATTTAAAAAACATCCAAAACACAATAAGAATGTTCTCTAGAAAAATACATTTTCAAGTATTAAAATCAGTTTTCTAGAAAATAAAATATAATTTTGATTTCAATGGAATTAATTAGAATATGTTAAATAAATGGATATATATGCATCATAAAAACGAAATAAGAACTTAAATTTACATTTTAACTACAATATTAAAATTAAAAAAAAAACTAAAAACCATTTCAATTTATACAAAAAACATTACATAGATTCCCAATATGTTCATAGTATATTTTTTAGATTGAAATTATACCTTTAAATAAATTATATTGATTATTAAATTTATTTTTGTTCAATATAAAATGAATCATAACCATTAATTTCATTCATATATAAATATAATTTAATAAAATTTATTATTTCTCAAAATTGATATATTTCATTATTCACAAAAAATAAAATATTTTTGAAAAATATAAAAAAATACTAAAATAATTTTGACATGATTCATTCAAAAATGATATATATATTTTTCACATTAAATTAATAAAATTGGATGTAATTAATTATAATATATGTGATTTTTTTAAGATAATGTATATTTCTTGTATAAAATGATGTTACTGAAAAATGAGTACTTATTTATTATGTATTAATCAATGAATTTAAATTATATAAAACCTTTATAAAAACATTTCATACTTTTTTATTCATATTTATAACCACATATGAAATTTATTGGAAATAAAAATAATTTGTAAAAATATTATTTCATAGTTTTTTTAAGGCTGGTGTTGTGTGTACTACATGATATCGAATGTAGTGTTCTTTTTAACAGAAAATATAAGGAAAAGTATTGGTGTATAAAATCTTATACTATTATACTAATTCCCATACCAAAATAATTAGGGTATGGTGATGTCCAAACCTCAAACCAATAACCAAAGGGACATCAAAAAATCATATGTCCATATCTTGACTCATTTCATAGTTACTCATTGAAGTGTATATCAGTCACGTTTCGCATCATAACCCTTAGGGCAGTCCTTCCCCAAAGATTCTCTTGACAAGGTCCATCGTCCACATCGAACCACCACAAGAATGTCAGGGAGGTCGCAAGCATTCTAATATATCCTCATAGACTCTATAGTGGTCACAAGTACACCATCATATCCTTTAAGACTCTATAATTGTTCCAAGGACACTAACCCCATCCCCACAGGCTCTTGAGATGTCACATCAAGTACACACGACCAAAAACTATCACACATATCTCCAGACGGTCCGAGGGATCTAGTCACTCAAGACCAAGACCATAATCAAAAAAATAACCTCACCTATAAATATACTAGGACCTCCAATCCCATAATAGTCTCTTCTTACCAATAATATATTAAACTAATAGACCACTGATGACATCAATTAATAAAGACACCACTAACTCAAAACTCATGTTACTATCCAGCATTTCTAAAACCCTCATCACTCTGGGTCGTACTACCCATGTATTATCCAACATCATACCACTACAATATTCATTCTCAACCTCATGCTAAGTCCTTACATAGATCCCATAACCCAAAACATAGTCCTATATCTCATCTCCATAGGGAGATCTCTCAAACCATCACTAGAGGGAATCTCATCTCAAATACAAACCGTCTAGTCATGAAAGAATCCACCCTCTCACTATTCCTATAAATCTATAGACCACCATCATGTGGGTTTCATTGATGAAGGATGGGACGTCTGGTCACCCCACATATAATAACTAGTCATAATCCTCTCACACATGCCCAACTAGGCTAAGAGAAATTGAAAATGGATATCCACCTCACATATTGAATCTCGAGACACCCACAACCTATTTTCAAAACAAATGTCCCTCCCATACATTGATATCATACTCACAAGAAGATTCTAACTCATCCAATTTGTAGAGATCACTTATCTCAAACAAAAGAGGCCTAATTTAAACCAATTACTTTCTCTCAATAACTCACATTCCCTATAAATTGTATAAGAATAAATGAAACATTCATATAGTATGAAATTCATACCCATAAGGTATATGCTAATTTATTAAACCGTCATCCCACCATAAGTAATTAATTATATATAATTATAATTAATAATTTAATTAAAACCAAAGAGGTATAACAACTACACAACTCATCAGGAACATCCATTTCACTAAATCATATACCAAAAGCATTAAAAAAGTCTGTGGAATGTCCTTGACACAATCCCATGGAAAAAACAATAACCCCATATATAACATTAATTTCATTAAATTTATGAAAAAAGAACGAAAAAATCACGCGATACCATACATTCATGAAAATGAGGAAAGATGGAGTGCATCCATTCTCACATGTCATCCTGTAGCCACCACATAAGGAATCCCTATAAAATTAGGGTTATTATACAATTTTAAAATGGAATGAGCACTAATCCCTAACAAAAATCATAACTATTTGTGATATACCATAGAGATAAAATAAATGGATGAAGATAGATATAATGTGGGATGTATATTCACATAATCACTATAAAATTGCCTCAAAACCCATCCCCTCGCAAGGTATGGTTGGGAATGGATGGCCATTGAAACCCTATCAAGTCTGTGTCTGTGTGGGGGGGTGTAAGCCTAATTTTTATTTTTAATAACTATTTATATCTCTTTAATTTAGGGAACCAATGGTTCATTATATGAACAACCTGGGTAGATGACCCTTGTCCTTTTATCCAAGTATTTGAGATCATCAAACCTAATTTCATAGTGTGAATGGCCTATATCACCTCTTGTCTGCAAGACAACCCCTCCATATCCAATTCACATATCCCTAGAATACACATGACCCCTATAGATCTCAAAACACAACTAATAACACATATTATGGATGTTTAAACACTCTTAAAGCCCATTTGGAGTCACGTTTCTTAAAATAAACCACCCACAAGATGAAAAATTCAAATTCCATTCCTAATTTCCAACATATAATTATTTGGGTTGTCAAAAACTCCATATTATAATTATTTTATCCCCAAGTAGCCATGATAATCCTCTAACCATGTATCCTAACCTATCACCACTATAAATTAAGTCATAAATAATTATGTATTATCTACTAATTCCATATGTAGTTTTGTTGGGTAACTCCATCCAACAAGAACCAATCCACCGACATTCTTATGAGGTCCCTATTAAAGCCTAAAACAACCTCAAATTAATCCCAAATTATGTTATGAATATGCCTAATATCACATGACATCCATATATGTTCAAAAGCACCTGTCAAAACTCCTCTAGCCAAATTTTTCCAGAAAAAACATGGTTGTACCCATTGATCCAAACTCAAAAGAAAACCTTTTTCCAACCCAAAATATTCCCTAAATAACCCCAAACAAAGGGTCATGTTTTCACTTTAATGAAAAAACCAACATCCATTGACTATCAAAGAACTAATTCCATAAAAAGGAACCTTATCTAGGTTTTTTCTCGCGATTCTCCATTGAATCATTTCATATACTTGGTTCACACCTAACCCATTACATATATATCCACCCATAAATTACATACATTGTTAATACATAAAAATTTAATTACACTTATTAGAACATATAACAAAACCATGAAAGGACCGTATAGGTATAGTATATTTAGAAACTGGGAAACATAAACAAATGGTTGATAAAGCATCTACATTGTCTCCCATTTATTTCATCATATCTAGAGTCCCTTTCGGCATATCCTACTTAATAACCTTCTTCCTGGCCAGGGGAAAGAAAAAATACAAAAGGGTGAGATCAAATGCTCAGTAAGGAAAAACAAAAGAAATATCAATCACATCATATTCACAAGAACAAAACATTTTGGAAGTCTTAACCTAAAAAAGAGATCATAATTTCATAATCATGGGATAAATCATAGTAGTGAAATGTAATCCCAATAATCATAACTTAAAACATGAAATTTTTATCATACACACATAATCATAGAGAATCATTTCATAGTAGTCAAGACTCATAGCCAAGAATATCTTAGCGGAAAAAGTCCATTTCTAAACCGAGTTCACTCCTTATTTCAGTGCTATTTCACGGAACCAGTTTAACCTGTCGTTCCATCCATGTCTATCTCATGAGATATAAATATTTACCCAATGAATTGTAGGGAGATACAGGTCCCACCCATCTCGTAATTAAACCATTGTTATGTGTGCCACAAAATCATAAATCATACATCATAGCATAACCCATGTAACCAAAAATGGGATTCTTAAACATCATGTCGTCAAAACATAATCCATAAAAGGATATCGTAAAAATAATTCCATCATATAATAATCAAATCAATATAAAAATAGGGATATAAACAAAACCCTATATTATCTTAGATGGAAAATAATTTTGATAAAACACTTGAACTCCATTCTTGAGGAAATTATTCTTTCTACTTCAAAAACATTTTTCCGTTATTAACAGGTCATACAATTTTAAAATAGAATCATTTTATTAAAAATATATTTGAAAACATGTGAATTATGCTTCATGGAAATAATTTTCTATGAATCCATTCATTCCGTATAAGTTAAAAAAACATTCTTCTCGTACTTTGGCCGGAAAAGTAAAAAAATACCTCGTACGAAAAACGACAAAATATTCATTTCATATATTTTAATAAAAACTCACCGAAGGGTAAAATTAGACTTAAAGAATTGTATAAGGATATAAATATTACATATTGAGGAAACATGGATGTGTATGATAAATATTCCCCAGTAAATTATAAAGTATAAACAACCTCGGATGAAAATGAGATTGTGAGAGTTTCTCTTACCTTAGGTACGATTTTCTTCGTAAGTGTCCGAACCTCCTATATAATGATTTAAATAATGTCATGGACTTATTCCACAATCATAATAATTGTTATGATATCATATATGGTCATATTCTTAGCTTCTTATTAGTAATATTTCATTGCTACTTGTTATTCGGGTGTTTATTAGTTTTTGTTCTTATGCGTGTTTTATCGAATAAATTGGCAATATTTTTTTTAGGTTATAGATAACTCATTTACAGAATGGTATAAGTGTAATATATATCATATTTATTCATTCAATTCATTTATATAATCATTATTCAATGAAGATCATGTAGAACGAGTCGCATCACATCGTGGAGACGACATTCCATACGTATGCACGAGTGATGATATCGTTCGCATGATCATGGAATTGTATTGGAGTGTATGTATAATATTTCAGAATCAATATAAAATTACAATAATCATATATAGTCATTATTTACACCATTATACCCATCCATGTAAGCTGGTGGTGTAAAATAGATTACACCACGGCGTGGACACGATATTCCGTACGTTCGCACGCGCTGTGATTTAGTTTTTCATAGGATGGATAGATAGTGAAATATGGTTGATTCATACTTATAATAAAATATCATTATATGAGTGATACTGATGTTATTACTTAATAATGAAACAACTAATTAAGAAGAAGTGGAAGAAGAAGTAAAGTTGAAAGAATCGGTAACAGACATTACCTCTTCTTTGAAGAGCCTCTTTGAGACCTGCTTTTAGGGAACTAAAATTGGTCTTTAAAGAAGACCAGGACCTCTAGAATGTATCTAGGGAAGTGGAGTAGAGAATTTGGCATGTGTTGGATGAGAATTAAGGCTCAACGTTGTGTGAGGAAGAGAGGGAGGAGGTGCCCTTTTATAAGGGAGGAGAGGGGCACCTTAGGAAAATATAAAAATATTATTTTATTATAAAGTCATATTTGGTTTTTAATAGCTCAAATTTCATTTATTTCTAAGATAAGGTGGGGATGGGTATAAATAATCTCATCCAATAGAATTTAGACATGTTTAGGTTTCTATTTTAACCTTATCATTTAGATTGAGCTTTAAGTTAGATAATTTAACTTTTACAATGTCTTCTTGTTTTCTTACACTATAAGGTTAATAAACTTACTATAACAAGCCAAAAGAACCCCAATTTGTTTATTATTAATATATATAACCTTATCTAAGTCATTTTGCCGAACCGTAGATTTTTAGAAATAAAATAACTATTAATAATATAATATTTGTTTTAAAAACTTTTTTATGTCAATTTTGACACTATTTGGTAATTGTTTTTTGTGAAACTCATAACAGAATGATTAGTTCGAAAAAGGTTAATTAAATCAAAAATAAAAGGCCATTTCAACATATAAAATTATTTTAATTCATATAAAGTCTCATATTAAATTTATTTGGGTATTTATAACATCAATTATGTCAGTAATTCATTAATAAGATAATTACTGCATCATCATTGTGTCGTAAATAAATTAAATTATTTAAGGTCTAAAAATTACAAATAAAATTAAATAATGTAGGAAATCTTTTTATATTTCTAATGAATATTTATAGTCGAAATTATCTTATGTATAACCCTTTATTCAAAATGATTTAGTTATTAAACGTTGATTTTAACTATTTTAACCATTCTTTAAATAAATTAATAATAAATGTCCCAATCTAATCCAAGTGGGCCTAAATGGTCATATTTTATTAATAAGGTTGTTTTTGGTCGAATTAAACTTATCCAATAGAATTAGGACATGTTTTAGGGTAATAATAATAACATATTTTACACTTAATTACCCTATTTACTTTTAACTGTGGTAAAAAAAGTAAAAAGTTACTATTCACTAAAAAATATTTTCATCTCATTGAACCAAATTTTAGATCTTGATATTAACCGTTTATCTTGGATTTTTGAAATTCCACTCACAGAAGCGGTAAAATTATTTTTTATGTAAATTTACAAATTCTCCTAAGAGGTTGGTAAAAGACGGTGAAAAGTTCAATAAAATTTTTATATATCTAAAATTATTAAAAATTGACTCCAATGAATTACTTTGAACTTATAAAGGTATTATGTATAAATTTTGACCTAAAATAAATTTAAATAAAATAAATAATTATTTAAATAAAAAGTTGGTTTTTAAATAGTAACCTAGTGTTTTTACTATTCATCAAAAATTGAAAGTTTTCAGAAAATTACCAAAATTTCACCCTAGGCTAATTTCGATATTCTGAATCCAAAAATGAAGTCCGTTTTGAAAATTAAAAATTACAAAATTTCAAAAAGTGGGTATTACTATTCATACTGGCTATATTTAATAATATTTTAATAGCATATCGTTGTTTAGTGAAACTCAGTATTGCGTACGATGCACGCTATCGAGGAAGGTCGAGATTGCGTGTAAAGCAAGCCAATCTAGTGTTGTGTGGATTGAATGATTCCTTTGATGATTTATATAACATATAAACAAAATATTTCTCATAAAAGTCTCGGTTGTTACATTCTACCCCCTTAAAATGAATTTCGCCCTCGAAATTTGTCACTTTGTAACCAACAGATGAGGATACCTCTCCCTCATCATATCCTCAAGCTCCCATTTAGATTATTATAATTGGAAGTTCCTCCATAAAACATTCACCAAGCGAGTGGTCTTGTTCCATAGGACTTTTTTTCTATGATCCAGAATCTCTATCGGATGTTCTTCATAAGAAAGATCTTGCTCCAGTGGTACAACATCTGAGCTGAGTACATGTGAAGGATCAGGTATATACTTTCTCAGGAGAGATAAATGAAAGATATCGTGAACTTGAGAGATATTCGGTGGAAGCTCCAATCGGTAAGTTACCTTCCCAACACGATCCAGTATTTCGAATGGACCGATATACCTAGGGCTCAGCTTTCCCTTTTTTTCCAAATCTCATTACTCTCTTCCAAGGAGATATTCGTAAGAACACTTTATCACCCACTTCAAACTCTAGGTCTTTTCTTCGGTTGTTGGCATAACTTGTTTGTCGACTCTGAGCTTCTCTTATGTGTTGTTGAATAGATCGGACCTTTTCTGCCATCTCATCAACAAGATCAGGTCTTAATATCTTTCATTCCCCAACATCGTCCCAGCAAGTTGGAGTCATGCATTTCGTTCCATAGAGATCTTCATAAAGATCCATATAGATACTATATTGAAAGCTATTATTATAAGAAAATTCCACCAAAGGTAGGTGTTGATCCCAACCACCATTGAAATCCATAGAGCAAGCTCTCAACATATCTTCTAGAGTTTGAATTGTCCTCTCAGACTGACCGTCTATCTGAGGATGGTAAGCAGTGCTGATACTCAAATCTGTATCCAGAGTATGCTGAAGACTTCACAAAAAACATTGATGTAAACCTCAGATCCCAATCTGATATAATAGAAAGTTGTACTCCATGAAATCTTACCACTTCCTTTACATATATCTTGGCAAGTTGATCCAGAGAGAAATCTTCTCTAATAGAAAGAAGTGTGCAGACTTTGTAAGATGATATACTATGACCCAGATAGCATTATTACCTTTGGATGTTTTAGGAAGTCCAGTGACCAAGTCTATAGTGATGTTTTCCCATTTCCATTCAGGTATGGGTAATGGTTGTAACATCCCCTTAGACTTCTGTCTCTCATCTTTAACTTGCTGACAAACCAAGCATCGAGAGACATATTTTGCAACATCTCTTTTCATGCCATCCCACCAAAAGTACTCTTTCAGGTCCCTATACATCTTCATGCTCCCAGTATGAATAGAGAATGAAGAACTATGTGCCTCATCCAGCTGCTCCTTCTTTAATTCTGGGATTGGAGGAACACAAACCCGATTCATGAACCTTATTATTCCATCACAATCAAGGTTGAATTCAGGAACATTTCTCACGTTCTTTTGTAACTCTACAACTTATTCTTATGCCTCTTTAATCTTCACATGTATATATGGTTGAAAATTCATTTCAGAAAGATGCGATTTTTCCCCTTCCATTATAATTCCAAGATCAATCCTTTGTAAATCCATAAATATTGGATATTTTGTGATCCTCATCATGGATAAGCTAGAATGGTCTTGTCGACTTAATGCATCTGCCACCTTGTTTGCTTTCCCAGGGTGGTAATGAATTGAGCAGTCGTTATCCTTAATCAGGTTCAACCATCTTCATTGGCGCATATTGAGCTCCTTTTGTGTGGAAGTATACTTTAAACTTTTATGATCAGTATAAATATCACACCTTTCTCCATAAAGATAATGCCTCAAAATCATTAATGCAAATATTACCGCAGCTAACTCCAAATCATGAGTTGGGTAATTTTTCTCATTGATTTCCAACTGTCTTGAGGCATAAGCTATCACCATATCATTTTTCATAAGAACACACCCCAGCCCCTTCATGGATGCATCTCTGTAGATCATAATCCTTTCTCCACTACAAGGAAGTGTGAGCACAGTTGCACTGGATAACATTCTTTTCAACTCCTTGAAATTATCTTCACATTCCTCCGCTCACACAAACTTAACTCCTTTTCAAGTCAACCTAGTGAGTGGATTAGATAATCGGGAAAAATCTTTTGCGAAACGTCGATAATATCAAGCCAAACAAAGAAAAATTCGGATCTTGGTTATTGTTGTTGGTCTCTACCATCTCTCGATAACCTCTTTTTTTGCTGCATACACAGATATCCCCTCTTTTGAGATTATGTGACCCAAAAATGCAACATTTTGAAGCCAAAATTCCCACTTGGTAAATTTGGCATAAATCTTCTCCTTTCTCAGGGTCTTCAATATAATTCTCAAGTGATCTTCATGATCTTCCTTTGTGTTCAAATAGACAAGAATATCGTCTATAAAGACTACCACAAACTGATCAAGATAGTCTCTAAAGACTCTATTCATCAGATCCATGAAGATAGTAGGGGCATTAGTAAGACCAAATGGAATCACTATAAATTCATAGTGTCCATACCTTGTACGGAAAGCCGTATTTGGTATATCCTCCCTTTTGACCCTAAATTGATGATATCCTGAATGAAGATCAGTCTTGGAAAAGTATTGAGCTCCACGTAGTTGGTCAAATAAGTCATCAATGCGCGGGATATGATATTTTTTCTTGATAGTGATCTTGTTAAGTTCTCGATAATCAATGCAGAGTCTCATTGATCCATCTTTCTTCTTAACAAACATAACATGTGCTCCCCAAGGTGATGGACTAGGGCGTATGAATCCTTTATCAAGATTCTCTGGGAGTTGCTTCTTCAATTCATGAAACTAAATTGGGTCCATTCTATAAGGTGTCTTTGAAATAGGTAAAGCACCCGGTACGAGTTCTATTGAAAAATTAACTTCACAATTTGGTGGAAGACCTAGAAATTCCTCCAGAAAGACATCGTCTGACTCTCGTACAATGGGAATATTCTTAATCTTGAGTTTCCCACCAAACATTTGAGATAAATAAAAATCATTTAGTGGAATCAAGACCCATAATATGGAAGAAACTTCCACTGTGTGGTTATGTTCATCCTTGCATCGATAGAATATCATAGATTGATCTGGAATATGAAATTTGACTTCCCTTCTTTGGAAATTGATATGAGCTCCATATAATGAAATCCAATCCATGCCATGAATCACAACAAATTACACTATTGGAAGGATCACAAGATTTTCAGGAAGAACATTCCCACAAACATCAATCGGAGAATAATTATAAACTTGTAATGCGACTTTTGTGCCATTAGGTGTTGTCATGGCTAACTAAATATCTAATTGTTGAGGTAATACGACGATACCCTTAGAAAATTTATTTGAAATAAAAGAGTGGGTGGATCAAGAATCAAATAAAACATTTTCTACTTTAGAGTAGATAGTAAGTGTACCTTTCACCACTTCGTTATCGTACTCTACATCGCTGATAGAAATTTCGTGTGACTTTCCTTTGTCTTTAGCCTTAAGAGTTTGTTGACGTCGATCATCCTCAACAACCCTTGAATTAGGGAATTGATTGGAATAATGACCCATTTCCTTGCACTTGTAACATTGAAGTGTAGGAGGTGCACTCTGTGTAGCCTTTTCATTGTTTGCATCACTAGACATCTTCTTCCCATCATTGCAGCATTCAAATGCCCGATGACCTTCCTTCTCACATTTGAACCATTTACTTGTCCCTTTAAGACAACTACTTCCATGTTTCATTCCAAACTTTGAGCTTAGGGGAAAACTAATATTCTTTTCAGTGTGGTCTTTATATTTTCCTTTGAATTCCATTTTCCTCTTCTTATCAAACCCATATGACTGATGGGTTACTCCAAACTCCATCTCAACATTAAGAGCACATCAAACGATTTCCTCATAGCTATTGAAGTCCCTTATGGATAACGCCCATCGAAGACTTGGTTTTAAGCCACTAAAGAATCGATCGATCTTACTCTCAGGTTGGATAATAAAACCAGAAGTGTACCTTGAAAGTCTTGTAAAATTTTCTTCATAGGTACCAACAAATTCATCATCCTTTTTCTTCAGTTCAAGAAACTCCTTCTCCATCTTTGTTCAAAGAATACAAGGGAAGTACTTGTTGAAAAATAAGTTCTTGAACTCGTCCCATTCAATGGACTCAATTTCATCTATTGGCATCGTATTATTGATAATTTCCCACCATTGATCAGAATCTTCTTCCAAACGATACACTGATAAGATGACTCTATAATGTTCAGAACATTGAAGAACTTCAAATATATTTTATGTGGTATTGATCCATTGTTTATCAACTAATGGATCAGAAGACCCACTGAATTAAGGTGGACACTTCCTCATGAAGGATTCAATAGAATGTTTCTCCTTTCTTTGCTCGTTTCAAATTCTTGCATGATTCATAGCTTGAAAATTTTGTGTGAGCATGGCTACAAGATTTTTCAGTCTAGCTCCCATAATGTTTGGTTGCTCAGGGGGACAATCATTGCATTGCCCGTCTCATTCCACATTAACATGGTTCCTTCGGGTTCCAGCCATTGACTAAAACCAAGAAGAATAGTGTGAGCAACACTAATTATAATAATCAAGAATAAAATTTTACACTTAAGTTATTATCATAGGTTATTCATGGCCATTTCTAAAACACTAAGATTGGGTTCTATTCTTAGACATATACTTAGGTTTCTTACTAAGGCTTTCACATCCTAGTTTTCAAAGGTTGACTATACCTTTCCTCTGATACCAACTATAACCACCAATACTTTATAGACATTTTTAATAATTTAAAATTGAAGTACACTTATTTCAACATATAACGAAACTATTAAAGGACCGTATAGGTATAGTGTGTTTAGAAACTGGGAAACATAAACAACTGGTTCAAAAAGAATCTACATTTTCTCCCATTTATTTCATCATATCTAGAGTCCCTTTTGGCATATCCTACTTAATAACATTATTCCTGACCTGGGGAAAGAAAAAATACAAAAGCGTGAGCTCAAATGCTCAGTAAGTTTAAACAAAAGAAATAGCAATCACATCATATTCATAAGAACATAACATTTTGCAAATATTAACCTGCAAAAGAGATCATAATTTCATAATCATGGGATAAATCATAGTATTGAAATGTAATCCCAATAATCAAAAAATAAAACATGAAACTTTGTGGAATACACACATAATCATAGGGAATCATTTCTTAGTAGTTAAGACTCATAGCCAAGACTATCTTAGCGGACAAAGATCATTTCTGAACCGAGTTCACTCCTCGTTTCAGTCTTGTTTCACTAAACCCGTTTAACCTGCCGTTCCAGCCATGTCTATCTCACGAGATATAAATATTTATGCAATGTATTGGAGTGAGATATAGTTCCCACCCATCTCATAATGAAACCATTATTATATGTGCCACAAAATCATAAATCATACATCATAGCATAACCCATGTAATAAAAAATGGGATTCTTAAACATCACGTCGTCATAACATAATCCATAAAAGGGTTTCGTAAAAATAATTCGATCATAACATAATCAAATAAATGTAAAAATGGGGATATAAACAGAACCCTGTATTATCGTAGATGGAAAATAATTTTGATAAAACACTTGAACTCCATTCTTGAGGAAAATATCCTTTCTACTTCAAAAACATTTTTCCTTTCTTAACATGTCATACATTTTTAAACTAAAAGAATTTGATTAAAAATAAACTTGAAAACTTGTAAAGGGCACTTCATGGAAATAATATTCTATGAATCCATTCATTCTATATAAGTTAAAAAAAGATTCTTCTCGTACTTTGGTCGGAAAAGTCATAAAATACCTCATACGAAAAACAAAAAAAGATTTCTTTCATATCTTTTACTAAAAACTCACCGAAGGGTAAAATTGGACATAAACAATTTTATAAGGATATAAATATTACATATTGAGGAAACATGGATGTGGATGATAAATATTCCCCAGTAAATTCTGAAGTATAAACAATCTCGGATGAAAATGAGATTGTGAGATTTTCCCTTACCTTAGGTCTGATTTGTTTCGTAAGTGTCCGAACCTCCTATATAATGATTTAAATAATGTCATTGACTTATTACAGAATCATACTCATTGTTACTATATCATATATGGCCATATTCTTAGCTTCATATTATTAATATTTCATTGCTACTTGTTACTCTGGTGTTTATTAATTTTTGTTCTTATGCTTGTTTTGTCGAATAAATTCTCATTCTTATTTTTAGGTTATAGATACCTCATTTACAGGATGTTATTAGTGTAATATATATCACATTTTTTCATTTAATTCATTTATATAATGATTATGCAATGAAGATCACGTAGAACGAGTCACATCACATCGTGGAGACGGTATTCCATACGTACGCACGAGCGATGATATCGTTCCCATGATCGTGGAATTGTATGGGAGTTTATGTAAACTATTTCCAAATCAATATAAATTTAAAATAATCATTTATAGTCATTATTTACACCATTATACCCATCCACGTTAGGTGGTGGTGGAAAATAGATTACACCACGGCGTGGAGACGGTATTCCCTACGTACGCACGCGCGATGATTTCGTTTTTCGTAGGATGGATAGATGGTGAAATAGGGTTTCTTAATACATATAATAACATATCATTATATTATTGATACCGATGTTATTACTTTATAATGAAACGACTAAAGATGAAGAAGTGGAAGAAGAAATAAAGTTGAAAGAATCGGTAATGGACATTACCTCTTCTTTGAAGCACCTATTTGAGACCTCCTTTTAGGGCACTAAAATTTGTCTTTAAAGAATACCATGGCCTCTAGGATGTTTCTAGGGAAGTGAAGAGGATAATTTTTCAGGGTTTGGCCGAGAGTTCAGGCTCAAAGTGGTGTGAGGAAGAGAGGGAGGAGGTGCCCTTTTATAAGGGAGGAGAGGGGCACCTTAGGAAAAACTAAAAATATTATTTTATTATAAAGTCATATTTGGTTTTTAATAGCTCCAAATTGATTTATTTAGAAGCTAAGGTGGGAATGTTTCAAAATCCTCTCATCCAATAGAATTTAGATAAGTTTAGGTTTCTATTTTAAACTTATCATTTAGATTTAACTTTAAGTTAGATAATTTAACTTTTACCATGTCTTCTTGTTTTCTTGAACTATAAGGTTAATAAAAATAATATAACAAGACAAACGAACCCCAAGTTGTTTATTAATAATATATATATCCTTATCTAAGTCATTTTTCCGAACCTTTGATTTTTAGAAATAAAATAACAATTAATAATATAATATTTGTTTTAAAAACTATTTTATGTCAATTTTGACACTATTTGGTAATTGATTTTTGTGAAAATCATAAAAGAAATATTAGATGGAATAAGGTTCATTAAATCAATACAAAAATGTCATATTAACGTAGAAAATTATTTTAATTCATAAAAAGTCTCAAATTACATTTATTTGGTTATTTATAACATCAATTATGTCAATATTTCATTAATAAGATAATTACTGCATCATCATTGTGTCAAAAATAAATTAAATTATTTAATGTCTAAAAATTAAAAATAAAATACATTTATGTAGTAAATCATTTTATCTTTCTAATTAATATTTATAGTTGAATTTATCTTATGTATAATCCTATATTAAAAATTATTTAGTTATTAAACATTGATTTTAACTATTTTAACCATTATTTAAATAAATTAATAATAAATGTCCTAATCTAATCCAAGTGGGCATAACTGGTAATATTTTATTCCTAAGGTTGTTTTTTGTCGAATTACACTTATCCAATAGAATTAGGACGTGTGTTAGGGTAATAATAATAACATTTTCCCCTTAATTACCCTATTTACTTTTAACCATGGTAAAAAAACGTAAAAAATAACTATTCACAAAAAATTATTTTCATCTCATTGAACCACATTTTAGTCCTTGATATTAACAGTGTCTCTCAGATTTTTCAAATTCCACTCACAGAAGTGGTAAAATTAAGTTTTATGTAAATTTGGAAATTCTCCTAGGAGGTGGGTAAAATACGGTGAAAAGTTCAATAAAATTTTTATATATCTAAAATTATTATAAAATGACTCTAATGAATTACTTTGAACTTATAAATTTATTATGTATAAATTTTGACCTATAATAAATTTATATAACATAAATAATTATTTAATTAAAAAGTCAGTTTTTAAATAGTAACCCATTGTTATAACTATTCATCAAAAATTGAATGTTTTCAGAAAAATACCAAAGTTTCACCCTAGGCTAATTTTGATATTCCGAATCCAAAAATGAAGTCTGTTTTGAAAAATCAAAATTACAAAATTAAAAAAAGTGGGTATTACTATTCATAACTTTTAGTTTTAATAATATTTTAATAGCATATCGTCGTTTAGTGAAACTCGGTATTGCGTACGATGCAAGCTATCGAGGAAGGTCATGATTGCATGTAAAGAAATTCAAGCTAGTGTTGTGTGTAGTGAAAGAATCCTTTGATGATTTATATAACATAAAAAGAAAATATTTCTCATAAAAGTATCAGGTGTTACAACATGAACCATGATTCACATCCTAAATCTCAGGATTAAATGGTGCCCCCGCCCCCTAAATAGAATCGGGAATCATGTTTCACCAACAAATCACTCTGCGACCACACTATATCCCATCATCACGTTCGGGATCACCCCTGATTAGACTCAACCTCAGAACACACCAAATCCACCGTGAGGTTGATTCCAACACACCAAATAACAATACCCCCATATCCATATTCAAAATATTATACTACTTGAGTGACCAAATATCATTAGATCTTATTGAATACCAATAACCAGAGACAGCCTCGACTATATCATCTATTACACTCAGTACCCCTAATACCCTCCCAACACAATGTTCTCTCAATTATTATTGATTGGATAATCCCTATCACAGGAGTATCATTATCATTTAACACCAAGAAAAATACTGAATTCCATATCCTAGGAGCCACCCAATACCCCCAGAGTACGACTAAAAATGATTGAATTTACCATACTTGAGTTCTAACATGGAACATAAACCACCCATTCTAAGATTACGTGGAATGATGTTCTTTAACAGTTAATGGTGCACTCCCAATCTTACAATTTGATTACAAAACTCCTTCAACTTTGACCCAAATGGTTACCAACACCATATGTGTATCACTCATCCTATGTTGTCCGTACACTCTCATGAAAACATCTATATCAATTTTAAACCAGGATTGACCATGAAACAACACGAAAATTATTTCTGATGTCACCCCATCATATAGAGGGACACTCCCCGACAACCCGAATAACCATTCTTGAGAGTCTCTCATCACTGTACTACCACCATAGTGATTCTCGAGTTTATCCAAAACCTATAAAACTATCAATGGACACGCACATAGCACATGCATGGATTCACAAAATAATGAGTCACCTTTCATAACCTATAAACACCTCCCCTTAGGTGATAATAAAATTCCCAAAATTCATCCCCAACACTCACTCTCATATATGAAAAGGTATAATGATCCAATAAGAACATTCTCATGGGTTCTTACCTGCAATCCTACTCAGTATCACCCAAACTCAATTATCAAACACTCCCATAAAACTAGATTTCATAACCTAATTCACAGTCCCATGAGTCACGTCATGTCTAACCCATGTTTATGTTCCTAAACTAATTACCATTCTATGCATACATTTCAATAGCATCCAATAACCCAATGTATCTCTAACAAAAATCCTAAACACAAGATCACATACCACATGGGAGTCTTCCCAAAACAAATTTTTTTTACTAATGATCCCACCTCACATCACAATTCATCGACAAGCTTTTTCAAAACCATTAAAAGTGTTATTCACATAACCACCAGGTTTTGTTAAGTGTAATTCCACTGAGAAGCTATATGGGAAAATTGAAAACATGTTTTTTTAGACACTTTATGTAATCGAACCCATTACCAACCCATAAAGTTTCCAATTCATCAGGTAAACTCATTCCCATCAATAGATTATTCATTAGGAATGCAACTAATTTTTCAAACTTGTCAAGGTTCCATTACTGAGACATAAAATTCTTTCACCAAACCAACAAGGGACACTATTCATCCCTTTGATAAAGGGATTTTATTTTCATCACCAGAGAACCTCCTTCAATAAAATCCATATGAACTTGCATTAAAATGAAATTCATCATAGTCTAGATGATTAAAATTCCACTTACAAGTTAGATGGAAAAACACTACATAAGTTGTTTTTCTCACTTTGGACAACTACACAACTATTTAGATTACAACTAGAAGCAAGAAAACATATATCATATGAAACCTTCATTATTAATCAGGATGCATGAACATGCACTTGTTCTAGTGGTCCAAGATCCAAAACCATAAATAATTTCACTAAAACACATCATATTTGGTAAACTTATAAATTATAATATCTTAAAATAGGAACAAAAATCCAATTCCTCTAGTAATCCAGACATCACAGTAGAACTGTGTTCAGGAATCACCTATACATTTCCCATCAGAGGACGCAACATATTATTAGAACACCTTTCTACCATATCAAAAAATTGTAAGATAAAAAAACTAAAATAAAATTTTTAATACCCTTCCTTTGTCCACCAATTAGTTCCTATAACAGGGCCACTACATATCCTCAATTGTGCCTCCCAATATTCTAATGGTTATTGAATAGTGGCAAGGGACAAATGCACATATTGTGGAGGATATTAACCCAAATCAATGTTATAAAATAGTTTTATAAAATAGAACATGAAATATGAAACACATATAATATGACTAAAAAATATAGAGTAAACAGAATTCAACAAAAATTTAAATTGTGGTATCATATAAGCATATATACATTGATCACCCATTAGTCCAATCCCAATCCCAAAAAAAAATACAATGCATGCACAAGGTCTTTACTAACATCCTCAGTCCACAACGCACAATTTCTACACATATGCTCAATTTTCTCTATCATGATCCATTATATTTCCTACATTGAAACTATATTAATATATAAGGTCAATACACACACCGAAGTAACTATGAAAGGTTTTATAAATCCATTTCAGTAGCAGATCACTATGTTTCCCTAGTATATTGAATAATATATGTGTATATACATGGAATATGGTATGATTATCATAAAATTTCCTTGTACATCAGGTCATATCTAGGACACTATGATTCCTTGGTTATCAGGTTTTCATATTATTACCAAGACACCACAATACTAGATCACACCTACTTGAGCGCTATACAAATATCCACCTCATCACCCCATCATATCCTTTCACTATACTCATGCCCAAACTGTACCCGGAGACTCTGGGTACTGTGGTATATAAACATTGATATAATACTGAAATAGAAAGGGAACAATCGTACGTACATATCTCTACCCACTTCCATGTTACTCAAGGTAGGTCCCATTGGTCACCTATCACATCAACCCAAGACCCAAGAGACTCACGTGCGGTCCTCGGTCTAATCCTTTAAGAGAAATGTGTAATTCATGAACATGACCCAACCCCCAAGGTGGCCCCCAGACTAGGCCTCTCATGAAAAGGTACATTACCAACATTAATCGAATACCAAAAACATTGGGAAGGTCATAATCACAGTGAAAATTCACTCAAGTCTTCGAGAAGGTAATAAGAACTGCGACCCACCCTATCAAACTCTATGGATGTTATAAACAAAAAGACCCTTCCTCAAAGACTCTAGGGAGTTCAGAGTCACACCAAAGAATCCCCAAAGAACCTTGTAAATTAACATCAAGAACACAAGGTTGAAACCCATAAAATAGATGTCTAGTTAGTCCTAGGGTGTTATCCACTCAAGGCTAGGCCTCTCATTAAATGCATCTCACCTTTCATATTAGAACATCAATTAGTTCCTCTATACAAATAATAGTGGATATATATCGATTTTATCTCACACTTATCACCCATTGGTGACAACACTCTCTGAAGGATCTTCCAACCCAAACCCAATTTTTCAGTTTCGATTCTCCAAAACCCTCCTCGGTCCAATTCATGATACCAAGGGACCATCCAAACCCTTAACTCTCTTATCAAACAAGTAAAACTCATTCCAATTCCTCTTGAAAATATCATAACTCACACCTCAGCCCCATATCACATATTCAAAGGCATATATCTCAATCTATCACCTACAGGTAACCCCTTTCCCATACAACTAATATTTCCCTAGATATCACTTCACATATACACCCCTCATCTCACTTCAGACCACCCTCAAGAGGGTTCCACAGACCATGGATGAGGAATTTAGTTTTTGCACATATCTTCAATATGTGCAATCCACCTTCTCATACATTAATAAATATAGGGAAACTAATATAGGCTATGTACGACGTGTATATCTTCTCAAGACACCAAAGGGGTGTTATTTTCCAAGAAATCACTCTTTCCCATTAGATATATAGTCTTTGGGTGATTACAATTTCTTTAAATGATAAAGAAAGGTAATCTCAAGCATATGAGGCCCCACACCGACCTATATCATTCTTCTAGTCACATTCGATCCCTGTCTTCTCAAATTGAACCCATGAAACATGCAAGCTATAGGAAACTTCGACATAATAGGAATACAATATTTTATGGACACGGAAACCAAACTATACTATAGAGTTAATAAAAATTGTTCTCTCCATCACCACAAAAGGCCCGTCCATGCATTATCCATTCTCATATGATCGCCTGCTTTCATACCTCATTGCATAACCCAAAAATAATTAATTTTTGTTAATTACATAATTTAAACTACATATTTATAATTTTAGAACAATTTATCAAGAACTGTTTTAACAATACAACCTTCATCAACCACACAATGAAGGTTCATGACATGTCCATGGAACTATCCAGGCAGAAATCCATTACAACTTGTACTTAACCAATAACCTATTTCATTAAAATCACATAAAACTAAAAAAATCATATAGAGACATACATTCACTAAAATAGAGATATAAAGTCATTAAAATCAACCCAGTTCTTACTATATAAAACACATATGAAAGAACAATCAATTTTGATTGACTCTATCATGATCTAATGGAATCCAAAAAAACTCTATCTATAGTTGGGTAAGCAATATAGCTAGACACTGAATCCCAAATAAAATGTATATAGAGAGATATAATTTCACAAAATCACCAAAATAAGTTCCTAAAAAACCCATCCCATCTCAAGATATCTCAAGGGAAGTGTGGGGTCATCTATACATCCCCCCCCCCCACATATGCCATATTGGCTATAAATAATGGGAGTCACGCTCTATTTTTATTTTAGAAATGTGATTAGATAGAATACATTCATGGAGTGATGCTTTGGTTTACACCTTGAACCACCAAGAAAGGGGACCCCTAAGCCTATTTCACACTATCAAACCCTATTTTATGATGTGAATAGCCTACAAAAGCTCCCTCCAGTAGCTCAGATAATCCATATCCTCTTTGATTTACTCTATAACACTCATGAAACCTAATGAGTTTAATACTAGATCAAATAACTCCCATTATAAACATTTAAACACTAAATACCTTAGTATGATTCCTGGTTCCAAAAATAAATCATTCATTACATGATACCCATTAGATGAAACCTATTATTTCAAAAATGTTTTTGGATTTGTAAATCCCCTTTTATTATATAGAACCCATTATTTAATAACTAAACCACATGTAAAAATGAAATTATGTTTAATAAATATGTCATAGATATCGTATATGATATCTTTTTTGATAGAAAATGAACATAGAAAATATTGAAATTCATTTTTATATCAAAAAAATAGAATGGTGTAGAATAATCAACAATATTCCAATATAATTAATACCTGTCCACAAATAGAAAAGATATTATGGTTAATTGGGACTCTCACAAACCCTAAAAATAAAAACCCACACTATATGAAGAAATCGAAACCACATATATTTCCTCTATAGAGAATTAGTGAAATAGAAATAAATAACAATAATAATTGAAGAGTGAGAGAGAAATATTAATCCCTTACCTTGATTTTTCAAGGATAATTCTCTATGAAATTAAAGGGAGGTAACAATAGAGTAAGATAGAGGGTGTAAGAACCAATAAAGATCCCCTTGGGTCATGTCCCAAATGTATTTGAAGAGAAATGGTGGGTGGGTTAACATAAAATGAAATTAAAATATAAAAAACACACACTTATTTATTAAAATACATAACCAGACCATAGGGTCTCTAGGACAATGTAAACCTCACTATCACAAAATTTTTAACATGTATGATATAATGATTCAGTTCCTATGGTTATGTATGTTGATTTTCATTTATATGAAATTTTATAGGATTTAAAAATTTTAAACCTGAACTCCACACACTCAATATAATGAATAGTTACAAGAAACATAGTAGTGAAATAATGGGTCTCACAATTCTCCCCACATTTTCAATTTTTCCCCCTAAAATTAATTGGTTCCCTGAGAATTTTTTTTCATTGATCACACATAATTAATTTATGTTCCAAACCCTCATCATTATCTCAACCATGTTTCTGTGACACATGATCAAGAGGGATATATTTACACAATAACACTTTAGTCGGATGATCAACAATCCAGTGGTTACTCTACGAAATTAGTATCCAACACAAATTATAAATCATTCCAAGAAACAATATACGAGGGATCAAAATAATATTTATTTATCTGGGATATGTGAACTAAATTATGAATCAATGACAATATAGGAGGTAAACCTAGTCAGTATTCCACTTCACCAAGATATACCATGTTCAAAAATATTCCAATATACCCAAGCATAATCTTACCATATTTTAACCATCTAAATGTTCTATTCAAGTTAAAATTTTTAGAAACATCCCATATATATCCAATAAATATCAATTATTGATGGCATTGATCTGTGTATTCTTTCTAATGAATTCAATCCTTTAATAATCTTTTGGGAATAAAATGGACCTTTTTTTTTCTTATATAATACTCATCCCCAATCCTAAAATTTTATCAAATTTTACCTAATATAGAGGTACCTTACATGTGAACCCATAATGATATTTAAAAGGGTCTATTTTGGTTGATGAATGATATGTGTTACCATTAAAAAATTAAATAAATTTTATTCATTTATACCATTTACCAAAAAATAATGATTATGTACATAGATCATATCCTCATAAATTTAAATAGATAATTATATTTTTACATTAATTTATTTATGATACATCATGATAAGCATTAATTGGGTATACAATTCATCTAGAGAATTTTTCCAAATATGAGAAGTAAATGAAGATATTGGTCAAAGAAAATAGTTTATGGCACTAAATAAACATTATAATCACTTTCACATTTATATTTCCAAAATATTTCACATTTATATTCTTATTGAGGAAAAATAAATGGGGAAATTTATTCAAACTATTAATAATATCTCATATATATTACTTCCAAGAATAGGATCAAGATAGTCCAATTACAAAATCCATATTAACCTTATCACTTTTCATAATATGAATATGGATGTGTTTCAATAAACTAGAAGTTTTTTTTCATCATTCAATTTAATTCAAGTGATGCTATGTTATATAAACTAAAAAACAATACACCTCATCCTAATGTGCCTATAATAACACTAAATATCATATAATATTTTGTTAGAACCCCAATGAATATCCAAACTATAATGATGTATATTCATATTGACCAAATGTCTTAAATAAAGTGGAATAACCTTACACTTCCTAAAATAGGGAGCTCCATCAAGATATTAGCACCTATCACTATTGGTATCCCTTCATTTAGAAATAATATAAATGTTGGAATTCAAAATATCAAGCATTTTCATATCAGATTTAATTTAATAAGGAGTGTGTTACGTGAAAAATAAATAGGGTAACCTGATTATACTTTTAATTTTTATCCATGTGTAATTTTATGAAAATATATGTGTACTATTATTTCTCCTGAGATTCTCACACAACTTGAATTGATAATTTCTGGTAAAGATGATCAGTGACCACATTGCCTTTTCATGGAGTGTTTAGAAGATAAAAATAAAAGGTTTAAATATAAAATATTCATAACACCTATTTAACATTAATATACTTTTGAATTAAGATATAGGATAGTTTTTTGTGATTAGATTACACAATAAATTTCTCACAGAATAGGTTGCTTCTCTAATAATTCAATGCATCTATCATAACAAAAAACATGAAAACATGCGTGGAATGATTATTTTCTTTTAGAAAATAGATAATATAGCCTTACAATACCACATGATCATGATTCATAAAAATGAAACTCAAATCCATACATGAATAATAAAAATACATGATATAAACTTTAATGGCCCTTATAATAATAAATACTATATTTGAATTAAATCATTGGTTTAACTAACAAAAATATTTTAAACATTATTCAATCCAATAAAATATTAGTCTACATTGAGAATATAATTTCTATAGAGATTACATATTTATGAAATCCTGAATGGATCACTATTCTCATCATTCTAAACCCAAGAAAATTTTAATATTTTTTAAAAAATACAATTTTTGATTGAAAGGATCATATTTCTCTATATCCAATGAGATTTATAATTCAATAAGTATTTGATAAATTAATTTAGATACATGAATATAAAATTTTAATTAAGTTTATTTTGAAAAAAATTGATGACAATTCAAATTCCTTGGTACAGTCTCAAGATAATGATCATGATTTTATATATCTTGGAAGAAACCATAATTTCATCTGATAAAAATGCGAAAAAAGGATTAATGATATCTTTGGAAGATATAGATTAAAAAATAAATAAAGACAACAAAATAATTCATAAACCCAAAGGGAATCATGAGATATTCATAGTGAAAAATCTAATCCTAAAGCGGTTTTAGGAAAATCATCCACTTTTACCCTCAACTAAAAATAACATGACTTCTGTCCAATTTAAGGAACCCATCTAGATCCCTTGATCTAATAAAATTAGACACCAATTATAGAACTGTGTAATTATTATTTATAATCACCTCATTTGGGTTTTGATAATCTATAAATAGGTGAAGACTTTTATTAGCCTTCCTTTTATTGGCAACTAGATATTCCCATGGTGACATGCATGGAAATTTGAAAACATTTCTCTAAATACACTCAATATATATGTTTAATTATATTAATTTGGGGGGATCCATTCAATTTAATCATATATAAATGGTACTCAACCTTAAAAAAATTGATGCAAACACATACATTCCACTCTATTGGAAATACATAGAAATCAGCGATGAAAACATTATGATATTTATTCACAATAGTTTGACATTGTTCTATAGGACTCGATTCTATAGAATATATAATTAAACATGATAAATGATAACAAAAAATATTGAAATCAAGAATAATTAGTCCCACTCTTTGGATTTAATATATCCCACTCACTTAATAAGATGTTCTTGTTACAATTAAATGAGTGAAATAGAAACATTTAATTATATTAATTAATGCTATATTTAGAAAAAACCATCTGATTCACATAAAGGATAAATTCAATGAGATACATATTAATGATATAAAATGAATACATAAATTTGGTATCATAGATCACCATGTGACTAGAAATAATATTAAAACCCATACCCCTTACCCCAAATATGTTATCTCTATAGCGTAAGGAATTAAATATTCTCACAAACTCATTTAATAAGATTATGTAAATGATATAAAATAATTAAATTAATTTATATTAAATTAGATTATAATTATAGAAGAAGAAATAAGAATAGTACCTCAACCTGTCAGTAGATTGCCTTTTGATTTTTCCAGTGCATGGATTACTATATTTAAAAGCCCAGACTCAGAAAACATTTGAGATTTATTTCCATGGTGACTCCTTATATCTGAGAGAAATTATATAATAATTTAGATATATTTTTATATATCATAGATTATCATAAAAGTGTAAAATTATCATTGAAACCATGGGTAATGGAACCCTTATAGAAGTGTTGTATATGGCATAGCCTTCCAAATAAATTACATTGTTTTAAATCCAATATACAATCAACCTTTAGATAAGATAGCCTCCCACATTGGAAACATACTAAAAGTATGAATTCAAATGAAGATTAGATAATGAATTTAGAGTATCATTGATCATTTTTACTACTTCCCTTTTGAGATTTTTTACACTTCATCTTCTTAACAGGGGATATATTATGACTTCCACCAACTCCAACTGAAGAAATTCCCATCATTGTTCACCATGAAATGTCTACCTTAGGAATAAATACATGGTTGATCAAATTATTATATAATTTAAAGAAGTAACTAGGAGATTTAGATATAGAATATTTTTATAAGACCACTTAAATCAACAGGATTTAAATTTTCCCTTTCAAATAAGCTCTATGGTAAACCAAAACATATTTTTAAAAGGGTTTATATATTCCTCCACCAAGTGGTTCTCCATCTAAATATCCAATAATTAGTTAGCATAGTTGTACTCAATATATTTAGATAAAATTATAGATTGTAAAACGTTTATCAATACCTTCTATTCTATATTCTCAGAAAAATTATACATCATGATTGATACCCATTATTTAATATTGAAAACTTCTAGTATATAGCTAGAAAAATTAATCTTCATGTTTTTAGGTGTTTGTATAAAATTTAATATTCTCTCTATATTCCCCAATAATTATTCATCATCTGGTTCCTTTATCTCCCTGGAATGTGGGACAATTTGGATGATTAAAATTTGGACCACATATCTTGATAGAACTTGATCACACCCTTCTTCTCCTCCAAGAGACATGATGGAATCTATGAATGAATTGACTATATTAAAATCAATAATAGGATTTAATGATGGAAAGTTATTCACAAAATCAACTCTAGGACTCACCAGCACTTGTTTGGATGAAATAATTCCATAAGAATAGGAAAAAACTCAATAAATATTAACTAGAAGTTTATTGATACAATAAAATGACATATAACTCAATGAAAATAACATCAATGAATAATAAAAATTTCACTAAATCCTTAAAAAATGAAAAATAAAATAATATAACATTACCCCACCAAGAATCCATTTTTCATGGGCGTACGTCAAGTTTTCCACCCCAATACCTCCCATAATATGCAAGGAAATATTTATTAACACTAAGTAGAAATGTAAAATATGGTGGGAGGTCTTAGAATGAAAACAATTGAACAAAAAATAATCTCCAATGAAAAAAACAACCAGAAACACTATAAGAATATATATATAAACAATTTAACTATATAAAACTAATGCATGAGACATAAAATAATAATTACATATACATATACGCAATAACCATCAGAACTATACATCTAAAAAGCCTCCAAATTTAATTTATGTGTGATAAAAGGAAGAACCTATTCACTACCTGTTCACATGAATCATCCTCTAAATATAATAGTCACTTTCACCACCACATTCCACCAAGATTCGCCAAGCATCATCAGGTATCATCATGCATTAGCTCCAATCAAGCCTCACTAGCTCCAAACTCACCAATATCATATTCAAATCAGATGAAATCATCACAGTCACAATACATGTGAGAACAGTGCATGTGTAGGTGTGAGTATAAACATACTCAATAAGACACAAATAAATGATGACAGGAAATAAAAAAGTGGGACAAATTAAATATTGGAAAAAATGAAGAACCAAAATAAAATAAGAAATCCATATATTCTCTACTACTATAAGTCCCTAGGTGTTATGGGAGTCTCTGATAAGCCATCCCAGAATAATGAAGCTTCATTTATTATGAGAAACAATGGATTCTTGTAAGCTTTATAGTTTAACAAAAGACTAAAATCAATAGCCCATATGTATATTTTTACTTGTAGGGTAACATGGTGTTCTTGAGGAGTCCAAACACTAAAAATAGTATAAATAATTAACTTACATATCTTGAATTATTACACTAAACATCATAGAGGATTACCTTATCATCACTAAAGTATATGTATTATTGGAGGGAGTAGCATAATTTACTGTACTCAACTAGAATAGAATAATTCTGAAATCCACATTGACGAACCCCTTACCTTTTTTAATATTACTTATCACTTAGTGGGGTATTAAAAAATACTATCATAAAATCCCATCTATTTGTAAAATCATATTCTTAACTAAAAATGTAATAGGTTACTCATGACTTGATAAAGTATAAAAGTCAGTCACTAGAGTATGAGAAATTGACAGTGGACCCACACATCATTGAAAGAATCATGGAAGATGATGGAGTAATTATCTATACTGATAGAGGACTCATGCTCTGAGAAACATAATAATTAAATATACCATTCATATCCAACGCCAGTTCATCTAACCAACTATGGATGTGGGAACCATTCCATTCCATGAAAATTGATTATTTAGGTAGTACTAAACTCTAATGGAGGACATGTGCCTCATCTAATAAGGTCATCAAATGAGTGGGTACTAGCATATATAAAAAGAGGTACCAAGATCTAATGATTCCTAGAACATCTGTTATCGGATTACTAAAATCTATTTACCCTATAAATGTATCATGGATTGTTAGGTACAAGTCAGTTCCAACTCTACACCAAAATGTTTTAGGACCTTCACCCCAAAATATGTGGGAGTATTGAACTCTAGAAAACTACATGGTAATTATACCATTTAAACAACACATAATCATGGGAGTACCAAACCCGATGGAATGATATATTTTTCATTCTTAAACAACATAATTATATCTGTTAATCTAAATAACAAACCTATATGAATCGTGATATGAATAGCCACTTGTGCCCAAAAGGATCACATCATCATGATCTATACAGAAAAATAAAAAGGATAGATTTTCTACCTTTACTAATTTATCATAAATAAAAAATTATATATAAATTACACAAAGGGTCCACACCATGTATTCTTCTCTATGGTTCAGTGTAGTCCTAAAATGAGATATACTATAATACTACAACACATATCCCTCTAGTATTACCCCACAATAGAAACTACTCACAATATTACCATATATTTATCAGATCATCTCTATTCCATAATCCATATGTTCACAATGTGGACACCTCCTTCATTCCATAGAAAGCACTTATATGTTTCAACCCATCTCAATTATTAATCACTATATGTTATTACATTTCATTAGATAAGGGGTTTCATGATTCATTGTAGACCATTACAGTGTGATTTTTCTAATGCACGAACACTACATTACACCACCATAACTTCCAATGGAAACATCTATATTAAACCATGAAAATAATATGGGGTATAAAAAACATTTTGGTAACACGATGTCCAAAAATGTGGATATAATAAAAAAGGTTTCAATTCCAAAATAATTGAAGGCCATAAATGTAATGATATATCATTGTAGTAGTAATATGATAAATAATAAATAAATAATATCATACAGATTCATTATAAATCAAGAGATTAAAAAAAGGGATGGTAAAAGACTACTACCTTGAATATTAATCATCCACTATAAACAAATTGACTAATAATTGTGGTTTTTTTGGAATTATCAGTGATTTAAACTTTCATCATATGGCTTTGCGATGGTTTTAAAAAACATCAAGTAAAGTTGGTGTTAGTATCCAACTTATGTAACTTGTAGCCAATTAGTAGTGTTTTATAGAAACTGCATAGAAATTTTTTAAAGGTGATTTCTAGGGTTTTATCACCCGTTTATGCTTCAAAAAAATGTCAAGAGTATAGCAGTGGTTCAAATTGCCACTATTACATCCCCATTTCTTGGGTGTAGAAATCACTGCTAAAACTAAAATTACCACCAAAAAGAATATTTGGACAAAATATAGTGGTGGTTTAAATATCCTATAAACACTATTTTGAAATATATAGTTCAGTTTTAAACCACCTCTATATATTTCTGTAAAAAAGAAAAACAATAGCATAATAAACATCCCCAAAATAAACAATCATAAAACCAAGTAGTTGAAATTCTCTATACTAAACCAAATTCTATAGAATATATATATATATATATATATATTAAAATTAATATAATTTTCAAAAAATAGATATATATAATATTTTTTAATTCACACATTAATACTAAGGTATTAAATAAGATTAATCACCAAGATTCCACAAGAAATATGGAACCAAATCATGCAATAACTCAAGACATTAATATTGTAATATGATAGAATTTGAAATCCAAAACACTGATTAAAAAATAATAATCCACATTAACCCCTTTTTATATTTTATAAAAAATATGGTGTAATCCTATATACATTGAATCTAATTTATAAAATCTTACCTTTCATCAATCATTGTATAAAATCATTCAAAATCACTAAGAATCAACATTATTAAAAATAAGGGGTACATGGTTCAAAAAAAAGTTGTATTCGAGCCAATAGGTTTCGTGTCATGTTTTAAATCTTAAATTATTAGTGAAATATAAAATAATAGATTCAAACCATGAAAAATGAATTATATTTCTTAATTTTCAATGCTGGAATAAGTTGTGATATCATTATAATTTTTTTGAAAGCATCCTAATAATGAAAAAGAAATTTTATAAAAAAGTGATATAATTAATGAATTTTTTCATGAAATGATGTTATGTTTTGGAGAGGATAAAATCCATGAGGCATCTATGAATACAATTTTAGTATGGTGTAAAGAATGGGTGAAGAATTTATATAGTTGAAAGAATTCTTAGTTTGAGAATTTGGAAGGCCAAATGAAAGAGAATAATAGAATGATTATGAATCATTGGGGTAGCATTGGGATACATAGAATATGTCAAATACTGTAGATTATCATAGTGGGGCTTTGGGTTGTATTAATAAATAAATTAATATAGATTCATGTAAAAGGCTTTATATACCTTCATAAAAATATGTATATATTACTCAAAGATAGTGTTATAGTGCTCATTTTGTAGTAGAGTTGTACAAAAGTATAGTGTGTTTATGGAATCTAAGTGGTTCATAAAATTGTACAGACATTATGTAAACTTATCTCAACCAATAAAATATTAACATAGTATGATATTATTATAATATGTTCTATTTTTACTAACACCCGTCCTATGGAAAATTAATGTAGAAACAAAATGGATAGAAATTCTAAGATCAAATTCTCATCATTAATGAATTTTAACTCAGAGTGTAATATGTTCCTATGAAAAATATGATATATCATTGTAGTATCCTTCCATTTTTTGGGAAATATTTTAGGATATTAATGTGGTTAAAATCCTTGTGGAATAAAATTAATAGCTTGTTGAAGAAACTACTTCAGTCACAAAGGATTTTTTACATTATTATGAACTATAAATTCAGCATCATCTAAATTTTATATTCAGGTTACTAACATGATATTGAGAAGAATGAATTTTTGACTATCAAGGGTTTGAGCTAAAAAAATCCAGACTATGAGGGATGTGTGTCCAGAAACCATCATATGTTTAGTTAAAAATCATCTCCAAATCCAAAGTTAACCCTAATCACTACGAGATGATCTTTCATCAACACCCTCTCTATCTCTATCTCCACTTCCTACTACCAAAAACATCATAACAATTTTTTTTTTTAAAATTAATCATTGTTGTATATTTAAATTTAAACTAAAAACCTATAATTTTTTTATTTCTAACTGATTTTACTATTGCGTGATTTACCTACTCACTACCACCCATCAATGAAATATTAGTTGGGATATATCAATTCATCATCAGATATATTTCAATCAATGATTTCTATAGAGAATAGACTATTTCATCTTTTATCTTTATATAGCCCCCTATTCTTGAATTCTTTTTTCTCTACAACAAACTCCCACTGTACATATACAGGTAGCGAGTCACAAAAACTAGGATTATAAGTGTTTGCAATCCCCAATGTCCTTCCAAAGACCACATATAGTAATGGTCTCAAACCTATCCCACACACTCAACCTAGATGCTCCTTCCCAAGGACATGACCAACATTCTCATCTTGGGAGACTGAGAAGGACCACAAGTGATTGGAATCCCATAGTTCTTTTTTACCTATAAATCATATATCTATCCAATAGGAAGAAAAAAAATATTTACATAGTGACAACTGAATATTATTTATATTTAATGAAAAATGAATTCATACCCCCCCCCCAACTTCTTTGGTAGGCTCATTAACATAACTCCCTTCAAATTTTGTGTGAACATCCAACCATCGTTTTTTTCAGAAGAATCAATTCCCTAAATTATATTATTTCATTAAATAAATATAAATACAAAATTTAAAATATGAAAAATATTATTTTGTATTATAAATATTTTAACTAATGAAAATATTTCAAGAGTCGATTTTTTTATAGAAAAGCACTTTTACCCAAAAATTTGAGGAATGATTTAATTAGCATAACATGAGGTATTTTACCATAAAATACCCTCAAATAAATAACATGTAATTTAATAATAATTTATACAATTTCATATTATTTCTATATTCTAGTATATTTTTAAAATGAAATTAATATAATAACATATATTTCAATACCATGTGTTTCTCATGATGATGGCTATCAAAAAAATATTTTAATTTCTCTCTAGGAACCCCTTTAGGTACCTTATCATACAGATGTTGGATACTTAACTAAGTCTCATTGAATTCATTCCAAAATCACTATTTAAAATCCTTCTATTTTTTACCCAAATCTTTCAATGTCCACTTTCATTTTATCATATCAGCAATGGAAAAGTGGAAAAATATATATACAAAGAGATCCATTTTTAATGTATTAGATATTAATGACATAATTACATTTAGTTACATAATAATGTATTAATATTATATTTATCTATAAAGAAAAACATTATTTTTTCTATTCTAACGAACATGCCTCCAATTAACATAGGTTTTTGGTAGGGTAACCAGCTCTGCCGCCAACTGGCTTAGAATCTGAATAAATAATCGTATGACATCATTAGTGGGGACCCTATAAAAGAAAAAAGGTAAAAGTACCTTATTTCAATTCAAATTATATACATCTAAACTACTCATATTTTTCTCTATAGTAACATTATTTGCATCTTTAATGAAAAAAATAGTAGTATAAATAAGTGCATTAAATTTATTCACATTGGAATTTGTAACTACAACTATCACTATAAAATAACCTCATGAGATGATAGGTTCACTTGCTTCTAATGTAGCTAAATGGGATCCCACTATATTGGATGATAATGGGACACTGATGGTAGGTGAGATAGATGCTAATGGAAATGAGGGTGTGAGAGATAATAAAGTGGGAGGAAAGAGTGTTTCTTAATTTCTATAGGGAGGGAGATGAATAGATCATCATCTTCCAGTGTGTTTGATGAAATTTCGACTAAGAGTCAACTGGGATCAGTGAAACACTTCATCCTTGTCATTATTTCCATTTAGCCAAACAAAATTAACAATTGAACATATATATCAAAAAATTCATACAGAAAAAAACACAAAAATTTACAACTGATGCATAGTGACAACAACAAAAATATACATAGATATGATAAAGAATGAATTAACATATTGAAGGACCCCGTAACACCTAGAGAGGATAGGGGTGAATCAGGGTGTCAAATTTTTATTCTAAACTTGATGGATATTGTTCCCATGTTGGTAGAAACATGTTAAACTAGTCTTAATTAGATGTTCATAGAACAAACCATCACATGCAATGAAATGAAACATCAATTTTTCTTGGTTCACCACTAAGAGATATGTCCAAGGAGCATACATAGACAGTGTATCGATCGTACTAAAAACCACTAATCTTCTCAAATATTGGATTACAAGAGTTTGGGTATAGTAACATGGACCTAGGTTCACTTCCTTTACACGATTTTAAGGATAGCACATTTTATCCCTCATATCACTTACATTGACTCTCCCTTGCTCACTACATTGTAAAAATCTAAAATTTGTTTATCCACTTCAAGGTCACTTCAATGGTTTAGAATTAAATCATGCATCCTCAACTATAAATTGATTCTCTATTGATGTCCTACAATCACCTACAAATGTAATTTATTTTCTTTTATAGGTACGTTATTGAAATTAATTTCAAAAAATGATTTGCTCAATTTTCCAGCTCCCTTCATTGTTCGTTGTACTGTGTTCTGGGTATGGTTCGCATACCACCTCCTCTACATACCACTATTGTTTCCACATACCGTTTAGGTCCTCTACGAACTTCCTTGCCCCATGTACTACCTTACTCTGCATACTTATCATCTTCTTCGAGTACCTCTCTCCTCGGTGTGCTGCCTTGCTCCGCTACGTACTGCGAGATCTTCCTTTCCGAACTGCACTTTCTTACACAAATTGTTTCCTTATGAGGATGGTTCTCTCTACATACAGCCTTCTCCTCCATGAACCACATTGGAAATTACATAATTTCTTCATGAAATTTTAATCTCTAATCCCACACCCTAATGAAGAGGATTATGGATCCTTATATAGGCACATAACTCCACAAATTATTCTAATCGAATTTACCCAAATTTTCAATGTGTAGCAATATTCATTATATAATGAACTCCATTCATGTACTGTTAGCCTCCATCATGTACTGGTCCTTTTTCATGATCTGCAGCAATCCATCCAACCTCCATCATTCCGCACACTTCATGCCTTCACCGCATACCATTACTACAAACCATTTTTGGTTATGCGCACTGTTTCATGTACCGTTCCCGCTTCCAGGTACGCATCCACGAACCATTTCATGGAACATGGTTCATGTTCCATGTTTAGATGAATTTGGTTCCCTTATTCATCTGATTTTCTTTTTCATTTTGTAAACCATTCACTCTTATGTGAATGACCTTCATTTTCTAACACCAAACTCTTGATTTTGAGGCCCCAAAAATTTAGAAGACACTAGGAAACCAATCCAACTTCAAAACTTATTTCTTCATCAAATGTATGACCTCAATCTTTGAAAACTCAATATTCATCCATGTACAAATTGAAAACAAACATAAATCAAACTCCATTATTAGCAAGAAATATCCTTGGTTCCAACTCATATAACATAGGTGGTTAATAAATCAATGGATGACTGCATATACATTCATTTTTACTTCAATAATTCCATTTTTCCTTCACATGATTACATCATCCACTTCATCCACCCTTTTAATAATAATGGATACAATATCATAATGGAGAAAGAAGACCACTTCATGTTGTTGTTGTAATTCAATTCTAGATGAAAAATATTCTAATTCATCACCAATATCATATAACTCTATTTGTTTTACATAAACAACTAAACTCCACCCTTCATCCACATCATCTTCCACATAATATTCCATTTTCTCATGAAAGGAAACAATATAAATATCATTTAATTCATGGTAGCTGAAATCCATCAATCAATAGAAGGTCACAAAATTATATTGAAAGGAATCTCTTTTAACAACCCTAGTAATATAAACCAACTTTAATTTCAATAAAACAAATTAAGAATGGATTTGGATGTTTAATTTGATAATATCCGTCAAATTTATATAGTATCTGAGTTTGGAAACCATAAAAGTACCACTATTCTATGTTTGTATCCCCTATTCCTGATCGACTGTACAAAATTTAAATCCATTCATTTTTAAGCATCAAACATTCTAGCATGTTTTAGGGTACATTGAGACAGAAATCTATAATATTTCTCCAAATCATGTTGATTATTAATATTCATGATATAAAAATTTTAATATACAATATTATATTTTCAAAATATATGTGTTAACCTAATTTTAGACTTGATTGAAATATTTTTGAACTTACAAGATGTGAAAACCATTATAAAATGTCATTATTGATATATTTTGTTATATATTTATCATTTAATGATCAGACTCTCATTCATCTCTTTGTTTTTATATTGAACTATTCAGTAAATGTATCTATAATTTCACTATTCAGTCGCACATATCTATGTTCCTAGAGTAATTTCTTTTCATTTAGGGTATCATTTGATCTCCTCCTAATTTATCATCCAATAACATTAATGATTTTTTATTTACCATGTAGTTGAGATTAGGTGAATGTGTCAACCCAATTTAATATTTTCTCAATAATATACCAATATCTAGAACAAAATGTAAGACACTCCTCTTCCAAATAGCCTTTACTAATATAGCCTTCAGGTTGAGCTTTATTTTTGAGGAATGATTTCAAATAATTAAGATGTTTGTGAAATAAAATAAATAATACTTAATTTTGTATTTAATTATGTTCCAAAATTATCCGCATAATATTAAAAATATATAAATAAAGTAACTCACATTTGAATACATCCATCAATAATATATGGGGCCTCCTAATTTAGTTTCCTCAACCAAATTCATTGTTAAATGCATCATGAATATAAAAAATGAAAAATGAATGATTATCTCCATTGCATAATGTTTCAATAAAAATATATCGTAGTGGTCTTCAAGATCAGTTGGTTTTAGAGTTTTCTCACGTAGTTGTATGAAGAATTTAAAAAATTGTAGTAAAATAGTAGTATCATTTTCAAGTAATAATGTACGCAATGGTAGTGGTAGTTTCTACTATAAAAAAATATTTGAATCTTGACTTATCAATCCATGTAACAAAAAACGATTTATGTAAACACACATTGAGATGTTACTTGAATAACCATCACATGACATCACATGTTTTTAAAATGTATATAATGTATCATAATCCATATTTTTTAGTTCACAAATTTCTAAAGGAAACCATCAATTATCATCTTTCTAGAGATCATGCTTTAATTAAATTTTCTTAATTCCTTTTGAGCATTGAGATAGCCCTTATATTTTACATCATCATTAAGCAATGAGATTATCAAATTACCACAAATATTCTTCTCAATATTCACAACATCAATATTATGACACAAAAAATTAAATTCCCAATATGGATGTTTGAAGAATATACTTTTTACATCCATTTTTTTTTTCTAATTTCACTTGATGATGCACCCCAAACTCATTTCAAACTATCATTAAAATGATTCGCTTTCACAAATTTAGTTTCATCAATTCCAAGATGTTCCAATATTTAAAATCCTATAAAAACATTGGATGTGGTCTGTGATGAATATAACCATTTAATTTTGACTTTTTCAACTGAAATCTGTTAGATGTATCGATAAATCTTCAACGACACATGAAGTGCGATTTTTTAATGTGAGGAAGTCATTCGGGCTCAAAATAATATTTTTAAATAAGAAAAACCAAACCTCTGTAACTTTTCCAACCATCTAAAATCCCATGACCAGGGAAGTCACTAATGTTCCACATTATAATAGTGTGCATTTTGAACATTGTTCTATAATATGCATCATATGTCTCCATATCATTGATCCATAACACCTATAATTATTCAATTAAAGGAAGAAAGTATACATCAATATAATTTCCAGACAAATTTTTGGAGTAATCATCCAAATGATAAAAGACATTTTTTGCATACACATCCATGGAGATAGATTTTAATGGATCAAAACAACCTGGAAAATTCTATAATTGGTGTTCAAAGTCCAAGATATGTTGAATCCATCGACATATAATAAAAATCACACATTCTTGGGATCATATTATAATTCTATATGCAATGAAGTGAATATATTACAATATTTTGAATCACTTAGTCGTCGCAATAACATGACATTTTTATTATCAATAGAATAACACTATAGGTGCTCGGTGGTTTTTATGACAATAATAATCTTTGTAATCTAGGATTTAATGGAATGTCAAGAAAAAACTTTTCCTATGTGTTCATTTTCATATTCTTCATAGTAGTACGTTGATTCAAACTTCCAACATCGTCTATTAAATTCTTTCATGAAAAAGAAATTATTTTCTATCAAGTATTCTTGAATCCTCTCCCTAATAAATCATACAATCAATTGGACAAGCATGTATTTTTTGGTAATTCAGACCAAGCATTTTAAGAACATTTTTTATATCATAAAAAGTCATAGGGATCTTAGATTTAGGAAGTTCATTATGAAATAATTCCAATGTAATGGAAATCCCCTCATTTTTAATTCCATATAGGGATTGGATACGGTAAAATTCATCAGAAATGAATATTTTTAATATTTCTAACTAACACCATAGAGATCAAGATTTCTATCATCAAGTAAACCATAAAACATATTTCACTTTTCATTAAAGTTATCTCTTACATTATCAACCACAGAATAAAAAATAGGATCTAATGATATGATAGAATCATTACATGGTTAACCTATTATCCCAGTAAAATCACATATCAAGTTGTAATTTGAATCACCCTACACGAGTTTCTTTGATATTATTTAATGTTGATGTTTTTTTCTTTCAATACCAAATGAATTATTTATATGGATTTTCATTTCATTTTCCATTGTTGGTGAGTTTGGGATCTCATTTTGTCAATTGACATTAGTGATCAAACTTTCGGTTACATTCGAATCTCCAAGACAAATCCCACATAAATATTGAGCCGGTAATTGGTTTGATATAAAGTGTTAATAAAAATCATCTCTCTTAAACCATATTTTAAATTTCATTTTTTGGAAATAGAAAACTTTTTCTGCCATCAACAGATCGATAGGAAATTTTAAAATCTAAAAACTCTTCCAAACCCTTAGCATACAGAACTGTGTTCCTTGGTAACGTGATGCAGATTTTATCTACATATATCACAATGTTACTACACCTTATTAAAAAAAACATTAACACACATATGTATTAGTGAGTAGTAAAATTGATAAAAGTTTGTGAAAAAAAAACAACCCAAGTAGTTATAAGGAGAGTCCTATAAGTACTAACAATGTCAAAGTTAAAAATAAAAATCATTCCTGGAAATAATTTGTTTATATTTTTTAAGAAAGGATAGGCCTCAATCAGGGCTTATGAACCTCATACACCATGAATTATCAAATAAAACACCGAAAATCCTGTAAGGATTTTTCTGGGTTGTGTGAGGAATGACACCTATGTAAAAAAATTGAAACTGAAAAAATAATCAGTGTCTACATAAAAAATGCTATCAAGAGGGTGCCAACAAGCCCGTACCCAAGTGGTAAGGGATATCTCTTGGAATCCAAGAGAACTGAGTTCAAAACTGGATGGGGAAGAATTTATGGGTAACTGTAGCATTACTGTAGCATTATTGTAGCAGTTACTTTTCAGAACTGTAGCAGCAAGAACTATTCACCCGATTTGAGCCTTCGGGCCACCGGTCTGGGCCTACGGGCCTCAAGGGCCTTCGGGTCATCAATGGACTTCAGGCCACAGGGCCTTCGGGTCACGTAGACCATGGAGTGGACCAATTCACACACAACATGCCCCAGAAGAGGATCAGAGAAACTGAAGTAGCAGCCACCAGATGCAAAGCTAACCAGATTTGAAGAATGAGAGGGTATGGCAGTCGACATTGGGACCAGGCACCGTGTAGCTTTGTACAGGGCAATGATAGCTGATCAGTAATGCAAGGTGGGGAGCTAGGTGATCAAATGACGTAGAAAGCCAGGGAGGGGTCATTCAAGTGGGATGGGCCTACGGGTCATGTATTGGGAATGGTATGCCTCTAGGCCTTGAGGTCATTTATTACTGGAATGTCAGTCCTTGTGCCTTGGGCCTACAGGTCATGTACGGGTTCCCCCTCAACCCTTGAATGGGGGATTATCCATAATAAACTAAAAAATAAGGCCTTCGGGCCATTCAGGTAAATGTTAACAAGAGGGACTCCAAAGGGTGTGTTGGATATACACATTCTTAAACATGTTGGGATGTTTCATGATTAATAATAATAATTTCTTCAATTAACCATTTACATGGGGAATCATAAAATTGGGAAAAAACTTTCTAGGATATTTAATGCTTTGAAACAGGAATCCACGAGTATTGAAGATGAACCTACCAATCCCAAAAATAGTTTTGGTTTCAAAATGGATGATGTTGTTAGTATATAGTGAAGGAAAATGAATAATGGAAATGGTTAATTTCAATTTTCACCAAATAAGAAAACCAATAAACATCATATTCCATTTTAAAAAACCTCCAATAATTTGTATAGACTTTTTTACCATTGGGTACTTAAATTTCTAGTAAAACTAGTTTTTAATAGATAATTTTGGTGTAGTTAATTAGTAATATATATCTCAAATTAATAACCCTAAATTTTTATATAAAAGATTATTTTAAATTAATAAAATGTAAAATGATTTTAAAAATAATGGTATAATGGTATAAACTAAGGAATGTTAAACTTCAAAAATAAACTCTATCAAATACCACTATTTGTGAATCTATTTATTTTAAACATAATATTTGTACAAATTTTATAAAGTCAAAATCATATTTTTATTATGTTGAAATTACTAAAACAATGACATAGTTACTTGTTTAAGAAAATTATATCTTATGGCCATATGATAAACACTTATAGTGTGTCTAATAGTATGAATCATTTATTTAGAAAGAAAATTATGTGAAATAATTGAATACAAATGAAATAATCTATATAGTGTGTTATAAAATAAATTAAAATTTTAGAATATGACATTTTAATATGAACTAAGTGAGTTTGACATGTATACTATGGGAATTCATCTTTAAACCTACTCATTAAATCAGGATATGTTCCATCATAAGTATAAAATGTTTTTTGTTTTTTCATAAAATAGACTTCTAATAACTCTAGATATAAAATATGACGTGCTAATAAATATTACACCAATATTTTATCTTTATTTATTGAATTCCTAATAGAAATTATCTTATTATTTAGGCATAATTATAACCATATTCTACATATTAAACCAATTAAATAAAATAACAACCAACATTTAACTTTTTCATCATTCACCTCCAATATTTGTCCCATGTTCCAACATTAAGATATAAAAATTGTAAAAAACAATAAGATCAATGGATATAATACATAATCAATTGGGAAAGTAAATATTCATGGGTCCGAAAAGATTATGCATTGAAATTTATGTAACCATAAATTATTTAGTCAGTGAAATTACCAATTTAAAGAATATATATAAATGAAATCATTTTTGAAAAAATAAATTTTGTGAATCCCATAATTCATTATAATGTAAATTGACCACATAATACATATATGATAAAAAAATAGTGGGGGTTAAAAACCAATACCTACTAAACAAAACATGACCCACTCCTCTATGTAGACCGACCTGACAAACACAAAAAATCAATTAATCATTAAAACACTAATAAACATACACAATGCATTATTACTTGAAGAACTGAAAGTGAAAACAAATCCATGGGACACATCATTCTTGTAAAACCAAATGACCCTAAAGAATTAATTGATTTCAACATAAGAAATACATAAATGAAAATAAATTTCAACATAAATAATATAATCTTGGATATATATTCAATACACATAATGAAGGAATATTTATCCCTTCATTCGTCTTATTCTCATAGGTAAATAGGTTGAGGATCCATGTTTGAGGGGGCAGGGTGGTGATAAGGGAGAAGGATCGATGAATAAGGGGAGAAGTGGTGGAGAAAAAGAGAGGGTATAAGCATTTGTGAGGGTTTGGGGGAGAGAAGGGTTGGGGGATCATTCTCAGGCCTCATGGGGATCAAGGGAGAAGGGTTCATAGGGATGAAGGATGTGAGTTGAGGGGGTAGGGAGAGAAGGGGGCTGGTGGTGATAGATCAAAGCACAAGGGGGATGGAGAAGAAGGATTGGGCTTAGGTTGATAGAGGTGCGGGGTTAGGGGAGTAGGGGATGGGGTAAAGGGGGGGTGTTTGGGGAAGAAGTGTCACTTCTTAAATAAATGTTATTATTCTAGTGGTGGTTATTAAAGATCTAAAGCTAAATTTTTTCACTTGTTTAGTAGTGGTTTCTTACACTACTGGATATTTGGGCTATAGCCACGGTTATAAACCCTGGCTATAGGCCCCAAAACCGTGGCTAGAGGGTCAGCCCGATAGATGCTATTAAAAGCCACGGTCACCATGGCTAAAACCCAATAGCCACAGTTCTGAACCGTGGATATAGGGATTTCCACTTCATAAAAAAAGCTATCACAGTGAACCGTGCTGGTTGTTGGGAGGAATGCCCCATCACCCCCACCCCCCTGCTCCTGCACACCTCCATACCCCCTCCCCTGCCCTCCCAATTGCACACGACACTCCCCCTGCCCCCCCCCCCCCAAATGCACACCCCCCTGCCCCCTCTCCCTACTACTGGTGATGCTAGCAATGGGTCTTCTACATGGTAGAGGGGATGTGTTGGTGGTGTAGCTATTGTGATGCTTGGGCTGGTTGCTGGCTTCCGTTGTTACTGGTTGTCTTTCCTTCCACTGGTTTCTTGTCGATGCATGGAGCATGCTAGTTTTGGAGCATCTTGAAGTGGATTTGATGGGTTTTTTGGGTTTTTGTGTTTTGTTTTTCTGGTTTTGGTCTCAGATATCTTTGGTTGGGTTCTCATTATAGGTTGTGTCTGGTGCATCTTTGTGTGGCCGACCCATAGAGGTGTGTTCTTCTAGTTTGGCAGGGGCTATTACGGATGAATGCTTCCTCCTTGGTTGTTGTTTTCTTCTTGTAGGTCTTATGGCTGCCCTTGTGATGGATGCAGGCTCGGATGGAGTGGGATTCCCTTGAATGGTATTTGGTTTAGGCAGCTTGTTGTGAGGCTTGGTCTTTTTTCATGGTTGTTCATTAGGTAGGCTATAGTATTTTGCAATGTTTCTTTTCTGGATATTTTTTTGATGGTTTCTGAGTTGATGGTTTCGATGGGTTTCTCGGTGTAGGTGGTTTCTTGATGGGGCATGTGGATGGTGTGTGTCTCTTGGTTAGTGAGGTTGCATGTTGTATTTTTTAGAGTAGGTTTCTAGGAGAATTTTGGCTGTGGCTTGCTTCTAGTGTGATCGTGGATTGGTAGGTAGAAGGGAATAGTGTGCCTACTCTCCTAGGTTTTCTATAGGTTGTTGGGGATTCCTTGGTCATTGATTGGTGGACATGCTAGGGCTGCTGTGGGATATGGTTTCCAGTGGTTCTTGGGTGTTGATGGATGGAGGAGTGGAGTTGGCTGGTTGTAGGTGTAGATTAGGACGGTTTGGGAGTAGTTTGGTTAGAAGTCTATTGGGTGGGCGTCAGCTGGTTTGCAGGTTGCTTTGCATGGGGCTGGTCTTTGCTAGGATCGGTGGTCAGGTGTCATGGGTGTGCTAGAGTTGTTCTTTTCTGTCACATGGTGAAACTTTTTGTCGGTAATTTTTTTGTTTGTTGTAGTGCAGGCTCATATGTACTGGTGTGTGGGAGTGGTTTCTTATAGGTGGTTAGGGGCTGGTCATTGATTGGGGGGATTCCAGTTTCTTTTCTTGTTGCTACTTTATTGGGATTCGAGTGGAGCTTTCTTGGCTGGTGTTTCATGAGTGAGTGTGTGCGTCTGTGTGTGTGTGAGTGAGTGGATTGGGTAGTGTCAGTGGTTGGTGGTGTGTTAGAGTGTGCGTTTATTGGTTTGGTTAATATAGATTCTATGTTTGTCTTGTAGTTTTGTTGGATTGTTCCTTTTGGGAATCTTATTTTCACTTGTAGGTATTTCTTGATAGGTTCATGGGTTTTTCTATCACTACATTCTATGAGTTCATAGGTGATGTCTCTACAGTGCTCGAGTGCCACTGGATGGGAGGGGGATCCACCTGTATCCTGTTAGTTTTGTGTGTGCCCATCACCTACTGGATGCGATTAATGGTGATGATAGTTGCCTCTCTTGGAGTATGGAAGGGCTTCGGTTGGCTCTTAGATGTTCCCTTATTCCTTAGTTTCTGTTAATGGTTCTTTCAGTCTATGAATTCTTGGTTATTTCTTCATGATGTCATGGTTTTGTTACTGTTTTTTTTTTTGCTGCATTCATGGATGTTGCTTTTCGAGCTTGGAAGCGAACCTCATCATCCAGTTTCTGTTTGGTTGGACATCGTAGGGTGTCATGTTCGCTTATTTTCTTGGTTTCTTGGTGTTTAATGAGCACTTTTCTTGGTTCCCATGTCTTGATATGGTTGAGCTATGAATTTGGGTTCTTGGGTCAACTGTCATTTCACCTTTGAGGGATCTATTGCAATTCATCTTTTCATTGTTATTTATAGTACTATTTTTTCCTTGCAAAAAAACAAAAAAACATAAAACATATAAAAACCCTAAAAAAAATCTAAAAACCCTAAAACACCTTAAAATGAAGTATTAAGGGGGTTGGTGTGGGCTGGATGTGGCTGGATCAGGGACAAATCATGGCATTATTGCGGCGTGACTGTGGCGTGACCGCGGTGTGATAGCGGCGTGACCGCGGTGTGACTACGGCGTAACGGCGGCATGACGGTGGCGTGACCGCGGCGTGACCGCGGTGTGACCGCGGTGTGACTGCGGCATGTTGGCCTGGTCCAGCGTCATCCGCGGGGCAGCATATTCCGACCAGGAGTGAATGGAGTGGGAGGATTCTGGAATGCTGGTGGAAGGGGCTGGTTGCAGGTGCTGCGGGGATGGTGCGGGCTGATTCGAAGGTGGAAGGGGGGGCTGTTGCGGGCTGGAATATTGGTGGCAGTGGGCTGAAATGAAGGTGGAAGGGGGGTGGGGTGGGCTGGATGTGGCTGGAGCAAAGCCAAATCACTACATTAACGCGGCGTGACCGTGGCGTGACCGCGACGTCTTGGCCTGGTCCAACAACATCTGGAGGGAAACATCTTCCATCCAGGAGCGAAGGGAGTGGGAGGAGGTGGGGCAATTGAATTGAGAAAACCAGAAACATACTAATATATGGTATTATACAAAAAAATCCAGTCAAATTAACTACACTAATAAAAACATACTAATATGACTAGAACTAAATCAAACATCATCAATCCAATTTGAGTAAAGTGGAACCAAACCAAATGGTTTTGAAGAAGATAAAATTGAACCAAACAGAAAAAAATGTAACCAAACTGACTCAAACCAATCAAAACTGACTTTAATAAAGAATAATTTAGCATAAAAAATGAAACTAATGAAGAATACCTGATTGGATCTAAAATTAATTTAATTGAACTGAATATCCCAAAATCGAAAAAATGAACCTGTTAAAATTGACATGAACCAAAAAAAGAACCCTATAAAAAGTAACTTAGCAAACCTAACATGGCCCAAACTAAACCAAGGAATCGGGCCTTATGATGAAATTTTAGAAGGCCTCATGCCCGCAGGTTGAGAGGATATCCCAGTCATGTGGTGTTTCACTGTCCTCACCAAGATCCAAAATGCACTGCAAAATGATAGGGAACCCAAAAATCACATAAAACCAATTTAAAATTGAGGAAAAGAATAAATATGGAAGAATCCTTACCTAAACCTGATGTTGAACTCACAGCCTTCTATGGTGGTGGGTAGAATCGACCTCATCATATGTAACCATCTGTAAGTAAATAATAGGAAACATAGTGAGATATAACAACTTCAGATTGATATGTGATCAATGTGTCAACTGTACATGATAAATGATTCGTAACTCCATAATCAAAAATTAACAAAGAATATTCAGATTGATATGTAAAGCCCAATACTGAATAACATGATCGTTAATAAGGGATTTTTGTTCAAATGAGATCCAATTTCATTCAATACATACACAACAGAATTGTTGGAGTAATATTATTATATATTTGTTGAGTGTTTCATAATGGAGTAGGTTGCGCCACTATCGATGGGAAACATGAATGATATGAGGGGATATTGATGCAGTTTGACACCACTTGGGTTGTGTTGTATTTTTTGACTAAATGTGTAGACTTTTCCCAAGATGATTTTTTGAAAAGATGGGGAGATTTATGGACACCCCTAATGTGAGTTTGAGTTAAACATGTTGACAATGAGATGTGGTGGACGAAGAGGGGTGATGGAGCTTGGCCATGTGAGGGAGTTCATATATTTAGAACTACAAATGTTGGTGTTTTCAAGTCCAGTATGTAAGATTACACATATTGATAGTGTGGGGTAGAACCCACCTACACACCCCCTGCCCCCTCTCCCTACCCCTTGCCCACCACCTGCACACCCCCTGCCCCCTCCCCTTCCCTTGTACCTACACACCCCCCTCCCCTAACCTCCCACCTGCACACCCCTCCCTCGGCCCCATCACACCCCCTTCCCCCACCAGCACACCCCCCTGCCCCCTCTCCCTACCCCCCACCTGCCTCCCCCCCCCCCCCCCCGCCTGCACACACCACTCCCCCTGCCCCAGCACACCCCCTTCCCCCCCCCACCGGCACACCCCCCTGCCCCCTCTCCCTTCCCCCTGCCCCCACCTGCATAACCCCATGCCCCCTCGTAATGGATCAAGTTATCACTTATGAAGGATTACAGTTAGTATGAAATGTATTTGATATATTATAAACTTCAATAGAACACTAGTGTCATTGTAATATGATACTACACCACAAACTGAGCACTATATGTGAGGTCTTCCAACAAAGTATGCTTATAAAGATGTAAACAATAAGACCCCCTATCTATGCTATGCTTGAAAGGATACAAGTTAGCATGGATAATTTGCTAAATCAATTAGATCCAGTAAAGCAACAACATTTCAAAAACACAACGAAGAAGAAAAACATGAAGTTATGATGAAATGGAGATAGCAGAAGCTGTTTAGGGATTTTGAAGACATATACGGTGCATTGACCGTCAATTACAATTTGCGAAATAGTCATTGTCTAACACTCAACATCGCTACTCATAACTTGTACGAAACATAATACTAAGAAACACAAAAATAAGCAAAGGGTATTCCATGCATTTCTTCTCTCCCATCGGCTACTCCTCGTCCTCCTGGAAAACAGAGATTCAAATAAATGCAAGACACCATGAAACACACATAGCTCAGGTTATCACAAAACTCTTCACTACCCTCTTCTTCATCTTCATCTTCACCAGGGACCTCTGATTTTAACTTGTCTGAATCTTCATCCTCGCCCTTTCTTGCTCCCTATGCCTTGTTGTATGCATCAATAGTCTTCTCATATTCGGCTTTCCGCTTCTCAGCCTTCACCACGAAGGGACGTTTTTCCTAAAAATTTCAAAAGTGAGCAGTGTAATTGTAGAGACCCAAAGCTAGACGTACATGGATATTACATTAAATTTTTCGGAATATTTAATACATAACAAAAAAACACACAAGGAATGTAATAGTTTAGTGTCTTTGGAAACATGGAATATAAACTTCTAATCTTGTTGAAAGATAATCGACAACTCACATAACGATCTTACCCTTTTTGTTTCCTTACCTAAAACCTTTCTTTATTTCCTGGGGAAAATAATACATAAAAATGGTGATCTCAAATTCTCAGTAAGGGAAAACATAGAGAACATAAAACAATCCATAAACATTTGAAAGCAAAAACTTGAACATGAAGTTTAAACATCAAAATCTTGAGCAAAGACATAAATCATGGAAGTACGTAAGGAATATATCATAATATAACATCAACCATGATAAAATATAATGGGAATAAAACATGTAATTGTGTAAACCATTAAGAACATGTTATGATTTCCATAGTAGCCAAGGCATTGCTGCCAAGACCATCTTAGTGGACAATGTCCCTTTCTAAATCGAGTTCACTCCTCATTTCAGTCCTATAACACTGAACCGGATTAACTTACCATTCAATCAATGTATATCTCATTAGATATAAATCTTTACCCAATGAATTGGAGTGAGATATAGATCCCACCCATCTCATAATTAAATCATTCTTACTTGTGACACAAAATAAACATACATCATTCATAATAACCCAACGAATAAAATGGGATTCATAAACATCATCCCACCATCACATAATCCATATAAAAGAAATGGATATCATTTCATAATAAGAAAATTTAATACATGTAAATCATAGCGACATTATTCATGAAACATACACATATGAAATAATTTTATCTTAGATGTATAATGGTTTTGATAAAACACTTTAAATGAATTCTTGAGGAAAATATCCTTTCTTCTCCAAAATCATTTTACTTTCATAAAATTCCATGAACTTTTAAAATAAAATTATTTTTTTGAAAATATTCATAAAATATTGTAGATTAGGATTCATAAAAATGAGGCGTTATGACACCGTAAAAATCCGTTCATGCTATATAAGTTAAAAATAACATTATTCTCGTACTTTTGTCGGAAGAGTCAAAAAGTACCTCGTATGGTAAAAAAAAGATTCCTTACATACCATGTAGTAAAATTAAAAAATGGGTAAAAAGGACTTTAAACATACATAAATTTGTTTTATAAAACTTGGACATGGATGATAAATATACCCCCAGTAAATACTTACGTATAAGCAATCTCGGATAGAAAACAATTGATATTGCAACATTATCCCTTACCTTATGTCTGATATTCTTCATATGGATTCGAACATCCTGTATAATGATTTAAAAAATGTCATTAACTTATTACATAATCATATTCATTGTTATGATATCATATATGGTCCACTTATGACTTTATATTACCCGTTCTTTTGTAAATTCCATGTTAAAGCAGCATTTTGGGAAAAATCGTTTCATTTATTGTACGTGTTTCGACTTGTTGTTCTTGATATTATTACTTATATACTGATTTACATAATTCTAGAAGGTAAAAAATGATTTATATATAATATATATTCAGCATATACATATATATATGATTGATCGATAAATGGAATGAAATCCACCGTTCATGGAGATGGTAGGCCGTACGTACGCAAGAATGTTGTTTTCATTTCTTTATTGAATTGAATGAAACTAAATAGATGACATACATTAATATATATATAAATAAATAAATTATCATTATTATTTCATATGTTTCATTTTATTCATTATATAAACTTTATGATCATTCATGTATGGTTAACATGGAGAATGAATCTCATTGCGTCATGGAGACGGTAGTCTGTACGTACGCACGAGCGATGATATCATTCCCATAATTGTTGAATAGAATTGGAGTGGATGGTATAATATATGAGAATCAGTATGATGCTAGAATAACCATATATAGTTGTTATTTACACCATTATACCCATCCATGTAAGGTGCTGGTGGAAAAATATATTTCACCACAGCGTGGAGACGGTATTCCATACGTACGCACGCGGGTGATTTTGTTTTTGTAGGATAGATAGAATGTGAAATAGGGTTGTTTCAAATTTATAATAACATATTAGTATTTTAGGGATATAGATGTTATTACTTTATAATGAAACAACTAAATAAGAGGGAGTAGAAGAAGAATGGAACTTGAAGAAAATGGTAGAAGGTATTACCTCTTTGTTGAAGTGCCTCCTTTAAACATTCTTTTAGGGCACTAGAGTTGGTCTTTTGAGAAGACCTGTACCTGTAGTAGGTTTCTAAGGAAGTGTGGAAGTGAAATGGGCAGGGGTTGGCTGAGCTTGAAGGCTCAAATTGGTGTGAGGAGGAGAGGGAGGAGTTTCCCTTTTATATGGGAGGAGAGGGGCACCTTTGGAAATATAAGAAATATTAGTTTATATAAAATCCCACCCCCACTTAAAAACTTCAAAAATGACTCATATATAAAGATTAGATGAGATAGGGTTGTAATATCATCAACCAATAAAATTTAGACATGTCAGGAAATTATTTTAAACATTATCAACTTGATTTATCCTTATTTATCAATTTAATTTTATTTGTGGTAATAATATTCTAAATTTTAAATTATTATAAATAATTGGATATGTGTTTTGAATTTTCCATAATTTGACACTTTATGACATTTTCGACCATATAAATTTTAATTTATAAATTTAAAATATTTTTGTGATTTTTAAACAATTTTATAGTATGGTATTTTTATAAAATAACAATAGTGTCAATTTTGACACTATTCATTTATTTGAATATAAATAAAATATATACAGAAGATATATTCGAACTAAAAGCTTTAATAGATTAATAACATGTAATATTTATCTAGAAAATTAGTGTAGCACATTAAATAGTTCATATAATATTTATTTTAATATTTTTAAAACCATATATTTGATATTTCTCTTAAAAACATAATTTCAACATCACTATTATTTAATCCCTAAAAATTCTAAATAAATTCATATGATGTCGATAATTTTATTATAATTCTGTAGACTATTTATATCCGAAGTTTCATGAAGATTATCACTAAACGAAGATTATTATACTTATAAGATTTAAGAAAGTGACATGTCGTCACTTTCTTTGATTTTAATAATAATTAATTTATTTTCATGCAAAAAAGTCCATTAAATGAATCTATTCCGACCCTTAGGTGATATGGGTCAACATTTAGTCATCAAATTGTATTTTTCAGGTGTTAGGGTAATTTTATAATCCTATATTTACCCTTAATTACCCGATTTACCTATAACTAAGGAAAATAAAATTTACCGTAATTACTATTCATAATGCCCAAAAATAAAAAGTAGCCTATTAAAAAAATTTGGACCCACTAATTCCAAATATGGAATCCATTTTTCAAAATTCAAAACACATAATATGCAGTAATTAATTTAATATTAATCCTATTGTTAAGAAAATAGGTTTTAGAAGTTAAAACATTGCCAAAGATTGAAATGTTTTTACCTATGAATTCTAGGTAAAATCAATGATAATGACATAAATTATATTAAATTATAAAAATATATTCTATTTATACTTTAAAACCATTAAATATTATAATTTAACCATATAACTTTTTACAATGAAAAAAGTTGTTTTTAATTAAAATATAGCGTGTTTTTACTATTCATTAAAATATGAAAGTTATCAGAAAAATATCAAAAATTTATCCAATGTAAATTTTTATATCCTGGTTCAAAAGATGGAGTTTATATTGTAAAATTTAACTTATAAACATGTTAAAAACTAGATTTAAAGTGGGTTTTCCATCAAAAGGCGGTGAAACTGCATTATATGAAGAAAAAATTATTTTAAATGAAACAATTATTTTGTTCTCATAACATGTTCTAGAAAATAGGTAAGATGAATAATAATGTTATAAAATTCAAATTTTAGTTAATACTATTCATAACGGCTAGTTAATAATAATATTATAACCATATATCATTGTTTAGTGAAACCCGATATTGCGTAGAACACACGATATTGAAGAAGGTCGTGATTACGTGTAATGCAAGCTAAGACAGGGTTTCATATAGTGCAAGACTTATTTTTTGTTGCGTATAACAGAATCCAACCATATTTTATTTATACATTGAATATATATATATATATATATATATATATACTCAATGTTTCGTAGAATAACTTCTATCAAATGAATTTGAAATTGTGTGTAACACAAGCCAAGAATAGTGTTGCATATACTTCAAGTTAAACATGGTGTGGTGTATAATAAAATACATCAATGAAATTAAAAAAAATATTTTTCCTAAAATCTCTGGGTGTTACATTCTACCCCCCTTTAAATGAATTTCACCCTCGAAATTCGTCGGGGTTATAAATTGTTTACTACTTGAATGTTTTTTTAATAGAAACCCATATCGTAAAAAGGAATACAAAAACTTGACCTTAAGAACTAAAGTATGAAACGTAATATTTACAGAAATTAACTAATCACTGGGTTTCCACATAGGAGAACATAGGTGAAAATATGGATATAGAAGAGAAATCTAACCATCATGTTCTGATAGCGAGTGGTAGAGAACAAGGCTATGAAAAAACCAACAATCACAAAGCCATAAATTTGCGATGATCTAAGGTACCATTTGATTTGTCAGATATAAGGGCACTAGGACAACATTTTTGGTTTTCAAGATCATTTCCCTAAAGTTGAAGAAATTGGAATTAGAAGAAATACGTTCTTGATTTTTGTACAGTCTCACCGTTGGCCGTTCCTTGGACAATTTCCACTTCATCACTTAAATAAATGAAGTTGAATTTGTCATTCGTGAAGTGTTATCAGATCAAGTGATAGAGTGATGGGTCATTCCATCTGTCTCAAACAAAAGGTTAGAAAAATTTAGAAAATATACATAAGTCCATCTATGGTGTGGTTAATCATATATCATTCCAAAAATGGACTTATACTTAAAATAAAACATGTTTCTACTAACCAGGGACTTCCTGTAGGACAGTGGTAGGTGATAAAGGCCTGTCGCACTTCAATTGTGGGTTCAATTCCCACAGCCTTGTCTGACGTGACGGGTTGTCACCCGTCCTGCAGGTTGTCCTTTTTTCTAAAATTATGACATTCCATCGATAATATCGTAAACAGTTCTAGCCTTAAGAAATAATAACTTCTTTCCAACATAATCCATTCCAATCATTAGGCTTATCCAAAATTCATATGTCCAATCTCATAGTATATCGAAAATTATTACTTGAAAGGTCACACAACAAGCATGTGAATACGATCATTTATACGATATGTCTTGTTGGTCACATTACAAACATGTGAATACCTTAATCATGTATTATCTTGAGAAAAATGAATACCCATTGAACCTTAGTGAAAACATGAATACTGTCAAATGTTAATTCTTTCCACATACCAAAATCCAAAAAAAATCTATATACTCAAACCATGATATCACTTAGTCCTTATATCAATCATGAGCTCATTTCATTTTTTTCATTATCCATTCTTTATGCGCATATTATCTACTTTCCAAAAATATCTGAATAACATTTCTTGGTTACTGGTACCATTCAATATATACTTTCAAAAACATAAGGAAAACAATAGTGTAACAATCCTTAGATGTCTCTTTATTCCTTAGTGCCATGAGATTATTTATACAACATTACTCTTGATAAACATGTAATCATTCCACTACCTTCTTAAACCATTTACCGATCTTGAACAATTCTTTCATCTCACATATCATTTGTAGTCTCTTCATCATCATCAACATAAATACTACCCATACTACCATGCTGATTCTCTTCATCAGACATTCCCTTAGGGAATTGTTTTCTAAAATGCCCATACATTCCACATTTAAAACATTTAACCTTTTTTGATATTGTAGAAATAACATTATCCTTGTCCATGGTGTTAACTGAACCTTTTCCTTTAAACTTATTGGATTTGTGTCCTTCATTTCCACACCCAAATAATCTTCCAGTTCATTTGAAACATTCCCCTTGATTCCTCTTCCCACATGACTTATATGAGGGAAATTGGACATTATTTTCTCTATGATCATCATGAAACTCCATCTTTCTCTTATTATATGAGTCGGGAGACTTATCAAAGTTGATATTATTGATCATATTATGAGAATTCTGATTAGGCCTAATAACTATATGTGGACTTCCAGATCCAATTTCATTTGGTTTCTCTTGAAGAATATCATTCCATTGTCCATCATATCCTCCAATATTGTGAATCTTCTTGTTTCTAGCCATTTTCTAAAACCCAGAAAGAATAGTGTGATTGGAAAAACTCATAATAGGCAAAAAACATATAAAAGGGGGAGTACCTTCAATAAATAAACTCTTAGGTTTAATTCTAATATCATTACTGTAATTCTAGGACTATAACGTATACGTATACTTAACATTAGGGACATCCCTAGACATACCATAGAAATAACTCTAGGGATTTCACTAAATTTTTCGCATTCTAGTTTCCAAAGGTTGATTAAACCTTTCATCTGATACCAAATGTAGAGACCCAAATCGTGATGTACATGGACATTACATTACTTTTTCGGAATACTTAATACATAACAAAAACAGACACACAAGGATCGTAATATTTTAGTGTCTTTGGAAACATGGAATATAAACTTCTAATCATGTTGAAAGATCTTCAAAAACTCCCATAACGATATTCCCCTTTTTGTTTCCTTACCTAAAACCTTTCTTTATTTCCTGGGGAAAATAAAACATAAAAAGGGTGATCTCAAATTCTCAGTAAGAGAAAACATAGAGAACATAAAACAATCCATAAACATTGGAAAGCAAAAACATGAACATGAAATTTAAACATCAAAATATTGAGCAAAGACATAAATCGTGGAAGTATGTATGGCATATATCATAATGGAACATCAACCATGATAAAATATAATGGGAATAAAATATGTAATTGTGGAAACCATTCATCACATGTTATGATTTCCCTAGTATCCAAGGCATTGCTGCCAAGTCCATCTTAGTGGACAAAGTCCCTTTGTGAATCGAGTTCACTCCTCATTTCTGTCCTGTAACCCTGAACCGGATTAACTTACCGTACCAACCATGTCTATCTCATGAGATATAAATCTTTACCCAATAAATTGGAGGGAGATATAGGTCCCACCCATCTCATAATGAAATCATTCTTACTTGTGACACAAAATAAACATACATCATTCATAATAACCCAACGAATAAAATGGGTTTCATAAACATCATCCCATCATCACATAATCCATATAAAAGAAATGGATATAATTTCTTAATAAGAAAAGTGAATACATGTAAATCATAGAGACATTATACTTGAAACATACACATATGAAATAATGTCATCTTAGATGTATAATGGTTTTGATAAAACACTTGAAATGAATTCTTGAGTAAAATATCCTTTCTTCTTCAAAACCATTTTCCCTTGGCAAAAGGCCATGCACTTTTAAAATAAAATTATGTTGTTGAAAATAGTCATAAAATCTTGTAGAGTAAGCTTCATGAAAATGAGGTGCTATGACACCATAAAAATCCGTTCATGTTGTATAAGTTAAAAATAACATTCTTCTCACACTTTTGTCGGAAGAGTCAAAAAGTACCTCGTATGGTAAACAAAAAAAAGATTCCTTACATACCATGTAGTAAAAGTAAAAAAATGGGTAAAAAGGAATTTAAAAATACATAAAAACATATTTATAAAACTTGGACATGGATGATAAATATAACCCCAGTAAATACTTACATATAAGAAATCTCGGATAAAAAACAATTGAGATTGCAACATTATCCCTTACCTTAGGTCTGATATGCTTCATATGGATCCTAACCTCCTGTATAATGATTTAAATAATGTCATTGACTTATTAAATAATCATATTCATTGTTATGATATCATATATGCTCCACTTATGACTTTATATTACCCGTTCTTTTGTAAATTCCATGTTAAAGTAGCATTTTGGGAAAAATCATTTCATTTATCATACGTGTTTCAACATGTTGTTCTTGATATTATTACTTATATACTGATTTACATAATTCTAGAAGGTAAAACATGATTTATATACAATATATATTCAGAATATACATATATATATGATAGATCGATAAATGGAATGAAATACACCATTCATGGAGACGGTAGGTCATACGTACGCATGAACGCTGTTTTTGTTTCCTTATTGAATTGAATGAAACTAAATAGATGAAATACATATATATATATATACATAAATAAATTAGCATTATTATTTCTTATATTTAATTATTATTCATTATATAAACTTTATGATCATTCATGTATGGTTAACATGGAGAATGAATCTCATCTTGACGTGGAGACGGTAGTCCGTACGTACACACGAGCGATGATATCGTTACCATAATTATTGAATGGAATTGGAGTTTATGGTATAATATATGAGAATAATTATGATGATAGAATAACCATATATATTTATTCATTACACCATTATACCCATCCATGTAAGGTGTTGGTGGAAAAACAGATTTTCACCACGGTGTGGAGATGGTATTCCGTACGTACGCACGTGCGGTGATTTTGTGTTCCGTAGGATGGATAAGAGGTGAAATAGGGTTGTTTCATATTTGTAATAACATATCAGTATTTTAGGGATACTGATGTTATTACTTCATAATGAAACAACTAAATAAGAGGGAGTAGAAGAAGAATGGATCATGAAGAAAATAGTTGAAGGTATTACCACTTTCTCGAAATGCCTCCTTTAAACTTTCTTTTAGGGCACTAGATTGGTCTTTTGAGAAGACCAGTACCTCTAGTTGGTTTCCAAAGAAGTGGGGTAGTGAAATGGGCAGGTTTTGGCCGATCATGAAGGCTCAAATTGGTGTGAGTAGGAGAGGTAGGAGCTGCCATTTTATAAGGGAGAAGAGGGGCACCTTTTGAAATATAAGAAATATTAGTTTATATTAAATCCCAAACCAACATAAAAACATCGAAAATGACTCATATACAATGATTAGATGAGATAGGGTTTTAATCTCATCAACCAATAAAATTTAGACATGTTAGGAATTTATTTTAAACATTATCTACTTGATTTATCCTTATTTATCAATTTAATTTTATTTGTGGTAATAATATTATAAATTTTAAATTATTATAAATAATTACATATGTGTTCGGAATTTTCTATAATTTGAAACTTTATGAAATTTTAGACCATATAAATTTCAATTTATAATTTTTAAATATTTTTGTGATTTTTAAACAATTTTATAATATGTTATTTTTATAAAATAACAATAGTTTCAATTTTGACACCATTTATTTATTTGAATTTAATTAAAATATATACAGAAGATATTTTTGAACTAAAATCTTTAATAGATTAATAACATGTCATATTTATATATAAAATTAGTAGATCACATTAAATATTTCATATAATATTTATTTTAATATTTTTAAAACCATTTATTTGATATTTCTCTTAAACAAATAATTTCAACATCAATATTATTTAATCCCTAAAAATTATAAATAAATTTATTTGATGTAGATAATTTTATTAGCTTTCTGGAGACTATTTATATCCAAATTTTGATGAAGTTTATCACTAAACTAAAATAATTACACTTATAAGATTTAAGAATGTGACATGTTGTCACTTTCTTTGGTTTTAATAATAATTAAATTATTTTAATGGAAAAAAGTCCATTAAATGAATCTAATCAGACCCTTAGATGATATGGGGAGACTTTTAGTCATCCAATAGGATTTTGGCAGGTGTTATGGTAATATTATAATCTTATATTTACCCTTAATTGCCCGATTTACCTTTAACTATTGTAAATAAAATTTACCGTAGATACTATTCATAATGCCCAAAAATAAAAAGTAGCCTATTAACATAATTTGAACCCACTGATTCCAAATATGGAATCCATTTATCAAAATTCAAAACACATAAGTTGCAGTAATTAATTTAAAATTAATCTCGTTGTTAAGAAAACAGGTTTTAGAAGTTAAAACATTGCCAAAGATTGAAATGTTTTTACCTATGAATTCAAGGTAAAATTAATGATAATGACGTGCATTATATTAAATGGTAAAAATATATTCCATTTATACTTTAAAACCATTCAATGTTATAATTTGACCATATAAATTATTACGATGAAAAAAGATGTTTTTAATTAAAATATAGCGTGTTTTTACTATTCATTAAAATATGGAAGTTATCAGAAAAATATCAAAACTTTATCCAATGTAATTTTTTATATCCTGAATCAAAATAAGAAGTTTATTTTGTAAAATTGAACTTATAAACAAGTCAAAACTATATTTAAAGTGGGTTCTCCATCAAAAGGCTGCGAAACTGCATTTTATGAAAAAAGATTATTTTAGTTTACAATAATATTATAACCATATATCATTGTTTAGTGAAACCCGATATTGCGTACAACACACGATATCGAAGAAGGTCGCGATTGCGTGTAAGGCAAGATAGTTCAGGGTTTCTTATAGTGCAAGACTTCTTTGTTGTTTCATATAACAGAATACAACCATATTTTATTTATACATTGAATATATATATATACACTCAATATTTCGTAGAATTACTTCTATCAAACGAACTTGAAATTGTGTGTAACACGAGCCAAGAATAGTGTTGCATATACTGCAAGCTAAACTTGTTGTGGTGTATAATAGAAGACATCAATGAAATTAAAAGAATATATTTTCTAAAATCTCAGGGTGTTACAGGAATACATGAAGAGCTACGAATAACATTAACTTATGGCTTCGGTCATGGAATTTCATTTCTCTCCACCAGCTTTTCCCACCTGGTTTTCATGAAAAAAACATAGAGATTTGAGCAGTATGAATCTGTGAGAGATAAAATCTAATATCCCCACAACATCGACGAGGAACATGAAGTCGCTTACCACTGATAAAGATTTGATGTTGGGGTGTTTTTCTTTGAACTGCTTTCTGAAATATTCCCTGAACGTGACATACGAAATGAAATAAGTCTCAACGCATTAAAGCTGATCACATAGCATTCTGTAGTGTGGGGTAAAATACATCATTTCACTAAAAGACATAAGGTCAAAAACCATATACAAAACAACACAGATCAAATACAGATACATACTTGGGATATGAAGCGCTGGCTATCTATTAGTTTCAATTTCAGGAGGAGAAATACAACGACATTTGATGCGCACATGAAAATGGAGTTTGTGGATACTACTTAAATTATTTGCGGTTTGGTTGATTCTAACTATATTGTTAATGTTGAAAATTCTAAATCCTTAACTATTAATGTGTTTACTAAATTTAGAGGTTTCATTTATAGAATTGAAATATGTAATCTATTGTTGCACTTTCAGCTACTGAATTGGAATACATGGATTTAACTGAGGTAGTTAAAGAAACATATCGATTGAGAAGTCATGACGGTCGGGCTATATCTAATACTAGACATAGTTAGCTTAAGGTAGTTATATAGGTTAGTAGTCATTCCCATCCCCAATAAGATATGGTAAATATTAATGATATTGATCAAAAAAGCAGTGTAATAAGATGCATGGAACTCGTCATACATTACCAATACAAAAATAGAATTTACATAAAAAATGAGTCTCAATATCAGTATCATCATAATCATGATAACCCTCATCCACACCTCCTATAGAAACACCATCACCACCTCTCACACCACCAACATCTTCATCGGCATCTGCATCCGAACCAGCACCAGCACCAGGTCCAGCACTAGGTCCGGCTCCGGCTCCGATAGAAGAATCTACATTAGCAAAACGCATCAACATAAAAAAGGCATCAACCGTTGCAGCTGATTTTGGTGGATGTGTATAAGAAAGGGCAGACATAAATTTCATCATATTTGCATTTATCGCTTGTTCTGGTTTTTGACTTTCTTCTTTGATTGCGACATTCATTTGTTCTACTGTGACAAAACAAGATCTAGTACTCGAAGAAACATTACTAGACCAGTATCGAGATGGTAAAATATTCTTCCCAGGTCGACAACGCACTATACCCTGATGCTCATCTCCTAATACCTGATGTAGATGATTGTTTGGGCCCAAATTGTCAGGTTCTTTTTATGCAAATGCCCCTAAAGCATTCTTTTGATTGATATATAACATAAATTAAAATGATAAAATAATATAAGGAATTAAATTCAGTAAAAATAAAGGAAATTGAAATATAATTACAATCGCCTTCTCGGTGTTGGTATTTGGCACAGTACCATCTTTCTTTTTTCGGCTTGTACAAAAACAATTTCTGCGAGGAACGCGACCCTCGATATTCGATTACTTTTTTTGGAAAAAAAAGTAAAATAAATCAAAATTGGAAGTTAAAAAAATTACACTAAACAAATCTAAATATTTTAATTGTTAAATTACCTGCGTCTGCTCATGATCGGGTAATGAAGTGTGTCTGCGAGTATAAATGTGTTTCATTGCACTATTGTTTGTTTTATTTCTATTTTATTTATCCTATAAACAAATTATTATATAAATTCATTATCATAAATAAAATATGTAATTTAAAAACGTTTTCAAATAAATAAATTAATATATATATAAATTTAACAAACACCTTAAACGATAGACTCTTTCAATAGCCGATCATCTCTTTATATTGTGATATTGGGCAATATTTATCATAGGTACTTCTTCAAGCTCTGTACCAACTCTTTTTTTCCAACCAAGATATAAATCATAATTGTAGGCTCGCCACATTTCACCTAAATCCATTATCCTTACAGCCTTTGCATTTTTCAATGAGGAAAATTATATCAAAGCTGCAATGGACAAAATATTTGTTAAGAAAATATAATAAATTTATATATATATAATAGGTGATTTACATTACATACCCAAATCTCTGCCCAGGCTCTGTCCTTTATTTGTTTTCCAACTGCCTTCCAACTTATTGGTTGAACCGGAATGATATTTCTGTGTCTAGAAAGTGTTACCCTAAAACTTTTACATTCCGTGCCATTTTTATTAATTATAGCATTGTCCTCATTATAATCAACTATGATTTGTGTGTTCTGATTCCAAACCTCGCACATTTATGTGCGGCCTCGTCATCTGGTAGAGGATGGAGCTAATCATGAAACTATAAATAAAAGAAAATAATATATATGATTTTATCATTTATCAGTAACAATAATATTTCAACAAATACCAGTAGATGGGGTATCTGCTGACCCCTGATGTGTTGCATCTGGAGGGGGGGGGGTAGCCTCCATGGTAGGTGAGATATCTGCAGGAGTACTACGTATAGTAGATTCCAAGTTTACTGATGGAAGCAGAAAACCCGATGGATAACCTTTTACAGATGAGGGTGGATATGGATATGGATATGGATATGGATATGGCAGTGGGATATATGGGGCCACAGTACACTGTACAGTTGATGGTGGGAATGGAAAATGAGGGATGTGAGTCTGAGAACTACCATCTGATGTGGGTGCGGGCAAAAAGGGATAAGGAAAAGGTGGGTATGGATAATATAGAGGTGACTTAATGGGAGGATGGCCTTCTGGTGTCTCAAGAGGCGTAGTAGTTGGCTGACCTGTAGAATCAGAACCCCCCGCCACAATATCATCCTCAGTGGAATAATCCAAGCATCTCCTCGATGATGCAGCATAAAATAACATAGATGATAAAATAAAATGAATGATAAAAAGATAAATAATATGAAAGACCATAATATTCAAACATTATTTTTACTTACATTATTTCAAGGAGGAGACCTACGTTGTTCGTTTCTCAGTATTCTTCTACTCCTTCTAGTATCATCATAATCAGAAATTTTGACCTGGAAATTTAAAATAATATTCTCAAATAAGTAGAAATATTGAAAAATGTTAAATAATACAATTCTATCATAAAACAATAAGATACATTTTTATGTGTGATATTTATATTGATAAAATATCAAGACTTTTATATGTTCAAGATTTACTAGAAAAGTGGTTAAACATAAATTAGTGAGGCTATTAATAGTTTTATATTCGATAATGGTATAAAATATACTAGTTATTTTGATATCATGTATGGATGTTAAAAAACACATAAAATATTGAGATAATATCAGGTAAATACTAACAAATATGTCACCGCTATGTGGGGTCTGTGACAATTTATGGTTCACAATCTGTACTAACAATTGCATCATCTGTATCATCAAATGAAACATTCGAATAAATACCGACAGGTTCATCCACGACATCATTTTCATCCATGCCTTCGTCAAAAAATATGTCTATGAATAACATAAACAATAACACCAAATTGTGGTTGTAACGGGTCACATACATAAAACACCTGTTTAGCTTGTGATGCTAGAATATAAAGTTCATCGGTACAAAGATGGTGGTTCATATAAATCACTCTAAATCCACTATTATCAATATAAATTCCCTGTCATGTCATTGAATCAAACCACATGAATTTCATCATTGCGACACGACCATGTGCATAGTAATCTAATAAAATGATTCTTTCAAAAACACCCTAATATGATATATTTTCTGATCGAGGCTACATATCTGATGCACTCACATAAAAATCTATTTTGGAACTTATCGTGACACTGTCATTCTGTGTTGCAATTTTTTTTCACAACTATTTATAACAAATTTAAATCCATTGACAACCATTGACTTACAATCACGTACCACATCGTTTGGACCAAAGGACAATGCTTTTATTTCATCTGACACTTCAATAATTGGTAGATTGAAAACCTAAAAGATACCAATATATAACATTAAACAGCGACATGTGATTATGTTAGGAGAAGAAGAAAAAGAAATCTATTACCTTTGACTTTAACCAGGCAGCAAATTTTTTGTTGTGCAACAGTTCCTTCCTCTTAATAGATAGAGAGTGATGTCTTTTTTTTTTATAATTTCATAATGTTCTCTACAGATATGAAAACATTAAAAAGTCAGAAGATATAAAGAAATCACACAATGAAAAAAATACATATTTATTAGTTTACATACTTGATATAATCATCAAGCACACCACAGTTGAATAATACTATGTGATGTTCCATTTCCCACTCTTCCCTCCTTAAAGTACACAACGAATATGATCCAAATATCCCCCCTGTATGGGGAAGTGAAGGAAATGCATGCTCAATGGGATCATATTTCTCGTCTTCAGTTCTCATTAGTCGATTAGACCTCGTAGTGATGTTATCCAAGTACGATGAACAGAAATCCATACATTCTTGTGCTAAATAGCATTTCACAATAGAGAATTCATGATGATATTTATTTCTCACATAACATTTCATTGTAAAAATCATTCTTTCAGTAGGATACATCCACCGACTCGAAATAGGACCACAAAAGAGAACTTCCGTGGAAAGATGCATAGTAAATGTAACATACATGTGAAAAAAGACGGTGGAAAATTTTTCTCCAAGTCGCAAAGAATAATCGGTGCATCTCTCTGCAATTTCTGAAAAACACTTATGCTCAATATTTTGGAACAAAGATTTCGATAAAATTGACATAACTTAATCACAGCAACTCTAAAATTATGTGAAAGTAAATGGTGAATGGCAATGGGAATCAACTCATGTAACATGTCATCATAATCATGGGTTTTAAGAGATATGAGTTTTACATCTTGTGTATTCACCCTTTTCAAAATATTACATGAATAACCATCCGGAACCTTCAAACATTCCAAGACCTGATGAAATTGTTTTGTCTCCACATTTTTCATCGAATAACAGGCAACAAGGCCTTTCCACTTATTTTGACCAATTAACTCAGGATGAAGTCTTTCTCTTATACCCCAATCCATTAAATCATGACGACACCGAAAATCATCTTTTATTTTGCGTTTGACATTTAAAATAGTAGCAAGTAACATCTCACAAATGTTTTTCTTGATATGCATTACATCCAAACAATGACATAATAAATTCGATGACCAATACGACAACTCAAAGAATATGCTTTTCTTTCTCCAATTTCTATTGGAATATGAATTAGCAGGCTTTCACATTATGATATTTGATTGACTTCTTCCAAGAACATAATTCAAATAATCATGTTCTTTAACAATATCAGTCCCTGACATTCGTTGAGGTGTCTCGTCTATCTCGATGGCATTATTGAATTGTCTCCGATTTTTCCTGTATGGATTATCCATTGGTAAAAAACGTCGATCCCTATGAAGCATAAAGTTGGCCAAAACGTGAATCTTTGGAAAATTGTATTTTTCATACAAATAGGACAGGATAATTTACCTTTAGTACTCCAACCAGAAATCATTCTGTAGGTAGAGAAATCATTTATCATCCATAGTAAAGCTGCATGAAACATAAATTACACCTTTCTGAATGCATCATATGCTTGTTCACCAACAATCCAAAGCTCATTTAACTCCTCTATTAATGGCTACAAGTATATATCAATATCATTTCCTGGATCACTGGTCCTGGATATCAATATTCTCAGGATAGTGAATGGCTTCTTCATACACATCCATGAAGGAAAGTTATAAATGTGAATGAAAAAAGGCTAAGTACTGTGTGCAGTATGCATTTGGAAAAATGGGTTGAAACCATCATAGGATAATCCCAATCTAACATTTTGTGGGTCATCTGCAAAATCAGGATGTAACCTCTCAAATTTCTTCCAAGCCAACCCATCTGCAGGATGCACTATTTAATCGTTATCCTTATTCCTTTCATTGGCATTCCTTCTCATATTCTTTTCCATTTTTTCTAACATAATTTTTTTGAAGTCTGGGAATTAAAGGGAAGTTCCACATCAGTTCCTGTGGTATACAAGATTGAGATCCGTCTTTATTAGTCTTCCACCATTATGTGCCACACTGTTTTCACTAACTCAAGTATGCATTCTCCTTCCAGAACAAACAACAGTCTTTGAGAGAAGAATGAATCTTACTAGATTTAATTCCAAATTTGTCAACCAACTTTGATGCCATGTAATCATTTTCTGGAATACATGCATCATTAAGTAGTAAATCCTTAATAAATGTAAGGATATAGTCGACCGCGATATTATAAAACCATACATTGTTTTCCCATGATATAATCGCATTAAAAACTCAAGTTTGTTCATTTTTCCACATGATTGATATACATGGGAATTTTCATCTTCCATCAGCTTTCTAACACTCTCAAAGTCATCATCCTGATTAACAAATGAGAACTGTCTTCCAGTATTCATTTCCTCTTGCACTGGTCTACATGAGGAGATAGCTTCAGAAACAATAGGAAACTGATCAGAAATCATATTTTTCATACCAATCTTTTCCGCTGAATCGATGTCATTCAACACTTGATATTTTTCACCATTGTGATACCACACATGATAATATTTTTTGGAGACCACATATAGAGATATGGTAACTCACTTCCTCATGAGATAACCAAGGTCTTCCAACACAATCAAAACACGGGCATTGAATCAATCCACCATCTGAATTATTAGTGAATGAAAAGTCCAAAAAATATTGTAACTCCTTCTGAAATTCATCAGTGATCTGATCAAAGTTGTACACCAAGTATCTGTCCATTCTGAAATAGATAAAAATAAATTAAATAAGTAATCTAGAAAATGACTTAACGTTATATGTATTGTTTTATAAGATATTAAGTAATCATCAATAACAAGTTAATAAAAAAATCATAAAAAATATATTAAAATTATGGTTTAGGGAATTCATACATCCTTGGGTAATAAACCTAAGAATTATAATCCAACTGCTAAATATAAAAGGATCAGTTCTTCTATCATGGAAGAAGGAGAAAAACATAGATTCATGCCAAAAATCCTTGCTTTTATGTGAAAATAGAGGCAAGAAATATCATAATGGAAGATTTGTCCAAGGAGAATACAAATTTAGGTGGAAGTGGGCTAGTGTGGGATGGATGTGGCTGGATCAGGGCCAAATCATGACATTACTACACTGTGACCATGGCATGACCGCGGCGTGTTGGCCCAGTCCAGCGACATCTGCGGGGTGGCATCTTCCGGCCAGGAGCAAAGGGAGCAGGAGGAGGCTGGAATGCCGGTGGAAGGGGGCTGGTTGCAAGTGTTGGGGGATGGTGTGGGATGATTTGAAGGTGGAAGGGGGTGTTGTTGTGGGATGGAATGCTGGTGGAAGTGGGAAGAAATGAAGGTGGAAGGGGTCTGGTGTGGGATGGATGTGGTCGGAGCAGGGCCAAATCACGACATTACCGTGGCATGACAACGGCGTGACCAGAGCGTGACCACGGCGTGATGGCGGCGTGACCGCGGCGTGACCGAGGCGTGACCGCGGTGTGACCGCGGGGTGTTGGAGTTTTACTAATGGGGGGATGGTCATGATAATTTGATATAAAAATATTAGATAGAGGGAAGAGATATAGATTAGAGGTAGGCGCTGTTGAGGACAATAAGTTATGGGAATGTTGTTAGATGTGCCATGTAACAAACGTAACTAAGGGATTTCATCTTTAACACATGTATTTAAGGCCCCCAATGATCCAATGAAAACACATTCATGTATAATTGGAAAACTAAGTGAAGTGATAAAAGTTGTAGAGTATAAATATGAGAGAGGATACATAATCATTATTCAATTCATACACATTTTAAAATGGGTAGTCCATGAGATTAGGTGTAACCATAATAATAATATAATAATAATAATAATAAACCATGAATATTATAAATTATAGGTTTATGAGTCTATATTCCATTAATATTTTTTAGTTATATACCTAGTATGATATCAAAATTAGCATCATGGTGTAGATGATATGTTTTTTGAGTCATAATACCAGCATAGTGTTGATTCGAATGATGGTTATAATTAAAAGACAATGTAAAAAAATAACACCAGAGTGCCAATGTATGTGTGCTTGATTTTATATGCATTGAAAAATGAATTTTCAGAGGAGGTTAACATATCATTCAGTTTCACTTTTGATAAAATGGGGAAATAGGATTCATTTGTGGTGAAAATTTTGTTTGGAAAATAATGGCAATGGTTGTTCTTGTTCTTTAGATATTGTGCAGATTGGATTGTTTCTTTGTAGAAATATTGGGATAGTTTGGTGAAAATTTTATTTCTTCAACCATGATGGCAGGTAGTTTCTAAAAGTTTCTTACCCTTCAATTGTTAAGCATCAGTAAGTGAGAGTTTTAGGTATATTTCATGACCAAACATCAAAATTACTCAAATCTATATTCTTGATGAGCAGGATCTGGAGGGTAATTTACATGGTGTATTTTTTTCGGATTGAGGAACATGTCACACTATTTTTGTCTCTACTATATGTTGATCAGATAGAAACAACATAGGTCATGGGAGTTCATAATCTATGACCAGATTATTATGATTTTGTACTCATCATGATTTTCTACATTAAATATCTACAATCATTAGTTCCCAACAGTTTGGAAAAATTGTAGTCAATCATTCTGGAGTATGTCTCATCCATTACTATCTATTTAATATAGTGGGTTTTTTCCCATTGGATCCTACTAAAGAAATTTTTCTCTTTTCTTTTATAGTGTATATTCATCAATAGTTAACATTTAAAAATATTTTTTATTATGGAGTTTGTGGTCAGTTTTATACTCTAGGATCCACTATTTTAGATGATTCAATTGATGTAGTATAATCATGATGTCTTTCTATTTTATTTTTTGTGTCACCTACTTAATGTGACATTTTTTATAAAGGTACTAATAGTTGAATTAATGAACTCTATGACTTCATATTAGATGATTCCTTTTAATTTGATGTATATTCAGGTATAAATATATAGTCTATAGATGTGTGGTTTTGTTCTTTCAAGTGTGTCTCCTTGGAAAGCCTCAGTTCAATTTATAATATAGAGTAAATGATGTATGTGTTTGTCTATAAATTATCCTCACCTGAATCATGGGATCTAAATAATCACTTACCTCTATTATAGATTGATGAATTATTTAATTAACCTGTCCACAGCTGCACCCCTCCACCCTCCCCCTACCCCCTGCACCCTGCCCCCTCCAACCTGCCCCCTGCCCCCCTGTAACTTTCCCGCTTCCCCCTACCCCCCTCCAACCTGCCCCCGTGCCCCCCTGCACCCCTCCACCCTACACCCTGCCCACTGCCCTTGCCCCCCTCCAGCCTCCCCCCTACCCCCCACCCTGCCACCTACCCCCCACCCTGCCCCCCCTGCACCCCTCCACCGTTGAAAGTATTATTATGTCAAAGGACCCTTGGTATCCAGTGACTCACTAGCTAGAATAAGCATAAAACACATGTTCCCCGTCAGGATGAGTGCTATATTAAGCCTTGAATATACCTTTGGACCGAGACTCTAGCAGTTCACTATGGAATTGCCTCTGTTTCCTAGACAATGTGTTGTTTAACATTGAACTATTTTTCAGTAGAGAACCAAATAAACTCTAACAGCACTATGGAATTGCCTCAGTTTCCTAGATAATGTGTTGTTTAAATATCACATCCCATGTGACATAGTCACACAACATGGGACCCATCTTAAAAGTGTAACGGCACATAAAGAGTTTCTTGGTTCAAACAGTCGTTTTAATAAAAAGAGGGAAACCCCCTACAGGGATATAAAAAGGGTCAGGTATGATGTGTCACCCAAACATCATAAATTTCTCTATTTTCAAAACACCGCATGAATTTAATCATAAGACAAGAAAATTTCCTAAAATCCAATTTTTTTTAAATCATTTCCCAAATTATATAATGCATCCCCCCTTCCCCCCTACACAGAACCCCGGACAGCCCCCCATGCACCCCCGGACAGCCCCCACATGCACCCCCGGGCAGACCCCATTATATGAAACATCATAGGGGTGTCTATCAATTCCCTAATTATTCATTTGATCAATTACTATTTAATTTTTAGGAGATTTATTTTCCCACAACACTCCCCATCACCCCCTTCACACCCCACTCATACTCTTTGAATCTCTGTCAAATTGTGGCTAATGAGTGGGCTCAGAAAGGATAATTGAAATTGAACTAAACATGTAAATCCAAAATGCATGGGTGGTGCAATGGTAATATTTCGACATGACTCATCCGTACGTCGGATGTCCACACCGAAAGAAAAGAAAAAAATAAAAACAACATAGTATAAAGACAAAAAATGAAACACACAAATTAATCTCTCCACTACCCCGATCTCCCTCCCCTGCAAAGAAAACTACCTAGACACCTCCAGTGCCCTTCGGGCCCCCTTCGTAGAATATAACTATCCTCCATCCATAGAAATCTGTAAAAGCCTAAGTGGCCAATGCGATAAAGAAAATAAAATAAAAATTAAACAACAGCATACATATTTCCAGTGAATAATTATATCTCTAGTTTATTGCATTTTTCTATAGACACTTAATGCTCTTGTGGTAACCCACTTTGACTACTGCAAGTCAGGATGAATATTGACAACAATTAATACCTTTAAAAGTAAAACCACATGTAATTGGCTAGAGAATGATGACTATCACTGAGTAGGCATATTAAATATATGGGAGAACTTAAACTAATGAACCTATATATTTTCACACATATTTCCAAGAACAATAGAGTAATTTGGAAGAGTAAAAAACTGAAATTTTTAAATGCATGCAAAACCTATAACATCCCACAACAAAGTATAAATCACTTAATCAATGTAAAGAGGAAAATATATAGGCCCAATAACTAGAAGGTAGGTATAATCTAACGAAAATAGATAATACAGTCTAATCAGGAGGCCTCCATTCTAAAAACAGTCTAAACACCACATTCACCAAAACCAATTCACACCATCTACACTATGTCTGCCTAAATCTCCATAAAAAACAACCATTTTCATAATACATTATATGTTCCAGATTAACCCACGTAAGGGTGAGTATAAATATAACTAGTAGCACACACCAAAATCAAGAATTAAAGCACCAATAAGTAGTAATATTGAAACAAAATAATAGAGGGTAAAGAATGGTGGATGGGGATGAATATAGGGGATTACCAGTGGTTGTGGGAGAGAACCATTAGGAATTGAGGAGGAGTGGAGGAAGCTCAGATCATCTTTGCTGGAGGAGTGTGGGGGTGTGGAAGGTCGCAGCGAGGAGGGGTTAAGGGTTTTCAGGGTTGCTGGGGGTGTCGACCTCTACGTCAGAAGAGAGGCGTTGGGGAGGAGGCGTCAGGGAGGAGGGTCGCAGCGAGGAGGAGGGTCATGGTAAGGAGGCTTCAGGGAGGAGGGTCATGGTGAGGAGGCGTCATAAGAGCAGCATCGACAAGGAGGGTCACGACGAGGAGGCTTCAGGGAGGTGGGTTGTGGCGATGAGGAGGGCGCGGTGAGGAGGCGTCAAGGAGGAGGGTTGCGGCGAGGAGGAGGGCGCCGCGAGGAGGCATCAGGGAGGAGGGTCGTGGCGAGGAGGAGGGCACGACGACGAGGAGATCATGTTGGAGAGAAATGGAGAGGGCAAGAGGGTCAAGGAGGAGCCCGACGGATTTTGGGGGAAAAGAGGGAACGACTGATTTTAGACACGGTTTCTTAATTAAACAGTGGCTATAAATTGGCTATAGCCACAGACCTATATAACCGTGGAAATAGGTCCATGGCTATAGCCTTATTTTGTAGTAGTGTTAATACACCATTAAAATATACCGCTAAGAGGTAATTTTTGTAAACTAATCACTGCCGCTTGAATCCTTACATTGAATGTTCCATGGGGTCACTATCCTTTCATCACTAGTTAATGATTTGTCGAATTTTTATTGGAATATTCAACCACACCATAAAAATTTATGATATCAAGGGGATAATTCGGATAGATAGAGATAGATTTCATCCATTATTTATAATGAAATGGTGGGTTGGACCCATTATGATGTGACTCCCTATTTGAAACCACACTACCTTAAACCTGATCAAAAAAATTTATGTAGTATGAAAAATTACATTGAAAATACCCTTATTAAATTTGATATCTAAAAAGAATGGATTGATCAAATCAGCTCTTAATTAACTTTTAAACCCATTCAACTCCCTTAAATCAAATAATATCGATACATAGTGTAGTGAGACATGAGAAATTTAAGAAAAATTAAACTAATGTATGATTTAACAAAATGGTTGAAAATATTTCTATGGCATAGTTCCCATTGTAGTGGCGTAACCCAAACTATGAAAAATTAATCTAAAGGCACCACAAATCTACACCCCGTAACTCAGTACACTATGATGAAATTGAAAGGATCATGATGAAAATATAACACCATGTTTTAATTAGGATCTCAACTAAAATTTTATTAAGGCTTTTAGAGAGAAAAATTTACGTCATTACACCTACCCAAACATCAAGGATCTTCATCCAAAAAACATGAACTATTAGAGGGTTGAGGGTATTAAACCTAAAACCGAATCTCACATTTCCATGATCTCTTATTGTGGTTTGTATACTTACTAACCACTCAAACCATTGGTATTTAACAACCTTAATGCGTCCTCTCCTAATGATCATCCATTACCACTATTTATATTAATAAGTTATTGTTATCATAAAGTCTAACTAATCCTAAATAATGATATTTGATTTATGGTGAATTTATTTCATTAGCTATGACATGTGGAAAAAATTATGAAATCTATCCAACTAGTGGTGTAATGATGAGTGATATGTTACCTTTCCACCCTTTTATGTAATCCTCAAAGGCTCAATGAACCTCAGAGATGTCTTGATTCAATCACAATACCTCCAAAAACCATGTATAAATCCAATACCGATCACATCAATAAATATTATACAATGACTCTAGATGAGTTTTATGGTACTTTAATCATGGGGTTAGTGATAGTTTTTTTCTCCTCCCACCATGACATTACAACCGATGTTTTAAGCTCAATGTTTAATTACAACCAGAACCATCTTCTCAAATCTCTCTTCAAACATGAATGGGAACCTCATGTCCCAAGCTATGTATCATTATGATATCAAATTAGTTACCAAAAAATAAACTTTTCATTTCATTGTGAAATCTAATGCTGATGACATCATGAAACAACATCATATTCTTATAATAACCCAACATCACACAACTACTCATCAATGTACCAATACATAAAAATTGAATGAATATGATCCTAAATATTGTATAACCCTTATATCTCATATATAGACTCTAGTAATACACTTTACAATCCATGATTGATAAAGAAAAACAAACATTAAAGAAATTATCCTCATTTACTACATAGTAAGAGTTTCCATATGATGGGATCAACCATAAATATCCACTGAACGTTAAACGCATGGTAAATTCCCATACTAATTTAGTCCCTTCCCAATATATCCAACATCAAATTTAATATAAATACCATTGAAAACCCATATTCCTACACAGGTGGGTGGAATTATCTCCACCAGTAGGACCATCACCTCTAAATATTTACTCATGTAAGACTTCAAAATAAACATCACCAATGCCACCGTATATTCACAATAAATGGATGTGAGACCAACACTATTGAAAGAATGTGCTAAATATCAAAATTTTTAAACAATGATATGCTAATTTCAATCAATCTATTCATGAACCTCATCCATAAACCATACATATAATTTTTGACATGGTAACCCACCACCATAGACCTACTACACTATAATGACCTCATGAGTAGTCATAGCTTCAATTTCATAAATTCGAACTATTACACCATGAATCTAGAAATTACAATATAAAATTTTACTAGAAAACTAATAATCTCGTAGTAATATTATCAAAAATCCCCAAACATCTCATAGGAACCTCCATGAACCATCATAAAGAAAGGATTTGTTTATTATTTTCATAATCTCAAAAAGGGTTTCCATAATTACAATCAACAATCCTAAAAAGTATATAGAAAATTAATTATCATGATTCACTTATCCTTCTATTAAGGTATAATCAGGCATCCCCAATAATATTAATTAAAACATTCCAATACATTTAAAGGTACTGCATTGTCATCCATGTATATAGAATATAAAACTACTTATTACCATCTAATGGATAGTTGGCTATCACTTTTTGATGGTGTGTTCAACTCACCACACCTAAAGGGATACTAATCACTACTAAATTTAATCTTATCCCAATTTACTCATCCACTAAAAAGATACTTTTAATGGGTAACCAATCTATACTGAGGTATGTATCATAGGATCTCTTACCCATTATGAATGAATCTCTTGATAGAATTAATTATCCAAAAAGGATAAAATTAATTCATGAGAGAGGGTTAGTGAAATTTAGTCACTATAATTGGGAATTATCTAATTGATAAATGTCTTGTTATGGGATTTACTTGAATCTCCCACTATTACAACCTAATATTTTAGGATATATTTATATTTAAATAAATTTCATTTATAGATTGCATTTTTTCTATACCGAGTTTTATAAAACCATACAAACAATTAAAATTATATTATTTTACCATTATATCATTTCCTAATTCATCATTTATATATTTTCATTGGTTATAAATTTATGTTTTTTAAGATTGATTTTTAGGGAATCATAAAAATAGTGATTTTTATAAAAAAAATATAATTTCTTATAATTAAATAAACCACATTGATTTAAATTAAAATAAAATTAATTTAATTCAAAATTATATAATTAATTATAATTAAATCAACTTTATCCATGATTTTAGCATACTTTTTTTCGGCATAAAAACATATTTTTTCTAAAAAAACAAATTTCCATACAAATTTCTATTTTTATCTTAAAATTTTTAATATATCATTTATGAGTAAAATTTCATAAAATGGAATTTATATTTGGAAAAAATATTTATAAATTTGGTAAATAGTTCCCTTTTATTTATTGTCATTATGAATAGTGACATAAGTAGAATTTATCTCAACGAAAAATGTTAAATCTGGTAATTAAGGATAAAAACTAATGCAGTAAGGCTTTTAAATTTGTCTTAAACATTAATTTATTATAATTTAAAATTTTATTTCATCCATATCTATCCATGTCTAAAACATATTTCCACTTTGTTCCATTTTTATCAGATATTGACATTTATATATTTTTTAGAAAATTATAAAAACAAAATGTCACACTCTTGACATTAGTACTTATAATATTTTATCACAATGATAAAAAAGTGATATGTTTTGTTTTTAATATTGAATATAAAATATGAATTATTATTTTTATCATGGTAATTTTATATAATTTTTAGTTATTTAATAATTACCTTAAATGTTTACTCAACTCTGATATATTATTTATTCAATTAAATTAAAAATAAAATAAATTATTTTAAAAATATAAAAAGTAATACAATTTTGATAACATGTTATGTTTCTATATTTTTAAAGTTATATATGACATATTATGGATTTATTGAATTATTATATTCCAATTTCATATTTTTCATTATGTATTTATTTTAAAGTTAAATAAATTGTGTTAAAATGTCATTAGTTATATATTATGAAAATTGTATTTCATTAAATTATTTGAAAATAATAAAAATACTGATAGAAAATAATGGGTATAATATATGTCAAAAATGAATTAATTTTCCATTGATGATGTAATTTTGACCTTATAAGTTAAATTATAACCTTATAATATTTTAAATGTCGCTCCCATAGTTAAGATTAAATTGATTAACGAAGGGGTTAATACAAAGGATGATGGTAAAAATGATATATAAACTATAAAAAATTTATTATATTATTATATTAATACCATATCCCCATTTTATTATAATAAATTCCATTTTCATACCATTTGTCAAGATTTATGAACATATTAAATTATAAAATTTATTAAAGTTCCAAAAGTACCCTCTCCTCAGTTATAAAAGTACACCCCTTCTCTCTTTTATTTACCCCAAATTAAGCCATATATCTTGACCATCCCTGGAAAAACACTTCTTTAGACACCTATATAAATGTTTTTGAGGTTATGATCATCAGAAAATACCAACCCTAGGTCCCTTAAGAGAATATCCAAAGGCGATCTGTCAAATAAGATATAATCATCTTCTCTGAGAACATTACTTTTTCATATTATTTTAACATAAATATATATGTCCTAATAAACTAAATATAATAACATAGATATCTTCAAAAAAAATAGACATGTTCATGTCATACTATTTATCCATCTTCTTCTGCATTAAATAAGAAACAAAACAATCACACATGTGTGTAATGGACTACCTCTTCATGAATCAATGAAATTTATTTCCATTATGGAGACACAAGGATTGTTATAAATATGAAACTAAGGAATATATATGATATTTTTGATAAAATTATTCTTCTTCATATAACTTATTACCTTATAATTTTTTTGTAAAATGACAATATCGGTCGTCCATACATGTGAACTACCACCTCCATGAAGCAATGTCAATCATTTTCATTCCAAAATTAAAGGTATAGTAATAAGGATATATTTAACAAATTTAATTGATATATATGTCATAATAATGGTTATTTAATTGTTAATTTTTATTTATATTTCTTTAAATCTATTATTCTAAATTCCAGAACAAAATTTTTGCAAACTTTTCACGTACCATCCCCATGAACTGTGTAATACATTTGTATCACTTGTTCATGGTAATATATATATATAATATATATATATTGTATTTATATAATTATTATAATTATGGATATTATGGAAAAATAATCAATGTACATTGATATGAACTACTAAATCAAAACATACATAAAAAATGGAGTTAACACATAAAAATGATAATGATTAATATTTTTAAAAAATAGTGATAATATATTGTAAATGGATCATATATGAAATTATTTTTTTATTGTTTTGTTATTTCATTGTAATAAATTTAAATTAACTATATAGGATTTCAAAAACACTTAATAGTATAATCATTCTTGAGGTAATGGATTTTTTCATTATTTCCACTCCATTGAGGCATATTTGGGATTATGAACCTGTTTACATTTATGGTTTTTATATAAGGAATATTTGATCTATTTAAAATGATAATATAATCATTTATGATGATTAATGTTTAAATTCAATTTTACACCTTCACAGGGTGACAATTTAAATGTTATAATGAGGTAAGAATTTATTTTACATTCTTATTTTTTGGGATCAATTTTATTTTTCATTGAATGAATATTATAATATATATATCGTGTCATATATATATTTTCATATACCAATTATAATTAATGATTTTCCATATTTTCATATTACCAATCTTTTATTTGTAACTTTAATCATGAAAATAAACATTTAAAACAAAATCAGATCTTATTTATCTTTTTGATTGTATATATTTTCCCCCATATCTATATTTTCCAAAATTATTTTACAAATTTCCTTTATATTTACTCAAATTATTTATTAAGAATATTTTCAATTCAAATTGAATTCTTAAAATGTTTTAAACAAATATTTTTATGTTTTTATGAAATGGTTATTTTCATATTTCTTTAAAAATATTCAAAATGAAATTTTTTTGAATATGTAGTGTTAATGGATTTTAAAGTATCCATTACTGATTTAAAAAAAATCATCTTCTAATAGTTTTGATTGGATTTAAAAATGAAACTCCTTAATGAAATATTAAATTAAAGTTTTTATCACATTTTACATTATTTAGAAAAGGACATGATTTATTTTAAAACCAATATGTCCAATGAATTAATGGTTATATTTTTTCCCTTATCAAATTACATATCATTAAAATTAGCTTTGAAAATTTTATATCTTGTGATCATTGGACATTACATTTATCTGAAATATTCATGTTCCTTTTATCATGGATATGATTATTTCATAAACCGTAAACCATTTTTACATAAGTGTTTTTTACTATGAATATTATTTGATTGATGGGGGAAATATTGATATTCATTATTATTTTTACCAATATGGATATTTGATGATAATGAATATTATTGATGAATTAAATGGATCATTCAATATAAGAAAACTATATTGTAAATATAGTAATGGGTGGAACCTATTAATAGATAACCTCTTAATCCATTCGTAGAACTCAAGAGAAAAATTAGTTTCCTAGCCTTATTTAAATGTGTTTGGTTTGTATATACCATTCGATTAACTAGTCTTAGAACAAGGACTTAAACATAAGGTTATCAAGATGTTTGAGATCTTGATGGCCAAAATTAATCATTTCCATCAATGAGAATTATTTTATTACTATCTATGATATTTCATCACTAATATGATACATGGATTCAATTAAATTTATGTTATTGATTAAAAGTAATGTGTTGCTAGCTTTATACCTTTCAATAATGATTTTTCCTTATTTACATATGATAGATTCTATTGTATGATACTCTGAATGAAAACATATGCTCACCCTTTGTTTTTTTCAATAGGTATGATAAAAGATATTATGAATAATTTCATGGATGATAAAGTGTTCAAAATGGTATATAATTTCAATTTATAATCTAATATGGGAATAATATATGTATCATGTTATTCATGATTGTTAAACTAGTCAGTCAATACGGATGAGATCCCTTGTATATTATACCAATGTAAGAAAGTAAAAAATATCAAATCGTTACTCAATATGGGTTTCTATAGTTAGTATTAGGAAATGTTTAGTGAAAACCATTGAAATGTAATTTTAAATGAATATAACTAACATTATAGTTATGATAATGTAATATATTATTTGAGATATTTTATAATTAGAGGTATTATTATTTCAAGGATCAATATTCCTAATTATTATGTTCTAACTTAGTGTGTTCCATTATTTATTGATGTAACCTAATGGTGGAAAGATAAACCACACCCATAGATAATGTCGGTATTTTCCGACTAAGAAATCCAACACAACTGGTGTTGAATGTGAGAAAATAAAATCCATAGTGAGGCTGCTAACATAGATTATGAAAAATAACCTTGTGTATATAGAGATACATGTTATTACATAATGTTATTCACCTAATTTAGAACACCTCAAACAACATATGTTCATACATATATATCATAATTTTTTTGTAGTATTTATAAATTGGGATGGGGGATGAGGCATGCAGAAATTCATGTCACCCAAAAAAGCTCTAAAAGACAATTTCATGTCATATAAAAACTACTAAAGATTGAATTCACATCATACATTCATTTTTTTTAATAATTCTATATTGATAAAATATAATATCACTGTAATTAATATTGAAAAAATTGATTTATTATGCAAGTTAATCGATGGGGAAGATTTCAAAAAATAGAATAATTCAATTTATGATGTGAATTATCCATTCCCCTCATATATATTTCATTATTATCAGATTTGGTTAATTGAAATTTATTAATCATAACTATCTACTTTGGGATTATTACTTTGAATAGAAAAAGAATTAATAAACAAATTTCTACTTTAAATTGGCCTCAGTTGATGTTTATTCCTATAAAAAGATGGTTAGGATATTTCTCTATGGATTCATTCATCACGAGGTGATACCATTGGAAATTGATTTTTTTTTCTATTTTGATCAGGACTGGAGTGTTGTTTCAGTGGAACATCCTGATATTTGGTTCTTTGTATTGCATGCATAAATTGGATTTTAAGTATAATTTTTTTTTATTGTAATTCATTTTTGGATTTAATATTTGTTTTTCATTTTTTCCCTTCCCTATTTCTTTTATAGGTCCATTCTAAGAGGGGTGGGAAAGTGGGATTAGTTTCTTACATTCATTGAACATGACCATTGCCTAGTAAGAATTAATGTTCTTTTTTAATGTTATATCCAATGTATTGACTTCCACCATGACCATTGGGCTAGTTCCTAAACAATGTTTAAATATGGGTTTTGGTTAACATCATTTTATAATATGAATAATATTACCATGATAAATGGAGAGTTTAGTATATAGGGAATCCACCATGACTTTTGTACTAAATAGAATATATCTTCAATGACTATATCGTTTTAAATAAATTATTATATACCCTGTTATTATATAACTATATATTCTTTTTTTCCTGAAACACTTTTTATATATTCTATAACATCAAACCCATACACATCCTCTCTCTAATTAAACTAGATTATATTTCCTTAAAAATTTTTTTTAGTAATTTCATATTAAATTATTATTTCATTGAACCTAGTATTTGTGGGTTAGGCTTCATACTTAGAATTCCATTAATAACATGTATTTTAGTGATTTTTCTGATTACACTTTTAAAATTTTAAATTCAATAAACCAGTCTGAATTGATTACACTTGTTGGGTGACTAGAAGACTCCATTGTTTTATATAAATATTATTCCATCTGTATCTAAATGACGGATTATGTCGTTAAATAATAATTTTTTTTCTTCAGGAAGATAAATTTTATTATATGAATGAACCTATGATACACTATTAGTGTGATGATAAATAGGAAATCTTGTTCGATGTTACTTCAATCATATGGATTTTAATACCTATAAATTAGGGATATTTATTTTACATGGTTGGGGATAAAATAAATATTTATGATATTCTAATTTTATGGGTTTTTTTATTTATTTATAGAAGAGTTTCTTATTTTTTTCTCAAATATTGAAGATGATTTTTCAACAGAACACATACCTGGGCGATACACCTATTTTAAACACTCTATATAGAATATTCCTGGTTGAGTTACAATAATTGATGAAGAATCTATGTTAGAAACTAGATAAGATATTCATTCATTCTAGTGGATCACCTTTGGGTTCACCTATTCCTTTTGTTAATAACAATTATGGAATCATTGCATTTATTATCGATAACTCAACAAGACCACTATTAAGAACAAGTATCCTCTCCCCTGTATCGATGTTCTATTTGACCAATTATAAATAGATAAATATTTTTCCAGGATTTATATTTGATCTGTATATCATTATATTTAGGTTAAGAAGTAAGTAATACCCACCAAAACCTCACATATGAGTTGAAATCATTTTTAATTTAATGTGATTATATTTTGAGTTACCAATTATCCTCCTATCATAATAGAATTAATGGATAGAGTGTTTATATGTTAATATCATCTATTTTTGGTACTATTTATTGATGTTATTCTTATATATTCAGAGATGGATGAAGATAATAAATAACAATTAGGGTATATGCTTTTGGATCTAAAGAAGGAAATTCTATATTCCAAATGTACTAAGTCTGAATTTGTGAAACAATAAGTCTCATTCATGGGTCAAGAAATTTCTATATAGTGTAAATTGGTAGACTATTAAAAGAAAGTTTTTATTAATCAATGAATTAAACCAACCAAAGTAACTGAGATTCATAGTTATAATGGGTGTGATATAAACTACTTACAAACATTGATAGATTGATCATGGCTATCAAATCCACTAAAAAAATTATCTCAGAAAGGGGATAAGTTATTATCGGTAGATGAATGTGAGTAGAATTTCAAAGAACATAAGCGAAGGATGATCAGTGTGTATGTGGTTAAAATAAACTAAATTAAAAAAGGGTTAGTTATATATTGTGATGAATTAAATATGGGACTAAGAGGCAACCTATTTTATAATGATATGGTGATAGATTATGCCTCCCATAAATTCCAAATTCATGAGTAGAATTACCCAACTAAGGATTGGAGATGACAATAGTAATTTTTTTCAATGAAGATATGGAGGATTTATTGGTGAATTATTTTATATATATACTGATAATAAAATATTAAGGTATATATTTACACAAAAATTATTTAATTCATACAAAATAACATGGTTTTAGTTCATCACAGACTATGACTAGTCAATATATTTCCACACTGGGAAGGTGAACAAGGTGGATAGTCATTCGAGTTGGAAATATCATGCATGTTCTTTCTTGAAGAGGTTTGAAATAGGTCCAATATTTTTATTTTTAAAAAACATTGATTTTGATATATTTAGGAAATTTAAAAGATATTATATTTCATATATTATTTTTCAATCGTCCATCCATAAGATAATTAAGAAGTCACAAAAGGAAAGAGTGGAAATATAGAAGAAGGTAGGGAATGTTCTTGAGCTTAACTATGATCATCCAATTCCATATCTTTTATCCCGTTATGGCTGGAAGGTAGAATTATTATGATATATTGAAACTATTACCCAAAGTAGAATGAAAATAAAAATATATTACAATAAATTTCATCATTGTAATCCCTAAAACGTTTAAAGGGTACAATGTACTTTGGTTTCTAGTAAATCCTCTTATTAAATAATCACATTTTGTCAGTATTAGATAAACTACATTACTATAACCACTGCCTTTCTTAAACATTAATTAAATTTTGATATTTTATGCACTATTAATTTCAAGAATATTTTATCATGATTTGATGTTTACCTTAATGTTTTGGAGAATCCTTCAATAGACTCTGGATATAGTGTTAGTTTTCTGAATTGATTATTATCCATAGATAAATAGTCATCCTAATATAAACATTCATTCTCCTTAATAAATGTTGACTTCCTACTTGATTTATTTCACAGGTGACTAGGATCAACACCTTCCTTTGGTGGAAATTTATTACAATAATGGTTTTCATTTAGGAATTCATATGGGTCCATACAAATTGTTTTTTTGGAATCATGTTTTGAACTCCAACAAAACGGGGTGATTTTAGAGAATGAAATCTAATGGGACCTGACCTTACTAAGGAAATAGCAGATGATATTAGATCCATTAAACAACCCTTAAGATTAGATTAACGTCAAATTAAATGTTATTCTTGACATCATAAATAAGATATATATATTGAAAATGATGATAATGGTTTCCTATGAATATATCTATAGAACTTGAATATATATTTTTGAGTAATGGAAAGATGATCCCTAGACATATTGTTCCAATCAAAATTCTTAATTATATTCGGATAGTAACTTATAACATGGTGATTATACAAAATATCACTCAAGATCATGGTCTCTTCCTTGTATATATCCTGCAGAATTATATTCCTTATCCTTTTCATGTATTTAACTCAAAGGTCATACTGATTGAGCTAGATCTATCATATGAAGAACTACTAGTTGAGATTCTAGATCGTAGAGAGAGAGTGCTACAAAACTTGACAACTAAACTTCTCGTTTTTTGTGAAAAAATAACAATATTTTGGAATCTACCTGGGAACTTAAGGATGTGATGAGGCATAAGTATCATCTATTTTGTTATGAGAGTGATAGAATTTTGATAGAAAATTATTATAAGAAGGGTGGACTATAATAAACTATGATTTTATGATATATTTTCCCTCAAATAAATTTTATTGATAGATTTATTTTGATAAAACACAAATTTTAGAAGAACCAAAAAAGATATTACAATTTTATTTTGCAACAATTTTATGATTTTTTCATTTATTATGTTAATATTATCATTGTCTGAATCTTGTAGATTTTTTTAAAAGATTTATTTTTCAATGAATAGTGAAAATACCAAATTTATTAAATCAATAATTTATTTTATTTTAAAATGACACATAATTATTTGACATAACACAAGCCTAATTTATTTAGAAATTATATAAATAATAAAAGTTAAATCATTATTACACTTTAATTTAGTATAAGTTTCCATTTTGACAGAAAAACGCGTGTTTTAAAAACTATTTTTTTGCTTTATGTCCCTATAATAAATTAATTTTTTTCACTTATTTAAACGCAATATTATAAAATGGAATCAATCTTTTAAGTTTTTTTGTCCACATTTTTTAAATATGGTATGCTAATTCTTTTCATAATGAATAGTAATAGTAGTAAAATTTATCACCTTGGTAAAAAGTACATCAAGTAATTAAGGATAAAATATAATTTGATAAGGCTTTAAAATTTCTACAACACTTATATTTATCTAGTTTTGTTAATGGATATTTTACATTATATCTTTTTATCGAAAATATGGACACATTTTTCCATTTTTCATTGATATTGATGTTTTTTTATTTTATGAAAATAATAAAAGAAAAATGTCCCACACTTGACATTAATATATGTAATATATTTCATAATTATAAGATATTTTTTTAAGTTTTAAATATTCATTTGTTTCATGAATTAATTTTTTTCATGGAAATTTGTTTTTAATTTTTAATGATTAATTAATTACCATATATTGTTACGCAACACTGACACTGTATTCATTCAATTAAAAAAGTGTGATATCAAAAATATTAAAACTAATAAAATACAGAAATATTATTGTATTAAATTAATTTTAAAGATACATATGATTTATTAGGCATTTTTTAGTAATTTCACTCTAATTCCAACTATTTCTTGATGTATTTAGTGTCCCAAAAAATTAATAGTGTCAAAAATGACATTAATGATATTTTTCAAAATTAATATTTTGGTAAATTTTTTGAAAATTATAAAATTCCTAAAAGAAGATAAGGGGGAAAATATTTTCTTGAAAAATTCATCTCTTGGTAGTTTATTATATAATTTTACCATTCTAACTAAAATTAAAACCAGTTACTGTTAAAAAAACCCATTACCAATGTTAAGGTTAAAATGTGTTATCTAAGGGGTTAATCCAAATTAAAAGGTTTAAAATGATATCTAAACTGGTGGGAATATAATGAAATGATTATATTTAGACCATATCCTTCGTATATTATAATCTATTCCATTTTTGAAACATCTTACATGAGTTAGAAAAATATTATGTAAAAATATTCCATAAATTTCTAAAAGTTCCCCTCCCATCACATATAGAAGGAAACCCCTTATATATTATATTTACAACACAGTGATGCATCTAGATAATCTAAAACAAACCAAATACTCTTCTAAACATAATTATTCATTTTTTATAGATGCTTGTCTTCCTCAATGTCCAACCATATTTTCTTTAAGGGAAGATATATGGATCTCTATCAAAGAAGATATAATCATCATCACTGAGAACTTTCATTTTTCTTCTTCTATTACCAATATTAATTATTTACTAAAAAATAAATTATAATAACACCAATATATTCAATAAAATTATATGTAATTATGATGATGGTATAATATATATCGATATATTTCTCTATCAAATGGAAAACAAAACCATTTCTCATGTGTATGGTGGACTACCGCCTCATGAATTGAAGTGATAGGTTTTCCACTACCACCTCATATGTGTTATTATAAATATGTCAATAATTAATATATTTGATATTTATGACATAATTATTAATTTTTAATTATAATATCATATATATATATATATATTGATCATCTAATCTCTTGGAAAATGATAATGTCGCTCCTACGTATGTGAAGACTACTACCACCACGAATTGATGAGATTTTTTTACATATGATATACACAAATGGTAATAAAGATAGATTTAATGAATATATATGATCTATATGGTATAATAATTATTCTTTAAAAGTGATTTTTTTTACCATTCTTACATTCCATCCATAAAAAAGTAAAAATAACATGTGTGTCTATATACAACAAACAGCCTCCCTGAATGGTGAAAATCATTTTTATATCCATTATTTTTGAAGGATGACTATATATATATATTATATATTAAACTTAAATAATTATTAACATCACGGAGATTATGGAACTATACTCAAGATACAAGGACAATAACTACCAAATCAAAAAAAAATTGAAAAACAAAGAAGTTTACAGCCTAAACAATGTTAATAATAGACTATTGTTAACAAATGAGTGATAATATTTTATAAATGGATCATATATATTAATGTTTTTATTTTAGTATGTATACTAAATTTAACATACATGAGTTTAAAATAATTTATGATTCATGTCAAACTATACGTATGGGAATTTGTCTCTCCTTTTAATTCATTGGGGAATATTTTGTGTTATGAATATATTTTCTCTTAAGTGGTGTATATACCTCACTTTTTAAGTATGTAACATGAATTTATATTCATTTGCGGTAAATAATTTTTAAATTATTGTTTACACTTTCAAGGGCTTATAATTTAAATATTTCCAAAGAGGTCAGAATTTATTTTATAGTCTATTTTTTTAATATTGCTTATATTTTTCGTTGACTGGATAATATGATCAATCATTCAATATATATATATATATATATATATACTATTTATACTGATTTATTTTCAAGGTTTTCTTTGATAATTTCATCTCATTGGCACTTTAATCAATAAAATTATTTTTTAAAATAAAACATAATCATATTTCAGTTTTTGATCAGCTATATTTTACTTCAAGACTATATTACTGAAATTGTTCTTACAAAAGACCTTTTATATTTACTAATATGATTTATTAGGTAAATTTTATGTCAATTTTGAAATTTTAAAATGATTTAAAACAATATTTCTAATGTTTCCAAAAGTTTAATTTTTTAATTTCTTTACCAAAATTCAAAATAAAATTAATATATTTGTCCTTAACATATTTTCCCACTGTCATAAACATTTTACACTATCGATATACTTCTATATGTGTACAATGGTTTAAAAAATATTTATTGAATGCTTATGATTGTTTTTCTCTTCCATTTTCCAATATTCTACAAATTCCCTAATTTTTTCAAAACATATATTTCTAAGGAATTAATGGTATTATATTATTTATTATTAATTTTTTTGTTAACTTTATCTTGAAACATTCACATTCTTATTATCAATGGAAAATTCATTTTCCATAAATATATATTTTCTTTATATCATGCGTATGATTAATTCATACACCGTATACAATATCTTTATTGGGTGGTTTACAATAAAAGTTATTTTATTAATTGTGGTAATATTTATATTTCATATTACATAACCATTATAGATATTAATTGATAAAACATATTATTGATGAGTTAAATTTATCATATAATATATTATTATTTCATAGAAAATGCAATGATTGGTGGTAGAATGTTTTATATATCCTCCCAATGTATCAACTTTATTGAGAGTCAAATTAGTTGGAATTCCTTATTTAAATGGTTTTTTAGTGTATAAATACCCATCGAATAAATTTACCTGGAACAAGGACCAAATGTTAATGATATTATGACCATTGAGATCATAAAATATTATATAAATAATTTTCGTTATTGATATTTTTTAATTACAATCAATGATATTACTACATTGATATTATTAATTGATGAATTTCAAGCTCAAGTTATTCTTTAAATAGAATTTCTATTCAGTTATTTACCTTTACAAACTTATAATTCTTTATTTACTCATTAGAGAATATTCTGTACATAAATATTTCAAATAATATGAGCTCAACTTTTTTTCATTCCCCAATATATGAAGAAGGGTATTATTAATAACATCATGGATTTAAGAGTTTTTCTTATTGTTTGTATTTTATATTTCTAATGTAATATTATAATCATGAATGAATATAGTTCTTAAAGACTACTAAACTAATTAGTCAATCAATATGAGATCCCTTGTGTCATATACCAATGTAATAAAGTATACACTGCATATGGTTTATAGGAGTTTTGGTTTATATAGTTAGTGATAGAGGAAGTTTAGTATAAACCTTAATAATTAGATTTCAAATAAATTTTTGTCACACGAGAATTATGAAAATCTATTACACTATTAGAGAAATTTTATCAATATAGGTATTTTTATTTTATAACTCTATATTCATGATGATTATGATCAAACTTATTTTGTTCCATTATTTTTTAATGGAACCTATCTAAATAAATTGAATAAACACCAGTCGACAGTGTAGGCATTTTCCTAATAATAAATCCAATATAGGTGGTGTTGGAACTGTCCAGATCATAGCCATATTAGGGAAGTTGAATTAGGTTAGGATAAAAAATTGTGCCCATATGAAGTTACATATTATTCCTTAGGGTGATTGACCAAGGATGGATCTCTTATTGTGATATAATAATTTATTGTTTTTAATATAATTATTTACCCATCAGTAGTTTAATACTTTATTAAGTCTCTCAAAAATATATTTTTTTTCTTTCGGAAGTAACATTGTATTTTCTGAATCAAACTATGATGGGATTTCAATGTGATGATGAACCTTATCTCCTTATGTAACTTACATTTTTCATATGGTTTCTAATACCTATTAATGAGGTATAATTATGTCATATTGTTAATAAGGATCTCAATATAAAACATACTCATATTATAAAGGAGTTTGTTGATGTCATTCAAGAAGAGTTTACTAATATTCCCCCAAATCATGATGTCGAGTTTTCAATATAAATCATAGTTATCGCTACACACATTAAAAATAATAAACATAGAATATCCATAACTGTTTTATAACAATTAAAAAACAAACTATAAGAGAATTGAGATAATGTATTCATTCATCCAGGTTTATTACCTTGGGGTGAACTTGTTTCAATTCAGATTTTTTTTGATTATTGGGAACTTAACAAGATCACTATTAAAAAAAACTATCATATACCGCTTATTGATGACCTCTATGATCAATTATTAAGAGATCAATATTTATCCATGATTGATCATTGATCTAGATCTCACAAACTAATAGTGAATAAGCAGTATATTCCCAAGAAATACATTTTTATGAGGTACGATCATTACGAATTTATATTAATTCCAATTAGACTTATCAATGATCTTTAAATATTCATGTATTTAATGAATAATGTCTTCATAGATTCCCATAATAAGTTTTTGGTTGTATTTAAAGATGATATTTGTATATATTTGAAGAGAAAGGAAGTCCATTTCGAAAATTTTAGGATTTTGGTCATGACTCTAAGAAAGGAGAAAATATATTCCAAATATACCATGTCTGATTTTTTGATACAAAATATTTCAGTCATGGGTCATATAATTTCAAGAGAGTATATCGATTTCCCATTAAAATGTGTATGTTATTGAGAAATGTATTAGAACATCCATGGTAATTATGATTCATTATTTTAATAGACTAATATTATACTACATATTCATTATGAGATATTTTTTTTGACTATATAATATACTAACAAAGTTTACGTGAAATGAGGTTACGTTGTGAACTTATGAATGTGAGGATAATTTCAAATAAATAAAGAGATGGTTGGTCTATGTGTGTGTGATTTTTCTAACATGTAGTAGAGAATGGTTTTTATAAATAATAATGCATAAAAGAAGGGATTATAATGAATCTTCATGCATAATTATATGGTGATTGATTTATCCTCAAACCAATTGAAAATTCATGGATAGAATTACCCAACTAATGATTTGGAGATGGCATTGATAATTCTTTCATTGAAGATATAGATTCATTATCTATATGCTGAGAGGTGTTATATATATAATAATTACAAAATCATGAGGTATATATTTAAATAGAATGAATTGAATATGAACAAGAGAAAAAATTGGATTGATCAATGCCAATGACAAGTCAACACATTAACACCCTAGGAAGGAGGACAAGTTGGCTGATGTCCTATGTTAGAATGATCACTCTAGTTTATCCATGATAAGTATTGAAAGAGATTGAACATTCATATATTTATAAAAGTTTGATAACAAAATCTAGAAGAAGGGGACAAATATTATCTTTTTAATATGATTTTTAAACCACACATCACTGTGAGGATTTAAAAGGCTCAAAATGAAAATGTAGAATTATAGATGAATGTGATGAATGTTCTAAAGATCAACAATGATAATTATAGAATGATAAGGTTCATGAACTAAGTATATTTCTCATTAATACTATAGTTGAAGAATGTGTTCATGGATGAATCTCATAATTCATCACCCTCTTTTTATACTATAAGTACAAATATATCTATAGATCTAAAAGAGTATTTCTTATTAGATAACATGAAAATGGATATTTTATGGTATGCATCTAGAATCCTAGTTCATTATTATATCAAGGCAGAGATATATAATTCTAATTTGATGTTATCACGATTTCCCATAACCAAATGGAAATGTTAAAACAATACTAAGGATTTCATCATTAGACTCACCAAAAAATTTAATAGGAATAATTCTATTTGTGTTGTTGTTAATCATCTTAAAAAATCATCACATTTTATCACTGTTATAGAGGATTTAACTCTTGGAAAAATTAATCACTTACAAAAAAAATATAATTTGAGCTTTGATGGAGTGCCACAATCATTCAAATTTAGTCTAGATCATTGGATTAACTCTATGTTTGGGAGAAGTCTTCAATATGCACTGGATATAGAGTTATCTTTTAGTACTTGTAATCATACATAGATATATGGTTAGTATATTTGAAATATTCAAACCCTACAATAAATTTTGAGATCTATCTCTGTGGATTTTGTTGGTGATTGGGATTTACACATTTAATTAGTGGATTTTTCTTAAAACAAAAACATTCAATTAGTAATTAATAGAGATCTTTATCAATACATCCATGGAAGGAAGTGCAGAACATGAATGTGTTGGAAAAAGTTGGAGAATGTATAATATTGGGACCTTCACTAACAAAGTTTGTTTTATAGACGTTTAGATCCATTTAACAACACATTAGAGATGAATAGAGTTTAAAAAAAAAGATATTCTGAAAATCATTGGTTCCATCTAGATCATGAAATTTATGAAAATGTATTCCTATGAATTTATTATTGTAATAATGTTATGTGATTTGGAATAAAAGGAAAGCTGAGCCCAAGATATACCAGTCCCATCAAAATTATTGATTGTACAAAGAAAGTATCTTATCCCATGGATATTAAAAAAAATAAATCTCAAGTATATGAAATGATTAATTTATCTCTCTTAAGGAATTATATAAAGGATTCTTAACAACTACTCAAATCATAGGTCGAATCACTCGAGAAAGATTCATCTTATGATGAACAACCACTGGAGATTCTTCATTGTAGAGAGAAATTTCTGTGGAACAAGACATCTCATATGGTCCAGGATTTTTGTAGTAATCATAAAATTATGGAACCTACACGGGAACTAGTGTAAGTAGTGAGGAATAATTATCTTTACTTTTTATATTAGAATAATATAATTTCAAGGGAAATATTATTATATGGTGGTAAAATTTCAAGACCCATGATTTTATGATATATTCCTTTTTAATGAAATTTCTATAAAAACTTTATTTTCCAAAATCACATAGATTATAAGAAATAGGAAAACTGATTAATATATAATTATATGAAAACAATATCATTTTTAATTAATCGTTTTAATAATATCATAGGCTATAAGGTTTTTATTTTTCTAAAAGGATGTATTATTTAATTAATAGTGAAAAAATTGATTTATGTACAACAATAATTTCATTTAATTAAAAAAGGAATATAAATATTTTAATTTTCATATAACTCATATAGTTAAAAATAATATAATTAATTACATTTAATTCATCATTATTCTTTATTTTAGTAAAAGTTTGTTTTTGTATATAAATTGTTTTTCAAAAAATAATATTTTTTCATTACATTATATATTTTTATATTAAATTAATTTATAACACTTATATAAATTTAAATTAAAAAAATGTAATCCATATTTGGAATCTCCATATTTAAATTTGATAAATAGATCCCTTTTAATTTTGGTCATCATGAATAGTAAGAGTGGTAAAATTTATCACCTCAGTAAAGGGATAACTAAGTAATTAAAGACAAAAAATAATGTAATAATAATTTAAATTTTCCACAAAATATTACGTTATCATATTTGATAAATTGAGTATAGAAATTTCCATCCATATTTAAAAAATATGACCACTTGGGGATTTTTTTTTTGATATTCACCTCTATATTATTTTAAGAAAATAATTAAAAAATGACGAACTCTTGACATTAATATCTCTAATACTTTTACATAAGGATAAAAGATGATATATTCCTTCTGAGATTAGAATTTTAAATATGAAATTATTTTTTCCATGATATTTTATTTATTATTTTTATATATTGAATAATTACATTAAATGTGTATGCAACACTGAAATGTTTAAATTCAATTAATAGGATAATAAAATTAATGAATCTAAAAATACTAAAAGTAATAAAATTTTCAAGAATTATTATATAAAAGGAATTTTATAGAAACATATTACACAATAGGTATTTTTAAAAAAATTATATTGGAATTTAACCTTTTTCTTGTAATAATTAATGTGAATTTAACTAAATAGTGTCAAAAACGACATCAAATACAATTTTTTGGAAAGAATATTTTATTATGTGTTTTTAAAATCACATATTTTTTTTAAATATGATAAAGGGGATAATATATTTTCTAAATTATCATCTATTGAACTTTTATGATCCAATTTTCAACTTTTAAGTTAAATTATTACCCTTTAATATTTAAAAATTCAATACTGTGGTTATGGTTAAAATTGGTTAAGAAAGGTGTTAATTTAAATTGTAATGCTTAAAATAAAATATTAACTATTTAAAATTTAATTTTATAATTATATTTACACCATATCCTCATTATTTTTTAATTTATTATGTTTTTGAAAACTCTTACAATATTTAGACACATATTATATTATAATATTTAACAAATTTTCAATGGGGTCCCTCTCATCCCTTATAAATGGACACCCCTTATATCCATTTTTACCCCAATTTGATCCATATATCTCATTAAAACCATTCAAAATACCCTTATATAAATTTTTAAATATGTTCTGGTTGTATTATTCTTCTCAAAGAACCAACCATAATCCTATTAAGAGAATTTATATAGGTTCTCTTTCAAAGAAGGGGTAATCAACTTCATTTAGCACTTTCTTTTTTCTTTTTTTTACCACGTTAAATTTTGTCCAAAAAATTAAAGTATAAAAACACCTTTACCTTCAATATAATGATATATTATAATGATGATTTATTAATATTTATTCAAATCATTCTCCATCAAATGGTAAACATAACCATAGTTTGTGTGTACAGTGGACTAGTACCTCATGAACCTATGTAATTTGTTTTCCATTTTACGATCATGTGGATTTTTACAAAGATGAAAATATTATACATATATATATATATGAAAATTATGAAATAATACTTCTTCTATAATTTTAAGATAATATATAACTTCATAAATTCCAATCTGTTGGAATATCATAATGTCACTTATTTGTATATGTGGACTACCACCTCCCCAAAATTATGAGATTCATATTCTTTTCGAATTAACATAGATGGTAAAAATGATATATTAATGGAATATATATGATATATTTTATATAATAATGAATATTTAAAATTTAATTATTTTTTACCTTTCTTTCGTTCTATTGTTTAAAAAGTGAAAGGAGTGTTCATGTGTACGTACAACCTATCATCTCCATGAAGGGTGTAATTAATTTCTCTATATATGATTTCGTATGGATTACTATATATATATATATATATTTTGAATATATATGATATTTATTTAATTACAAAAAAATTTATATGCTGGATCCAAAATCATAGCACATGTATTGACCCTACCGAAACAAAACATACAACAAAAACTAAGCATTCAACACCATAAAATATTATAATAATAAAATATTGTTAACAACATGGTGATAATATGTTATAAATGGATCATATATAACATCATATATATATATATGGTATTGTAATGTATGTGTAAACAATTTCATTGAATAATATAGGAGGTTAAATGAACCTATTGGGCTTGTCTTACTTGAGGTTATAGATGTTTTCTCAATTTCCACTCCATTGAGGTATATTTTGTATTACACACCTATTTACTTTTATGTGGTGTACATACTTCCACATTGATTTATTTGACATTAATAGATTTTTATTCTTGATTATCAATATTTAAATTCATGTTTACACTTTCAAAAGGATATAATTTAAAATTGGCCAATGAGAAACAAATTTATTTTACTACCTCATTTCATAAGCTATACTTTTTTTTAGGAATATTATAATCTATCAGTCATGAAAATGATATATTTTTCATATCCTGTATATATTTAATTTTTTTTAAATTTTTATTGAATATTTTCCTCTATTTTTCATTTTAATCATTTAATAAAATGTTTAAAAGGACATAATTTCTTATTTCTATTTTATTCTAGTATATTTTCATGTTTATACAAATTTTTTAAAATTATTTTACAAATTTCATTAAAATTGAATATAACGATTTATTAATTAAATAATATGATATCCTTAACTTTCTTTATATGTTTTAAATTAATATTTATAATGTTTTCGAGAAGTTTCACTTTCAAATTTCTTTAAAAAAATTTCCTATGGAATTATTTTTAATTTTTATGGAATTAATGTATTTTCCAACCATTATAACCCTTATTGTAATAATGTAACCCTAAATTTTATATAATCCTAATTTTTTAGTCAATAATTAATTTTATTATATACTTGAGGATCTTTATAGTTCATTTTTTTAGATAATTAAAAAAAACTCTTTCTAGTGGGAATTTCAACTCACTAGTCATTTTTCCGAGAAAATAAGTTCTTTATAAATATATGCATACTCCACTCAAGGTAACATACATATATAGACCAAAGAAATATCAATTTTCTAATCATTTGTAAACCTGCGGAAATGTTTTTCAAAAAAATTTATTATAAAAAACATTGCAAGAGACATAAAAATAATAAATCTATTAGTAAAATTAAAAACATAAAAACCTATAAAATATTTACCTTTGAATACGTATTCATTTAGTGTATTAAAAATCATTTCCTCATGAAAAAACACATACCTTTTATGCAGACCAAAACTTTAAAACATATAATTAAAATAAGAAACCAATTTTTGGAAATTTAGATATTTATATTCTTAACCCATGTTATAAATAAATAAATACATGTTAAATTAATAGGAGAAACCTCTTTAGTAAACTCCCTCCTTATTTCCTATAAATACTATGAACCTTACTCAATACATTAGAGTGTTATTTGGGTGAACTAATAATATAAAATATATCAAGATCAGTTGTCCTATTATATATTTTAGGATCACCTATCTTATGAGTTTTTTAGGTATAACCCACTATTATATATAATACTTATATACTATATCTTAAATAAAACATTTTTATTCTTGAAACTTTTATCTTAAAGGATTTAAAATTATTATAAACTAATGTGAAAAAATTTCTGATATCAAAATACCCTATCCTTTAAGAAAAAAATAAAAACAAAGTACATAGAATAATTTTTCTTCATTTGATAAATCATGGAATATTTTAATTTAATCCAAACATCCAATTATGTTAATAGTGGTGGAAAAATCTTTTAACGTCATATATGTTAAAAAAAATTACATTTTCCTCTTTGTAAACAACATCAAAACATTCAATAAAAATATTTCCTTTTAAAACCATTGAATGAATCAATATGTGGCATAATATTTCCGTTATAATTATTTTTTTTCAAACAAATACATAAATAATATATTTTAAAAAATATGGATATTAGAGAAAAATAGTTGGAAGAGAAACATTAAAAAAATAATTTTACAATAAAGTCTCCTACCTCAAGTATGAATCATCATGTACAATATATATTTTCTAAATAATAAAATTATATTAATTTTTTATGTTATTGGGAACAATTTTATGGTTTATTATTCCTTTTAAAGTGTTATAATGAATTATTTAATCAAATAAGTCCATGTCAAATGTTTTAATGATATTCGGCATATATGTTAAACAAAACGATAGATTAAGTATGGTAAAAGTGGTTCTTAATCAATAATTATGAAAAAATAAGATTGGGATGAATATAATTCATATACATAACTTTTACTTTTGAAAGTAACCATGAATGTTATTATGCAAAATGAATTACATTACAATCAATGAGATGATATGTTGTACGTTGGAAAGAGTAATGTTTCCATTTTTCCAATAACTATGATGGAAGAAGATAAGCATTATTTTATCTTTAAAAAGAGATAATTTTTTCATAAATAAAATATTACATATTCAAATACACGTATATATACAACTCATGTTATTTGGTGATGAAAAATGTATCACATCTTTTCACGGAGGTGGTAATCCACATATAGGCATGAGTGACATTATCATTTTTCAACAGATTAAAAAGTATGAAATATATATAACATATTACCTTTTAAAAATAAAAATAATTATAATAATATCATATAAAAACATTACATTCATCATTATTACTGGCTTTGAGAGGCATTTATGGAAAACAAATTACATCGATTCGTATGGAGATAATGAGTTATACACATGAACAACGTGGTTTTCTCCATTTAATGGGAGAGGTGACAGGTATAGGTCATTATATTAAAGCAAAATATATATTTATATATATATTAATTATACAGTTGTTATTATTTGATCATCATTTATTGAGATTTTAGGGATTTAGATGGTGAAATAAAACTAAAACATTTTTTAAAAAGATAAACATCTTCTTCTGAAAACCTCATTTTCTAAACATTTTAATCCCTCTAAGGATGGATTTATATGGGAAAAACATGTATAATGAGTGTAGAAATGTTATAGATGAATTTGGATGGGTATATTATGATCTCAAATGTTTTGGGAATGAGACATGAAGGTGATAGGCATTGACCAATTATATATGATGGGAGGGGAATTCTGGAAATTTCATAAATTATTTAATTAATATGATTTAATTTTCATGTTGAAATGGATCCAAATTGATATTATTCATAAATAATATCATTATTATTTTATTTAATATTATCCAAATAAAAATCCAAAGTTTATATCATTTTTTCACCGTTGTCTTTTTTAACCCAAGTTAATCATTTTTGGCATTTACTATGATAACAATGTTTTTACTTTTTTGGGGTCAGGAAAGTTACTATAAACTAAAAAATGACCTATAAATGGTACATGAATGATATTTTAAATCATTTAAATTATTATTTTTTAATATATGTTTTTAGTAACGTTGAATCATTTAATAAATCTTTTTTTACTATAAAATATCATTAATGTAACTTTTTGATACTCATGAAATGTTATAATATAATATGTGTCTAAATCCTGTAAAATGATTCCAAAAAAAAATTTATTTAATGATAATAAATAAATGGTATTAATATAATAATTAGATAAAATTTATAATTGTTTTCATATATTTTTAAAACCTTATTCTTTGGTATAACTCCTTGGTAAACCAATTTTAATCTTAATAATGGTGGGGAATTTTTCTATATTAAAGGACAATAATTTCACATATAAAGCGATGATTGAATCATAATTGGGAAAGGGATCAAATTTTAGACAATTTATAAACATAATTATCCATTTTTTTATCAAATTATAAATATTAAATTACAAATTATTTAACATAAAATATAAATAATGTTATTTTTAACTATTCATTTTATTTGAAATTGAAAATAACATGAAACCAAATTAATTCAAATATAGTCCTTTGAAACTTTTGTAAAATGAATTTTTTATTGAAAAACTAGTTTTAATTTATTAATTAATTGATGTTAATGCCAAGGAATGATGATTTCAACAAATCCTAATTTAATTGAATTCCCCGAAACAATTTTTTTCTGAGGGTTGTTTCATTTATTATGTTTTAATTATTCTTTCGCAAAAATTTTCACATAGTAATTTTTTCCCTAAGCACAGTTTTCAGGATAATCGATATTGACTATAAGGGCTTGACTTTCCCAATTTAATTTCTTTTTTACATGTTGGATCAACCCTGAATTCTATTTTCCACAATTTTAGTCAATTTATAAGGGAATTAATTTAGATCGCAACTTCTAACAAGGGTACAACAAAATTTGAGGACACTCACATAAGGCTCCCCATTTGGTCATTTCCTCATCATTATCTTGGATGAAGTTTTATTATTAAGGGTTTTATAATGGACTGATCTGGGCTACATAGATGTATATCAACTAGATAAAAATGAATTTTTGATAAATATGTTTTAAATTCCTCAATATTTCGGATTGATAAACAAATTTTTGATATTAATAAACTTTGTATAACTTTATGTAAAACCTTTTATATTAAATTATATATATTTAACATGAAAATTGTCATGGGGTTGTTTAAAATAAAGAACCCTTTAAATTGAAATTCAATTTATACATAAAGTGAGGTGAAATATGGAAATTATTGAGGTCTCACTAGTGGTTATTACACAGTTATAATATCCTGGACTCTTGACATGCTCACAAAATTTATCAGGATTAGCCATGAGAAATTGGGCATAATTTTAATTCTAGAATCTCAACCCAACGAAAAAAGTATGATATATGTAATTTCAAGACCTAATTCGATGATGATGTTTCATCATTTTTCAAAAGCTTCAAGCCAATCTTTTTATGTGACCTATAAAAGTGATACCCACCATTTAGGGAAAACAGAATATATTCTTAACCAAACAATGTGTATGATGAGATGTAAATAGTTGATGGAAGATTCGTTGAATGAAGATTGAAAATTTTAGTTTTATTCGACAATGATTTATCAATGAATATTTGGAGGATTTGAATTAGGATTTTTTATTTGGATAATACAAAATATTGGTGAGCCATGAAGAATTCATGTATAAATTTTAATAATAATTCATCCAATAGTCATATTCATTTATTTTATCAAACCTGTGGAATGTCTACATGATTATTGGGAGTCACATTTGAGATGAAGGTTGAGGTATTTTTTTGAGGATAAATAATTGATCAAATGTGGGGGAGTTTGATGAAATGATGTCCATAAGAAATTTCTATACATTTAATTATAACGAAATTGTTGGTTTGGTTAAAATGTCCTAATTTACATTATAAACATGAATATAGATTATATTTTGTAGTCAATGGAAGGGATTAAAATTTTCAGCACCAATAGAATGATTCAGATCTAAATTGGAGGCATTTAGACCCTTTTCCATGATGAACGCTACTACTAAGTCACCCTAGACAAGAACTGCAAACCAGAAGACCATGTAGGGGATGGTGCACCGAGATATAACTTACCACACATCCTTCGCATCGTTCAAAAAACTGTGTAGACCCTCATAGAAACTATGCAAAGTGTGCCTGTTTGGAGTTATTGTCTTATCGCATGGTCCCAGACAATGGTGTAAGAATTTGGAACCACCCTCATTAAAAGGTGACAACCAAATTAGTTCCCTTATGAACTGAATAACATGGTAGCTAGTGGCAGTTAGGTTTTATCCTAGTGGGAAGCACAGAAAAAAAATGCAGAATCATAGTTGGTGGAGTATTGGTTGATTGTCTAGCATGAAGAAGTGGCAGGAATATATTACTAAGTGAAAATATTTCTTAAAATATTTTTAAAACTGAATCAATTATTGACCATTTTGAAAACTAGTATTTTTGTGTTTTCAATTCAATTTTGTTGTTTTGAAATCATCATTCTTTAGAATTAAAATTAAAAATGATATTTATTTATCATTTCGATTCAATTAAACTAATATTTCTTCATCTAATGACAATAAATTAGATGATTAATAGATTAATCCTTTGGTTTTGTGATTAGATACATAAAACACACAATGTTCCACACCCCTAAAACTGAGACAATAAAAATAACCATTGTTCATGTGGTCATAAAATGCCACTCTTTTTGTTTTACCCATTCACATAATTATTGATCTGATATGATACCAATGGTGATTTTGGAATTAAATTAATTAAAGTAATTTAGAAATAGAAATCATAATAAAAACTAATTTTTATTTTTTAGTCACAAAGAAACTATAAATTATTACAACCCTAGCACAAGTGAAGTAGCCTATTATAACCCTGACCACTGTTTACAGATTGAGATGAAAATCAATCATTTCCATGGATATGATAGGATGATAAGAAATGTAAGATTTTCACTAAACAAAATTGAAAATAGAAAGAAAACTCATATTTGGATTCTGGAGGAGGTTGGTCAACAGATCGGAAAACCCCCCCTATTGTCAACATAATTTTGAGGGAATCCCCTTTTATTTATAGAAATAGAGACTAGATGTGGGTACCATAAATGATATAGTGTATATTCATGTATACTTGACTTTTCTGAGGTTTCTTCATCAGCTGGAGTCATATATTTCATCCAAATGACTCTAAATACATTGGTGGTAGGTTAGTGGTGGTAGAAAACATTTACCACCACCACAAATGGCATGTAAAGTCTATTTCATCCACCAATAAATTTTAGAAGGGATTTAATACCCTGTGAATAAGTAGTACATGGAATATGGTTTCTGGTCCGCTATATGGGTGTGTACACAGTATGGGGAATCCATGTCTGGGTGATGGTACAAAACTTTTGTATAAAAAGTATAAGCCATGTACATTTTAATTTTCCTTCTAAACATTATTGATTTGTGATTTTTTCTAAAAACAACTGAAACTCACCATGAACACCAAAATAATGCATTTTACCCCCAAAAAATAGTTTTTTTTTGAAACAATGTTTTCATACTAAAAAATATGATTCAAAATTTATTCAAAAATTGATCAAATCAGTTATATATTACAAGACATGTAATTGTTTTTTCATATGCACCAATGGATTAATCATCCTTGAGATTTATCTCGTGTTATTCCTTCTCCATCATTGAATATAAAATATAATGGAAGTACGAACTGTTAAATTAACTCTTAAACTCATGAAATTATTTGAATTCAATTTATTACTCTTATCTAATTTTCATAATAATATTCCACCATGTATCTTATTATCATTAAAAATGTAAAAGATATTGGAAAAATATTTAATGTTCGAAGAATTGAAGAACACAATATATTTTCCCAATGCTACTGATCCATTACGTTTCCACTAGTTCATCTGGAAAACCACTACAGGAAGGTGGATGTTTCTTTATACAAGAATCAACAAGTATTTTTTCCATTATTTTATCATTTGGAATCTAAACATGATTAATTTATGGATAATGTTTCTTAAACATATAAATATCATTTTACACTCCATCTGATATAGAATTTTTTTCTTTGCTGGGAAATCATCTCATTTTCCATGAATTTTATTGTTAACAGGATTCATTTTGGATCCTTCCAATGAATAAAAAGAAAAACAATAGTGTAAGAATAAATATACAGAAATATGAGTGAAATATTAAATAATTATGATATATAATTCATATGATGTGTAGGTCATGGAAACATCATCTCATTCTAGTGGACTTTAGCTTTACCAAAGGTTATTCATGTTCACTACTAAAAACATTTGTATGTTATCCTTAACATTGAACCATCGCTAGGGTTTTCACTAATTTATTATAATCATAATCTCAAAGGATTGAATAAATATGTTCTATAATACCATCTATTGTAATCCCAGAATTTATAACATAAATATTATATCATTAGAAATAAAAATTCAATATATTTTGTAAATACCTTCTTGAGAAATCGTAAAGGTTTATCATATTTAGAGATTAGATACAAATCCATTTTTTCATGAATGATCTTCTACCTCTAAACATAATCTTTCAACTTATTACCCTTCATAAACATACCCAACAAAATAAATTCTTCTTGACATAGGTAAAGAAACATATGAATGGGTGAGATCACATGATGTGTAAGGGTATACATGGGTGATATAAAATTATGCTCACATGAAAGCATAGGATAATTATAATAGTTTAAGATCATGAACAAAACTAAAAAGGTATGTACTAATTATGTCGTGAATCATAAACATGATTCATGTCATAAAACGTCATTATTTCAATATTCATGAGTCACAATATTTGGAAACAATATTTAATCTTGTACCATAGGTCCATGTCATAAAATTTTAACATATTCATAAGTTTAGATCCATTTCATACGTCATGGTTAATGGACGAGATAACCAAATCACCGTTAATTTTCTTATATATTTTCCATATAATGATGAATCTGGTATCACCACCCATATCCAACAGTTGATGAAGCACATATTATTGTTTCCCATAGTGGATAAATCATATAATATTCTTTCCCACAGATATATAATGGTATAAAAAATAGCCAATTTATTTGAGGGATATTTAATTTTTGGTCAACCAGGCGCATAATAGAAACCATAAATATTTATTGTATGACACTATAATAACATTCATTATATCATAATTTCATAACCAATTAAAATATATCATCTTTAATAAACATTTCATCAATTAAACATAGTATAATACATGAAAAATATATGGGGTTAACAAAAATCACATCATCATTATCATAAAACATCTAATTAAATAATAATAATGGAATAATTAGATCATATTCTGAGTAAAAAATTGATTCATGATATCATCATATAAAATTAAATTAAAATAATCACTATAATATTTATTCCATAAGATACACTTTTTGGGTTTTAAAGACTTATTTAAAAATTTAAAATTTCCCATATAGTATTGAAACAATTATCCTTTAAATTATCCTATAAAACTTTAAAAATAAGAATGAAATCACTCAGTGACTAGGAATGTGTGAAATCCCTTTCATACTTTATAAGTTATAGGGAATCATTCATTTCATACTTTTGTTAAATAAAAAATTGATCCTTGTTTGGTAAATAAAAAAAAGATGAATTTAAATTATATTTATAAGTAAATCGTGGGTAAAAATGACTTTAAAAATTCATATTATATTATTAAAATCATTCTCAATAACATTATTTTTGAAAATATGTATATGGAATAATAATTTTTTGATATAAGATATAAATAAAGTTAGTTTCCCTTAATACAATTTCTTTAGCCTTATGAGTACATAATCTGGGGAATATAATATTAAATCCTGTATTAATAAAAATTAACCAGAGTACAAGAAAAAATAAAATCATTTATTAAATAATAATCATATACTTTCCTCTATGGGGTTTAATTCATAAAAAATCCCGATTAAAAAACGATTGAAACATAAATCCCTGATCGTTATGGTACATTTTGAATCATAAGCCCCATGAAAGAATAAATTAATATAATACCATAAATATCATGAGCATAAGGATAATAATGATATAATATGTCATTTGTAATTATATACTTACAAGTAAATATAATAGGTTTATGACAATACATATGTTCAAAAAAAATAATTTGAGATAATAATCCTCTACCTATCCTCTATCCATTCCTCATTTACATTCTGTATTCATATATAACAATTTTATATTTATTATAAATTTATTATATATATATATATAATTTATTTATTTATGACATAATTTACCCAGTTAATTAATTTTATTATTAAAATCAATGTTCTAGGTGATAACTACTTTTTTTCAATATTGTTTCAGTTTGATTTTCCATGTCCTTAAAATTTTGTCAGGGGTACATAATTTAGATAAATATCATATTTATATAAAAAATATATATAATCATAATTTTTATATATATATTTATAGTTATCGAAAAAAATATTTGATATAAAAATAAATGTCATCTTTCAACGATATGGTATGCGATACATACAGAAAAAAACTATTTTTACATGTCGAATGGTCGAATGAAAGAATTATAAATAATAATTTACCATAATTGAAACACTAATATATAATATATATATATATATAACATATATTCATTAAATATATCATTATTTCCACCCATAAAAAGTGGAGACGAAAAATTAATCACATAGCCTTCTGAATGTTGTAGTCCACATGTACGCACGAGCAATGCTATTGTATTTCAATGGTACATATGTTAAGAATGTTATATTATAGTATAATTAAAAAATTACAAATAATTTCATAAATATAATATATACACTTTAAACCTATCATTATAACCATCACTTAAATTTGGTGATGCAAAATTACTTGTACCTCTATGTGGAGATGGTCAGACATCCGTACACATGAGTAATAACTTCACATCCCATTTGATGGAATAGTTGGTGAATAATGGAGGTTTAATAATCATAATTATATTATATTATATTTAGGATATTTAATTTATTATTTAATGAATATAATTATGGATTTACATGGCGTAGTAATAGAATTAATAAGGAAGTGATTGGTAAAGGTGATTTCCTCTATTATGAAACAACTCAACTAGATATCCTCTTAAGGACCCTAGAATTTTCCATTTTGTAAGAATATAACATATAAAAATTTTATAGGGTAGATTACAAGAAAATTATGAAGGGATTGGTAATGATATAGTGCTCAAAGTGATGTGGCGAAGTGAAATGAGGGGTGCCCATTTATAATTTAGGGGAGGAAACTCTTTGGTTTTCCTAATATGATAAAAATATAATAAGGTGATACTCTTTAAAAACACATTATAATGAATTTGGGTTCAATGATAAGGTAGAATTGAGTCAAATTACCATCATAAAATCAAATTTATAATTTTTTATGTGGTTGTTTAGACATTTTATTTTGGTTTAACCCTTTAGATTATCTATTATATCCTTAACCATGATCACATATTTCTTAGTCTTAGAGGGTTATATTTTTTCTTAAATATAGATAATTAGATAATAAATGTACATGGAAAACAATTTTAGACAATATATTATCCATGTTATTCACATTCATAATTTTTATGATTTTAATATAATTAAATTTACATAATTTACATAAAATATTTTAGTTTCATTTTTACACTATTTATCAAATTTTATTCAAATTCATAAAAAAAGATATAATTTGATTTGAATACATAAAAAAAGTAATATGTTATAGTTATCTACTAAATTTTTATAGGGAAATAAATCATTGAAATTGTATTAAATATAATATTTTTAAAATAATTTATTTTATTTTTCTATTCTTTGAAGAAATATCACATTGTCTTTCCATATAAAATTAAGGTAATAAAATAATTACTAAAATTCAAAAATAAATTTCCACCATTAAAACAATATCATTATGTATAAAATAATATTTTTTACTAATTGATAACTTTTTATTAATACGTGAACATTAATATATATTTTTATGTAAGTGATTAACATTTTTAATTTCGAATTGCTTTAAATATTATATAGTTTATTTTCATATACAATTGTACCTGAAAAATTAAATTTTTAGACTGTATTTATAAGGTTTGAATTCAATTTTTCCAATAATAATCAAGATGATAAATGGTGGCCTTAACATTTAGTTATAATGTAGTAAAACAAAATTTTCCGTTTTCAAGAGTTATATATATAACCATTGAAACCATTCACAATTCCAAAAAATAATAGGGACCTACTTACCAAATTTTGACCTCCTATTTCTATATTCAGAAACATTTTTAATTATTTAAATTTCATAAATAGAATAATCTAATTTTAATGTAAGGCTGAAACACTTGAGCAAAACTTCTTTATAAAAACAATTTATTAAACATAAAACTCACTTTATTATTATCCCACGCCAAAAAAGGTTATATGAATTTGGAAACATTATATTGAATATATTATTTATATAAATTTTATTATAATTGCCCACAGATATTGAAGAATTCATTTTTTAATTTAAAATCACTTTCTGTGAAAAATGATTTTTTTCAGATGAACATTCATTCAAATGAATTTTTATTTTGATTTAAATAAATTTTAATCAATGTATTCATTTTATACATTTGTAAACCATGAGAATTTTATAATTTATTTAGTCATATTAATTCCCTCCAAACCAATACCAAGATTATAAATATCATATTAAATAATAATAATTTAATAGTATTGTGGGGTTCATTTGATCTTACTGTTGCGTGTAACACATGCTATTAATGAAATAAAATTAATTTATAAAAAATGTATCATAAAATATCTGGTTATTACACATATTTATATGGTTATGTGAACATATATTTTGATAATAATAAATATAATTTTTTTGATTCATGACTATGTGTGTATTGGACATATTTTGAATGTCGAAAGAAGAATAACTGGGAAACCCAACTGTGTATATACCAATTTATATTGTGATTTATAAGAGAGAATAAAGTGTAGTAACACTATATAATGTGGATCCTTATTATGTGACATAGAAGGATAGTAATAATGATAGAAAAGAATATAATATCACGTCAGATATTGTTAATATTCCATATAATATGATTTAAAAACCAACCAATTCTCATCTATAATACAATTCATAAAAAGATTTAGATAAGGTGTTTGATTTCTGAAGAAAAGAAAAAAACATCACTTACATTTCCTAGGTAGTTCGTAATAGAATAATTGTTGATGTAATTTTTATGGAGTATCATGAATCTTATATTCTTTTAAGATACAATAACATTGTGGTGTGCCTGCTTTGTTCCAAGTATATGTTAGGGTAACTTGCCTATCAGTATACAATTTCACTGATTCTTTTTGAAACAAAATTGGAATTAAGTACATGAGATAATAACCATGATAAATATGGTATTTAGTCATTTTAATGGAGTAAATACTCATAATAAAACCTTTTTTTTACCTTTTCATATTTCATATTCAATATCTTCTTGCATACATAACAATAGAGTGATAGAGGGAGAGATCACTCACTAAATAATTGAAGAGGTGAAAATATGATTAAAGATGATATTTAATTAAAATTAAAATGACACTAATTCACCCCTCCCAATATTATAATCATCCATATGTGATCTTAATAGTTTCAAACTCCATTGATGAATCTAATAGAAATTTAAAATACAAAATTGAGAATCAAATACACATTATATTGACTTTTTATGCTATGATGGATTTACAAATGAAACACTTTTAAGGTTGGAAATCTTTCTATTTTTTATTTGACTTATATTTTCATAATATTTAATGATAAATTAAAATTAATTTATTTTTCTAGTTATTCAATTTTTTTTTTAATCATGTAAAATTCATGTTTGTTCGAGTAGGAGTATTCTACCTTTATTAACTAAAATGTGTCCCTTTTATTATCATATAAATCCCCACTATTTAATTCCAAAATGTAATATTTTTAAATTACATTTTTATCCTATTATTATTACTAAATTTGAGATTATTTCATTTTAATGTGGGAGTTTTAATCTCAAACATGTTCTGTTTAACCTTGTGTGAGGGTGTGGAATAACTTTAAGTGAGTGTCATCTGATGTTTGTGTCACTTGAAACAAGGTTTTTTCACATTATTTTTAAATAATTTTCACTATGAATTCAGTTTCATAATTATATGTGAAAAAATATTCAATTGATTTAGGAAATATACATCACCTATAATGGGCATCCATTCCGTGTTTATGATACCACTATGGATCGTTGGATAACACTGTTGGATTTGAGTAACTATAGGTGGCCTGATCCAGAGCACCCACTAATTCTGAGTTGATACTTCAAAGCCTCAACTTTTGTGATTCAAAATTTACCTAATATATCAAATTTGACAATATTTTTTTCATAATACCATTCTCGATCAAACCAAATGGGAAAAGGGTAAGAAAGGGATCACTATAGACAGAGTTATTGTGGCTTCTGAATTACACCTTCATCCTTTCAGTTATTTTGACAAGAACTACTAGAAGTTTTCATCTGGTAGAGATTCAAATATGGAACCTAATAAGGGAAAATTTTATTGCCCTTGGTTATTTTGAGATCATGGTTATATTTTTAAAAGAGTTTCCAATGTTCTGTTAAATTTAATGATTATTCAGTACTAAGGATTACTATTTTAGAAGTATTTTTATATATATTGTATTTCATTATTTTTAAATTATATTTCTATCCAATATTTCTCTTTCTAAGATCATTTATTCAATCTCATATTTATATACTCTTTGACTGGCCATTAATAAGAAATAAAATATGGCGGTGTCTACTCAATGTATAGCATCCCGCCTTTTTATAAGATAACTTTTCATTACATTTTACAAAACTGAGGATCTTTAAGTTTTAGTGTCTTGGAAACCAGGAACTTAAAACATGAAAACATAAAACATTATTCTTAAAAACTTGAAAGGCTTCTCCTTATGTTCATCCTAGGTTCATTACTTCATCTCATAACCTGGGGACATACGTCAAAAGAAAGTTTGAGCAGAAATACCAGATAGGGAAACAAGGGAAACATTTAACATGTGAACTTGAGATACATCAACAATGTCATGAAAGAGAAATTTAAGGCATGAGAAAGAAATAATGAGGAATATCATAATAAAAATAACGTATTTCATAACTTGAAGATGTGGCTACAACATTTAATATTGAAAATCATTTCTGTTTCACCAAGGTCCATCCCCACGCTGTCATTAAAAATTACCAAGGTTATTCAATAAGGCGTCGTTAAAAATAGTCATCTCTAGAGATTAAGTCATTAACCAATGCATTGGAGCTCTATCAGGGAGAACCCTTGACATGTCTTTATTATCATGTGAGCCACATATATCATCATCAATAATTTTATAATCAACCCATATAGCATAAATGTAATGGGTTTCATTTCTTAATCATTATGTTTAAAAAAAACTAATTTAAATACGTGATCTTTGTGTCACTTTAAAACCCAAAGAAAAGGAAGGTGGGTATTATGTATGTAAATCCCAGAATTTAAAATAGAACATTTTGGTATATATGTGAATACCCCTGTAGAATAGAGAGCTTTTATTATTCACTTAATAAAATCGAATAACTTTAGAATAAGAGAGAGAGACATTTTGAGACAGAAATTCTGCAGCATAACGACTATGTTTCGGGGTTTTAGAAAATATTGAAAAGAGATGGGACATGGTCAAACATTCATAAATAACCCATAAAATAGAGGAGGGATATAATATGAAGGATATCTGATCATGGTAATGAAATTTGAAAGATATAACATATCAAATGAATGACATGAAAGGAATACAAAAATAAGATTTCTCATATGAAAATTCGGCAGCCTAACGGCGTCACTTAATCTTCAAAAAATGAATTGACGAGATCAAATAGGGTCTCATAATATGTACATAAAAGATTAGTATGATAGATATAGATATAATATCCCAACATAATAAAAAGTAACTTGAATGAATTGACATGAAATTAGAACTTTGAAAAATGAAAAATGTGAACAAATCCCTTAAAAATTCGGCATCCTAACGGCGCCACTTAAACTTCAACAAAAAATGAATTTGACGAGATCAAATAGGGTCTCTCATTAAATGAATATAAAAGATCAGTATGATTGATATAGATATCATACCCCAACATAATAAAAATTAAATTGAAAGACTTGACATGAAAGTAGAACATTGAAAAATGAGAAAGGTGAACGAATCCATTAATGATTCGGCAGCCTAACGAGTCCACTTAAACTTCAACAAAAAGAGAATTTAATGAGATAAAATAGGGTATCTCATCATATAAACATAGAAGATCAGTATGATAGATATTGGTATCATACCCCAACATAATAAAAATAAACTGAAATACTTGACATGAAAGTAGATCTTTAAAAAATGAGAAAGGTGAAAGAATCCCTTAAAAATTCGGTAGCCTAACGGTGCCACTTAAACTTCAACAAAAAACGAATTTGACGAGATAAAATAGGGTATCTCATCATATGAACATAGAAGATAATTATTATAGATATAGATATCATACCCCAACATAATAAAAAGGTACTTGAAAGACTTGACATGAAGGTAGAAATTTGAAAAATGAAAAAGGTGAAGGAATCCCTTAAAAATTCAGCAGCCTAACGACGCCACTTAAACATTATTAAAACGAATTGATGAGAGAAAGAGGGGGTATATCATAATAAGAACATATAATATCAGTATTATTGATATATAGATCATACCCCATCATGAAAAAATAACTTGAAAGACTTGACATGAAAGTAGAACATTGAAAAATGAGAATGGTGAAAGAATCTCTTAAAAATTCGGCAGCCTAACGACGCCACTTAAACTTCAACAAAAAATGAATTTTACGAGATAAAATAGGGTCTTTAATAATATGAACATATAATATCAGTATTATAGATATATATATCATACCCCAACATAATAAAAAGGAACTTGAAAGACATGACATGAAATTAGGACATTGAAAAATGAGAAAGGTGAAAGAATCCCTTAAGACTTCGGGAGCCTAACGACGCCACTTAAACATTATTAAAACAAATTGATGAGAAAAATAGGGGGTCTATCATCATATGAACATGAAAAGGTAAGTAAGAGAAATATAAAATAACATATTCCAACATAAGATCATGGATCATAAAAGAAATAACATAAAAGAGATTACTTGAAAAGAAAGAGAGAGGTAGGATCCCTTACCTTAAAACGTAACTCTTAAAACTCAAAGGTTGGGAGGTTGAGGGCTTGGGGGAACCTTATAAAGGCTTATTGGGAGGAAATGAAACCAGAGATTCGTTGGGGGAGAGTTGGGAGTGAACCCTAAAGGAGGAAAGGGTGGGTATTTATAGGGAATGTGAGGGGACAAGGCATTAATGGCCAAGGGACACCTCAGTGGAGGTATTGGAAAAACATTGGGCTTGACCATGGTATTTTCCCATGGTATTGGCCACTTGGGACACCTCCTACCTTATAATAATATTCATAAGTCGAACATATTGATTACATACTTAATACATCATTTAATGATGACATTAAACACTCGTAACTTAAAAACTGTAGTTTCACTATTCATTGAAAATTCAACATTCTCAGAAAAAACCCTAAATTTAACCTTAACCAAATATCAATGATCTGATTTCAAAATGAACTCCATTTTATAAATATAATTTTCTAAATATTTTTAATTAAATTTTTAAATAAATACACTATTCACCAAAAATTCAATTTTTTAGAAAAATCTCAAAAAATTACCTTAACATAATATCGATGCTCTGAGTTCAAAAATAAAATCCATTTTATAAGAATAATTTTCTAAATATTTTTAATTTAATTTTTAATTAAAAAACAATATTCACCTGAAAAAACTAATACTTGTCTAATAATTTATGAAACCATTATTTAACCATTTTATTGAATCACATTACTTAATCAAGGTACCGAGATTATATTAATGATTTCTTTAAGTGAGATTACTAATCCATTTGGTCACATTACTAATCCTAAGCATAAAAGCAGTATTCATAATTTACTATTCATAAAAAATTAAGTTGATCTTATTAGACTCTAAATTTCATACTGAACATAATTGTAGAAGACCATTTTTTGAAAATCATTACACATTTTTTTATTTAAGGTTTACATAAACATTTTTTAAAATATCCTTTCTCTAAAATCCTTAAAAAAATATGCATAATATATTTATCCGGATATTTGAAAATTCATAAACTTCATCATATGAAGAAATATAATCTTTTATTTTAAACAAATGATTACACAATGTAGTTACGGTCTCCTTACATAGCCCCTTATCACACCAGCATAGGACCTAAGTGTAAGGTGTGCTAAGGTGAGAGAATCCGAGGGTGGCTCGACCAACATCACACGAGTAGTAATTTCTATCAGTTTAAATTCCCGAGAAGGTGATTTCGTTCTAGCTTCACACGATTATTTTCATCTTGGGTTTGGTCTAGAGAAAAGACCAGTGGTTCTACCTCCTTCCCATGTTCTGTTAGATGGGCTTCGATCGGTCCAAGACTCCTGGGTGAGGCCAACGAATCTTCTTTCTATATTAATTAACCAAGATCACTTGTACTTAGAGACAAATATTAACATTTATATTCCTATGGTCATATTGACCAATGGTCATATAACAGTTGAAAACCAACAGTCTCATTTTAATTATACTCATGTTATCAAATGAGACAGTTTTTTGAGTATAAAAAAAATTAAATAATGCACAAAATTTGGAAACAATATTTATTCAAAATTTCAGGTCGTTACAATCTTCCCCCCTTAAGAAATTGTGTCCTCACAATTTTTAAAATTGGGGTTCGAAATTTCATTGAAAGTCCCACAGCGGAAAATTAGTTAGTAAAATTATTACTTTAAAAGAATGAAAGGGAAGTACAATGGTCACCCGAGTTAACCCATACTAGGATTCCATGTAGGAAAACATAGATATGGATGAAAAAAGGGTCATTATTTGAGGGAGAGTGATAGAAAACATGATTAGGAGAAAGTTAACCACAAGAAAATCACAAACTTATGATGGGTCAAACGGTATTTGATTTCCCAGTAGGAAATGTAAACAGACAAGGTTTTTGTTTTCCGTTCCTTTCTATAGTTTTGAGTAATTCATTTACTACATAGAATAAAACACAGAAAAATATACCTACCTTCAAGTAAAGTTTCATCCTTTAATAAGTTTCTACCGAAACAAATCCTTTCTCTAAACGATTTGCAGTCAAAGCTACTTGGTCTCATCAAAGCACCTGAATCATATTCTTGAGTGTCACGCAATCCACAAAAGATGAACTATCAATTTCTTCTATCTTTAAAAATTGTCCCAAAAATATAAAGGGTAAGACAAAACAACTCTACAAAAAAAAAAGAATCCCATCGGAAGGGAAACTACTTTTAAATCTTCAAAGGTCCATGGTACTACCCAAAGTTCATCATAGACCATTCCATAAGTAACTATCCTTAAAATTCAACAAAATAAACCAAAATAAGTTTGAAACCCAAGTACAAGAAGGATTTGATAACATAGTCTTCCAAAATAAGCTTCATCATTCATATCCAAACAACATCAACCACTACTAACATTTTATAACAAATGTAGCTAACCTAAACATATTTTCCCCAATATAGGTTAATAATTTACATAAGTAACCTAAATTACTATAAGTCCACTTTAAATTCATCAATTCTTCAAAATATATGTCAACCTTTACTCCTCAAAGAAAATAATGTAGTAATCTATTTACCTCGATCATATATGGTCCCCAAAATAGTGAACGTCTTCCAAAATAATAATCATCTTTTAATCCCCTAATCATCTCTATCTTATTAACACAAAAATCGTCACATTTCCAATCACATTGGTTATTGGGACATGTTCTTCCATTTCCCACCATTAACTAAGAAAAGAAAGTATAATTAGGGGCTTAAATACTTATCCAATAATCATGAAAGGAAACTTAAAGCATAGAAGGATAACTTGTAGAAGAAAAGTATACCCTAACATGTGACCCCCTGGGTTCCAAACTAGGTTATCCATTATCATATATTCTTATGTGAGTATTTATTTTATTTTATCTTTGTTCCCTTAATCAAGGTTCATAATAAGCTTATGGATTTACCAGAGCATATCCCCCGGGAGTGTTGTAACCAAGAGTGCAGCAAGGCCCATTGTCGCGTACCAGTTCCTGTTTGAGTCTAACTCAAGGAGGTGTTTTTGGGTTTTACCCTTATGCTGATCTATGCCAGAGCCACCTCTACCTGATTGTATCCAAACATTGATATATTTTCTTGGCAACCCCTTACTCAATACTTACCAAAATACCAGGAATATTTCTTATATTTAAACTTTTCTATCTGGTTCTTCCTAATGTTTTCATATCATAATTTCCAAAAATAACTAAACCATCCTTTGATACAAACTATAGCATCCCTCCATTTTATAACCTAACTTTTCATTATATTTTACAAAACCAAGGATCTTTAAGGTTGAGTGTCTTGGAAACCAAGAACATAAAACATTAAAACATAAAAAATTATTCTTAAACACTTGAAAGGATTATCCTTATGTTCATCCTAGGATCATTACTTCATCTCATAACCTGGGGACATACATCAAAAGAAAGGGTGAGAAGAAGGCCTAGTAAGGTAAACAAGGGAAACATTTAACATGTGAACATGAGATACATCAACAATGTCATGAAAAAGAACATTAAGGCATGAGAAAGAAATCATGTGGCATATAATAATAAAAATATAATATTTTATAACATGAATATGTGGCTACAACATTTAATATTGAAAATAATTTTTGTTTCACCACGTTCCATCCCCATGGTGTCATTAAAAATTACCACGGTTATTCACGAAGGCGTGATAAAAAATAGTCATATCTAGAGATTAAGTCTTTACCCAATGCATTGGAGCACTATTAGGGTGCACCCTTGAAATGTCATTATTATCATTTGAGCCACATATATCATCATCAATAATTTCATAAAAAAGCCATATAACATAAAAGGAATGGGTTTCATTTCATAATCATAACGTTTTAAAAAAACTGCTTTAAAGACATGATCTTTGTGTCACTTTAAAACCCACAGAAAAGGAATGTGGGTCTCATGTATGTAAATACCATAATTTAAAATAGAAAATTTTGGTATATATGTGAATACCGCTATAGATGAGAGAGCTTTGAGTATTCACATAATAAAATAAAATAACTTTTTAACAAGAGAGATACATTTTGAGACAGAAATTCAGCAGCATAACGACTATGTTTCAGGGTTTTAGAAAACATTCAAAAGAGAGGGGACACGGGTCAAACAATCATAAATGACCCCTAAAATAGTAGAGGGACAGAATATGAAGGATATTTTAACATGGTAATAGAATTTAGAAGTTATAACATATGAAATGAAGGACATGAAAGGAAGACAAAAATAAGATTTCTCTTATGAAAATTCGGCAGCCTAACGACGTCACTTAATCTCAAAAAAATGAATTGACGAGATAAAATAGGGTCTCTAATATATAAAAATAAAAGATCAGTATTATATATATATAGATCATACCCCAACATAATAAAAAGTAAGTTGAAAGACTTGACATGAAAGTAGAACTTTGAAAAACGAGAAAGGTGAACGAATCCCTTAAAAATTCAGCAGCCTAACAGTTCCACTTAAACTTCAACAAAAAATGAATTTGATGAGATCAAATAGGGTCTCTTATCATATGAAAATAAAATATCAGTATGATAGATATATATATCATAACCCAACATAATAAAATGTAACTTGAATTACATGACATGAAAGTAGAACTTTGAAGATTGAGAAAGGTGAACGAATCCCTTAAAAATTCGGCAGCCTAACGACGCCACTTAAACTTCAACAAATCATGAATTTGAAGAGATAAAATAGGGTATCTCAACATATGAACATATAAGATCAGTATGAAATATATAGAGATGATACCCCATAATAATAATAAAAACTTGAAAGACATGACATGAAAGTGGAACTTGGATAAATAAGAAAGGTGAAAGAATCCTTTAAAAATTCGGCAGCCAAACGGCGCCACTTAAACTTCAACAAAAAATGAATTTGACGAGATCAAATATAGTATCTCATAATATGAACATAGAATATAAGTATGATAGATATAGTTATGATTACCTATCATAATAAAATGGAACTTGAAAGACGTTACATGAAAGTAGAACTTCGGAAAATGAGAAAGGTGAAAGAATCCCTTAAAAATTCGGCAGCCTAACGGCGCCACTTAAACATTCTTAAAAAGAATTGATGAGAGAAAGAGGGGGTCTCTCATCATGTGAACATATATGATCATTATTATAGACATATATATCATACCCCATCATAATAAAAAGAACTTTAAAGAATTGACAAGAAAGTAGAACTTTGAAAAATGAGAAAGGTGAAAGAATCCTTTAAAAATTAGGCAGCCTAACGGCGCCACTTAAACTTCAAAAAAAAATGAATTTGACGAGATCAAATAGGTTCTCTCATAATATGAACATATAAGATCAGTATGATAGATATAGGGATGATACCCCAACATAATAAAAAGGAACTTCAAAGACTTGACATGAAATTAGATCTTTGAAAAATGAGAAAGGTGAAAGAATCCCTTAAAAATTCGGCCACCTAACGGCGCCACTTAAACATTCTTAAAATGAATTGATGAGAGAATGTGAGGGTATATAATCATATGAACTTGAAAATGTTAGTAAGATGAATTTAAAATAACATCCTCCAACATAATATTATGGCTCATAAAATAAATGACATAAAAGAGATTACTTGAAAAGTAAGATAAAGGTAGGATCCCTTACCTTAAAAGGTAACTCCTAATTCTTAATGGTTGGGACGTTGAGGGAATAGGGGAACCTTGGGAAGACTTATTGGGAGGTAATGATACCAGATCTTCTTTGGGGGAGAGTTTTCAGTGAAAACTAAAGGAGGAAAGGGTGGGTATTTATAGGGAATGTGAGGGGACAAGGCATTAATGGCCAAGGGACACCTCATTAGTGGTATTGGAAAAACCATGGGCTTTCCCATGGTATTAGCCCTAGGTATTGTACACTTGGGACACCTCATACATTATCTTACTATTAATAAGTCTAAAAAATTGATTACATACTTAATACATCATTTAATGATGTCATTAAACACCCGTAACTTAAAAACTGTAACTTCACTATTCATTGAAAATTCAACTTTCTCAGAAAAACCCAAAATTTTGCCTTAACCAAATATCAATGCCATGATATGAGAAATGAAGTCCATTTTATAAAAATAATTTTCGAAATATTTTTAATTAAATTTTTACATAAATAAACTATTCACCGAAAATTCATTTTTTTCAGAAAAATCCCCAAAAATTACCTTAAAATATTATCGATGATCTGAGTTAAAAAATGTAATCAATTTTAAAAAAATAATTTTCTAAATATTTTTAAATTAATTTTTAATTAAAAAACCCTATTCATCCGAAAAACTAATACTTGACTAATAATTTATGAAACCGTTATTTAACCATTTTATTGGATCACATTACTTAATCAAGGTTCCTAGATTATATTATTACACTCTTTATGTGGCATTACTTATCCAATTGGTCACATTACTAATCTTAAGAATAAAATCACTATTGATAATTTACTATTCATAAAAAATTGTGTTTATCTTATTAGACTCTAAATTTTGTACTGAACATAATTGTGGAATACGATTTTTTGAAAATCATTACACATTTTTATTTATTTAAGTTTTACATAAACATTTTTTAAAATATCCTTTTTCTAAAATTCAACAAAAATATGCATACTATATTTATCCGGATATTTGAAAATTCATAAGCTTCATCATAAGAAGAAATCAAAAAAAATTTTTAAATGAAAGGATAACACAAGGTAGTTACGGTTTCCTTACAAAGCCCATTATCACACCAGCATAGGACCTAAGTGTAAGGTCTGCTAAGGTGAGATTCTCTGAGGGTGGCTCGGCCAAAATCGCACGAGTAGTAATTTCTATCAGTTTGAACTTCTCGCGAAGGTGATTCCATTCTAGCTTCACACGATGAAGTTCACCTTGGGTTCGGTCCAGAGCAAAGCCCAGTGGTGCTACCTCCTTCCCAAGTTCTGTTATATGGGCTTCGATCGGTCCACGACTACTGGGTGAGGCCATCAAATCATCTTTCTATATTAATTAACCAAGATCACATGTATTTAGAGACAAATATTAACATTTAGTTTCCAACGTTCATATTGACCAATGATCATATAACTGTCGAAACCCAATAGTCTCATTTTAATTATACTCATGTAATCAAATGAGATAGTTTTATTGAGTATAAAAAAAATAAAATAACACACAAAATTTGGAAACAAGATTTATTCAAAATTTCGAGTCGTTACACAATGGATATAGGATTAAACTAGTCTAGACCACATTGTATCATTTTATTCTCAAATTTCTCCCATTATATTTCATCATGAAATTTTTTTGAAACATAAAATGGACACATTTATATTTTATTTTAAAATTTAATTTCATGACATGAAGAACCATATGTATATTCAGTGTATAATGGGTTTTTCATTAATGGACTATAACAAGAATTCTCCTCAATAACTGGTATCATAATCTCAAAAATGTTGAATTATATTTCTCTAAGTATGAAATTGAAAATATTGATAGAGATAAAAAGTTGAATATTTTTGGAATAATTATCTAAATAGTCTTGGTCCAAAAAGTACATTAATAAGTTCTTCATTTTACCTAGTAGTCAATGATTATAATTATTACCTTAATGGAAAACCACCATCCTACTATATAAATGTATCCCATTAAATTACAATGGAACCACATATCTTGTTTATATTTTCTTTGGGTGATGTTGTCTTGAGTAAGGTTTCATATGAATCCTCTACTATTGGTATGGGGACTATTCTTGAGATGTTGAACATGATTACTTACATTGATAGGTTTTTTCATTATTTAAATTGAGGTTATAACATTATGATGAATCATGGGATCCAAATAAAATTATATGATAATGAATTTTAGAAGATTATACTAGTCCTTACCAATATTAATTTTAATGTATATGTTGTATAAAAATATTTAATTATAATTTCATACATCGATAGCTCTTATGATGATAATCTAGATTATATGATATATGAAAGGGGTCACTTATCTTTAGATATTGATGAATTTTCATTGTTTTCAATTTATTTATAGGGTAAGGAAAATATTATTTCTGAATTAGAGGGTTTCACAGTTATGGATTGATCTAAATTTAATTGTAAAAATAAAGGTAAATGGGGAAATAATGGATTGAAACATAGTTATTCTAGGTATACTAATTATATTTAATGATGTTTTTTGTAATAAATGTAGAATACATAGACATGCTAAAACCAGGTTTCATAAACGAAAATATGGAATGATTTCATATGAATTTGGTGATAATTCCCTATATGTTGATATATTACATGATAGTGTTAAGGTGACATCTATTTTTTATTATTACATGAGTATTGATTGTGTCTATGACTAATTTATGTCATTCAATATATTCCTAGAATGAATGTAATTTTCTATGTTGATTGAGCGAGTTAAATGTGAGGTCCATCTTGGAAATAATAATAGATTTAAGATTGTGGTGAGGGTCCTAGGTTTTTCAAATTGTGATGATGTATATTTTTTAGAGTGAATTTTGTGTGGTGGGTCTCTAACATACAAAGTTACCTCATTCATTTAGCATTTCTACAAAGGATGGTTTTACCTTAAAATCCAAATATGGTTTCAAAAATTTATATTAATATTTATATATAGAAAATATTTGATCTATTTTAAAAGAGTTAAATTTTTTAATAGGAAGGCCCATACTACATAATGGGGTAGTTCCTATCTCACTAAAAATGGAAGAATTATTATATTTCCTATGATTTTGGGAAATGAAAATGTCAATTGACCTGAGGACTTTTATAAGGAGTAGCTATTATCACATGTAACACAAATGAACAAAAAATGCTTGGATTATTGGGTTCTGGGTATTTATTTGTGATTAATGATCCAAATATATATCTTTATTGAAAATTAATCCATATATTAGTCCCAATTTTATCTATGGGGTCCTTCTAAGATTGATTAAATTGGTGTATACAAATAGTTATTCATATTTATAAAGTAATTATCATGGAATGATCCATTATATATGAAGAAGAACATGTATGATTTCATTAAAGTATTTAAAATAATTGAGTATGATTTTGGAAATCATATTGGGTGGAAGATATAGGCCATGTGAACCAAAAATGTTTTATAATACCAATCAACAATTTTCACATTGTTTTTTGAGTCCTATGGAAATTAAATGCTAAAAAATGTTATCCAAAATCCCCTAAAAATTGTACATTAAAAGTATATCTATCACACAATTTTACAATAGATTTTAAAAAAGGTCACCTTCTCAGGACTAACGAAATATTTAATGGGAAAAGATACCCCATTGATTATCATCCTTATCAACTAATGTCTTCCCTATTCTAATGAGATTAAGAATCCTTATTAAATATAGAGTAGATAAAATCTATCATATGGATATTAAATACTTTTTGGATTCACTCAACCTTCTGCTATTAATACCGATAAGTTTTAACCTAGAGTTGTTAGATAAATTTCAATAATTTATCTAGAGGTGGTGAATGGTTAAAACGATCTTTTGAAAAAACTTGGTTTCCGAAAAAACATTATAATCTAGAATATTTGCTAATATTATGTTATTAATCCTAAGGATAAACATAATACTGATGAAATTTTTGATATATCCCAAACTATTGATGTTTGGGTTAATATGGTGATACATCCCAAATTTTTGATGTTAGGGTTAATCCTCTAGTAAAAGTCAAATATTCTCCACCTATTATTCAACCAATGAAACCTTATATATTTTTCTTTGAAGGTACATTAGAAACTAAACCTCTTAATGATGTTGTAGATTAATAGCGTACCATGTATCATGTTAGTAGGTTGATTATACCTTGATATTTGTATAGCCATATTGATGTTTCTAATTTTCAATTTCATATTTCCAATAACCATAATAATGATAATCCTATAATTATAAATATGCATTAAATAATTTTGATTCTATGTATTGGGTGAATATAGTTCTTGATGAGTTTCATTCTTTACAAAAATTACCATATTTATTCCATTATTAACAATACACAAATAGTCATAGTCATATTCTATAAATAGATTTTAAAAAATAAATAAGATACAACTACAGAAAAAAAAATCATATATTTGTCAAGACATGTTACTAAGGGGATATTAAATAAGATAAGGGATTTATTGTTCTTAAATTTTCTTTTTTATGTGTAATCACTCTTTAATTATAATTTTTTTGGAATATGTTGCATACCATGATCGTTATATTTAATAACTAGATATTAAGACTGTTTTTTTATATGGATCTTGATGAAATTAATTAAACAAATCTTCATAATGGGGATTCCAATTAATTCAATCATAATAATGTCTAATTTCATAAAAAGTATCAATATTTATAAAATAATGACTCCATAAAATGGTTTAAAAAATTTATTCATTCATGTTATAAGATAAATTTACAATATTAAGATTAATATAAATGTTTATTTGAAATATATTCAAATCTATTAGATATATATAGTTATATATGTTGATGATATGATGATTATTATTATATACATTATATGGTTCAATGTTTGTAAAATTATATTGAAAAATGTATTTAATATTAAGTATCTAGGATCTTTTAAGAATAATTTTATTTATGGAAATTTATTGAGATAAAAATGTAAACAACTTAATTTTTATCTTCTTTATAATGTTCTTAATTTTCATAAAATGTATCTCTTTGAATCGTTAATTCCTTCTAGTGTCCCTTTTGCATAGAATTTAAAATTATCACTTTCATGACTCCTACACATACCGATGAAATTGAATTTATGTTTATAATTTCATATGCTATTTTTTGGTATCATAATGTATGAGATAATTTATACTTGACCAAATGTTACATTTTATGTTTACAATTCAAGAACATTCTTGGGAATCCAAGTAATCCCGATTCAATGCGATTAAGTGTCTGTTAATGTACACTTCCAATACCCCACTATGAAATTATTATTATATGAATATTTACATCGAGGAGATTGGGACATGATATGTGTGTTTTGACTATGTTGGATATTTTAACACTATAATAAATATATATGGTTATGTTTTTTACAAATTTTAGAGGTTCTGTAATTTTGTAACATAACAAGAAATCAATTTTTCCCATCGTAACTACTGTGGTTGAGTACATTAAATCGATAAAAAAAATTTATGAATACATTTGGATTAAAGTTTTTATTCTACAATTGAATATTACATGTTTCAAAATTATTGTGTACATAGATTATTAGTTATAAAAACCTTGGTTTGGATCCAGGTGATTTCTATGTGGTTTTTTGAGATTTTGGAAATTACTGAATGATCCAAAATTAAAAACGAGCATTATAGAATATTTTTTATCCAAGGTCGAAAAAACTATGATGTGTTTATTTATTTAAATAAATTAAATTACTTAAAGTGTATTAAAATGGAAAATTTATAAAATTTAAAATAAATTTCAAAATAATATTAATGGTATAAAAATTAATAATATTTTTTTATTATTATGATTACTATTATTACCTTTTCATTATTTTTATTATAAGTATTATTATTATTATTTGGTTTTCTGTTTATGAGAACGCAAAAGGGTTCTCCCCTTATCTGCATCATGAACCCCCTATCCATGACCCACCTGCAGTATAGCGACCCGTACATTACATACATTGTTAGTACTTCAAAATTGAGGTATACTTATTATAACATATAACAAAACCATGAAAGGGCCGTATAGGTATAGTGTCTTTAGAAACTTGTAAACATAACAAAACTGGTTCAAAAAGTGTCTACATTGTCTCGCATTTATTTCATCATATCTATAGTCCCTTTTGGAATATCTTACTTAATAACCATCTTCCTGACCTAGGGAAACAAAACATACAAAAGGGTGAGCTCAAATGCTCAGTAAGGGTAAACAAAAGAAATAGAAATCACATAATATTCATAAGAACATAACATTTGGGAAATCTTACCCTGCAAAAGAGATCATAATTTCATAATATAGGATAAATCATGGTATTGAAATGTAATCACAATAATCATAACATAAAACATGAAGCTTTGAGTCATACACACATAATCGTAGAGAATAATTTCTTATTAGTCAAGACTCATTTCCATGACTATCTTAGCTGACAATGTCCATTTCTGAACAGAGTTCATTCCTCGTTTCAGTCCTATTTCACTGAACTGGTTTAACCTGCCGTTCCAGCCTTGTCTATCTCATGAGATATAAAATCTTTACCCAATGAATTGGAGGGAGATATAGGTCCCACCCATCTCATAATGATACCATTTTTATGTGTGCCACAAAATCATAAACCATACATCCTAGCTTAACCCATATAATAAAAATGGGATTCTTAAACATCATGACTTCATAAAACAATTCATATAAGATAAAGGAATTCATAAAAATAATTCCATCACAACATAAACAAATAAATGTAATAATAGGTATAGAAACAGAACCCTTTATTACCTTAGATGGAAAATAATTGTGATAAAACACTTAAACTCCATTCTTGACAAAAATATCTTTTCTACTTCAAAAATATTTTTCCTTTCTTAACATGGCATACAATTTTAAACTAAAATACGTTGATCAAAAATAAACTTGAAAACTTGTAAATGAAGCTTCTTGGAAATAATGTTTTAAAAATCCATTCATTCCATATAATTTAAAAAACATTCTTCTCGTACTTTTGTCAGAAAAGTCTATAAGTACCTCGTACCAAAAACGACAAAATATTCCTTTTATATCTTTTACTAAAAACTCACCGAAGGGTAAAATTGGATTTAAAAAACTGTAGGTGGATGGAAATAATATTAAATATTGAGGAAACATGGATGTGGATGATAAAATATACCCTAGTAAATTCCAAAGTATAAACAATATCGGATAAAAATGAGATTGTGATATTTACCTTACCTTAGGTCTGATTTGCTTCGTAAGTGTCCGAAACACTTGTATAATGATATAAATAATGTCATTGACTTGTTATAGAATCATAATAATTGTTATGATATCATATATGGTCATATTCTTAGCTTATTAGTGGTAATATTTCATTTCTAGTTGTTATTTGGGTGTTTATTACTTTTTGTTCTTATGCGTGTTTTGTCGAATAAATTCTTATTCTTATTTGAAGTGATCGGATCAGTGTGATCACTGAGAAGGGGAGGGGGTGAATCATTGATCCTTTAAAACGTTTTACTTATTTATTCATTATCAATTAAACCTCTATGGCTTGTTAAGGCCTCGATCCACTCGTCTTGTATCTCTCAGCCTTTCCTTGAGTGATGCAGTAAATGTGAAGGCACAGGACAATAGGATTTACAAGGTTCGGCTCCAAAGGCCTATATCCTTTCCATGTTGGATAAACACCCCAACATGGCTTCTTCCATTATAATATGTTAGTGTTACAATGGTCGATACAGAGTCCCACTGTATCTCTCCTGAGTCCCACAGGAGGGTCTTTATACTGCGTCCCATAGTGTTACCAGAGTCCCACTGGCCTGCTCTAGAATCCCACTGAAGACTTCTTCCACCCTGAGTCTCACAAGGGGCTTCTCCTGTCTTCTCGAGTCACACGAGAAGCACTTCATCACTTCATGTTCTTCAAGTATCTTCAGCTGCCTAGGATAAAGGCTGCTGGCCTTGCTCTCTTCCTCTGATCACTTGAGTTGATCAGGACTTCTTGTCTTACTCAGGATTTATCTCCTTTCTCTTAGGATAACCTGTCTTCTCTCTTCAATAATCTTCAATAGCCTCAAATAAGGTCTACTGGTCTTTCTCACATCTTCTGATCACTTTAGTTGATCAGGGTCTTCTCAATTACTGAAAACTCAGACAACTGATGTCTTTAACTTCTGTCTGGCTCAGTCTCACTTCATGCACTGAGTGCATGGCATCTCTGCTTCCTCATGTACTGACTTCATAGCTTCTCAAATTCTTCAAGAACTCTTTGTCTTGGACTCCTCAAATTGCACACAAGCAGATTCAGCCTTTTTTCACGTGTTCACGTTCATGCATGCAAGCATGCACTCCTCTTCCTTCATCTCTTGGTGCAATAAACACTCAAAGGGTGTAGACACTTTCAGCACACACACCTTCCTTGAACTTCACACACTTAATTCAATTTGTTTACACACACTTAATGTGTGTTATACTTTAGTGTGAGAGTCTTCCACTTCTCCCTTCTTCTAAGTGTGGTCACTATCACTTAATTCACACACACTAGGTTCGGCCTTCACTTGTTATTGTTTTCCCACACACACTCAAAGTGTTCTTCTTTGTCTTTGGCCATCTCTTCACTTCTTGCACACATACACAAGGTGTGCTCTTCCACTGAGCACACACACTTGGTGTGGTCTCCACTTGGTGCACACACAAGGTATAGTCTCGGCCTTCCTCTTGTTTAGAACACACACAAATGTGGTGGCCTTCACTGCCTTTAAACACTTAACCCGTAGGTGTAGTTATAATCCTCCCGAACTCAAAGGAGGCGCGCAAGGATGTGGCATCTCCTCTTCTTCTCTCACTGTCGTGTAGGGGTTTAGTGAAAGATGAGCAAGGTGCAAGTAGCCTTCTTCTCTTCTGTCGCGCAAGCACTTGGGTGCACAAGGCAGCGCGCAAGTCCTCAGGTGTGCAAGGTGCAACACCGCGGGGCTCCTTCCTCCTCCTGCGCAAGTGTGCGGGCAGAGAGGAAACTTCTTGTCACGCAAGGGAAGCAGGCAGGGTACCTCCTTGTCTTCTTTCGCGCAAGGGGTGCGCAAAAGGGTCTTCGCAAAGCTATGGAGAGCTTCGGGCTTCTCTGTCGCGCAGGGGGCACGCAGGGTGTTCTTCACGAGGCTTGAAGCACTCACGGGACGTCAGATTTTCAAAAAAGGATCAGCAAGCAAAACCATTGCCTCCGGCTCTCCTTTTATAAGCTGAGGCGGCTCTGTCCATCTGCGTGAGATATAACTTTGAATCCCCGAAATAATCGGGTTTTCAAGATTTTTCAAATCTTGAACATTCTCCTCGGTGAACGCGGGATCCTTTCTTTTTCATTTTCTTCTACGTTCATGCTTCTAACATGTGCATGGCCTTCATTTAAGCCCAAACCATGCATAGTGTGAACACCCGCATGGCCTTGGCATCGTTGCTTGCCTTGGCATCGTTGCTTGCCTTGGCATTCGTCAAAATAACCATATCTTTGCATGAATGTATATTTTTATACATGGATATGTTCAGTAGGGCCAGACGAACTCCATGGATGCTTCAGTTTGTTCGGAGGTGTCCTGGAGCTCGACTTCTGTGCACCGGAGGTGCTGGTACATGGTGAGGCTGCGGGAGAAGACACGGCGTGTCTCAGCTGGCTAGAGGTAGATGAAGAAGCCTTGTCCGTAGGATCCGCCATTTAAAAGATCAGCAACGGCTGTGATTATAACGCGCCGCACAAGATGCATCGTGCGGTCGAGATCTGGCGTGCGATCGATCGAGCGACCAGGATTCACTCCGCGGAAAATTCCCGCATCCCACATTGAAATGGCCTGTGGATTTTCCGCGGCTTATCAACCAGTCGCTCCCTGACACTCTCTAATTGAACTTCCCACCTCTCGGTGCCGCCCCGCAACGAGTTCTTCTGCGGGCACGCTCTTGTGCCCACACCTGCCACTCGCGGGCGCGCTATGCGCCCACTATGCACTCTCGGGCGCGCGCTCTGGCGCCCACTCTCCGCCGGCATGATCCCCTGCGTGGCATGGGGCTTTTAGAAACGGCCCCGACCTCCTCTTGGGCTGGCCCCATGGGATCCCCATGGGCGTGGTGACCTTGAGTCCCACAAGATCCTTGGGTTGATCCCTTAAGGCTGGCCCTTGAGGCATATATTTTTTTTTCTAAGTGTAGAAAAAGTCCTTTGTGTAATAACAAAGTGACCAAGTTCAAATGCCAGATGCCACATCATCATTCTTCTTCTCCCAAGCCATTCTTCTTCTTCACCTCCATTCTACTTCATTAGAATTCATCATTCCTCCTCAACATATATTATGTACTTATGAGGTATTTGTAGAAGGTTCATCTTCAACCGATTCTCCTAAATCAATTAATTCCTCAATGATCATCATTGATCTAATCAGAGATCAAGTTGGATCTTCTTCAGCTTCTCATACACTAAAAGATAGTGCATGATCTCCATTAATCCACTCCATCCACTTAGAAGTTGTGGATGGATCATCTTCATCTCCTCATGCATTGTGAAGACAATGCATGGTCTTCAAACATTGTTGTAACATTGTATCCACTTGATACAAGTTCTTGGAACATAAAGATCACCTCAACAATCGACTGATGTAATGATTCTCCATAATCATTCATTCTTCAAGTGTTGTCACTTAGTATCACCTTGATACAAGTATTGAATCATTAATAACAGCTCTACAATCTTCTGATATGGGAGAATGTTTCAAACCATCATCTCTCATGCCACATAGTGAATCTCCTAAGTGAAATGCATCTTAGTACCATGACCATTATCCATTCATCACCAACACCATCAAATCCTTTGTCATTCACATATTGAAACTCCTTGACATCCATCCATTCCTTGACAATAACATTCCTCATTGACAACAAATGCAACACAGAGCACTTCAATCTTCCCCTTTGTATTTGTTGTCAATACACTATTCCTGCACATATGAATGTGTCAATATGTGTGCCAATATTTTCTTCCCCTTATTGGCAATCAAATTCAAAGATGTGGTGTGGTTCTCTTCAAAAATCACTTCCTCCCTTTGAAAAGTATTTTCTTGAAAAACACTGAGGGAGGGATAATGTCACATGTTCTCTTTAGCAGAGCACCTTTTGCAAATCAACTCTAAGTCTACATGGGCTAACCCGGTGTAGAAAACAAGAGTGATGTAACCAAGGAACTCAATGTTATCCAACATTCACTATATATGTGAGATCGTGCTTCAGGGGTTTGAAATTTTTCAGATATATCAATGAATTGTTAAATCCTGCACATACTTCACCAAATACATTAGAATGTTTCGGTGCAAAGATAAAGCTCCCCCTTTCAACCATTTGTCTTCAATCAATACTCACCCTTAATTGTCATGATGAATACTATTAAGAAACAAGGGATGAAATTATGATTGGAATACCTTCACTTTTCTCAAGATGGTATTAAATCTTAGAATCCCATCTTTTACATATTGGCTCCCTCTCAAGGGGTGCACTCCATTCTGTCCAAACCACTCTCCAGAGGAGAATGATCATCATCTTCAATTCCATGAAATGTTAGCACATGTAAATACAAGTTGTTAGGGAATAAGATGGAACCTCCTTGGTTCATCAATGTGAACAAAAAGGTTGAGATGATTCTCTCAACCGAGATGTCCCATTTTCACCATTCTTCACACTTGCACATTTGATCTTCAATGATGTTTCTTCTAGTGTGGATCTCAATAAATCATCATGAGAAATATTCTTCTTCCCTTTTGCCTTAGCAATTGCCAGAAATTCATCTTCAGCTCTTTGCAGATCTTTGGAAATTTAGAAGATGTTTCCCTTTAATTAGAGGATGTATTTATTTTAGAATCATCCTGCTCAATGCACACTTGTGTGGCAACATTTCGTCTTTCAGATGACTGGGAAGTTTCAGCTTTGGGTGGTTGCATATTTTTCAATATCACCTCTTGTTCTAAGTATTTCATGTTTAGGGAGTTCTTCTCATCCTCGACAGTTCTTAGCCTTCCTTCCCAATTATCTTTCAGCTCTTTTATCTGGTCATCATGCACCTTCTTCATTTCTTGCAATGAACTGTCAAGCTCCTTCACCCTTTTTACTTTGTCTTCATGTTGAGCATCTTTGACAATCATTGACACTTTGTGTCTCTTTTCCAGTGCATGGAAAACTTCTTTGATCATTATCGTAAAGATTTCTTTCTCAGAGAAGCTTCTTTGCAATTCCTCAGCAGTATCTTCAAATCTTTCATTGCAAAGGGAAACAGTTTCATCTTTGGCCTTCACCAGCTTTCTGAGAGTGTTGCATATGCCAACCATTTTAGCCAACTGATCTTCCATTGCATTGGCTTCTTCTTCTAGCTGTAATTTTTTATCTTGAAGATCAAGGATGACTATAGTAATACACATTTCCACTTCCTTGGGGACTGTCTGTTGAAGATATTTGAGTGCATTTTGATGATCATTCATTGTTACAACTTCATCACAGATAGGACAGGCTTTCTTCATCTTCTTTGCCTGTTTCATCTTCCTGTTTTTCAGAGTCTTGGCAGATATCTCCATTTGAGGGTATTCACTCACTTCCTAAAATCTTCACTTCATAAAGACTCTCTTGGACCTTTTAGAGGTAACCTCCCTCTGATACCAATTGAAGTGCCCGGATCAGTGTGATCACTGAGAGGGGGAGGGGGTGAATCAGCAATCCTTTAAAACTTTTTACTAATTGATTCTTTATCAATTAAACCTCTATGGCTTGTTAAGGCCTCAATCCACTCTTCTTGTATCTCTCAGCCTTTCCTCGAGTGATGCAGTAAATGTAAAGGCACGAGACACAAGGATTTACAAGGTTCGGCTCCAAAGGCCTGCGTCCTTACCATGTTGGTTAAATAGCCCAACATGGTTTCTTCCATTATAATCTGTTAGTATTACAATGGTCGATACAGAGTCCCACTGTATCTCTCCTGAGTCCCACAGGAGGGTCTTTATACTGCGTCCCACAGTGTTACCAGAGTCCCACTGGCCTGCTCCAGAATCCCACTGAAGACTTCTTCCACCCTGAGTCTCACAGGGGGCTTCTCCTGGCTTCTCGAGTCACACGAGCAACACTTCTTCACTTCATGTTCTTCAAGTATCTTCAGTAGCCTGGGATAAAGGCTGCTAGCCTTGCTCTCTTCCTCTGATCACTTGAGTTGATCAGGACTTCTCGTCTTGCTCAGGATTTATCTCCTTTCTCTTAGAATAACTTGGCTTCTCTCTTCAAGAATCTTCAACAGCCTCTGATATGGTCTATTGGTCTTGCTCACATCTTCTGATCACTTTAGTTGATTTGGGTCTTCTCAATTACTGAAAACTCAGACAACTGATGTCTTTAACTTCCGTCTGGCTCAGTCTCACTTCATGCACTGAGTGCATTGCATCTCTGCTTACTCATGCACTGACTGCATGGCTTCTCAAATTCTTCAAGAACTCTTGGTCTTGGACTCCTCAAATTGCACACAAGCAGATTCAGCCTTTTTTTATGTGTGCACGTGCATTCATGCAAGCATGCACTCCTCTTCTTTCTTCTCTTGGTGCAATAAACCCTCAATGGGTGTAAACACTTTCAGCACACACACCTTCCTTGAACTTCACACACTTAATTAAATTTGTTTACACACACTTAATGTGTGTTATACTTCAGTGTGAGAGTATTCCACTTCTTCCTTCTTCTATGTGTGTTCACTATCACTTAGTTTACACACACTAGGTTCGGCCTTCACTTGTTCTTGTTTGCCCACACACACTCAAAGTGTTCTTCTTTGTCTTTGGCCTTCTCTTCACTTCTTGAACACATACACAAGGTGTGCTCTTCCACTTTGCACACACACTTGGTGTGGTCTCCACTTGGTGCACACACAAGGTATAGTCTCGGCCTTCCTCTTGTTTAGCACACACACAAATGTGGTGGCCTTCACTTTCATCAAACACTTAACCCATAGCTGTAGTTATAATCCTCCCGAACTCAAAGGAGGCGCGCAAGGATGTGGCTTCTCCTCTTATTCTCCCACTGCCTTATAGGGGATTAGTGCAAGATGCTCAAGGTGCAAGTATCCTTCTTCTCTTCTGTCGCGCAACCACTTGGGTACACAAGGCAGCACACAAGTCCTCGGGTGTGCAAGGTGCAACACCGCGGGGCTCCTTCCTCCTCCTGCGCAAGTGTGCGGGTAGAGAGGTAACTTCCTGTCATGCAAGGGAGGCGCGCAGGGTACCTCCTTCTCTTCTTTCGTGCAAGGGGTGCGCAAAAGGGTCTTCGCAAAGCTATGGGGAGCTTCGGGCTTCTCTACCACGCAGGGGGTGCGCAGTGTATTCTTTGCGAGGCTTGAAGCACTCACGACACGTCAGATTTTCAAAAAAGGATTAGTAAGAAAAAACATTGCCGCGGGATCTCCTTTTATAGGAAGAGGCGGCTCTGTCCATCAGCGTGAGATATAACTTTGAATCCCCGAAATTATCGGGTTTTCAAGATTTTGCAAATCTTGAACTTTCTCCTCGATGAACGCGGGTTCCTTTCTTTTTCATTTTCCTCTACGTGCATGCTTCGAACGTGTTTATGGCCTTCATTTAAGCCCAACCCATGCATAGCACGAACACCCACATGGCCTCGACATCATTTATTGCCTCGACATTCTTCAAAATAACCATTTATTTCCATGAATGTATATTTTTATACATGGATATGTTCAGTAGGGCCAGACGAACTCCATGGATGCTTCTGTTTATTCGGAGGTGTCCTGGAGCTCGACTTCTGTGCACGGGAGGCGCTGGTACACGGCGAGGCTGCAGGAGAAGACACGGCGTGTCTCAGAAGGATGGAGGTAGACGACGAAGCCTTGTCCGTAGAATCTGACATTTAAATGATCAGCAACGACTGTGATTATATCGTGTCGTGCGGGATGCATCGTGCGGTCGAGATCTGGCGCGTGATCGATCGAGCGGCCAGGATTCGCTCCGCCGCAAAATCCCGCGTCCCACATCAAAATGGCCTGCGGATTTTCCGCGGCTTATCAACCAGCCGCTCCCTGCCACTCTCCAATTGAACTTCCCTCCTCTCGGTGCCGCCCCGCACTGATTTCTTCTACGGGCGCGCTCTTGCGCCCACACCTGCCACTCGCGGTCACGGTATGCACCCACTATGCACTCTCGGGCGCGCGCTCTGGTGCCCACTCTCCATAGGCTTGATCCCCTGCGTGGCCCTGGGCTTTTATACACGGCCCCGGCCTCCTCTTGGGCTGGCCCCATGGGATCCCCATGGGCGTGGTGACCTTGAGTCCCACAAGAGCCTTGGGTTGAAACCTTAAGGCTGGCCCTTGAGGAATATATATTTTTTTCTATGTGTAAAACAAGTCCTTTGTGTAAAAACAAAGTGACCAATTTCAAATGCCAGATGCCACATCACCATTCATCTTCTCCCAAGACATTCTTCTTCTTCACCTCCATTCTACTTCATTAGAATTAATCATTCCTCCTCAACATATATTCTGGACTTATGAGGTATTTGTAAAAGGTTCATCTTCAACCGATTCTCCTAAATCAATTAATTCCTTAATGTTCTACATTGATCTAATCAAAGATCAAGTTGTATCTTCTTCAGCTTCTCATACACTAAAAGATAGTTCATGATCTCCATTAATCCACTTCATCCACATAGAAGTTGTGGATGGATCATCTTCATCTCCTCATGCATTGTGAAGACAATGCATGGTCTTCAAACATTGTTGTAACATTGTATCCACTTGATACAAGTTCTTGGAACGTAAAGATCAGCTCAACAATTGTCTGATGTAATGATTCTCCATCATCATTCATTCTTGAAGTTTTGTCACTTAGTATCACCTTGATACAAGTATTGAAACATTAAGAACATCTCTACAATCGTCTGATATGAGAGAATGTTTCAAACCATCATCTCCTATGCCACTTAGTGAATCTCCTAAGTGACATGAATCTTAGTACCATGGCCATTCTCCATTCATCACCAACACCATCACATCCTTTTTTATTCACATATTGAAACTCCTTGACATCTATCCATTCCATGACAACAACATACCTCATTGACAAAAAATGCAACACAGTGCACTTCATTCTTTTTAGGTTATAGATACCTCATTTCCATAATGGTGTTAGAGTAATATATATCATATTTATTCACTCAATTCATTTATGTAATCATTATGCAATGAAAATCATGTAGAACGAGTCGCATCACATCGTGGAGACGGTATTCCGTACGTATGCACGAGTGATGATATCGTTCCCATGATCGTGGAATTGTATTGGAGTGTATATATACTATTTCAGAATCAATATCACTTTAAAATAATCATATATATTCGTTCTTTACACCATTATACCCATCAAAGTAAGGTGGTGGTGGAAAATAGATTACACCACGGCGTGGAGACGGTATTCCGTACGTACGCACGCGCGGTGATTTTGTTTTTTGTAGGATGTATAGATGGTGAAATGGGGTTGTTTAATACCTATAATAACATATCAGTATATTACTGATACTGATGTTATTAATTCATAATGAAACAACTATAGAAGAATAAGTGGAACAAGAAATAAAGTTGAATGAATCGGTAATGGACATTACCTCTTCTTTGAAGCGCCTCTTTGAGACCTCCTTTTAGGGCACTAAAATTGGACTTTGAAGATTACCAGTACCTCTAGGATATTTCTAGGGAAGTGGAGAGGAGAAATTTGCAGGGTTTGGCCGAGCTTGAAGGCTCAAAGTGGGGTGAGGAAGAGAGGGAGGAGGTTCCCTTTTATAAGGGAGGAGAGGGGCACCTTTGGAAAAACTAAAATTATTATTTTATTATAAAGCTATATTCGGTTTTAAATTACTCCAAATTGATTTATTTAGAAGCTAAGGTTGAATGGGTAGAAATCCATTCATCCAATAGAATTTGTACAAGTTTATTTTACTATTTTAACATTATCATTTAGATTTAACATTAAGTTAGATAATTTTACTTTTACCGTGTCTTTTTGTATTTTTCACTATAAGGTTAATAAACTTACTATAACAAGCCAAACGAACCCCAAGTTTTTTATTATTAATATATATAACCTTATCTAAGTCATTTGGTCGAACCTTATATTTTTAGGAATAAAATAACAATTAATAATATAATATTTGTTTTAAAAACTATTTTTTGTCAATTCTAACACTATTTATTAATTGATTTTTTGTAAAAATCATAACAGAATGATTAGTTAGAAAAAAGTTAATTAAATCAATAATAACATGTCATATTATCATAGGAAATTAGTGTAATTCATAAAAAGTCTCAAATTACATTTATTTTGTTATTTATAACATCAATTATGTCAATATTTCATTAATAAGATAATTATTCCATCATCTTTGTGTCATAAATAAATTATATTATTTAATGTCTAAAAATTACAAATAAAATACCATTATTTAGTAAAGCTTTTTAGATTTATAAATAATATTTATAGTTGAATTTATCTTTTGTATAACTCTATATTAAAAATGATTTACTTATTAAACTTTGATTTTAACTATTTTAACCCTTCTTTAAATAAATTAATATTAAATTTCCTAATCTAATCGATGTGGGCCTAAATGGTCATATTTTATTCCTAAGGTTGTTTTAGATCTAATTAAACATATCCAATAGAATTACGACATGTGTTAAGGTAATAATAATATCATTTTTACCTTTAATTACCCTATTTACATTTAACCGTGGTAAAAAAAGTAAAAAGGTACTATTCACCAAAAAATTATTTTCATCCCATTGAACCACATTTTACTTATTGAAATTAACCATTTCTCTCGTATTTTTGTAATTCCATTCATAGAAGCGATAAAACTATGTTTTATGTAAATTTTCAAATTCTCCTAGGAGGTGGGTAAAAGACGGTTAAAAGTTCAATAAAATGTTTATATATCTAAAATTATTATAAAATTACACCAATGAATTTAATTGAACTTATATAGGTATTATGTATCAATTTTGAACTAAAATAAATTTAAATAAAATAAATAATTATTTAAATAAAAATTCGGTTTTTAAATAGTAACCCAGTGTTTTCACTTTTCATCAAAAATTGAAAGTTTCCAGAAAAATACCAAAATTTTACCATAGGATATATTCGATATTCTGAATCCAAAAATTAAGTCCATTTTGAAAAAAAATTCCAAAATTTCAAAAAGTGGTTATTACTATTCATAACGTTTAGTCTTGATAATATTTTAATAGCATATCGTTGTTTAATGAAACTCAGAATTTCGTACGACGCAAGATATCGAGGAACGACGTGATTGCGTGTAAAGAAAGCCAAGAAAGTGTTGTGTGTAGTGAAAGATTCCTTTGATGATTTATATAACATAAAAACAAAATATTTCTCATAAAAGTCTCGGGTGTTACATTCTACCCCCCTTAAAATGAATTTCGCCCTCGAAATTTGTCACTTTGTTACAAAAAGATGAGGATACCTCTCCCTAATCATATCCTCATGCTCCCATGTAGCTTCTTCTAATTAGTGGTTCCTCCATTAATCATTCACCAAGCTAGTGGTCTTGTTCCATAGGAATTTTTCCCTACGATCGAGAATCTCTATCGGCTGTTCTTCATAAGAAAGATCTTGTTCCAGCGGTACAACTTCTGAGTTGAGTACATGTGAAGGATCAGGTATGTACATTTTCAGGAGAGATATATGGAACACATCGTGAACTTGAGGGAGATTCGGTGGAAGCGCCAATCGGTAAGGTACCTTCCCAACATGATCCAGAATTTTAAAAGGACCGATATATCTAGGGCTCAACTTTCCCTTCTTTCCAAATATCATGACCCTCTTACAGGGAGATATTCGTAAGAACAATTTATCACCCACTTCAAACACTAAGTCTTTTCTTCGGTTTTCATCATAACTTTTTTGTCGACTCTAAGCTGTTCTTTTGTGTTGTTGAATAGATCTGACATTTTTTTCCATTTCATCAACAAGATCAGGTCCTAATAGCTTTATTTCCCCAACTTCATCCCAGCAAGTTGGAGTCCTGCATTTCTTTCTATAGAGAGATTCATAAGGATCCATCTGAATACTGGAGTGAAAGATATTATTATAATAAAATTCCACCAAGGGTAGGTGTTGATCCCATCCACCTTTGAAATCCATAGAGCAAGCTCTGAACATATCTTCAGGAGTTTGAACTATCCTCTCAGACTGACCGTCTGTCTGAGGATGATAAGCAGTGATGAAACTCAACAATGTATCAAAAGTATGCAAGAAACTTCGCCAGAACATTGAGGTAAACTTCAGATCCCGATCAGATATAATAGAAAGTGGTACTCCATGAAATCTTAGCACTTCCTTCACATATATCCTGGAAAGATGATCTAGAGATAAATCCTCTCTAATAGCGATGAAGTGTGCCGACTTTGTAAGATGATCAACTATGACCCTGATAGAATTCATGCCTTTGGATGTTTTAGGAAGTCCTGTGACATAGTCCATAGTGAGGTTTTCCCATTTCCATTTGGGTATGTGTACTGGTTGTAACATCCCCTTAGACTTCTTTCTCTCAGCTTTAACTTGCTGACACACCAAGCATCGAGAGACATATTCAACAACATCTCTTTTCATTCCATCCCATGATATGTACTCTTTCAGGTCCCAATACATATTCGTGCTTCCAGGATGAATAAAGAATGAATAACTATGAGCCTCATCCAGTATCTCCTTCTTTTATTCGGGGATGGGAGGAACTCAAACCCGATTCCCGAACATTATTATCCCATCACAATCACGGTTGAATTCAGGAACATCTCTCACCTTCTTTTGTAACTCTACATCTTCTTTCTGTGCCTCTTTAATCTTAACATGTATAGATGGTTGAACATTCATTTGAGAAAGATACGATTTTTCCCCTTTCATTATATTTCCAATATCCATCCTTTGTAAATCCATATATATTGGATCTTTTGTGATCCTTATCATGGATAAACTGGCATGGTCTTGTCGACTTAATGCATTTGTCACCTTGTTTGCTTTCCCAGGGTGGTAATGAATTGAGCAGTCGTAATCCTTAATCAGCTCCAACCATCTTCTATGGTGCATATTCAGCTCCTTTTGTGTGAAAATTTACTTTAAACATTTATGATCAGTATAAATGTCACACCTTTCTCCATAAAGATAATGCATCAAAATCATTAATGCAAAGATTAACGCAGCTAACTCCAAATGATGAGTTGGGTAATTTTGCTCATTGATTTTCAACTGTCGTAAGAAATAAGCTATCACCATATCATTTTGCATAAGAACACACCCCAATCCCTTCTTGGATGCATCACTGTAGATCACAAACCTTTCTCCACTAGAAGGCAGTGTGATCACATGTGCACTGGATAACCTTATTTTCAACTCCTTGAAATTCTCTTCACATTCCTTTGTACAAACAAACTTAACTCCTTTCCGAGTCAACGTGGTGAGCGGATTAGATAATCGTGAAAAATCTTTCCCAAAATTTCAATAATATCCAGCCAAACCAAGAAAACTTCGGATATGAGTTACTGTTGTTGGTCTCGACCATCTTTCGATAACCTCTGTTTTTGCTGGATCCACAGATATCCCCTCTTTTGAGATTATGTGACCCAAAAATGAAACTTTCTGAAGCCAAAATTCACACTTGGTAAATTTGGCATAAATCTTCTCCTTTCTCAGGGTCTTCAATATAATTCTCAAGTGATCTTAATGTTCTTCCGTGCTCATTGAATATACAAGAATATCGCTATAAAGACTACCACAAACTGATCAAGATAGTCTCTAAAGACTCTATTCATCAGATCCATGAAGATAGCAGGGGCATTAGTAAGACCAAATGGCATCACTATAAATTCATAGTGTCCCTACCTTGTACGGAAAGTCGTCTTTGGTATATCCTCCCTTTTGACCCTTAATTGATGATACCCTGAACGAAGATCAATATTGGAAAAGTATTGAGCTCCGCGTAGTTGGTCAAATCATTCATCAATGCACGAGAGAGGATATTTTTTCTTGATAGTGATCTTGTTAAGTTCTCGATAATCAATGTAGAGTCTCATTGATCCATCTTTCATCTTAACAAACAGAACAGGTGATCCCCAAGGTGACGCACTAGGGCGTATGAACCCCTTATCAAGATTCTCTTGGAGTTGCTTCTTCAATTCCTGCAACTCAATTGGGGCCATTTTATAAGGTGTCTTTGAACTAGGAAAAGCTCCCAGTACGAGTTCTATTGAAACTCTACATCACGATTTGGTGGAAGACCCATAAATTCCTCTGAAAAGACATCATCAAACTCCCGTACAATGGTAATATTCTTAATTGTGAGTTTCTCTCCAACCATTTGAGATAAATAACCCTCATTTAGTGGAATCAGGACACATAAGATGGAATAAATTTCCACTAGAAGGTTATGTTCATCCTTGCAACGATTGACGAGCATAGATTGATCTGGAATATGAAAAGTGACATCCCTACTTGGGAAATTGATATGAGCTCCATATAGAGAAAGAAAATCCATGCCAAGAGTCACATAAAATTACACTATAGGAAGGATCACAAGATATGCAGGAAGCACTTTCCCACAAACTTCAATCGGAGAAGAATTATAAACTTTTGATGCGACTATTGTGCCAATAGGGGTTCTCAATGCTTACTCAACATCTAATCGTTGAGGTAATACAGTGATACCCTTAAAAAATTCTTCAAAAATAAATTAGTGGGTGGATCCAGAATCAAATAAAACATTTTCTACTTTAGAGTGGATGGTAAGTGTACCTTTCAGCACATCGTTATCGTACTCCACATCGCTGATTGAAATTGCATGTGACTTTCCTTTGTCTATAGCATTAAGATTTTGTTGATGTCGATCATCATCATCAACCCTTGGATTAGGGAATTTATTGGCATAATGCCCCATTTCCTTGCACTTGTAACATTGAAGTGTATGAGGTGGACTCTGTGCAACCTTTTCAATGTTCGCATCACTAGACATCTTCTTCCCATCATTACGGCATTCAAATGACCGATGAACTTCCTTTCCACATTTAAAACATTTACTTGTCCCTTTAAGACAACTCCCTCCATGTTTCTTTCCACAATTTGAGCATAAGAGAAAACTCAGCTTCTTTTCAGTGTGCTCTTTAGATTTTCCTTTGAATTCCATTTTCCTCTTCTTATCAATCCAATATGACAGATGGGTTAATCCAATCTCCATCCCAACTTTGAGAGCACATCGAATGATTTCCTCGTAGCTATTGAAGTCCCTTATGGATAACACCCTTCGAAGACTTGGTTTTAAGCCACTAAAGAATCGATCTATCTTACTCTAAGGTTGGATAATAATACCAGAAGCGTACCTTGTAAGTCTTGTAAAATGTTCTTCATAGGTACTAACAAATTCATCATCCTTTTTCTTTTGTTCAAGAAACTCCTTCTCCATCTTTTTTCAGAGAATACGAGGGAATTACTTATTGAAACATAAGTTCTTGAACTTGTCCCATTCCATGGACTCAATTTCATATCTTGGCCTCATATTCTTGATAAGATTTCACCATTGATCAGCATCACCTTCTAAACGATACATTGCTAAGATGACATTATCATGTTCAGAACATTGATGAAATGAAAATATCTTTTCAGTAGTACTGATCCATTGTTCAGGAACTAATGAATTAGTAGACCCGCTGAATGATGGTGGAAGGTGTCTCATGAAGGATTCAACATAATGTTTCTCCTTCCTTTGCTCGTTTGAAAGTCCTGCATGATTCATATATTTAGAATGTTTTATGAGCATGGCTACAAGATTTTTCATTCCAGTTCCCATATCGTTTGGTTACTCAGGGGGACAATCATTGCATTTCCCATTGCATTCCGCATTAACACGGTTCCTTCGGGTTCCATCCATTGACTAAAACCAAGAAGAATAGTTTGAGCAACACTAATTATAATAGGAAAACCACATAATCAAGAATAAAATTTCACACTTAAGGTCTTATCCTAGGTTATTAATGTCCGTTTATAAAACACTAATATTGTGTTATATGCTTAGAATTATCCTTAGGATTCTTACTAAGGCTTTCACATCCTAGTTTCTAAATGTTGACTATACCTTTCCTCTGATACCAACTATAACGACCCATACTTTAGATACATTGTTAGTACTTCAAAATTGATGTACACTTATTAAAACATATAAAAATCCAATGAAAGGATCTTATAGGTATGATGTCTTTAGAAACTGGGAAACATAAACAACTGGTTCATAAAGCGTCTACACTGTCTCCCATTTATTTCATCATATCTATAGTCCCTTTTGGCATATCTTACTTAATAACATTATTCACGACCTGGGGAAAGAAAACATACAAAAGGGTGAGCTCAAATGCTTAGTAAGGGTAAACAAAAGAAATATCAATCACATCATATTCATAAGAACATAACATTTTGGAAATCTTACCCTGCAAAAGAGATCATAATTTCATAATATGGGATAAATCATGGTAGTGAAATGTAATCAAAATAATCATAAAATAAAACATGAAGATTTTTGGCATACACACATAACCATATAGAATCATTTCTTATTAGTCATGACTCATTTCCAAGACTATTTTAGTGGACAAATTCCATTTCTGAACCGAGTTCATTCCAGGTTTCAGTAATGTTTCACTGAACCAGTTTAACCTGCCGTTCCAGCCATGTAAATCTCATGAGATATAAAATCTTTACCCAATGAATTGGAGGGAGATATAGGTACCACCCATCTCATAATGATTCCATTCTTATGTCTTCCAGAAAATCATAAACCATACATCATAGCATAACCAATGTAATAAAAATGGGATTCTTAAAGATCATGACATCATAAAAAAATTCATATAATTCAAAGGAATTTATAAAAATAATTCCATCAAAACATAATCAAATCAATGTAATAATAGGGATAGAAATAGAACCCTTTATTATCTTAGATGGAAAATAATTTTTATAAAACACTTGAACTCCATTCTTAAGGAAAATATCCTTTCTGCTTCAAAAATATTTTTCCTTTCATAACATGTTATAAAAATTTAAACTAAAAGAAGTTGATTAAAAATAAACTTGAAAACTTGTAAAGGAAGCTTCTTGGAAATAATGTTTATAAAATCCATTCATTCCGTATAAGTTAAAAAAACATTCTTCTCGTACTTTTGTCGGAAAAGTCAAAAGGTACCTCATATGAAAAATGACAAAATATTCCTTTCATATATTTTACTAATAACTCATCGAAAGGAAAAATTTGGATTTAAAAAATTGTATGTGGATGGAAATAATATTACATATTGAGAAAACATGGATGTGCATGATAAAATAAACCCTAGTAATTTCCAAAGTATAAACAATCTCGGATAAAAATGTGATTGTGATATTTCCCTTACCTTAGGTCTGATTTGATTCATAAGTGTTTGAACCTCCTGTATAATGATTTAAATAATTTCATTGACTTATTCCAGAATCATACTCGTTGTTATGATATCATATATGGTCATATTCTTAGCTTATTATTAGTAATATTTCATTGGTACTTGTTATTCATGTGTTTATTACTTATTGTTCTTATGCGTGTTTTGTCGAATAAATTCTTATTCTTATTTTTAGGTTATAGATACCTAACTTCCAGAACGGTATTAGTGAAATATATATCATATTTATTCACTCAATTCATTTATGTAATCATTATGCAATGAAAATCATGTAGAACGAGTCGCATCACATCGTGGAGACGGTATTCCGTACGTACGCACAAGCGGTGATATCGTTCCCATGATCATGGAATTGTATTGGAGTGTATGTATACTATTTCAGAATCAATATCACATTACAATAATCAAATATATTCATTCTTTACACCATTATACCCATCCAAGTAAGGTGGTGGTGGAAAATAGATTACACCATGGCGTGGAGACGGTATTCTGTACGTACGCACGCGCGGTGATTTCGTTTTCCGTAGGATGAATAGATGGTGAAATAGGATTGTTTCATACTTATAATAAAATATCAGTATATGAGTGATACGGATGATATTATTTCACAATGAAACAAATAAATAAGAAGAAGTGGAAGAAGAAATAAAGTTGAAAGAATCAGTAACAGACATTACCTCTTCTTTGAAGCGCCTCTTTGAGACCTCCTTTTAGGGCACTAAAATTGTCCTCTGATGAAGACCAGAACCTCTAGTATTTTTATAGGGAAGTGGAGAGGAGAAATTGGCATGTTTTGTCTGAGCTTGAAGGCTCAAAGTGGTGTGAGGAAGAGAGGGAGGAGGTGCCCATTTATAAGGGAGGAGAGGGGAACCTTTGGAAAAACTAAAAATATTATTTTATTATAAAGCCATATTCGGTTTTAAATTGCTCCAAATTGATTTATTTCGAAGCTAAGGTTGGGATGGGTCAAAATCCTCTCATCCAATATAATTTTGACAAGTATAGATTACTATTTTAACCTTATCATTTAGATTTATCTTTAAGTTAGATAATTTTACTTTTACCGTGTCTTTTTGTGTTCTTACACTATAAGGTTAATAAACATACTATAACAAGCCAAACGAACCCCATGTTTTTTATTATTAATATATATAACTTTATCAAAGTCATTTAGCCTATCCTTATATTTTTAGGAATAAAATAACAATTAATAATATAATATAATTTTTAAAAACTATTTTATGTCAATTTTGACACTATTTAGTAATTGATTTTTTGTGAAAATCATAACAAAATGATTAGGTCGAAAAAAGTAAATTAAATCAATACTAACATGTTATATTAACCTATAAAATTAGTGTAATTAATAAAAAGTTTCAAATTACATTTATTTGGGTATTTATAACATCAATTATGTAAATATTTCATTAATAAGAGAATTACTGCATCATCTTTGTGTCATAAATAAATTAAATTATTTAATGTCTAAAAATTACAAATAAAATACCATTATGTATTAAATCTTTTTATATTTCTAATCATTATTTATAGTCCAATTTATCTTATGTATAATCCTATATTATAAATTTTTTACTTATTAACCATTGATTTTAAGTATTTTAACCCTTCTTTAAATAAATTAATATTAGATGTCCTAATCTAATACATGTGAGCCTAAATGGTCATATTTTATTCCTAAGGTTGTGTTTGGTCTAATTACACTTATCCAATAGAATTAAGACATGTTTTAGGGTAATAATATTTTCATTTTTACCCTTAATTACCCTATTTACTTTTAACCGTGGTAAAAAAAAGTAAAATGTTACTATTCACCAAATATTATTTTCATCTCATTGAACCAAATTTACTTACCGAAATTAACCGTGTCTCTTGGATTTTTGAAATTCCATTCACAGAAGCGGTAAAATTATGTTTTATGTAAATTTGCAAATTCTCCTAGGAGGTGGGTAAAAGATGGTAAAAAGTTCAATAAAATTTTATTTATTTAAAATTATTATAAAATTATTCCAATGAATTACATTGAACATATATATGTATTATGTATCAATTATGAATTAAAATAAATTTAAATAAAATAAATAATTATTTAAATTAAAAGTCGGTTTTTGAATAGTAACCAAGTGTTTTCTCTATTCATCAAAAATTGAATGTTTCCAGAAAAATACAAAAATTTCACCCAAGGATAATTTCGATATTCTGAATCCAAAAATGAAGTCCATTTTGAAAAATTAAATTTACAAAATTTCAAAAATTAGTTATTACTATTCATAACGGCTAGTTTTAATAATATTTTAATACCATAGTGTTGTTTAGTGAAACTCGATATTGCGTACGACACAAGCTATCGAGGAATGTCGTGATTGCGTGTAAAGAAATCCAAGAAAGTGTTGTGTGTATTGAAAGATTCCTTTGATGATTTATATAACATAAAAACAAAATATTTCTCATAAATGTCTTGGGTGTTACATGTAGTGCGCAACTCCCCTGACCAAACATCATATGACACAAACCCCCCTCCTTGTGGTAACTCCCGGTCGAACCCTCCTGGTTGGGAACTCCTTGTATTGTCCTCCTATTGGTCGTGAACTCCATACAACATTCCCATACTATCCGCAAACTCCATATTATGCCCCCTATTTTCTTCCCTTAGACGTGTGTGAACCATCACCCCCACATTCGGGATCTATCTCTGATCATTGTTTGCACATCGTTTCATCACCGTTATCCTTTAATTGCTCGAGGTATGTTTGTCTCCCTTCATATCCTCTATCACTTCAGCATTTTTGTCTCTCTTTATTTCCAGAATAACATTTCGATAGAAATCATAGATTTGGGTTTAACACATTTTGGTTTTTTTCAAGATATAGGGTTTGTGGTGCCTCTACTTATTGATGTTGGTATGTGTTCCAGCAGCCGCCACTGAAGGCTAGGTTTTTTAGGTCAATTCTCTCTTCTGCCATTGATTTGGGGTATGTTTCGAAAATTGTGAATAGTTTCCCACACACAATTTATGAGTTTTATGGTGTTTATGGGTTCTTTGATTTAATTTTTGGATATTGTAATCTTTTTTGTGGTAAAAACACATATTCCTTAGTAAAAATATAAGTAAATATATATCAATATCTTCCATGTGCGTGTTCTGCCATGGTTCGAGGAACACATGTGTGAGTTTAATGGTATATATATATATATATATATATATATATGAAATTTCATGCATGAGAGTGGGATTCTTCTTTGGTTAGAAAGCATTAATGTTTCCATCCTTTTAGGTAGGGTCCTCAACCATTACTTTAATTTAAAAATTTAGAAGTTGATTATTTAATCTATTTTAAAAGCTATATTGAAACTCGTCACTAAAAATCCTATTTGTTCTAAATTATTTTATTTAGTATGGAATCATATTTTTCTAATATGACCCCTTCATCGGAGTTTCAGTGCCTTCAAGATAAAAGCATAGCTAGTAGATTATTATGTTTTCTTAGCTAGATGATATTTAGTTTTCATACAAATTCCTAGTTAGACTAAGTAGTTTCTAATTACTTGAATATATTCATCCTAGTTAAGAGATGTTTTTCATCCCTTGTATGTGGATGATCTTGGGTTAAATGGTTATTTTGAACATATATGGGATAAAATGGTGGTCATACCCATGTGAAATAAATAAAGTAGAATGGTAATACAGGGGTGGGTATACCCATGTTATAAGATATAAATACAGGTGTCTTAAAATTAAATTACAATAGTTGTGATTTTGATTTCTTATGTGGGATATATAATTACTGGATGTGTTTAACAATTGTATTTCCAACTATAATTAATAAATATTAAAAATTAATTGATGATGGATTGTCATGGAATTGTAGAAATTTAAGAAACGATGAAAAAAAATTAATTTCAGAATTAATTATGGGATTTTGGGAATTAATGATATTGTGAATTAATGGATAAATTGATTATCAATGCTTGAATTTGGGAAATATGGTTGTGATTGAGTTATGATAAATGAAAATAAAATATAATTACATGAAATGTAATGTATGGAAAAATGAATTGAAAATTGGTAATAATTAATTGGTATATTAATTATTACATGATAATTATTTGAATAGATAATCAATTTATGAATTTGACTAATTATATGTGATTATTTATTTATGTGTTGAATTGATTATTGGGCATGCATAAATTAATTTGTTAATTAATTAATTGTTATGATGGATTAGGTGCTAAACATGATATTTTTGGCCAAAGATGATATACATAAGTGGTTTAATGAAGGATAAACATGACATTCTATTCTAGTGATATATCTATTAGGGTTCTTGGAGTTAGAATTTATGTTCTAGAATGATAATTGTGTGTGAAAAAAGGTGACTGCATGAACAGAAATGGTTTGTCGGCATTAAAAATGACATTCTACACTAGTTATTCCAAGTGCGCAAATGTGCCTACTTGTGAACAGATGATTTTTGTGTGTTTCACATGGTGTTCTGCACTGGTGACTGCATGTGCATAAAAATGACTGGGTGTGCAAAAATGATTATTTGGTGTTAGAAATGGTGTTCTACAAAAGATGTATGTATACACTAGTGACTGTGTGTGCATAAATAGATTTTGAGAAGATAGACATGTTATTATACACCCATTATATGCATATAAGATTGATTTCTGAGGGACTGTGTGAGCCTTCTGACATTTTACATCATATAGTACTCCATGATATGGCCTCACATGATAATAATTAGAACTCTGTCATGAGTCAAATAAGGTGATGAGATATCATATCTCTTTTGAATACATTGAGCTCTAGAAAGATTCAATGAAGTTATTAAGATATCACAGTACCTAGAGAACACTTTAGGATCTGGAATGACATGAAGTTAGTATTCATGTACAGTTTTCCATGAGAGCCCTTGAGTTAAAATGATTTTATAATGAATAAATGAAAATGTAATAATAGTTTGTTTATGAAATATATATATATAGTCCCAATTCAAAATCTTATTCTGTCTGTGATCGAAAAACTAGTACTATTGTCAGATGTCCCTTAGGGACTGTGATGGGTTGTTGTTTATTAATTCAATTCAGGCATTACTTTTCTATACCTGCATAGTATTTAATTATTATTCAATACCTAGTTTGGGCTAGACACTAGTGGGTGCCGAGCTACTGAGATTTTATCTCACACTGTGATCAGGTACCATTGGTACCATAGTACAACATATATTTTTAGGATTTATGTTTATTTTTGTGTTATCTTCAAATGGGGAGTATTGGGAAAGGGACTAAGCTATAGCTCGTGATGCTAGTGGAGATCTATTGTGGGGATTTTATGTCATTTATTATTTTTCCAGTGTACTATAATGCATGTCATTCTTTTCTTCTTTTAGATATGTTTCATCAACATATGGCACACATGAATTTTAAAACATTTATTATCCACTTCATATATTTAGTTGTTGTAACAATTGTCTTTAACTACTTTAGTAACTGCTTTATACCACTTCATCTAATTTTTTATTTTTACTATATGTTTAGCACTGTGCAATATGATATTCAGGGTATTGTCTCCCCACTGAACAACCATTAAAATTATTTTATAGTATTTTGTTTCTAGCATATGGGGAGACATTATTGAGGTCATTTAATGACCATATCGAGTACTGGTTTGATGGTAAGATGGGGTTGGGATGTTACAAAGTGTTTTTAGAGGTTAGTTATTTTTCCATCGTCATACTATTTTAGGCTGGTAGAAGAGTGTCTATGAATGAGTTAGTGCTTGGTAAAATGTCATTCTTGGTACTGATCACCCCATGTATGGGAAATAAACAAGTGGCTGGGGTTGGAAATTGAGATTTATACTGTTCAATGTTACAGTTGATATGATTTTACCTCAAGAAATTTTTGAATTGTTTACTGCTGATTGATTATGAAAATTTTGTAAAATTTACCTTGGCCTAGTATAAACGGGATGGAGCATTACATGAAATATATTAGGTATATAGAAATTCACATCCCATGAAAATGACATGCCTTGTAGCTTAATTAGTGTGATACCTACAAATTTTGATAGTGTGTCAATATTGCAATTCCATGTTTTTTATTTTCATTAGCTTTCTTAATTGTATAACATGTTTATAAGATTATTGCATTTGAATATGTGTTATTGAATATTTCTATGTTACTACTTATGATAAAATATTAGAGATGTTTGGATGTGTAAATGAATCTGTGTGTGGAAATTGATTGGTTTTGTTTACGACAAGAGCTTGTTTCATTTGTAAGGTGTATGGGTGCCTTATAATAGAGAAAATGGTAACTTTGGTATTTCAACCATTGAAAAATGGATTGTAATGTTAAAATGTTAAATGGTATTGGATATGATTAATTGGACCCTCAAACACAATCTTTTTGGTTAAAAATGAATATAGAAGATAAATCGCCTATTTATCATGGAATGTCAATGAATATTTAAATGTGTAAAAAGATTTTTTATGAACATGTAAGTCTTTCCCTTGAGGTGTTTTCTTTATCATGTAGTTCATGTTCTACTGTATAAAATGTTACCCGATTCTGGATATTAAATAATTTTAATATTTAATGATTTAATGGTGGTTTAGTAAAAAATAATTGAAAATGGATCCTATAGTGGCATCCAGGTTTGAGATACCCGTGAAAGGTTAGTTATGGTTCCCTCGAGAAACCGAGGAGTGGAAATAGTAGCATTTCCCATAGGCTGTTTTCTTTTTATAAATAAATTAAAATGATTGTATGTCTAGTTTGTCATTTTTTTTGGCATGACCAAATCCTTAGTTCAAAACTTGTTCTTCTTAAGGGGATAATGTGTGGTTGGTTGAACCCTTAATGTTATTGTGCCTTCCTATTTTCTTGAGTATTTTGACATTTGGTGTTGGTTGGGTGTGTTTTTCCGGAGTATGACATTTACCTTTCTAAATGATAGCCTTGTTTATTTGGGTGGTCAATGTGTTTTGTCTTTCGTTGCAGGTTTGATCATTGGGAAATTCACTATTTTAATTTGTTAAAAATTCCCTGGGACTGGTCATCTTCTTCTCTAGTTTTTTGGAATTTTTCTTTCCCTTAGTTTGTATGTGTTGATGTCTGCAGTATTTTCATGTGTTGAATATGCTAAAAATCTAAACGATATTAGCTAAATCATTGAGACTTAAGCTATTGAGTGTGGTCTTTGTCATTTCCATAGTAGAGTGTTCTAAAGTTTGATAATCAGTTTCTTACCAAAGCTCAGGATAATGTTACATCAGACCTGGGTGTTTTGATGTAGCAATCAGTTCAGTTTTTATTCAGTTGTCTCAATCCTTGACTTTTGGGTGTGTGAATCGGAGGAGTGTCACATGTTCATTTAAGGGTGTTTGGTCTTGAATTCATGTGAGTGGATAGTTTTAATTTCCATGAAACTTGGACACTCTTATTGTATATATAATCATGTCTAAACTGGTAAATTCATCTTTCTATGTAGAAGGGACATTACAAATAATCCCTGTTGAGAGTGGTTGATTGTGTTAAAATGCATTGGAGGCCTGTGAGTTGAAAATGTGATAGTGCATGCATGAAAAAATGTTTTTGTAGAGGTTATAAGTGATTCAAATATTTGATAAATAGTTTGGGTCATGGTAAGACCTAGGTGGTAATGTTTGAGAGATCACGTGATTCCTCAGGTGGAGACGACATCGTGTTTTGCTTAGTGTATGTTCTTCAGTAGGTGAAGTTGAGCATCTTCATAGTAGTCGACCATTTGTGGAATGAAAAATATCATTTCCACTATTTAGATATGATTGATGGGAAGTCGATTTTTAACCCTCATAGTGTATTCTGCTATGCCATGAGAATTTCCCCTATATTGACATCATCCAAGATTCACTAAGAGAGTGTCAGTCTTACACCACCCAAATGCTTTAAAGCCATTGGGATTTTTCATAGAACTGTTTTGGTGTTAGATGATAAATGGATGGTTCCCTTGGTGTTTTGACCATAGAAACATCATCAAAAGTCAGGTCTAGGCTTTAGTGAGCATGTTTGTGCTAAACATAAGGTGTTTTGGAGGAAAAAAATTGCTTTTATGCATGGAATACGTCAGTTGAATAAGGTATGTATCTTTGAGAATGGTGAGCCTGTCATGGAATGGATTATTTCCCTTCTGTATTGTTGTATATGGTTGGGGAAGAAACCATTTTTGAAGATAATTCCACCAGTTTAAGGGATAGTGTGGTTTATGGATCAGTTATGAATTTTGAGGAAAGAATGTGTAGCCATTTGTTGTTGGGCAATTGAGATTTAACCTTTCTTTCCATGAGGTCCTTTTCAGGACCTCAAATTTAATTGAGTTTTCTAGTTAATTATGTCTGATAAAATCATCACTAAGACACAATATACATTCCCTCATTGGAAATTGCATTGTTGAAAATAGTGGTTGGGAATGTTTCATCAAAAACTAATACCTTTAGTGGAAAGCACAAATGTGAATATGGTTAACGATATGAAAACGAGATTGTCTCTCTTATTGCATGAGCTTGATTAAACACCTCTTTGATGATTTGGGTTGAAATTTTAGCTTTGGATCAGGTTTTAAAGGCTTAAGGGTCTGGGGCATGTGAAATTATTAAGGGTGTGTTTGGTGTTTTGAAACACAATATAATCATTCAAATGAAACATCATAACCTTTAGAAATTGGGTGATGTTCTAATAGTTCCCAAACTAATTATCATTGGTGAAATGCTTTAATGTGATAATATTTTAGAAACAAGTGATTTGGACTAGGTAATTTTTACGAGGGTTTTGGATGTATTGGAAATTACTGAATGATTCGATTTTAAAACTATGAATTTAAGAATATTCATGTTGATAACAGGAATAATGTGATGTGTTTCTTAATTTAATGAAATTAATTTAATTAAATTAATGTTAAAATTGAAAAAAATTAAATTAAAATAAATTATAAAAATCATAATAATGTTTTTAAATCTAATGATAATTTATTTATTATTATGATTAATAATATTATTTTTACCATGATTATTATTTGTATTATTATTATTATATAGTGATAGGTTTTGTGGAACCCAAAGATAGTTCTTCTCATAAATGTATTGTGTAGCCCCTAGTCGTGTCCAACCTACATCGTGCACCTCACTAGGCCGAACACCCAATGGAATGACACCACCTCCTCACATGTTCTCTTGTCTGAGTCCTCATGGTCATGACCTCCTTGTAGTGCACCCATACTAGTTCGGACCTACCAATAGTGCCCCCCTAGTCGACTCCCTTTGACATGCACCAACCCTCTCCCCTTCCATGTTCCCTATCTGATTGTCATTTACAACACATTTCTTCACCATTATCCTTTAATTTCTCGAGGTATGTTCATTTGATATCCTCTCATCCATCGCTTTGGAATTTTTATCTCCCTCGGTTGCCTATATTTAATTTTCCCCATAATCCTAGATTAGGGTTTGACCCATTTTGGTTTTCTTCCAAATTCAAGGTGTGTGGTCCCTCCCTCAAGAGATGTTTGTCTATGTTCTGTCAACCGCAAATGAAGGTGAGTCGATTTAGGATGATATGCTCCGTAACCACCAATTTGGGGTAATTTTCTAAAACTGTGATTTTTTTCACCCCTACATTGAGAGTGTTAAGGTGTTTATTGGAGTAGGGATTTATTTGTATGATGTTTTAATCAATTTTTTTTGTGAGAAAAAATATTCAAAAATATGAATTTATATAAATATGTATGTATATATCATCTTAGTTTTTGTTCCCTCTTGGAAAAAGGAACATGTGCATTGTTTTAAGGATATGTGTGTGTGTGTGGATTTATGTGCGTGTGAACGGGTTGCTACTTATGTTTGAAATAATTTTCCTGGAAATCTCTTTAGGTATGGTTTTCAACCTTTCCTCTAACTTAAAAATGTAGCAGTTTATTATTTAAATCCTTCAGTCATCAAGACTGCAATTCTAGACTAAACTACCAATTTGTAATAAATGATTTGTTAGAGTAAAAAATCTTGTTCTTTTATAAAACCCCCACATCAGATGGGCCGTGCTTTGAAGATAAAAATTTATTGAGTATACTATTATGAGTGATTGGCTTGATGATATGTGGGTTTCCTACCCATGTCTAGTTAGAGGAAGTTGTTTTAGATAAAAGGAATGTGGTCTTCTTAGTAAAGTGTTGTTTTCCTCCCTTGAATGTTGATGCTCTTGGGTTATATGATTCCATTGAAATTAGATTAGATTAATTGGTGGCTGTACCCATGTGAAATAAATAAATGTGAATAGTAATAAATGGGTGGCTTATCCTTTATGATGATATTTAAACATTGGTTGTCAAAAATTCAATTCCAATCGTCATGATTTTGAATATGTATATGGAATATAGATTTTATAGATCTTTTTAGCAGTTCGATTTCCATCTATAATAAATTAATTTGATAAATTAATTAATGATTTATTATTATTGAATTATGGGACTTCAGATATAATGAAAAAGATAATTAATTTAATAATTGATTAGGGGATTTTGGGAGATGATGATTTAGGAATTAATTGATGAATTGACTATCAATTTGTTAATTGTGGAAATGTGGTTGTGAATGAATTATTAGAAATGTGAATTTAGTATAATTACATGACTTGTTAATTATTGGAAGATAAATTTAAAATTGGAAATAATTAATTGGTAGAGTAAGTATAGCATGTTAATTATTTGAATGGTTAATCCAATACTAAATTGGTAAAAATGGATGTGATTATTTAAAAAATTGGTGAATTAATTTTTGAGCTTAGATATATTTATTTTTGAGTTAATTAATTCTTTTTATAGATTAGGTGCTAGACATGACGTTCCAGGATGGTAATGATATACACACAAGGTTGAGTTGGGGATACATAATAGTTTCTGTGCCAGTGATAAATATATCTTCTTTTTTCAGGTGTTAGACAAGATGTTCTACAACAGCTATTTCATGTGCACAAATGTGTCTTCCATTACAAAAAATGTTTTTGTGTTTTAGTGAAAACATTTTACACTGGTGAATATATGTGCACAAATGTGACTGAATGTTAGAAAATTAGAGTACATGTGAACAAATGACATTGTGGTGTTAAAAATGCGGTTCTTAACTGGTGATTGTGTATGCCCAAATGTGACTACATGTGTAAAAATTATTTTCAGGTGTTAGTCATGGTGTTCTACACCTGATGTATATACACACTTGTGACTGCGTGCACATAAATGGATTTAAGTCTAATTGAAATGATGTCATAAACCAATGACATACATGTAAGATTGATTTTTGATGGACTGTGTGTGCCTTCTGATGTTCTACAACACATAGTAATCCAACATATGGCCTCATATGAGTATAATTACTACTCTTGCTTGAGTTGAATCAGGTGATAACATATCAGGTCACCTATGAATACCTTGTGATCTGGCATGAGTCAAAGAATTAATTAAGATATGATATTACCTAGGTAATGCCTCAGGCTCTGGTACATGACAAATTTAGTATTGAGGTAAGGGTTTCTAAGGGAACCTTGGAGTTAAAAAGTGTAAATAAACATTAACTGAAAATGTAATAATAGTTTATTAATGAAATATGTATATATATATGTAGTTATAGTTCACACCCTTATTCTTTTTATGAGCCGATGTATGTATCATTGTAAGGTATTCCATAGGAACATTGATGGGTTGCTTTTTATTTATTAAATTATGTTATTACTTTTCTATTCTTGCACACTGTTTAATTATTATTAATTGCCTAGCTTGGTCTTGAAACCGGTGGGTGCCAGCCTACTAAGGTACTATATCACACCGTACTTGGGTACCCTTGGTAGCCAAGTAGACCATATATTTGCCGAATGTAGGTTTATTTCTCTATTACCTTGTAACAAGGGGTTAGGATTAGGGGACTATGCTAGATCTCATGATGGCCATGGAGATCACCCAGGGGGATTTTCTATCCTTTATAATTTATGTTGTGTATTTTAATGTGTGTAATTTTGTTACTTATTTCATATATATATATCATAATCATCATATGGAATGCATGAATTATATAACTAGTGTTATCCGTTATCTATATTCATTTGTTATTGAATTTTTCTTTCACATATTTAGTTACTAATTTACACTACTTCTGTATATTTTTGAGTTTTCTATCTTTTTTCACTGTTCACTCTGAGATTGAACGTATAATGTCCCCACTAGTAAACCATATCACCCTCACTTGTAGTCAGCAGCCTTTAGAATACTATGAGACATACTTGAAGTCATGTAGAAATTGGTTCGACTACCAGTTCAATGGTAAAACGGGTCACGAGGATACATTGGTCAATTAAAATGTTTTCCAGAAACCGAGTTTTCCATGTTTGGATTATGAATATATAAATTAGTATTGATTTATGTAGAATAATTATTCAAAATGGAATTTTTTGTTTCAAATAGATACACACAAATAAAAACCCAACTCAAATTTTAAATAAAAATATTATTTTTCTGTTTATAGAAATTATTTTGATATGATGAATATAAATTCACTTGAATAACATTATTTCCAAGTAAATCATCCATAATTTCCATTTTTAATTATTTATATTTCTTGATATAATAATGAATCTAATTTTTTTCTTGTTCTTTATATTACTGTAAATACAATAAAATAGAGTCAGTGGATATTTTATTAAATTTATAAAAAAATATTTGGATCATAAGATAAATTTATTTTAGGATCCATAATACATATTCATATTTAAAAATTTCATTAAATTGATAACTAAAGATACTTCATATGAAAACATGAAAAATGACAAATTTACCCTTGAATATATATATATATATATATATATATATATATATATATATATATATCATGTAGTAATCCTCTAGGATTCATTTAGAAATATAATTATTTATAAAGGGGGTGGTTATAGATATTTATAAAGGATAATTTTATAGTTGTTAATAAATTTAATAAGCATATGATAAATATTATGTCAATCATGAAAACACTATTTAACAAATAATATTTCCATTCATTACATATTTGTAGATAATTTCATGGATAAGACATAACTGATACCATAGTAAAGGAATTAAAACTTTTGAACATCATAAAATATCTACATTCCCATGTGTGAATACATAATATATAAACCGGTAAATATTATAAAATATATATTACTATATTTTCCCATGAGACCTATCAATGTATAAATGGAAAATATATTTATTGGCCCCATACATCACATAATTATTCAAATTCATCAATTATATGAATATAATATCAATAAAATGTATGTCATAGTGTTCACTAAGGAACCTCATATACTATCAGGTATATACAATAAATAGTTCTCCATATAAGAAAATGGATATTTTAAATATCAATATTTCCTCATTTTGGAACAATATAGAAATCTATGTGAGTATACCATAATAAATGTATAATTAATGGGATATTTTCAATGTAATAGAATGTTATATTATTAATAGAATGATAATAAGGTACTACTAAGAAGTTATTTCATGGTTTAGGGGTGTAAATTTTAAATAATCCTTCATTATAATTTTAACATAGGATGGGAGTCATCCAAATAATATCCCAGGGGTTATCAAACAAGGTCTATAGTTAAGAACATTAAATATGGACCTAGTAAAGGTTGGGTTAATACCAAACCATCGTTATTTAGATTTATTACCCCTTAGTGAATATTATCTAGATATTGTTTCCATTTTTTGGTATCCACATAGATGTTCTATTGCGGGGAATCCATACACTCATTAATTTACAAAAAATTTGATATGTTTTTTTGGATATTCTATTTTTTGTGTATAGTTAATTCTTATTAATGTAATATTAAGATATGATAATTTGGAATCTAATATATAAAGATTTTATAAATTATAAAAATGAATCAGTATAAAATAACTTATTGAAATGAAAGGGAAAACGAAGGATAAAAAAATAATGGATCTGGTGAGCTTAAGAAGATACATTATAATTTCTCATGATAAAACTTGAAGGGAACCCCTTAAAATCCTTATTAAATCATTAGATAAAATATTTATTTTTATAATGTGAGAGAATTTGAGATTAATTGATTTATGTAGAGTTCAATGGGTGAATAATGTGGAATTTATACATGATTAAGTGGGCAGTTTAGGGTTAAAAAGATGATTATTTTGTTATTTTGACCATTTAGTTTTGAACAACAATGGTTTTTATTGAAATTGTAAGCTTATTAATGATAATGAAGGGTTTTTAATATTATAATCAACCAATATCAAAAATCTCACCTTCTAACGACCAAAATTAATGAAAATAACAAAAAATAGTTTTATGAGGATAAAATGAATTTACATTCCCCAGTTTCAAATACCATATTCTAAAATAACAATAATATTTATTAATTTTACTGTTTTTATTGCTAAATTATTTTTTTGGTAAAAAACTGTTACATCTATTTTTTTAATTCTTACATCATAACAATGATATAAATGATTAGGTATTTATAATTATTTTAATTTTTTATATTTATTAAAAAAACATAATTATTCAGAAAAATAAAAATATCACTCAAAAATAATTTTTATGAGATGATTCCAAAGAAAATTAAGTATTATGAAAATAATTATTTATAAACGTAAAATATTATTATTATATAAAATATTTCTTCATTTCAAAATTATGTATTTGGTGTGACAAATTCAAAAGATCTTACTCCAGTAAAAACAATTTGTATTTTGAGACATATGTTTGAAATTTCATTTCATTGATTACTGTAAATTGTAAACAACTAATAATTACTTTACTACTATATTATATTATGCATTTTATTGGCCACTTAAATAAGATACATTTATATTACCTTTTTAGAATCCAATATCATACATTCGTTCACAGTTAAATAATTATATCCTAAAAAATTGGGTTGAACATCTCTAACACCCGAGACTTTTATGAGAAGTATTTTATTTTTATGTTATATAAATCATCAAAGGAATATTTCACTACACACAACAATAGCATGGCTTGCTTTACACACAACCGCGGCCTTCCTCGATAGCTCGCGTCGTACGCAATAACGAGTTTCACTAAACAACGACATGCTATTAAAATATTATTATAACTAGAAGTTATGAATATTACTAACTGAATTCTGAATTTTATAACATTTTAATTCAACTTATACATTTTCTAGAATGATGTATAAAAATAAAATCAGTTTTTTTGGATAAAAGAAATATTTTTCAAAAAAAAACAGTTTTGCCACCTTTTGATGGCGCACCCACATTAAATCCAGTTTTTGACATGTTTCTAAGTTCAATTTGACGAAATAAAATTATTATTTTGAATCAGGGTATAAAAATTTACTTTCGATAAATTTTTGATATTGTTCTGACAACTTCCATATTTTGATAAATATTAAAAATACAAAAATTTTTAATTAAAAACAAATTTTTTCATTGGGATAATTTATATTGATAAATTATGTTATTGAATGGTTTTAAAGTATTAATTGAATATATTTTTATCATTTAATGTAATGTATGTCATTAGCATTAATTTCACATTGAATTCATAGGTAAAAATATTTCAATCTTTGGCAATGTTTTAACTTCTAAAACCCGTTTTCTTAACAATGGGATTCATTTTAAATTAATTACTGCAACCTATATGTTTTGAATTTTGAAAAATGGATTCCATATTCAGAATCAGTGGGTACAAATTATGTTAATATACTACTTTTTATTTTTGGGCATTATGAATAGTAACTACGGTAAAATTTATTTACCATATTTAAAGGTAAATCAGGAAATTAAGGGTAAATATAAGATTATAAAATTACCCTAACACCTGAAAAAATCCTATTGGATGACTAATATTCGACCCATATCACTTAAGGGTCGGGTTAGATTAATTTAATGGACTTTTGTCCATGAAAATAATTTAATTATCATTAAAACCAAAGAATGTGACAACATGTCACTTTCTTAAACTTTATAAGTATAATAATTTTAATTTGGTGATAAACATAATGAAGCTTCAAACATGAATAGTCTCCAGAAATCTAATACAATTATCTATACCATATAAATTTATTTATTTTTTTAGGAATTAAATAATTATCATTAAATATGACACAATAGTGATGTTGAAATTATTTTATTAATTAAATTACCAAATAAATTGATTTAAAATATTAAAATAAATATTATATTAACTATTTAATGTGCTACACAAATTTTCTAGATACATATGACATTTTAAAAATCTATTAAAGCTTTTAGTTTGAACATATCTTTTGTATATATTTTATTTAAATTCAAATAAATGAATAGTGTCAAAATTGACACTATTGTTATTTTATAAAAATAACATATTATAAAATTGTTTGAAAATCAAAAAAATATTTAAAAATTATAAATTAAATTTTATATGGTCTAAAATGTCATAAAGTGTCAAATTATGGAAAATTCACAACACATATGTAATTATTTATAATAATTTAAAATTTTGACTATTATTACCACAAATAAAATTAAATTGATAAATAAGGATAAATCAAGTTGATAATGTTTAAAATAAATTCCTAACATGTATAAATTTTATTGGTTGATTATATTACAACCCTAGCTCATCTAATCTTCGGTTATTAGTCATTTTGGAAGTTTTTATGTGGGGTTGGGATTTAATATAAACTAATATTTCTTATATTTCCAAAGTGCCCCTCTCCTCCCATATAAAAGGGCACCTCCTTCCTCTATTCCTCACACCAATTTGAGCCTTCAAGCTCGGCCAAACCCTTCCCATTTCACTTCCCCACTCCTTAGAATCCAACTAGAGGTCTGGTCTTATCAAAATAACAACTATAGTGCCTTAAGAGAATGTTTAAAGGAGGAACATTGAGAAAGAGGTAATACCTTCTTCCGTTTTCTTCAAGTTCCATTCTTCTTCTACTACCTCTTCATTATTTGTTTAATTATGTGGTAATAACATCAGTATCACTTATATACTGATATTTAATTATAAATATGAAACAATCCTGTTTCACCTCTTATCCATCCTACGGAAAACGAAATCACTGCGCGTGTGTACGTACGGAATACCGTCTCCACGCCGTGGTGTAATCTATTTTCCACCACCTCCTTACTTGGATGGGTATAAGGGTGAAAGTAATGAATATATATAATTTTTTTAATGTGGTATTGATTCTGAAATAGTATACATACACTACAATACAATTCCACGATCATGGGAACAATATCATCGCTCGTGCGTACGTACGGAATACCGTCTCCACGATGTGATGCGATTCGTTCTACATGATCTTCATTGCATAGTGATTATATAAATTAATTGAATGAATGAATACGATATATATTACAGAAATACCATTCTGGAAATGAGGTATCTATATCCTAAAGAGAAGAATAAGAATGTATTCGACAAACACGCATTAGAACAAAAAGTAATAAACACCCGAATAACAAGTAGTAATGAAATATTACTAATAAGAAGCTAATAATATGACCATATATGATATCATAACAATAAGTATGATTCTGGAATAATTCAATAACATTATTTAAATCATTATACTGGAGGTTCGGACACTTATGAAGAAAATTGGACCTAAGGTAATGGAAATATCACAATCTCATTTTTATCCGAGAGTGTTTACACATTGGAATTTACTTTGGTGTATTTTATCATCCACATCCATGTTTCCTCAATATGTAACATTTATATCCTTCTACAATAGTTTATATCCAATTTTACCCTTCGGTGAGTTTTTAGTAAAAGATATGAAAGGAATGTTTTTTCGTTTTCATACGAGGTATTTTTTGACATTTCCGACAAAAGTACGAGAAGAATGTTTTTTTAACTTATACGACAGGAATGGATTTTTCAAACATTATTTCCAAGAAGCATCCCTTAAAAGTTTTCATTTTTATTTTTAATCAACATCTTTTAGTTTAGAATTTTATGACATGTTAAGAAAGGAAAAATGTTTTTGAAGTAGAAAGGCTATTTTCCTCAAGAATGGAGTTCAAGTGTTTTATCAAAATTATTTTCCATCTAAGATAATATAGGGTTCTGTTTATATCCCTATTATTACATTGATTTTATTATGTTGTGATGGAAATATTTTTATGAATTACTTTATCTTATATGAATTGTTTTATGATGTCATGATGTTTAAGATTCCCATTTTTATTACATGGGTTATGCTATGATGTATGGTTTATGATTTTATGGCACGAATAAGAATGGTATCATTATGAGATGGGTGGGACCTATATCTTCCTCCAATTCATTGGGTAATGATTTTATATCTCATGAGATAGACATGGCTGGAACGACAGTTTAAATCGGTTTAGTGAAACAGGACTGAAACGAGGAGTGAACTCGGTTCAGAAATGGACTTTGTCCACTAAGATAGTCTTGGAAATGAGTCTTGACTAATAATAAATGATTCTCTATGATTATGTGTGTATTCCACAAAGTTTCATGTTTCAAGTTATGATTATTGGGATTTAATTTCACTACTATTATTTATCCCTTGTTATGAAATTATGCTCTCTTTTGCAGGTTATGATTTCCAAAATGTTATGTTCTTATGAATATGATGTGATTGATATTTCTTTTTTTACCCTTACTGAGCATTTGAGCTCACCCTTTTGTATCTTTCCCCAGGTCAGGAAGAAGCTTATTATGTAAGATATTCCAAAAGGGACTATAGATATGATGAAATAAATGGGAGACAATGTAGACGCTTTATGAACCTGTTGTTTATGATTCCCAGTTTCGAAAGACACTATACCTATGCGTTCCTTTCACGGTTTTCTTATATGTTGTAATAAGTATGCTTCAATTTTTATGTAATAACAATGTATGTAAAGTAAGGGTCATTATAACATCAATATGTACAAAAAATGATGTTATGTATTTATTATTCCTTTATGAGGATACCATAATACAACCTCTAACTAGTGATTTATCTAATAAAATATCAAGAGATTTTTTTTGATTCCATAAACCCTTCACACTATTTTCTAGAATTTTTACACTATCATAAATATTGGATATGTCATGTAAGAACCTTACATTTATTATTTTTTTGTTGGTGAATACATGTTCATGGAATTTAAATAAGCCCATGGGGTGTTAGCCGAGTGGTACCCACTGGTTGTACCCCTCGCTCTCCATGTGAACTAGCCCAGGCTCGAGTACCACCAGACTCAGACACTGTGGAAATTATGCCCAGGGAGATTCAAAGCCATTTTCCTAGCCGGGGAATGTGTGGTGTACTCTAGGTATGGCGGAGCCCCCATGGGGGATCCTACTGTTACCTTTATACACATTTTTTAACGATCTTGTAACCAAGTTGTATAAGCTACTTCTAGGATTGCAAAACACCCATGATCGAATCCGGGTAGGGACAAATATCTGAGGTACTGTAGCAGCACTTTAGTAGATCAATATTGTTGTACTGTTGCGGTGGCCAAACTTTAGCAGTGGCGGTACTGGAGTGATGAAGGTACAACAGCATGTCCTGTATCGGCTGTGGTGTTGTAGCAGGTATTGTAGCTTCCTAGATACTGTAGTAGTAATATTCACCGAAGGTTCCTTTGTGCAAAATAAATTACCATTCAATCCTTTTTAAGGCCCCTTGGTCTTGGGCCTTTAATCTATGTAATGGGTGTCCCTCAACTCAGTCAAAAGAGGTCTTTGCATTAATAATAAAATGGGTCTTCCACTCCAAACATTTTATAAAAATGGTTTGGAATATACATCATTTAAATTGAAATAAATAAGGATTCATTACTTTTAGATATTATAGGAGTGAAATAGAAATGAACATCGACAACTCTATTATCTATGAAATCATAAAAGGACCAATGAATTTTATACACAGTATTCCCTATATGACAATACTTATAACTCCCGACTATTGTGATACGTTAAAAAATATGATATCATACATGGATTTATATATACGTCATTATATAATCAATTATAATTTTCCATCTTCCCAGATAATTGTTGATAATAATCTGGAGCGCTTAAAAATTATCAGTTGTTTCATTAATGAGTTATATGATAAATTACCAATTTTTCATAACATCATCCTAGTATGATAGAGTGTGAATATCTATTCAACAAAGGATGACATATTTTTATAAAAATTACAAAATAGTGAGGTATTTGTTGGTGGATTTAGATATATAAAACCCAATAATATACAAGTACTAGAATATTCATATTTATAAATATTACAATATATCATATCACGTGATGATTTTTCCTTCATGTGGAATCTATGTGATATTACCTAACGGTACTTTCAATGTAAAAAGTCATAGTAGTTCTCCATAATGATTTGATCCTTCAAGTGATATTAAATTACTCATAAATACATTTTCAATATCGATATGATATCATTTGGAACGATAAAGAGGATATGATCTATCATGGGTTCACCCTCATAGTATATTAACACACATTCCCATGGTATACAACTTTGGCCATTTTTAGAGTGGGATATTTTTGGAACATGACCCGCTAGTTAAAAATCTATACAAATACATATCAGTGGGTGTTCTTATATTTCATTGTATATATCATTTTAAGGACCTAATAATTACTATTAATCAAAATCCGGAGTCCTGTGATATTATGTGTTAAATAAATAAATAATTAATGTTTCTTATAGATAGGTAGTGTATGTTGGTTGTGCATCATGAGTCACACTTCATTAATTTATAATAAAATAAAATATTAGTGGAGGGGGGTTTATAAATCATATAACATGAAAATGGGGGAAAATATATTCCAAAAAAAATGATGTAGTAATACAGAAAAATTGTTTCCAGTTTCACATAACATTTTGTGATTTATAGAAAACATATTCCTACAAGACATTTGTAAATCTATCGAAATTTCATATCATGTATAAAGTGTTTATTTTTCTTATAGATAAATCATAAAATGAAAATATCAAATGAGTTAGACAGAACTATTTTTCTGAATGTCAAAACATTCTAACAGTGCTTGATGAAGAACAAATTGATTAGTTTCTGATAATTAATGAATTTTTAATAATAGTTTTTTCATGGAATATAAAACAATTTACATTTATTATTTTTTGATCTTGTATCAATGTTAGGATAAGATAATATAAAAACGGTAAATAATATTATTTTAATGTTTGTAAAATAAAATTATAATAACTATGGGTTGCCTTCTGATGTAGCTTAAGAGGAATGTTTAGTAGCAATTCGTTATTTATTTTGGAGTTTTACCGAGATAGTAATGATAAATTCATATGATGAATAATTTTAACTATGATATTTTCTAGATGTCAGGGATCAAATTTATTGCAATATAAACACTTGGTGATATTTCCTCATGTGATATTTCCTTAGATATATGTGTTCATAGTAAATAGAATAACCATATACAGCATGGTGGGATTTATAGTTATGAACATATCATAGAAGAACCAATACTATAATTTTAATATAGCTAAAGAAATTAATAGAAGTTATATCAAGTGTATATGGTAGTATTCTTATGTTTTTCCCCTCACACCAAATAATTTTCAATTAATCTGACATCCAAACTATTGAATATTAATTTATATATTCTGACATGATGATTTTTCTTATATTTTACATTATGTTATAATGTATTTGGTGTACCTTCAGTGCTAAAAGGTCATAGATGTTCTTCCACTATGATGATAACCATATATTGATTCGAAATCATTCTTAAATACTTGTTCAATATATAGATGATATATTTTTTGGACACCAAAAATTAAAAAAATATATGGGGTTGAAACAAATTTGAGTTTAGGAATAGTTCTTGTGGTGTGAAACCTTTTTAATCATCATGCCATGATACATTGTGAACAAGACCTCCCAGTTAAAAATCGATATTTGTATGGTTCATTGGATGTTCCTATATATGGATGCGTGTAATTGTACTTGTACTTGAATACTATTATTATTGTGTATCCTGACTCATATACATTGATATATTGATGAAAACTATGATGATATATTATTCTTGTGAGGTAGCATACATTGCGGTTGTCGTGAGTGATATTGAATTAGTTAATAATGTATGAAAGGAATTTTATATTCTATGGAATTTTATATCTAATTCCCATTGATGGGAATGAAAATAATTAATTAAATATATAGCCATGGTATTCTATGGGTGTGTTCATTTCGAAAAAGATAAAGAATGTTACATAAAACCCATCGGTTGATTAAAAATATATGCAACTTAAATTTTGTTGGATATAATGAAAAATATATTATCTTACATAGAGTGAGTTCATATGAAATTCATTGTAAAAATTACATTTAATTATTTCTATTTGGATTCCTTGGAATATTTATAGATGATAAATTTGGAAATTATTTGGTGTAACATAATTCCACTGAGATAGGTCCTCAGAGGTCTACACAGTAATTGTATCATGATTTTCAATTAAATTCAACAACAATTTAACATGTCTGTAATATATTTTTCTCATACATGGTTTAATAATTATTAATGTTTTCTCAATAAAATATATTCACTAAAAAGTTATTCAAAATAATATTATGTGAGTTAAAAATAAAATTAACATTCATTCTTTTGGTAATTATTTGTTTAATTAAATTAATATATTGTATTAATTTACCTCGGATGTATTCTAAGGAATAAAAATATTTGTATATATTGGTACATGAACATTTAAAAATTTATTATTCACTATTTTATTGAAGATAGTATTTCTATATTTATCATTGAATAATGTAGTTACATTCCTTATATAGAAAAATATATATTTTTTAGATTCTAAAAAATATTTAGGAGGGATGGAAGAATATATTAATTCCCTACTGAAAATTGATATATTAAATATAATATGTTTAGATAATAATTTATTTATTGAGTGAAATAATGATTATTTATCAATGATATTGGTTCACATTATATTTATAATATTAACTTGATTATTATTTATACATGAATATTTATGTATATAAGGACAATAATAACGATTTATGTTATATTATTTATTTAATATTCAAATCCTTATAAATTATTGGTTAATCATTTTATATTTCTCATAATTACTATCCACCATTGTGAACACCAATTTATAAATATAAACCCCTTAATCCCTATATATACATCACCAAAAATACTCTCATGAATGGAGATAGATCGTCTAAAATTACCCTCTCATGTCTATATAGAACAACAATAATTCTTCATTGCAAAGAAGGATTTTACTATGATCATAAACTGAGGGAATAATTATCTGTGGAGAATAAATTATAATGAGTGTAAATTCATTTTCTTTTTTTATTATTATAATAAATCTAATTAAATGATCCCGTATTTTGGATTCCTAGGTTTCAATTTCATTATTTTTGAGTATGTAGTCAATGTATTTGAATTAAAACCAATGATGGGCTTGAGCATAACAACTTCTACTATTCCTCGAGTAATCAATGTGGTCTCTATGTAGGCAAATAATAATTTATTATTATCTTATGGTCATTTAATGGTATTAATGTTTTTTTCAATATTTCATTTCTATTGATTCATTCATTTAATCTAAAAGTAAATATTATTCAGTAATTCACCTTCATATGATCCAAAACACTATAATAACAAATGAAGAATGGTTGGAGGTTCCAAAAGGTAAATTCAAGGGGTATGGATTTTTTTATAGTGATTAAAAATGTAACTAAAAAATGCACACCATCTAACGAGGTTCAGAACATCTATCCACGATGTATGCTTCATAGATTTCCACCTAGAAATCAGCATATATAGTAATTAATCCACCATATGTTGAACATAAATACTAAAAGATGAACATAATAACTACATGACTTTACCTACTTACATTCCAATTCATTTTTTGAAATTTAATTTCTCATAAATTATATGGTCAATATATATCTCACATGACATAAAAATATATAAATCCCCTCAAATTGTAGTTAATGAGGATTCAAATCATGAATCCTATATACATGCTATGTAAATCATTGATTATCAAAATCTATACACACCTAGTTACCCAAGAGGGATCCATAGATAAATAAAATGAGATATGAAAATTTGTATCTCTCTTTTACAGGTCATTTCACCCCCAGTAGTGTAAAAAATAAAATTTAATGAAGAAATAATTTACTGCAGCCTTAAAACCAAAAACCATAACTAGAATCTAGTGTTCTACTATGTGACAAAGTTTTTTGTCTCTATAAATTCTAAATAAATATTAAAAATTTTATAAACTATAATAGTAAATATATTTTCAATATGAATTTAATTTGATACACACCATATATGTTAAGTGATGTCCAATTATCACAAGTACCATATTTGTAATATGATATTAGACATATCAAACTTCACTATACTTAACCATGTGGATTTCATGTATGCAATAATGTCATTTGAGTATTTTTTAAATTTTTTAAAATAGTTTAGTTTTATTATATATTTTTATGACTATAGGTACAAACTATGTAATAGTTTTAGTTTTTATAAATTAAATTGAATATATTTATTGAAAATAAATGTATGGAATTACTAGTGTTGTTTAGGAATTATAAAATTAATGAAATAACGAGTTAGGAAGATAATTTTCCGAAACAATTTTAGGGTGTTTTATCTTAATAAGAGTATAAATTCAACTAATTTATAGATTGTGTATAAATATGTATTCATTACATTAATTTTATATCTTGATCATATTATAACTAATGTATCTTCTTATTTTTGTTAATTAAATTATTATTAAATGGGTTTAGTAAAAATTATTTTTAAAATTCAATATGATGGAAAGTGAGTCATCCTATACTCAATTACGTAAGGGCCTGAGTTACCATTTTTTATTTAATATAAAACCCAACCAATCAATTTCCCCCTCACCTAAGTGTGAATAAATTTTTAACTCTGGGATAGGGATATCTTATGAGTGTATGTCGTTTGTGTTTTTAGATTTGGATAAAATAACCATGGAGTAACATTAAATTAGATTTGGAATGTTTTATATTGAACCATGTAATTTTTGGCGGGGTTTTACCAAGCTCATGGGTTAGTTTATTATCCTTGAGATAAACTAACCACTGGATATGCTCAGGATCTAGACACATTGTATTATTTCATTTCTATCAATTATATGTTTTATTATTTATAATGAATTATTGAAATCACATAATAAATAAGTTGAAAATAATTAATGATTGAAATAAACAAAACATGACTATTTAGTAATATTATTTATACAAAGATTATTTATTTTGTAAAATCCACTTAATATTAATAATAAATTGAATAGGTAATGGAGAAAATTGTGCATAAATATAAAAAAACCTTTCAAATTAAAATTTTTTTTGTCTAGAGTTACAATAATTTTATTTAACAAAACCATTGTTCAAAGTTCATGACTAAACATTATTAGGTTTCATTAAATTATTACGTAATTTCTTATCTTGTTTTCTACGTTAAACAATTATAATTCCCTCTATGTATTGCCACCTCTATGAGACTTATTGATACTTGTACGAATGTGTTGAGGAAATTCATATATATTATTTAATTATAACTACACAAGACTCTAAAACATTTTATTACATGATTTTTTTAACATAAATACCCATTAATTACAACCTAATTATCTTGAGGCCTTCTGATATTTTTATACATGGTTTATAAAACATAACAAGCAAAAATAAAACATAATAACCATATTTTATTCTAAATAATGAGTTAAAAATTCCATTTAATCTTGTAACACTTCACTTGATAACCTGGGGAATATATAAAATAGAGGGGTGAGATAAAAATCCCAATAAAGGGATAAAACATTTAAATTAATGTAACATGTGTGTCAAAGGTATAACATGATATCATAAAATAGAAGGTTTATGAGTAATACTATGGAAACATAATATAAGTAACATGGTTTCATATTATCATATCATTATAGGAATGAATAATAATATTATAACATTAAATTAACATAATTAAAGGCTAACTACTAGGAAAATATCATATGGTGGACAAAGTCACATTAGAGAGATGGTTTACTCCCTTTTCACCTACACAAGGTCGCATGAGACGAAAATTATTTCCCAATTCATTAGAGTGGTATATAGGAACAACACTCATAAAATTTCTGGATTATTTGTTCCAAAAAAATGAAATCAATCATAACTCATAAACAAATGAATTAATCATTGAAATAAAATGGGTTTCATAATCTTTCCTTATATCATATTGAAAATGGATTTTATGAAGAATACTTTTTGTAAATGATCATAAAATATGTATTTACCCTTTAAACAAGGGAGAATAATCTATGAATATATTAAAGATTCATATATATATAATTTTCATCCTTTTTGAAAATATATATAAGTTTACTGTTTTTTACAATTTAGTGGTCAAGACGGTTTCTTGTACAAGGAAAAAATACCCAAAAATTGACCATGGTTGGTATTATAAATCATTTTCCATTTACATTATATACATATTGATTTTTAGGAATTTAAATTCATTTATGAATACAATTTTAATATATTATATCATTAAATTCAATTCTTACACTATTATTTTAATTTGAATTTGGAAAACATAAAGGCGAATAAGGAATTAGAAAAAATATCCATCATACATTCCTAACATGTTTTATTTATATAATTTTTTTTATGAAAATAGAAAAATATTTATACTATATTATGTTTAATTATTTTAAAATAATTTTTCCATTTAATTATATAATTATTTCTAGTCTTCCATTAGAATTTATGGAAAATAGTTATTCACTAAAAATAATAAATATAGTACAGTGATAATTTTTTTCTCTAAAATGAATATTGATAATAGAACATAGGTTATTTATATCCATATGATAAAATTTTATAGTTATTAAAATATATAAATTTACATTCTTTCCATTTCATTAAATAAATTATTATAATGGTTCAACCAAATTCATATGGCACAAAAATGGGAAATTTATTGGATAAAAATGATATATGGTATAAATGATTTAATTTAATAAAAATTATATAAGTTATTATGTAATTTTAAAATTGATCTCTTTATTTTAATTATTTCTAAACAAGTTGTGACCTTATCCCTGATAATTATATTTACAATTTTTAACATCAATTATTGAAAAAATTTACAAAAATAAATATTATAAATAATTAAAATTGAAGAAATAGAATCTGATTTATAAAATATTGTTCAAAAAGTATTTCTATATTAATTGAAACATAATACCACAAAGCATGTAAAAAACATTTTTCAATGAATCGTTTTTAATGCATATAAATATCTTAAATTAATTATTTAACAAGTTATAAACGTTATATAGATTTGAATTCTTGTATTTATATATAATCTATATATTTAATTAAAATTATTCATTATTAAATTTAATATTAATTACTGAAAATAGGAATAAAAAAAATTCAATAAAAAAAACAAAAATTTACAATTCAATCACAAGTAAAAAAATTAAATGAAACCGAAAAAATCCACACAATATATTTTTGATATGATATATTTAAAAATAAAAATAATTTATTCCAATACCATTTATAAATACTCTAAAACTTAATTATAATATTTTCTAATAACATGCATTGATAATTTTTTTTTTAAGAAAACATATTTTTTAAAGGAGAAAATGTCTTCATTGAAAATTGAGTGCTTATTTCTTAGTAATCAATCAATAATTATACTGAGTCGGATGATTTAATATATTTAATTTTTTTTATAATATTCATAAATTTTAATTTAATGGATATTTTATAACAATCATTTTTAAAAAACAATACTTAATGGGTCATTTATTCTCTGTATTATGTGTTGTATGTGCTATTGATCATAATTTTCTTTTTTAATAAGATTAGTGTGTTACATTATCTCACCCACTAATAACTTCTTCCCACATAGTTTTAACTTGAACTCAATAATAAATGGGTTGATATTTGAATATAACTTGGTTGAAATCTTACATCATAAAAAGTTTAAAGAACATGATCTTGAAAAGTGGGAAACAAATAAGATGGGTATTACATAAAATGTTATCCAAATCAGATAAAATTATATTTTTTGTAAAAATATGGGCACAGAGAACAAAATAAATTTCCAAATCTTCACGGAGATTTTTAGAGAGTATTGATCACTAGAAATTGAAAACAATATGAAAAAGATCATGACCAAAAAACCACCAAAAAAATATTATTGAAAAAATAAATTCATTCAAAAATAAGGTAATATGATAAATTTTTTATTTCATGATACTTTTATGAGTTATAGAATTATTTCTACCATAAATACTATGAACATGTTGAATATATAACTACAAGTAAAATATAATTTATTCTAGTAATAGATTTATACCACAATGTCATCACTAACACCAAATGATGAGTATAATTATTTTCAATTCCTAAGGAAATAATATAAAATTTTGAAAGATCACAAAATTCCATAGAATGATAAAAAATCATCTAATATTTTGATATTAACCAAAACCGATATAGTTGGCACATGGTAAAGTAATTCCAAAAAAACATCATATTATTAAATAAAAAATTAATATATGACATGTCTACAATAACACCCAAATATTAATGTAGATCATTTTGCAAATAAATGGAAATAAAAATCCACAAAATATTTCTCACAAGGTATTAATGGAAAAGAGTTGAATAATTTTATCACTCAATTATCCAAGATGAATTTATAATTTATCTCCAAATCAAATATGTTACTCTAAATGCTTAATACCAAAATTTATATGGCCTAATAATATATGATACTCATTTATTAAACAAAATGAATCACCAAAATTCCATTCTGAAATCATATATGCATCTAAAAGTTAACACAAACATCCAATGTTTCATGATACTTATAACCAAAAAAAATTTATAAAAATAATTCTATAACATAATTCTCAAATCCCAATTCTTAAAAACATTAATCCTTTCACCCAATTGATTGGTCTAACATATGTCCTTCCGAAATGTTTGAAAACAAAAATTATCCTCTTTACAAATAATTTTGGATGTTATATAAGAAATTGACTTATCCAAAGGTTATTTAAAATTTATTCTTAATCCTAATCCCTAACGAAATGCCTAAACCATGTTATTACCCAAATCTAGAGATTTATTCATTTTACAAATAATATTAAATGAATTTTTTAGCATTTAAATTCATTAAATAGGACCCTAAGACATTGAGGTGTTGTTTCATTAAAATATTAGTTACATAACACATTAAGAGAATCTAAGAGATAAAATCCTTTAATTGTTATTTAGATTGATCTTATAAATCCTTTTTGGCCCTATTACTATATAAGATTATACTGGGATACAAAAAAGAAATGGGTGGGATGAAATGCTCAATATGGAAGTAAACATGACAAAGAACTGTAATATTTGATTCATAATTATTACAGGATATTAAAAAATGGAAGCTTCATGATTAATCGTATGAAATTATAACATAAATAAAATAGTATTATAAGATCATATAATCATATAAAACTATATGAAATACATAAAATCACATAATCATAAGTTAATCATAACTTCTAATACCACAACACATGCAATTCAAAGTTCCTTAATGGGTAAAGTATACTCCATAATATTATATATAATGTATCATAACACAAAAATGTTACCCAATGAATACATGTGCTATCTGGGAACACCCATCACAAAAAGGTAATGATTATTTGTTCTAGAAAAATCAACCAATCAATCATATGGCATAAAAATTAGAATTATCCTTAAAAATAATATTATTTTCGTAATATTTTCTAATATTAGAATTAATATATTTTTCATAGAGAATGCATTTGATAAAAGATCTCAATGAATGTATTGCCCAATTAAGGGAATGAATAATAATATAGTTAAATATGTGAGAGAATTTAGAACCATTATAAAACATTAATGTGAGATATAATGATAGTTAAAGATAGAATTTCTATACCCTAAATAAAAAAAATTTCTATAGAGATCCCTTACACCTATCAGAAGAACGATTCCATTAAATAAAATATCCATTCCATTTAAAGCCCATTCAAAAAATATATATAACAATGGAAAATGGGGGGTTTCTCTGAATAATACAAGGATGATTATAAATAAATAAAATATTAAATAATGGTATTAGTGTTAAGTAAATACATTTACACCATATTCATTAAAAAAACATTCATTTTACCTTTTGAAAATAAATTTTATTCATTCTATAGAAAATATTTTAGGCATTTCCTTTTGAATGCATTATAGGTACATTCCAAATTGAAGTAAACTATACATTTTAATTCATTTACCTTCATTTAAATATAGTATTAATAATTATTTATGAATATTGACATTGAGTAAAATGATTTTGTATATAAATGAAAAAAAAATTACAAACTGTTTTTAAGGTAGGGTCCCTTATGTGAAACAAAAACTATATATTTCATTTTAAAACATTGCAAATAAAGTAAAATATGGTCAAAATGATACTATTAACCCATTTAATCATAAGTTTGAATTTTTTTCAAACACATAGAAGAACATGGGGATGTAAGAAAATGTGATTAAAGGGAAACATTAAAAGGGTATTTTTCTTAAAGGAATGTCACATACAATGATCTTATCATTGATGTGAAATTGATAAATGAATGGACTTCCTCTAAAAATTTTAAATCTAAAAAAGTGGAAATATAATAAATATATCATATCATAATCAATAAAGTATAATTATAACTTATTGAATGATTATTTAGTAATAGAAACCCCAAACTAGATTTCAACCCATTATATACTTTCTTTATCTTAAGGAAAAATAAACATAAGTTAATTATTGACTATCTCAAAACCCTTTTCTTATTTTATTATAACATTTGATTTCAATATTTCCATGTTATATTTATTTACATAATCATTTAAGTTCATGTCCATCATTTTTATGATATTATTTTCACATATCCAAAATGACTTAGCTGACTACACAATGGTATAATAAGTAATAAAAAATCATATCCAAAATAATAATTTTGACATTCTATTTATTTTTATAAACCAATTTTACTTTAAAAAAAATAAATTGTGATATATATTTATGAAAAATGAACTATGTTAATGTCATTGGGATGGTAGGTTGTAGGCATGAATTAGAAATGTTTTTATTTTTTCTATCATGATGTAATAAAGGTAAGAAATATTTAATTTTTATAGAATTATAATTAAATCTTTAATTAAATTTTATTTTTTAAAATACACAAATATGTACCTTCCTTGTGAAGTGGTTTATAAAAATTTATAACATCACTCTATCGAAGTGGTAGTCCATGCATACAAAAAAATATGGTTTTCATATTTTAGTGAATGGAAACATAAGAAAATATATAATATAATTGTTTTGAGGAATGATTAAGATGTAAAAAATCATATATATTTATTAATTATTTATTCATATATATCAATTAGAGGTGCTGTGGGAAAATGATTTACACTAGTTCGTGAAGCTGCAGTCCACTGTACACATGGACAATGGTTTAATTTACCATTTGATATAATATGATATGGATGTAGGGTACTTAATTAATATAATAAAATCTATGTATATTCTTCTTTAATTTTTTTATATCATCTGGGTTTAATAATATTTGAATCATAAGGACGAAAAAATAAAATGAAATTCTCGGTTAAGAATATTTCCACTTTTTTAGACATCCCCCTTATGTTTGCACCACAATCCTCCCTCTGTGGGTTTTATAATCAAGAGACTGATGAAAATATGTTGGAATCGAATTATGTAAGGGGTTTATATAGGTATTGGATGGCCCAAATGCACCTGATGTGGAATGAAAAGATAATAAGAGGTTCCTAAAATATCCCACACATCCTCATTGTCTTGAGAAGAAATAATGATATTAATTCCCCTTAAAAGACATCCCTAATTTGTTTATGGATTTTAATAAATTCCGATGAATTCAATATAGTTTGTGTATGATTTTCCCTTTTAAAAAAATATACACAATTATGTACACCATAAACAAAAAAATATATGATGCATGATAATTATGTAAGATAACTCAATGTACGAAACATCAAACAAAACATAATATAATACCAACTAGAAATAATGAAAAATGTCGAGTAAAAATTGTAATTCTAAACCAGAAATACTCTATGAATCCAAAGAAACCAAAACTCCAACTTCAAATTAGACCCAATATCTAAATTCATAATCCATTAAAATGTACCATGAATCACCAGTAAATAAATGTAAAATTTTTCCCTAACTAGTTTCCCAGTTAAAAATAGATTTAAAAGCATTAATACTCTAAATTAGGGGTGTGTAATGATTCTCCATGTGTTTTCCCAAAATTACATCCATACTCATTCCACTATTATATAACACATTATCAAATTTATTTAAAACTAATAATATAAAATAGTTAAAAACATTTTTTTCATGTTCATATTAAAATGAAAAACCATTTCCATATCAAAATATTATTTATAGAAAGAAACAAAAAATAAATTAAAAGTATTCAACATAATTTTTGGCATACCAAATCCTTGATTCACAAACACATAGACACATGCATGAATCACTTATAGTTCTGTAATCATGGGTGATTTCATATACATCCACTAACTCATAAAAAATGTTCCAGTTTATTATTTCTTTCATTAAAAATGATCCTTATTTAGGGTAACATTCATTTGTAACCAAATAGTACACACCCATTATTCAAGGTCACATATAAAGAATGAACTCACACCAATCCCTATATTATAAACCATACCAAAACAAAAATTTCAATCTATCTTAATAAAACATTATTTTTATTGAAAACCATTCTAAAAACTTTTTCCCATGAATTAAAAATATCCCCATTTTAAAATAATCATTTTTTATTCCATAAACAATGAATTTAACACAAAAATAATTACCACAAATCCAAAAAAACATAAATAAATATAATTTCTAGCATGATTTCAACATAAATGTCACAATAAATATCATGTGATTCAATAAACATGAAACAATTAATTCATGTTCTAATAAGATGACTTGAGAGTGATTCCACCTACCTCAAGTAATATAGAATACAACGAAGAATGACATGAATTCATTAATAAATAATGGTTGAATCTTCAATAACATTCCTTAGATCTATTTTTATAACATCAACATGACCAAATATCATTATAAATGGGATTAAACTTCCATATATATATATATATACATATCACCAACAGACTATATCTTTGAATACAAGATCATGAATAGTTTCAGATCAATTGAAAACACATACCACAAAGACTTACTAAGGCAATTGGGCTTCAACGCACAAATATATTCCACTAGATCACTTTTGGATCGATGGGTAATTTATCTGCATCCTATGGATGAAATAAAAGCCATGTTAGTGTCCAAAAAAGTGAATAAAGATAGGTTTAGATGTGGGAATGAGTGAGATCCACTTTTTAGGATATAAAGTTTTATCTATGCATCCTGATTCGCAGGGTTAGGCAGAAAGTGCACCAAACATGTGCATGCCTTGGACTCCCCCTGGACTATTAGAGAACTGTTCTTAGACCATGTTTATACCTTTTTTTATCATTTTATGTTTACACCTAGGTGGGTGGATGCACTATAAAATAGTGTTTCTAACCATGCAGCCTCCTAAATGCCCATGTCTCACCTTTCACGGTTTCTTGTAGGAGTGTCACAGTTTCTACTAACAATTTTTAAACTAAACACCATTAGAAAATACACAAAAATATACCAAAAGTATTTCAAATCCTCCCAAAACCACCCAACCACTTTCAATACATAAATATCATAATTTAAGGGTTAATTACTAGAAAATGGGGGTGATACATTTTTCACACCATTTTCCTATCCATACCTTGAATGTAGAAAACCACCACATGGATGAAAGAGATTGGGGCCTTACTCAATAATATATTTTTCCTATTCTTAAATCTTTTCCTTAATCATACTATATATCCACTAAACCCACACCAGTCTAGTGCTTTTCCCATGCAAGAAATTCTCTTAAATACCCACAATATATTTTGGCGCATTCATGTAGAGACCCGATGCTTGACGTACATGTACATTACATTACTTTTGCGGAATACTTAGTACATAACAAAAACACACACACAAGGATCGTAATAGTTTAGTGTCTTTCGAAACTCGGAATATAATCTTCTAATCATGGTGAATGATCTTCAACATCTCCGATAAAGATCATCCTTTTTTTTACCTAAAACCTTTCTTTATATCCTGGGGAAAGGAAAACATAAAATGGTGAGCTCAAATGCTCAGTAAGGGTAAATAAAAGAAATATCAATCAAATCATATTCATAAGAACGTAACATTTTGGAAATCTTAACCTGCAAAAGAGAACATAATTTCATAACATGGGATAAATATTAGTAGTGAAATGAAAATACAATAATCATAACTTAAAACATGAAACTTTGTGGCATACACACATAATCATAGAGAATCATTTCTTGTTAGTCAAGACTCATTGTCAAGACTATCTTAGTGGACAAAGTCCCTTTCTAAACCGAGTCACCCTCGTTTCAGTCCTGATTCACTGAACCGGTATAACCTACCATTCCAGCCATGTCTATCTAATGAGATATAAAATCATTATGCAATTCATTGGAGGGAGATATAGGTCCCACCCATCTCATAATGATACCATTCTTATGTGTGCAACAAAATCATAAATCATACATCATTGCATAACCCATGTAATAAAAATGGGATTCTTAAACAACATGACATCATCAAACAATTCATATAAGATAATGGAATTCATAAAAATAATTCCATCACAACATAATCAAATCAATGTAATAATAGGGCTATAAACAAAACCCTATATTATCTTAGATGGAAAATAATTTTGATAAAACACTTGAACTCCATTCTTGAGGAAAATATCCTTTCAAATTCAAAAATATTTTCCGTTTTTTTACATGTCATAAAATATTAAACTAAAGAAGTTGATTAAAACATGAAAACATGTAAAGGAAGCTTCTTGGAAATAATTTTTTAAAAATCCATTCATTCCGTATAAGATAAAAAAAACATTCTTCTCGTACTTTTGTCGGAAAAGACAAAAAGTACCTCGTACGAAAAACGACAAAAGATTCCTTTCGTACCATTTACTAAAAACTAACCAAAGGGTAAAATTGGATTTAAACAATTTTAGGTGGATGGAAATACTATTACATATTGAGGAAACATGGATGTGGATGATAAAATACACCCCAGTAAATACCAAAGTATAAACAATCTCGGATAAAAATGAGATTGTGATATTTCCCTTACCTTAGGTCCGATTTGCTTCGTACATGTCCGAACCTCCTGTATAATGATTTACATAATGTCATTGACTTATTCCATAATCATATTCACTGTTATTATATCATATATGGTTCACTTATGACTTTATTTTACCCGTTCTTTTGTAAATTCCATGTTAAAGAGTGTTTTGGGTAAAATCGATTCATTTGTCGTAGGTGTTTGGACTTGTTGTTTTTGACATTATTATTAATTATATCATGATTTACTTACATCCAGAATGTAAAACATGATTTATATATCATATATATTCAGTATATATATATATATATAGTAGATACATAAATGAAATGAAACACACCGTTCATGGAGACGGTTGTCCATACGTACGCATGAACGCTGTTTTCCTTTCCTTATTGTCTTGAATTTAAGTAAGTAGATGACATAAATATATATATATATATATATACATAAATCCAGTATATTTAACATGTCATATATATCATTATTATTCATTATATATACTTTATAATCATTCATGAATGGTTAATGTGGAGAACGAATCTCATCGTGTCGTGGAGACGGTATTCCGTACGTACGCACGAGCGATGATATCGTTCTCATGATCGTGAACTTGTGTTGACGTGTATGTATAATATTACAGTATAAATATCACTTTATAATAATCATATATAGTTACTCATTAAACCATTATACCCATCCAATTAAGGTGGTGGCGGAAAATAGATTACACCACGGCGTGGAGAAGGTATTCCGTACGTACGCACACGCGGTGATTTCGTTTTCCGTAGGATGGATAGATGGTGAAATAGGATTGTTTCATACTTATAATAACATATCAGTATATGAGTGATACTTATGTTATTACTTCATAATGAAACAACCTAAGAAGAAGAAGTGGAAGAATAAATAAAGGTGAAAGAATCGGTAACGGAATTTACCTCTTCTTTGAAGCGCCTTTTTGAGACCTCCTCTTAGGGCACTAAAATTGGTCTTTGAGGAAGACCAGAACCTCTAGGATGTTTATAGTGAAGTTGAGAAGATAATTTGGCAGGGGTTGGCCGAGATTGAAGGCTCAAAGTTGTGTGAGGAAGAGAGGGAGGAGGTTCCCTTTTATAAGGGAGGAGAGGGGCACCTTTGGAATTCTTAAAAATATTAATTTATAATAAATCTAAACCCACTACAAAACCTCCAAAAATGAATTATATTCGAATATCAGATGAGCTTGGTTGTAATATCATCAACCAATCAAATTTAGACATGTTTGGAGCTTATTTTAAACCTTATCATTTTGATTTATCCTTATTTAATCTATTTAAGTTTATTTGTGGTAATAAAATTCTAAATTTTAAATTATAACAAATAATTAATTATTTGTTGTGAATTTTCCATAATTGTTTACTTTATAACATTATATACCATATAAATTTAAATTAATAATTTTTAAATGTTTTTGTGATTTTTAAACAATTTTATAATATGTTATTTTTATAAAATAACAATAGTGTCAATTTTGACACTATTCATTTATTTGAATTTAAATAAAATATATATAGAAGATATGTTAAAAATAAAAGATTTAATATATTAATAAAAGGTCATATGTATCTATAAAATTAGTGGATCACATTAAATAGTTCATATAATATTTATTTTATTATTTTTAAAACCATTTATTTGGTTTATCTCTTAATAAAATAATTACTACATCATTTTTGTATAATTATTTAATATACTTATTTGTCGTATAAAAATTGAAAATAAAATCCTATGATGAAGATAGATATATTATCTTTCACAATAATACTTTTACTCGAATTTATCATCTTAAAATCACAATATTTAAATTGTTATATTTATTAAATTATGAAGTTGACAACTTTGGCAACATTTAAAATAAAATAATATAAGTGTCATAATTTCTTTTATAAGACTCCAAATGGTCAAATATTCGACCATTGGATTATTATAGTTTCAATTTACATGACAAATAAGTTTTGGTCAGGGTTTTGTGCCTTTTATGGTCACTATTAGTTTAATAAAAACTATATTCTTGATTGTTCACTAGATAAATAATTTTTGCATCACTACTGTGTCACAATTAATGATAAATATTTAATCCCAAAAAATTCTAAATAAATTTTCATGATGTATATAATTCTGTTAGCTTTCTTGATACTATTCATGTTCGATGTTTTATGATGTTTATCACTATGTTAAATTTATTATACTTATAAGATTTAAGAAAGTGACATGTTGTCACTTTCTTTGGTTTTAATAATAATTAAATTATTTTCATGGTCAAAAGTCCATTAAATGAATCTAATCAGACCCTTAGTTGATATGGTTTTACTTTTAGCCATCAAATAGAATTTTGGCATGTGTTAGGGTAATTTTATAATATTATATTTACCCTTAATTACCCGATTTACCTTTAACTATGGTAAATAAAATTTACCATAGTTACTATTCATAATTCCTAAAAATAAAAAGTATCCTATTAACATAATTTGGACCCACTGATTCCAAATATTGAATCCATTTTTTAAAATTCAATACAAAGAAGTTGTAGAAATTAAATTAAAATTAATCTCGTTGTCGAATAAAAACGGGTTTTTGTTTAAAACATTGCAAAAGATTGAATTGATTTAACCTACGAAATTAAGGTAAAATCAATGCTAATGACATACATTATATTAAATGGTAAAAATATATTCTATTTATACTTTAAAACCATTGAATATTATAATTTAACCACATAAGATATTATGATGAAAAAGTTGTTTTTAATTTAAATATAGAGTGTTTTTACTATTCATTAAAATATGAAAGTTATCAGAAAAATATCAAAACATTATCTAATGTAAATTTTTACATCCTGATTCAAAAGAAGAATTTTATTTTGTCCAATTGAACATATAAACATGTCAAAAACTAGTTTTAAAGTGGGTGCGCCATCCAATGGTGGCAAAACTTCATTTTTTGAAAAATACTTATTTTACCCGAAAATTTTATTTTGTTCTTATACCATGTTATATAAAATGTGTAAGATGAATAATAATGCTATAAAATTCACAATTCAGTTAATAATATTCATAATGGCTAGTTCATGACAATATTATAATAATATATCATTGTTTATTAAAACCCGGTATTGCGTACAACACACGCTATCGAGGAAGGTCGCGATTGCGTGTAATGCAAGCCAAGTCAGAGTTGCGTGTTGTGAAAGAATCCTTCGTTTTTTCGTATAACAGAATCCAACCATATTTCATTTATACATTCAATATATATATATATATATACTCAATGTTGCGTAGAATAACTATTATCAAAATTGTGTGTAACACGGTCCAAGAATAGTGTTGCGTATACTGCAAGCTAATACGGTGTTGCGTATAGCGCAAGGTAATCTTGGTGTATCGTACAATAAAAGATATGAATGAAATTAAAAAGAATGTATCTTATAAAATCTCGGGTTGTTACATTCTACCCCCCTTAAAATGAATTTCTCCCTCGAAATTCGTCAGGGTTATAAATCCTTTACTATTCATAAAAACCCACATCGTAAAAAGAAATACCAAAACTGAACTTTAAAAACTAAAGTATGAAATATAACTGTTACCCAAATGAACTAATCACTGGGTTTCCAAATAGGAGAAAATATGGACATGGAAGAGAAATCTAACAGTCATGTTCTGATGGAGAGTGGTAGAGAACATGGATATGAAAAATCCAACAATCAGAAAGCCATAAATTTGTGACGATCTAGGGTACCATCGAATTCATCAGATATAAGGGCACTAGGACAACATTTTTGGTTTTCAAGATCATTTCCCTAAAGTTTAAGAATTTGAATGAGAATAAATACTTACTTTATTTTGGTACAATCACACTGTTGTTCGTGCCTTGAACAATTTCCACTTCATCTCTTAAATAAATGAAGTTGAATTTGTTATTCGTGAAGTGTTAGCAGATCATGTGATAGAATGACGGGTCATTCTATCTGTCTCAAACAAAAGGTTAGCAAAAGTTATATACATAAGTCAATTTATAGTGAGATTAATCATATATGGTTCCTAAAATGGACTTATACATCATATATCATATTGCTTAATATAATAAAACTATTTTCTACTAAACAGGGACTTCTTGTAGGCCAGTGGTAGGCGATAACGGCCAGTCGCACTTCAGTTGTGGGTTCGATTCCCACAGCCTTGTCCGACGCGATGGGCTGTCGTCCGTCTTGCAGGTTGTCCTTTTTCTAAAATTACATTACTATAAAATCCCATCAGTAATATCGAAAAATGTTCTATCCTTAAACAATACTTAGCATATGTCCAACATAATCCATTCTAATATTTAGGCTTATCTAAAATACTTCGGTCCAAGCTCATAGTATAAAGAAAATGATTACTTGAAATTTCATCAACCAAGCATGTGAATACCATCATTTATCCCCCATATATCTTGTTGGTCACATTCCAATCATGTGAATACCTTAATCATGTATTCTCTTGAAAAATGAATACCCATTAAACCTTAGTGAAAAAATGAATGCTGTCAAAAGTTAACTGTTTTCACATACCAAAATCCAAAAATTCTATATACTCAATCCATTACATAACCTTCTCCTTATATCAGTCATGAGCTCATGAATACTATCAAACATTTAATTTTCACCTTATCCCTTCATTATGCGCATATCATCTATATTCCAAAAATATCTGAATATCATTTAATGGATACTGGTACCATTAATCATACACTTTCAAAACTCAAGGAAAGACAACAATGTAACAATCCTTAGATGTCTCTTTATTCCATAGTACCATGAGATTACTTATACAACATTACACTTGATAAACATGAAATCATTCCACTAACTTCTTAAACCATTAACCGAGCTTCAACAATTCTTTAATCTCACATATCATTTTAGTCTCTTCATCATCATCAACATAAATACTACCCATACAGCCGTACGGATTCTCTTCATGAGACTTTCCCTTAGGGCATTGGTTTGCATAATGCCCGTACATTCAACATTTAAAACATTTAACCATTTTTGATGTCGTAGCAATACCATTATCCTCATCCCGGGTGTTAACTTAACCTTTTCCTTTGCACTTACTGGATTTGTGTCCTTCTTTTCCACACCCAAAGCATCTTCCAGTTCCTTTGAAACATTCTCCTTGATGCTTCTTCCCACATGATTTACATAGGGGAAATTGAACTTTCTTTCCTCTATGATCATCATGAAACTCCATCTTTCTCTTATTAGCCGAGTCAGGAAACTTACCAAATTTTACTTTATTGATCATATTATGAGATTGCTGATTCGGCATAATAATGATGTTTGGACTTCCAAATCCCATTTCATTTGGTTGCTCATGAAGAATATCATTCCATTGTCCATCATATCCTCTATTATCGTGAATCACCTTGTTTCCAGCCATTTTCTAAAACCCAAAAAGAATAGTGTGAGAGGCAAAAATCATGCTAGGGAAAACAACATAATAAAAGGGGGAGTACCCTTAATATATAAAATTTTAGGTTAAATTATATGATCGTTACCGTAGTTCTAGGACTATATCTTATACGTATACTTATCCTTAGATACATCCCTAGACATACCTTAGAAATATCTATAGGGATCTCACTAAAATTTTTGCATCCTAGTTTCCAAAGGTTGACTAAACCATTCCTCTGATACCAACTATAAAGACCCGAAGCTTGATGTACATGTACATTACATTACTTTTGCGGAATAATTAGTACATAACAAAAACACACACACAAGGATCGTAATAGTTTAGTGTCTTTCGGAACTCGGAATATAATCTTCTAATCGTGGTGAATGATCTTCAACATCTCTGATAAAGGTCATCCTTTTTTTACCTAAAACCTTTCTTTATATCCTGGGGAAAGGAAAACATAAAAGGGTGAGCTCAAATGCTCAGTAAGGGTAAATAAATGAAATATAAATCACATCATATTCATAAGAACATAACATTTTGGAAATCTTAACCTGCAAAAGAGAGCATAATTTCATAACATGGGATAAATGTTAGTAGTGAAATGAAAATCCAATAATCATAACTTAAAACATGAAACTTTGTGGCATACACACATAATCATTGAGAATCATTTCTTGTTAGTCAAGACTCATTGTCAATACTATCTTAGTGGACAAAGTCTCTTTCTGAACCGAGTCACCATCGTTTCAGTCCTGTTTCACTGAACCGGTATAACCTACCATTCCAGCCATGTCTATCTCATGAGATATAAAATCTTTACCCAATGCATTGGAGGGAGATATAGGTCCCACCCATCTCATAATGATACCATTCTTATGTGTGCCACAAAATCATAAATCATACATCATTGCATAACCCATGTAATAAAAATGGGATTCTTAAACAACATGACATCATCAAACAATTCATATAAGATAAAGGAATTCATAAAAATAATTCCATCACAACATAATCAAATCAATGTAATAATAGGGATATAAAAAGAACCCTATATTATCTTAGATGGAAAATAATTTTGATAAAACACTTGAACTCCATTCTTGAGGAAAATATCCTTTGAAATTCAAAAACATTTTCATTTTTTTACATGTCATACAATTTTAAACTAAAGAAGTTGATTAAAACTTGAAAACTTGTAAAGGAAGCTTCTTGGAAATAATGTTTTAAAAATACATTCATGACGTATAAGTTAAAAAAACATTCTTCTTGTACTTTTGTCGGAAAAGTCAAAAAGTGTCTCGTACGAAAAACGACAAAAGATTCCTTTCGTATCCTTTACTAAAAACTAACCAAAGGGTAAAATTGGATTTAAAAAATTTTAGGTGGATGGAAATACTATTATATATTGAGGAAACATGGATGTGGATGATAAAATACACCCTAGTAAATACCAAAGTATAAACAATCTCGGATAAAAATGAGATTGTGATATTTCCCTTACGTTAGGTCCGATTTGCTTCGTAAGTGTCCGAACCTCCTGTATAATGATTCAAATAATTTCATTGACTTATTACAGAATCATTTTCATTGTTATTATATCATATATGGTTCACTTATGACTTTATTTTACCTGTTCTTTTGTAAATTCAATGTTAAAGAGTGTTTTGGGTAAAATCGATTCATTTGCCGTAGGTGTTTGGACTTGTTGTTTTTGACATTATTATTACTTATATCATGATTTACTTACTTACATAATATAAAACATGATTTATATATCATATATATTCAGTATATATATATTATAGATAGATAAATGAAATGAAACACACCGTTCATGGAGACGGTAGTCCATACGTACGCGTGAACGCTGTTTTCCTTTCCTTATTATCTTGAATTTATGTATGTAGATGACATACATATATATATATACATAAATACAGAAGATTTAACATGTCATATATATCATTATTATTCATTATATATACTTTATAATCATTCATGAATGGTTAATGTGGAGAATGAATCTCATCGTGTCGTGGAGACGGTATTCCGTACGTACGCACGAGCGATGATATAGTTCTCATGATCGTGAACATGTGTTGAAGTGTATTTATACTATTCCAGTATCAATATCACTTTATAATAATCATATATAGTTTCTAATTACACCATCATACCCATCCAATTAAGGTTGTGGCGGAAAATAGATTACACCACGGCGTGGAGACGGTATTCCGTACGTATGCACGCGCGGTGATTTCGTTTTCCGTAGGATGGATAGATGGTGAAATAGGATTGTTTCATACTTATAATAACATATCAGTATATTAGTGATACTGATGTTATTACTTCATAATGAAACAACCTAAGAAGAAGAAGTGGAAGAAGAAATAAAGGTGAAAGAATCGGTAGCAGAAATTTCCTCTTCTTTGAAGCGCCTTTTTGAGACCTCCTTTTAGGGCACTAAAATTGGTCTTTGAGGAAGACCAGAACCTCTAGGATGTTTATAGTGAAGTGTAGAAGTATTTTTTTGTCAGGGGTTGGCCGAGCTTGAAGGCTCAAAGTTGTGTGAGGAAGAGAGGGAGGAGGTGCCCTTTTATAAGGGAGGAGAGGGGCGCCTTTGGAATTCTTAAAAATATTAATTTATAATAAATCTAACCCCACTAAAAAACCTCCAAAAATGACTCATATTCGAATATTTGATGATATAGGGTTGTAATATCACCATCAAATCAAATTTAGACATGTTTTGATCTTATTTTAAACCTTATCATTTTGATTTATCCTTATTTAATCTATTTAAGTTTATTTGTGGTAATACAATTCTAAATTTTACATTATAACAAATAATTACTTATTTGTTGTGAATTTTCCATAATGTTTTACCTTATGACATTATATACCATATAAATTTAAATTTAAAATTTTTAAATATTTTTGTGATTTTTAAACAACTTTATAATATGTTATTTTTATAAAATAACAATAGTGTCAATTTTGACACTATTCATTTATTTGAATTTAAATAAAATATATACAGAATATATGTTCAAACTAAAACTTTAATATATTAATAAAAGGTCATATGTATCTATAAAATTAGTGTATCACATTAAATAGTTCATATAATATTTATTTTATTATTTTTAAAACCATTTATTTGGTTTATCTCTTAATAGAATAATTACTACATCATTGTTGTATAATTATTTAATATACTTATGTGTTGCATAAAAATTTGAAATAAAATTCTATGATGAAGAAAAATATATTATCTTTCACAATAATACTTGTACGTGAATTTATCATCTTAAAATCACAATATTTAAATTGTTATATTTATTAAATTATGAAAGTGACAACTTTGGCATCATTTAAAATAAAATAATATAAGTGTCATAATTGCTTGTATAAGACTCCAAATTGTCAAATATTCGACCATTGGATGATTATAGTTTCAATTTACATGACCAATAAGTTTTGGTCAGGGTTTTGTTCCTTTTATGGTCACTATTAGTTTAATAAAAACTATATTCTTGATTGTTCACTAGATGAATAATTTCTACATCACTATTGTGTCACAATTAATGATAACTATTTAATCCCAAAAAATTCTAAATAAATTCTCATGATGTATATAATTTTGTCAGCTTTCCGGATACTATTCAAGTTCTAAGTTTTATGATGTTTCTCACTAAGTTAAAATTATTATACTTATAATATTTAAGAAAGTGACATGTTGTCACTTTCTTTGGTTTTAATAATAATTAAATTATTTTCATGGTCAAAAGTCCATAAAATGAATCAAATCCGACCCTTAGTTGATATGGTTTTACTTTTATCCATCAAATAGATTTTTGGCATGTTTTAGGGTAATTTTATAATATTATATTTACCCTTAATTGCCCGATTTACCTTTAACTATGGTAAATAAAATTTACCGTAGTTACTATTCATAATTCCTAAAAATAAAAAGTTGCCTATTAACATAATTTCGACCCACTGATTCCAAATATTGAATCCATTTTTTAAAATTCAATACACAGAAGTTGCAGAAATTAAATTAAAATTAATCCCGTTGTCGAATAAAAACGGGTTTTTGTTTAAAACATTGCAAAAGATTGAATTGATTTAACCTACGAATTCAAGGTAAAATAAATGCTAATGACATAAATTATATTAAATGTTGAAAATATATTCTATTTATACTTTAAAACCATTCAATATTATAATTTAACCACATAAGATATTATGATGAAAAAAGATGTTTTTAATTAAAATATAGCGTGTTTTTACTATTCATTAAAATATGAAAGTTATCGGAAAAATATCAAAACTTTATCTAATGTAAATTTTTACATCCTGATTCAAAAGAAGAATTTTATTTTTTCAAATTGAACATATAAACATGTCAAAAACTATATTTAATGTGGGCGCTCCATCAAAAGGCGGCAAACTGCATTTTTTGAAAAATACTTATTTTACCCAAAAAATTTATTTTGTTCTAATACCAAGTTCTATAAAATGTGTAAGATGGATAATAATGTTATAAAATTCAAAATTTAGTTAATAGTATTCATAACGGCTAGTTCATGACAATATTATAATAATATATCATTGTTTATTAAAACCCGGTATTGCGTACAACACACGCTATCGAGGAAGGTCGTGATTGCGTGTAATGCAAGCCAGGTCAGGGTTGCGTGTTGTGAAAGAATCCTTCGTTGTTTCGTATAACAGAATCCAACCATATTTCATTTATACATTTAATATATATATATATATATATATACTCAATGTTGCGTAGAATAACTATTATCAAAATTGTGTGTAACACGGTCCAAGAATAGTGTTTCGTATACTGCAAGCTAATACGGTGTTGCGTATAGCGCAAGGTAATCTTGGTGTATCGTACAACAGAAGATATGAATGAAATTAAAAAGAATGTATCTTATAAAATCTCGGGTTGTTACATTCTACCACCCTTAAAATGAATTTCTCCCTCGAAATTCGTCGGGGTTATAAATCGGTTACTATTCATAAAAACCCACATCGTAAAAAGAAATACCAAAACTGAACATTAAAAACTAAAGTATGAAATATAACGGTTACCCAAATGAACTAATCACTGGGTTTCCATATAGGAGAAAATAAGGACATGGAAGAGAAATCTAACAGTCATGTTCTGATGGAGAGTGGTAGAGAACATGGCTATGAAAAAGCCAACAATCACAAAGCCATAAATTTGTGACGATCTAGGGTACCATCGGATTCATCGGATATAAGGGCACTAGGACAACATTTTTGGTTTTCAAGATCATTTCCCTAAAGTTGAAGAATTTGAATTAGAATAAATACTACTTTATTTTGGTACAATATCACTGTTGTTCGTGCCTTGAACAATTTCCACTTCATCTCTTAAATAAATGAAGTTGAATTTGTTATTCGTGAAGTGCTAGTAGATCATGTGATAGAATGACCGGTCATTCTATCTGTCTCAAACAAAAGGTTAGGAAAAGTTATATACATAAGTCGGTCTATAGTGAGATTAATCATATATGGTTCCTAAAATGGACTTATACTTCATATATCATACTGCTTAATATAATAAAACTAGTTTCTACTAAACAGGGATATCATGTAGGCCAGTGGTAGGCGATAAAGGCCAGTCGCACTTCGGTTGTGGGTTCGATTCCCAAAGCCTTGTCCGACGCGATGGGCTGTCGCCCGTCCTGCAGGTTGTCCTTTTTCAAAAACTACATTACTATAAAATCTCATCAGTAATATCGAAAAAAGTTCTATACTTAAACAACACATAGCATATGTCCAACATAATCCATTCTAATATTTAGGCTTATCTAAAATACTTCGGTCCAAGCTCATAGTATAAAGAAAACGATTACTTGAAATGTCATGAACCAAGCATGTGAATACCATCATTTATCCCCCATATATCTTGTTGGTCACATTCCAATCATGTGAATACCTTAATCATGCATTCTCTTGAAAAATGAATACCCATTAAACCTTAGTGAAAACATGAATGCTGTCAAAAGTTAACTCTTTCCACATACCAAAATCCAAAAATTCTATATACTCAATCCATTACATAACCTTCTCCTTATATCAGTCATGAGCTCATGAATACTATCAAACATTTAATTTTCTTATTATCCCTTCATTATGCGCATATCATCTATATTCCAAAAATATCTGAATATCCTTTAATGGATACTGGTACCATTAATCATACACTTTCAAAACTCAAGGAAAGACAACAGTGTAACAATCCTTAGATGTCTCTTTATTCAATAGTACCATGAGACTACTTATACAACATTACACTTGATAAACATGTAATCATTCCACTACCTGCTTAAACCATTGACCGAGCTTCAACAATTCTTTCATCTCACATATCATTTTAGTCTCTTCATCATCATCAACATAAATACTACCCATACAGCCGTACTGATTCTCTTCATGAGACTTTCCCTTAGGGAATTGGTTTGAATAATGCCCGTACATTCCACATTTAAAAGATTTAACCATTGTTGATGTCGTAGCAATACCATTATCCTCATCGCTGGTGTTAACTGAACCTTTTCCTTTTCACTTACTGGCTTTGTGTTCTTCTTTTCCACACCCAAACCATCTTCTGGTTCCTTTGAAACATTCTCCTGGATGCCTCTTCCCACATGATTTACATAGGGGAAATTGAACTTTCTTTCCTCTATGATCATCATGAAACTCCATCTTTCTCTTATTAGCCGAGTCAGGAAACTTACCAAATTTTACTTTATTGATCATATTATGAGATTGTTGATTCGGCATAATAATGATGTTTGGACTTCCAAATACCATTTCATTTGGTTGCTCATGAAAAATATCATTCCATTGTCCATCATATCCTCTATTATCGTGAATCACCTTGTTTCCAGCCATTTTCTAAAACCCAAAAAGAATAGTGTGAGAGGCAAAAATCATGCTAGAGAAAACAACATAATAAAAGGGGGAGTACCCTCAATATCTAACATCATAGGTTAAATTCTAAGATTGGTACCATAGTTCTAGGACTATATCCTATACGTATACTTATCCTTAGGGACATCCCTAGACATACCTTAGAAATATCTCTAGGGATCTCACTAACGTTTTCGCATCCTAGATTCCAAAGGTTGACTAAACCATTCCTCTGATACCAACTGTAGAGACCCGAAACGTGACGTACATGTACATTACATTACTTTTGCGGAATACTTAGTACATAACAAAAACACACACACAAGGATCGTAATAGTTTAGTGTCTTTCAAAACTCGGAATATAATCTTCTAATCGTGGTGAATGATCTTCAACAACTCCGATAAATATCATCCTTTTTTACCTAAAACCTTTCATTATATCATGGGGAAAGGAAAATATAAAAGGGTGAGCTCAAATTCTCAGTAAGGGTAAATAAAAGAAATATCAATCACATCATATTCATAAGAACATAACATTTTGGAAATCTTAACCGGCAAAAGAGAGCATAATTTCATAACATGGGATAAATCTTAGTAGTGAAATGAAAATCCAATAATCATAACGTAAAACATGATAATTTGTGGCATACACACATAATCATATAGAATCATTTCTTGTTAGTCAAGACTCATTGTCAAGACTATCTTAGTGGACAAAGTCCCTTTCTGAACCAAGTCACCCTCGTTTCAGTCCTATTTCACTGAACCGGTATAACCTACCATTCCAGCCATGTCTATCTCATGATATTTAAAATATTTACGCAATTCATTGGAGGGAGATATAGGTCCCACCCATCTCATAATGATACCATTCTCATGTGTGCCACAAAATCATAAATCATACATCATTGCATAACCCACGTAATAAAAATGGGATTCTTAAACCACATGACATTATCAAACAATTCATATAAGATAAAGGAATTCATAAAAATAATTCCATCACAACATAATCAAATCAATGTAATAATAGGGATATAAATAGAACCCTATATTATCTTAGATGGAAAATAATTTTGATAAAACACTTGAACTCCATTCTTGAGGAAAATATCATTTCAAATTCAAAAACATTTTCATTTTTTATACATGTCATAAAATTTTAAACTAAAGAAGTTGATTAAAACTTGAAAACTTGTAAAGGAAGCTTCTTGGAAATAATGTTTTAAAAATCCATTCATGCCATATAATTTTAAAAAAACATTCTTCTCGTACTTTTGTCGGAAAAGTCAAAAAGTGCCTCGTACGAAAAACGACAAAAGATTCCTTTCGTATCCTTTACTAAAAACTAAACAAAGGGTAAAATTGGATTTAAACAATTGTAGGTGGATGGAAATAATACTACATATTGAGGAAACATGGATGTGGATGATAAAATAAACCCCAGTAAATACCAAAGTATAAACAATCTCGGATAAAAATGAGATTGTGATATTTCCCCTACCTTAGGTCCGATTTGCTTCGTAAGTGTTCGAACTTCCTGTTTAATGATTTAAATAATGTCATTGACTTATTCCAGAATCATATTCATTGTTATTATATCATATATGGTTCACTTATGACTTTATTTTACCTGTTCTTTTGTAAATTCCATGTTAAAGAGTGTTTTGGGTAAAATCGATTCATTTGTCGTAGGTGTTTGGACTTGTTGTTTTTGACATTATTATTACTTATATCATGATTTACTTACTTACAGAATATAAAAAATGATTTATATATCATATATATTCAGTATATATATATATATATATAATAGATAGATAAATGAAATGAAACACACCGTTCATCGAGACGGTAGTCCATACGTACGCATGAACGCTGTTTTCCTTTCCTTATTGTCTTGAATGGAAGTAAGTAGATGACATACATATATATATATATATATAAATCCATTAGATTTAACATGTCATATATATCATTATTATTCATTATATATACTTTATAATCATTCATGAATGGTTAATGTGGTGAATGAATCTCATCGTGTCGTGGAGACGGTATTCCGTACGTACGCACGAGCGATGATATCGTTCTCATGATCGTGAACTTGTGTTGATGTGTATGTATACTATTCCAGTATCAATATAAATTTATAAAAATCATATATAGTTACTCATTACACCATTATACCCATCCAATTAAGGTGGTGGCGGAAAATAGATTACACCACGGCGTGGAGACGGTATTCCGTACGTACGCACGCGCGGTGATTTCGTTTTCCGTAGGATGGAAAGATGGTGAAATAGGATTGTTTAATACTTATAATAACATATCAGTATATTAGTTATACTGATGTTATTACTTCATAATGAAACAACCTAAGAAGAAGAAGTGGAAAAAGAAATAAAGGTGAATGAATCGGTAACTTAAATTACCTCTTCTTTGAAGCGCCTTTTTGAGACCTCCTCTTAGGGCACTAAAATTGGTCTTTGAGGAAGACCGGAACCTCTAGGATGTTTATAGTGAAGTGGAGAAGGGAATTTGGCAGGGGTTGGCCGAGCATGAAGGCTCAAAGTTGTGTGAGGAAGAGAGGGAGGAGGTGCCCTTTTATAAGGGAGGAGAGGGGCACCTTTGGAATTCTTAAAAATATTAATTTATAATAAATCTAACCCCACTAAAAAACCTCCAAAAAAGACTCATATTCGAATATTAGATGAGATAGGGTTATAATATCATCAACCAATAAAATTTAGACATGTTTGGATCTTATTTTAAACCTTATCATTTTGATTTATCATTATTTAATCTATTTAAGTTTATTTGTGGTAATAAAATTCTAAATTTTAAATTATAACATATAACTATTTATTTGTTGTGAATTATCAATAATTGTTTACTTTATTACATTATATACCATATAAATTTAAATTTATAATTTTTAAATATTTTTGTGATTTTTAAGCAATTTTATAATATGTTATTTTTATAAAATAACAATAGTGTCAATTTTGACACTATTCATTTATTTGAATTTAAATAAAATATATACAGAAGATATGTTCAAACGAAAAGCTTTAATATATTAATAAAAGGTCATATGTATCTATAAATTTAGTGGATCACCTTAAATAGTTCATATAATATTTATTTTATTATTTTTAAAACCATTTATTTGGTTTATCTCTTAATAAAATAATTACTACATCATTTTTGTATAATTATTTAATATACTTATTTGTTGCATAAAAATTTAAAATAAAATCCTATGATGAAGATAAATATATTATCTTTCACAATAATACTTTTACTAGAATTTATCATCTTAAAATCACAATATATAAATTGTTATATTTATTAAATTATGAAGGTGACAACTTTGGCATCATTTAAAATAAAATAATATAAGTGTCATAATTTCTTGTATAAGACTCCAAATGGTCAAATATTCGGCCATTGGATGATTATAATTTCCATTTACATGACCAATAAGTTTTGGTCAGGGTTTTGTGCCTTTTATGGTCACTATTAGTTTAATAAAAACTATATTCTTGATTTTTCACTAGATAAATAATTTCTGCATCACTATTGTGTCACAATTTATGATAACTATTTAATCCCAAAAAATTATAAATAAATTCTCATGATGTAGATAATTTTGTTAGATTTCTGTATACTATTCATGTTCTATGTTTTATGATGTTTATCACTAAGTTAAAATTATTATACTTATAAGATTTAAGAAAGTGACATGTTGTCACTTTCTTTGGTTTTAATAATAATTAAATTATTTTAATGGTCAAAAGTCCATAAAATGAATCGAATCCGACCCTTAGTTGATATGGTTTTACTTTTATCCATCAAATAGAATTTTTTCATGTGTTAGGGTAATTTTATAATATTATATTTACCCTTAATTACCTGATTTACCTTTAACTATGGTAAATAAAATTTACCGTAGTTACTATTCATAATTCCTAAAAATAAAAAGTAGTCTATTAACATAATTTGGACCCACTGATTCCAAATATGGAATCCATTTTTTAAAATTCAATACACAGAAGTTGCAGAAATTAAATTAAAATTAATCCCGTTGTCGAATAAAAACGGGTTTTTGTTTAAAACATTGCAAAAGATTGAATTGATTTAACCTACGAATTCAAGGTAAAATCAATGCTAATGACATACATTATATTAAATGGTAAAAATATATTCTATTTATACTTTAAAACCATTCAATATTATAATTTAACCACATAAGATATTATGATGAAAAAAGTTGTTTTTAATTAAAATATAGCGTGTTTTTACTATTCATTAAAATATGAAAGTTATCGGAAAAATATCAAAACTTTATCTAATGTAAATTTTTACATCATGATTCAAAAGAAGAATTTTATTTTGTCAAATTGAACATATAAACATGTCAAAAACTAGATTTAAAGTGGGTGCGCCATCAAAAGGCGGCAAAACTGCATTTTTTTAAAAATACTTATTTTACCAGAAAAATTTATTTTGTTCTTATACCATGTTCTATAAAATGTGTAAGATGAATAATAATGTTATAAAATTAAAATTTTAGTTAATACTGTTCATAACGGCTAGTTCATGACAATATTATAATAATATATTATTGTTTATTAAAACCCGGTATTGCGTTCAACACACGCTATCGAGAAAGGTCGCGATTGTGTGTAATGCAAGCCAAGTCAGGGTTTTGTGTTGTGAAAGAATCCTTCGTTGTTTCGTATAACAGAATACAACCATATTTCATTTATAAATTTAATATATATATATATATATACTCAATGTTGCGTAGAATAACTATTATCAAAATTGTGTGTAACACGGTCCAAGAATAGTGTTGCGTATACTGCAAGCTAATACAGTGTTGCGTATAGCGCAAGGTAATCTTCGTGTATCGTACAACAGAAGATATGAATGAAATTAAAAATAATGTGTCTTATAAAATCTCGGGTTGTTACAATGCACTAGAAAAGAATAAAACTATATGTCAATGTGATCCCATCTAATCACATAGCTATTCTCCATCTGATACATTTTTATCGATGATACGTGAAACACATTATGGAATTCACTTTTCAATAATTCGTTCAGGTTTCCCATTCTTGTGAGGATAATATACGACAAAAAAATTCAACTTATTTCCAGGGGTTTTCTCTAAGTATTTCTAGAAATGATTATAAAACCTTAGATTTATTTCATACACTATCAAAACTAGTAAATTTTTCCACTTTACCAATTCTAAGATATTGTTTTTTTTAAATTCCCCCACCATATAATATTAAAGAATATGGAAGAAATGGGACACATTGTTTAGCCAATTCACTATCACTCATTAAGAATCATGTTTTCCAACATTTATTTGTAGATCTATTACAAAATCCATGGAAAACTGGTCAAATTTCCAAAATAATATATGTGTCATTACTAGAACATACCATGTAGTTTCTAATGATATGGCTTAACTTTTTGAAAGCTTTTGAATCTCAAAAAAAACTCTACCACCTTCCATTTGATACTCACCCATTAATACTATTCATTTAATAATTTATTCATCTTCTATTTTCTATAATGAACAACCCATCCCAAATGGATTTTAGACTAAAAAATTTGTTCCCAACAAACCAATGGTACAACCATATGATTTCAAAGGTGCAAAACTGAATTACCTTCAAGATTTCAAACCTAAGTGGACTCCCCACCATTGAGTTTCTACCTTATAAGAACACCTTCAGAATCATATTTTTACTTCTTATTAACAGTATCTACCAAATATGGATGTAAAAAAACATGAAATAAAACCAAAAATTCACATTGGTTTTCACATTCCAGGTTAATTTCCACTATCACCGACATCAATTACCACTGATCTAAAGCCTCTTTTTCCAATAGTGAATTTTAATTTCTACATAATTAATCTACCATTTAATTTCCTTTACTCACTGTATACATCAAGTCAGTTTTTTTACATTAAGTGATACTCTATCTATATTCTTCATCACAAGTTCAAATCCTATTATGAAAAAATATTTTTTAGGCTCTTATGAAATGAAAAAATAATAAACTTTTCATCACTAAGGTAATGTTGAAAATTCTGAAAAGAGTAGACTATAGTAGAAAACAAAAAATCTTGTTTTGGGTAGTTATTATCATGAAACCATAACTTCCCAGATCCATAAGCATCACCACACAACACATACCCTATTTCTAATTATATAAATATCATGATTGATGATGATGTAATGAAAACGTTTCTCTCATGAATATAATTTTAATTATAATAATTCTATTGGAATGGTTCATTTTTCACTTTCATTTAATTCATTTGTGATGATCATCATGAAAAATTATCAAAATAACCTCGGTAATTACCAACTACACCAAGAAAACTACATGTATCGTAAATATTATTTGGTGGTTTCCAAGACATATCATCTTTTATCATTTCTCAGTCCAAAGAAACACATATTTCAGATATAACATGGACAAAGAAACATGCCTCTTATATACTAAAATCCCACTTTGTTAATTTGATATACATCCCACGATTCCTCAATATAGCCACCACTATCACCATGTCATGCTCATGTTCCTATATTACCTTGAATACATCAGTTTTCATCTACAAACACCACCAAAAAAATAATGAAAATATCACTGAAATATCTAATTATTCAATTCCATAAATACAAATTCATAAATCATAAGAATGAAATGCAATAAGTTATAATAATAATTCCCATATCTAATGTAATAGCATGTTTTTGTAATATCCTCTTTTTTAACCACCAATTGTTCATATCCTAATCGCAATAAAATTTTAGAGAACAAGATGACTAACCTCATTTGATCTAATAGACCATCAATGAGTGGATGTGGATACTGATTCATTATCATATCTTGGTTATTATTATTATAATACACAAATATAAGATGTGTTATATATACCTTTTGGACAAATAAGACCGGTGCTTTCCATGGAGACGTGATAAGCCGAATGAACCTTTTTTTCTATATCTCCATCAACTATACATTAACTTTCCAAAACTCTATTGGTTATATTCGATAATATGGATGTAATATATTATTATTACATAGGATAAGATCAATCATAGACTCCCCTTGTACTATCAATGGAAACCCTGAGAAAGTTTTAGGAAAAACATTTAGAAAAAATTATCAACAACTAATTAAGAACATCTATTCTCTATCTCTTCCATCAATTCCAACTTTGGATTAGTGAAATTGTATGAGATCATTCCAATTTTTTGTTCCAATATGCTCTTCTACCTTTATTAACATTTTGTTATCCATTTCAAAGATGATTTATTCCATTATTAGCAATGAATCTAACTGGTCAGGTATAATAGTTGGTGTGATCCTTCAACATAGAAAACCAATACATACCCAGGATTATATCATAAACATCCATGTCAACAAAGAGATATCCCATATTAACATATCTCCAACAATAGTCATAAAACATTCTCTACACATGAATTATCTATATTCTCTTGGACAAAAAGGCATTTGATGTTTCAAAATAGAGGGAATCATCTCAATTTATGTGGTCTAATGGTCCACATTGAAAACATCCACCCTTGCACTTTGGACTAGAATGAAGAATCCCTAAGCTAGATGTCTAGTTTAGAGGCATTACACTATATTGGAAATAGGTGTCTATCTTCCTCTTATTACCAGAATTTGATTTCCCATCATTTCTCATTGGTATAAAAATTATTTATCCACACATAGCTCATAATATTCCACTTTATACAATAGTACCTATATTTACCATCTTTGTATAATCTGTCATACAGAGCATGAAAATCATCGAGAATCTCTCTTGCCTCATCAATGATTCAATGATGCATGCCTTCATGGATGAACTGCCTACAACATTAGATTAAAACAATACTAAATTCATAAATTTAGGTGCATAGTCGTCTACTAATATGATATATATATTCTTGATGAAAAATTATATTGTTCCTTAAATCCTGAACATATGAGGATCAAATTTTATGTAGAACAATTTATTAAAACCATTTCATTAAAGGCCTTTTACAATTTTAGTATGAATTGTTTCATCCCACCACTGGAATGAAATATCCTCTAGCATATGCATCACCAAACTGACTTTTAGATCTATCATTTTTCCTATGAAATTTTATTTTCAATTCATCATATTCATCCACACCGATGCCTTTATGGTTCCTAATCACCCCAAATAATGGATAGATTCTTCTTCTGGAAGAAGATTGAATGATCAAGTTTCCATAGTTAAGCTCTCTTGGTTCCACTATACATAGCCTAAAAGCTTGAACTATTATCTGATCTAGATGTTGGTTCCCCTACAGTGGAACCACATTTTTAGCATATTCTTCTGGTTGGTTTCTATTTTGTATATTGTGCACAATTTTATATAAATATAAAAACGACCATAATTCTCTCTCTATGGAAACTGACAGCTTAAAAATATCAAATACTACTATTTAAAAACAATGACAAGAAAGACTCCCAAAAATTTACACTTTCCTTTTTCAACCTATTTTTGAAAATTCTACCACGTGTTTGAAAATGAAATAATTATTAAAATTCCAAAACCATTCCATTTTTAAAAGTCTCACATTTGAAATATCTCTAATAATTTTTTTAAAAACAAAATATTTTCACCAAACCATAAATCTTTACTCAAAATAAAGTATTCATCTAAAATATTAATTAATTTGTATAATTGAATGTAATGATCATCTCATTTTATAAACCCATGATAATGAGATTACTACTCCTATAATTATCACCAAAATACTTATATTCCCAACTTCGTGGTAATTTGAATTTAATTATTAAAATGGTAGATTTGTATTTTTTTACTCTTTATTTAATGTTCTGACAATACTAGTCCTTTATAACATCGCAAATCATAGATTAAACTGAATTGAATTTCAACTCCAAGACAATAAACAAATATCATTTTTTTAAAATATTAGGACTTACCAAGACTGATACAACTTGAAAGTCAAGGACCAAAAAATTTGATACCATTTATAACATCCCACCCCCTTTATTGTCTTGATAAGGAACAAAAACTATATCTTGTATTTAGGGTACATCCCAAAAATGCAACTTCGTTCAATAATTTCCAATGGATTTAATATCGTTGTGGGATAGTTTTTTCAACTGAAAATATGACAACCACAGCCAAGTACACCATAAGAAGACAAAATCTATATGATTAATGATTAAAATATAAGAAAACTCAATGTATAACAAGCCAAACCAAACTATATTAGAGTACTATGTGGGAACCAATATCAATATCAACTAAAAAGAGGAAGGTTAAACCAATGCATCCTAATAACTCTAGAGACACAAACACTAAAACTCCCAACAATCTCCAATCTCAATCACAATAAACCCTAACAAAGTATCACAAATAAAAACTAAAGAAATGCAGAACCTTAAATTTATATTTGTATCAATGAAAAATATGTATAACAACACCAAAGTTATAATTAATTGTTGTGTAATGAAACTCATTAGGTTTTCCCAAATTACATCACTACTCACGCCACTTGAATAGAATATATTATCACAATCATAAAAATAAATAAATATAAATATAACACTTTAAAACATATTAATAGTTTATATAAAAATATTAATTAATTTCCATACAAAAATATATTTCCTAAAAAACAAAAAAACGAAATTACACCATTTCACATTCCTTTTGGGAATATCCAATATATGATTCACACACACACACACACAAATTCATGCTTTAGTGATAGTTATGTACTCATGATTGGTTTTATATCCATCCACTAAGACACAAAAAAGCCGAAAATTTCTCTATTCTTCAATGACTCAAATCCCTTATACAAGGTCTCATCCCTCTGTACACCAACTGTACACTCCCCTTATTTAGTGTGAGGTATAAATCATGAAATCACACTAAACCGTGCATTCCCAAACAATGAAAAAATAACAGTCTAAATCTATTTCAAAAATCATAATTTTTATTCAATAACATCCAAAATAAATTATCATGAAAAAAATAAACATTTTAAACTAACTAATTTAATATCTATAAAAAAGAACTTTATAGACAACTAATTTCAACAATTATACAAATAATCACTAAATAATGTTTCTAGCATTATCTTAACATAAAAATCATAATTGGTATAATGTGATTCAATAACTTTTATACTATTACATCATTTTTTGTTTAATGGAGTCGAGAGTGAACTGAACTACCTCTAGGATTATGGCAGATACAAATAACAATTAAAATTCATCAATCAAACTGGGGTAAATCTCATAAAACCCTTCTGGGATTTCATTCCCTAAAATCAAAATTGAAAAATTTAATCATGATTTGAATTAAATATCATATATATATATATATATACACACCCTAATATATCTATGAATCCATGATATGGAATAGAAGTTGATTTAAGTAAAACTATACAAAATGAAGACTTTCTAAGGGAATCTGGCTTCAACGCAATATGATTTTCCACCGGATTACTTATATATTGAAGGGGAAAGTATCTAAATCCTTTGGAAAGAATTAAATATTAATTAGGATTGAATATAGTGAAAAACTATAGGCAAATTGGTGAAAATGGGAGTGATTTAGTTTTTAGGATTTAAAATTTTAACCATTCACAGTTAGTCTCATGGTTTTCTTAACCATGTGCCAACTGTGGTGAGCATCTACCTACAAACACCCTCATACATGGTTGGACCAAAAACGTGATAAATAATTTTATAAATATGTTTTCTATACTATTTAGAGTCCATTATTTCTTTTTATGGCCACAAGATTTGGGAAAAAATGCACCGAGCAACGCACATTCCCAAAATCCCATGTCTCACCCTACACAGTTTTCTTTAAGAGTTTCATGGTTTCTATTAACCATAATAAATATTTTCACCACGATAAAATACCCAAATAATAACAAAATGAATCCATTATCTCCCAAAATTCACCCAAACACTTATCATATATAAAAATATAAAAAAGGGCACATACTTCAAACTGGGAGGCGGTTCTACTATGCCCTATTATATATGATGGGTGGAGAACTATTGATATATCATAATTTATAAAAAAATAATATAAATTACATACCGTAATAAAATGACATAAAAATTATACATTTCTAATATATTGTCAATATGTGTTGAAATAATATCATCAAATAAATTTTTTACATATTTACAAAGGCTTCTATCTATATATATTTGTTTTAGGCCACATTTTCCCTTTTCTTGAAATTACCACAGTATTAATGTTTTTACTGATTAGGGTTCATGAAGGATCAAATAAAAGAAAAATATGGCTCATAAATTGCGAATGCGAAATATTATAAACCATGCCTTATTTACATTTCTGAATATAAATTGTTTTTTGAATAATAATTCATTTTATATAACAATATTTAATATAAATTTTTTTTAATATCATTTCTGATATTATTCAATTAATTTGACATTAGAAACCATCAAGTCAAATATGGAAGTGGAAAATATATCTGTAATAATTCACTAAAATTTTATAATTATAAAAACAAATTAAACTAATAAATTACTATATATATATATATATATATTTTAATATTTTTAAAATAATATTATTTATTTTCTTCTTAATTAAATAATTTTTGTGTCAGTATTATGTAAGAATTTAAGGTAATTATTTTCTTAATTAAAATTATAAATAAAAAAACATGATTATATTTTTATTTATCTTTTAAATGAATATTTATTACATTATATAGTTATTTTTATCTCTATCAAAAAATATTAGAGTTATTAAGAGTAAAAACGTGACATGTTTCTATTCTCTTAGCGTTATTATTATAAAGATAAAAAATCATGGCCATATGGATCCAAAATAGAGAATTTCTATAACATATATGATATAAGTTATATATATAGATATCTAATTGAAATTAGATAAGTTTCTAGGTCATGATATCTCTTATCTCTTTAATTTAACCCTCGAGAAATTTTTTCCCCTTAATCGTAGTATGAAAATTTTGATATTTTTACAATTCAATATGAAAAAAAATTAAGTTAACCAAATTAAATATATTAATTATTATTATAACAAAATTTAATCAATTTTATCAAATTCATTTGCCAGTTTTTGTAAATTTTCTTTTACAAAAATCCATAAAAATTGAAAAAAAAAATTTATGGAATTATTTTTTCAACAAAAACGTTTATCTTACATTAAATATTTGAATAGTGGTCATCATTATATAGATATAAAATTTACAAATTAAGATAAATAATATTTTAATTTCATTTAATATCTTCAGTATTTTGAATTATCTTAAATAAATTAAATATTGGAAAATCATACTTTTAAAAATAGTTATCAATAAAAGTAATATTATTCAACACTCATTGAAAATTAATACATGTTGGAAAAAATATAAAAAAATTAAAATAAGATGATTTTGATATTAAGGATTCCAAAAATGAAATTAATTTTATTAAATACATATTTTGAATGTTATTTAAAATAATTATAAAATGTTGTCACAAAAATAATTTTAATAATATTTTTTGGAAGACATAAATTTTAGAGATTAAAATATATTTAGTAAGAATAAATTTTTTTAATTATAATTTATCAATAATTAATATTTAGTTTTCCCAATATATATCTTTTAGAAAATAGATTATCATATTCATAGATTCCATTTAAATGGATTTTTGTAGGTATCATGATTAACTAATAATATTTCATGGTTCCCTTAGGCACTGTGTTTCATGTTTCTTATTCAATCAATCATATTTTTATATTAAATTATACTTGGGTGTTGAATTTATTAATGGGGTATCCACTAATTGGGTCAATGGTCGATGTATTAATTTATATAGAGTCTAACGACTAACAAAATACGATTCAGAATCTTGTATGAATATAATCTCGGTTATGGGATGGGGTATATGAATATTTCCTATTAAAATATTTTTATCACTGGACATTCTATAATTTAATATGTGCAATATTTTTTTTATTAAATTTATTCTTACTCATTAATAAAATTTCTTATATTGTATATTTTGTTAATATAGAGTAATAGAATACTTTTATTTTAATTACTTTATATTATGTTGTGAGAAATCATGAAAACACATTGATACTAATGAAAAATATCATAGAATTACCATAAAATAATTATATAGATGGTGTAATTGATTCATAAAATAAACTACTGTAATAATATTTATACTATGTCTAGTAATTACCTATACATATTCAACAAACTCATACAACAAGTTTAGGTGAGAAGGAACCCTATAATTGGTATATGGGGATTATATAACACTAATTTTCAATCATATATAAGTTTTATCCTGAGTGTTGATAATGTTAAAAAAGGATGTGAATTTTAATAACATAAAAATAAAATCTCATATCCCTGAGATTGACAACTAGATACTATTGGATACTGAGATTTTCACTATAATAGAATTGTGTAAAATGTTAATTGGTAGATCACTACCTGTCTTTTAATCAATATAGAAAAGTACATAGAACATTTATTGATGTTTGGTATTCCATATAGATTAAAATATCCATTAATAACAAAAATAATCCTTAGTTTAAAATGTCTCTTAATTCATATAATTATATTAACAATATAAATAAAAAAGGGGGAATCTTTTAACAGTGGTTCAACTTGATAATAAGAGCTCTAGTGAACACTAATAACCAAACCTTATGATGATGAACATAAAAAGAATTATTGAAACGTTAATAAATTTTTATTGTTGATAGAGAATTTTAATCTTCATTCAGCGACACAAATTGTTTACAGGTACTATGCTGAAAGATATTTTTTATCACATAAAATCATTATGGTAATTGGTAAAATAATCTACAATTAAATAAAGTGGAAAATATTTATTTCTACATATTTGAATATATATTAATAATATTATATAATGTCTATATCTCAGATATTGTTTATTAAATACATTTTTCTCTTATTGAAAAATTTAAAGGGATATTCAAATTCTAATAATGATAAACACCTAAATTCATATTTCATAGTGAATTATTTCTAGTTGAATTATTTTTTTAATTGTTATGAAAATTAAATTTATGTGTTGTGATGAATGAAGTCATACACTATTTCTTCTAAAATTAATGTTTTTTTGTTAAAATACACTTAATGAACAGTTCATTAAAACATGATTTATAAATATACATCATAAAAAATAAAAAATGAATAGTATTATGAGGCTCATACCAATTTGTATTAAGATGTTTCATAATAAAAAAATCAATAATACATGATTCCTATAACCAATATGATATTTAGAATTTTAGGAGTTAAAACTATTATGTATATGGAATACATGTTTTATATAATATAAATCCATTTTATAAAAAAATAATTCATTATTATTTTAGAGTTATGTTAGTCAGAGAATATAGACATTTAAAATTAAAATCTAGAGGTAAACTCATGAACTACAAGAGATTCTATATGAAATGAATGATTTCAATGTGTTCTATTGAATCCACAAAATAATGGAATCAGTGACAACTCAGATATTATGTCATAGTACATCATTACCATGTATTAATTGATCCTTAAATATATAGTGATGGTTTTCCTAAAGTCACATTTTATTATTTACATCTATTTATAAGGAAATAATGAGGAAGAGTCTTATATACATATCATGATCACTCATGATTATTTTCTGGATAGGTTTAAAAAGTAACCGAAAAACTGAACATATTCATGTTATATTGAAAATTGGATTTCATGTTAGGTAATGATTTAAAGAAAATCCATTATCTCATAGCCTCATGTTTTTTTAATGAGATTCATTTAAAAATATGGTTAATACATTAAATATACATCACAAAAAAACAATGTTTATCTCAAATAATAATATTTTCAACTAAGGTCATCAACATCTCTAGAAAAGAAACTATATTAATCAATCAAATATTAGTTGTTTAGGGGAACTAAATAAATAATGATATTTTGGGAGTAATAATGATTTATTTATAATATTGACTGAAGATGATCATATTGGCTTAAGAACCTAAGAATACATAAGTTTTAGTATGAGGAATTGTTCCAAATGAACATACTATATAGTATGGTTTATACCGTAATGGTAGTTTTATATTCACCATGGTTGGTGTTTTTTATTTTATAAGATAATAAATAATAATGAGATATATAAGATTAATTTAGTTATTATTGATAATATCTTATGATTTCTATACAGAATTTAATGTACAAAAAAATATGTCTTTTTTGGTTACTAATATAAATACAATGGGGGTTATTTCATAGAAACAATAGATGGATGGAAAAAGAGAGTTATTTATATTTATTTACTAATTACCCCATGAAATAATTATTAAATCCAGTCAAATTCATCTAATTATGCATATGATGACCATTATATTGTGATTTATATATCAAGGCCACCTTCCATGTAGGTAATATTATGGAATATATCAGTGATATGATAAAAAGGTAAATGAAATAAAAATAATAAAATATGGATGAAATGCTTCCAATATCAATTTAGAGGTAGAAAATTTATAATGATATTATTATATTTATTTGAAAAGTGAAGTTCAAAATAGTCTACAAGGGGTTTGTTGGAGCGCTATAGTTTTACAAGAAATGTATTTGTGGAATATTATAAAAATTTGGAATGTAGTCTTATTTTTATATAAGACTAATGAATTTTTTAAAAATGACTTATGTAAAAAAATTATTGATAACGTGATCTACAAACATATAATAAGGAAATTATTAATCAAATCCATTTTACACAGTTGACATGTTATTGGAAAATATCATATTGAATAACTCAAAAAAAATTATATAATGTCACATGGAATTAATGGGATGTTTATACTACATAAGTCAAATAGTATTTTAGAAATCTATCTAGTATGCCACTAAAAATACATAGGAAAAAAGTTTCTATACAGAAATTCTGGAATCAAACTATAAAACGAGACCGGTTGAACAAATTTTGGTTTATTTTAAGAGAATATGATAGTACTTCATGAAAACAATGGATGAGTTCATGGTAATTAGATATATGTGAAAATTGTTTTCTGCAAATAATATAAAAATACATCTTTTAGATCAGTTTAATCTGATATAATCAGTAGGATAAGGTAATATTTATAGGATAAAATATATTATAAAAATACTTTTCATAATCTACAGTATATTGAGTACATTTTGGCTTAAAATATTTTGTATGAATTTTTATTGCATTAATTTGTTTCATATTATAGAGTTGTACGTAGATAGTAGATATTCATTAAAAACATGATTAATTTTATCTATGGTATTATGCAATATGTCATGAATGAAAAAATAGATATAAGTTTAATGATATTGTCACACGTGGTATTTTATTATAGATTTGTGGTCGTAGTAAATTGATCTAAAAAAATAACAATATCACGATTAACAATAATATCTACATATCAACATAATCATGTTTATCACATGAAGCTAATCAGATAAGTAGTTAACCATTACATCATCTGAATTTTCAATTTTATTATAGTTCATTCCAAAAAAAATATTACTACTATATTATTTAAATTATTTAATAGGAATATATATCATATCACATGATGTGAGTTCATCTATTTGAAAACAATGTGATAATGTCCCAAGGAAAGTTATCAAAACAAATGGTCATTGTTATCCCCCACTATTATGATAACCTTCAACTTTTATTCTAGTAATATTAAATAAATGGTTCATGGATGAATTAAAAAATTGATATAGATCATATCACACGTACTATCAGGAGTAAAGACTCATAAGAATTTCAGAAATATTATCATGGTGAATAACTTTAGTACTTTACAAAGTATAAAATTATAAGATCATTACATGCCAATATAAAAAACATATTTATATGATTCATTGTATATTTATATTTGTTCCATGTGTAAAAATCCATATACATGAATATTATTATTATTATACATCATGAGTCATGGTTGGATATGCTGGGTGAATTATGAGTGATATATCATTAATGAATATTTAATGAAATGATTTTCCCTTCTAGTATTTAATAGAATTTTATATATCATTCCCCTTGATGGTAAAAGATCTACCAAATTTAATTAATTGAGTTATTTTTCGTTGTACATGTTCATTTATTTAAAATCAATGAAATTAAACTCAAAAACATAGGTTGATTACAAGGGTATTCAAAATGAATGGTTATTGATATGTTGAAAAATAAGTTATATATCAGTGTGAATTTTTTATGATTATTTAGGTCATTGAGAAATTTAATTCCTACACTACAGTCGCCTTGGAATGATTATATTTTCAATCCATGTACATAGGTGGTGGATCCTAATGCCAATGATAATGGGGACTATAGGGACACACACTCAGTATATCTAAAACCTCATAAAATTCATGATTAATTTATCGTGTTCAATAAAAGTTATCTATATACATTTTTTAATATTATATTATTTTTATCCAATAAATTATTTTTTCTCATCGGTAATTTATGATAATATTATGTTAGTTTAATAATAAATAAATATTTCTTCTTTTGTTTTTTTTATTTAATTAAACAAATTTTAAATATCTACTAATTCAGGGTGTGTTGAAATGGTATAAAATATTTACATATTTGATTACATAAACATTTAATAAATATTTATACAATGGTTTAGTTAATATAATATATATTTAATTTTCATAAAATAAATATAAAACATTTGTTTAATTAAATAAATAAGAATTATTTAATGTTTGATAAAATATAAGGAGGCCAGTAAGACCGATATTAATGGTCTTGTGTGAAATTATATATGTAACATTATTGGAGGAAATATTTGATTATTTATTGAAAGAATTAAATTTTTTTTATCCATGAGGTTTTCACATATAAAATAAAATATAAAAATATGATTATTATTTATATTTGTTAATCAATAGGGATTAAGATAATAAATGGGGCCCATGTCCAATTGTTTATTCTACAACCCTCTATTTATAAATAACTTGTCATATCAATTTATTACCCCATAGAAGTCTTGATATATTTATATAAAATTATTTTTAGATTGAATCCTCACAATACCTAGTGATAGGTTATTATAGAATGATTTTATGATTATTGAGTTATCCTCCACCATTACCATCTCAAGTATATATAGAAAAATAGTAACTCTTTTCCACCCAAAAATTCATATTGTGATAAACAATTATTAATGAATTTTTTAAAATCAAATATTATAGATCTAACATAATTCCAGTGTGATGATTTGGGGTTCATGAATAATGTTTGGATCACTATTATAGGGAATTTACACATGATTAAATTGAACAAAATATTGTACATTAAAATTTCATAACTGAATCATTGATGAATAATAAATTCCAATGAGTATTCATTCTTTATCTTGAATAAAATTAATTATCTTTCATGTGCTATGAAAATGGATTGTAGATTTCATGGATTAATTTTCATATAGTCTTGAGGATAAATTTAAAGGAGTTGATGAAAAAAAATTCATTTTTAATGGGGCCAACCGGTTCTGATATTACCTCGAACCTTCCATGGATTTCATGTGAGTGTAATTTCCGAATTTCCTCAATGGTTTTGATGGTCCTTTCTAACATAAAATGTATTTTAGGATGGAAAAAAGGCTCTCATGTTTTTCCCATTATTAAAAAAATAATTAATTATCATCCATTGTGAATTTTGTCCCACATACAAAATAATATTTGGACTGGTTTCATGATATCCTTTGGGAGTTTTCTCTAATCAATTAGTTTTTTGTCACACCTAGAAACTTGATACATAATCTAAATTTCCCCAATTTAGGATTTCCCACTATAAGTGATCTATTAGATCCCTATATATCTTGATACAACCATATTGTATATGAATACATTATATTTGAGATTCAACCAATAATTCAATCTTCAATCCATATACTTTTGATACACTTATTATATTTACAAACATCATGATATAGTCTTATTATATGGAGCCTGTCATTTTCCCATCATCCATGGCATTAACTTACATTTGTAAACTCTTGGGTTATATTTGAGTCATTTTTATCTTCTATAGTAAATATGGATGCAAACCATCTTAGTAAAGGAATGATATTTCCACTTCTTAAATTAAATTCATATTAACTGTTAATAAATCTATTATTATTGGACCCTTTTCCATTCCCATCGTGGAAAAAACTCCATGATCATTCATTTCGAATGAACCTAACACCATATTTTCCATCTCGTGCTATAATTTAATTGAAAAATAATAGTCCTCCAATAAATCCATCCATATTCTTGGTATCATATAAATATGATTCATATTTTATATACAATTAACACATTTATGATCGGTATATATGTCACAAATCTCCCTATAATGATAGTTCTTCTATTCATCCATCGAAAAGAATAAAAATATGAATACATGATTATTAGTTTGTTAGTTTTCCACATGGATGATAAATTTTCATTATTCATAAGAAAATACTAAATAAATATTAAAAAGGGAACAAACTATTTATTTCTTAGAGGATCCATTCTATATAACAAATACTTAATTTCTAGATGGTATGTTCAATACCTATTAGTTTACCAATATTTAATTTAATTCCATAAAATTTTCTTCATAATCATTATATCATGTGAATTTGCCCCTTTTTCATGTCAACTTGGTTAATTAATTATATAATGGATTATTTAAAAATTCATTGATAGTTACTATCTAAACTAAGTTAACTATGTCTTTCAATTATATTTTTTAGCATAAGTAATTCTTTGACAAAAATTTTCATTGTGAGTTCAGTTAATATTATACTCTAAGAGACAATATAGATAACTGTATATACATTTTTGAATCCATAATGAGAACTTAATATGTTTCTTATAGATATATTTCAACAAAAAATTGTCAAATATGGTTTATAAATTCCTTTCATTAATATATCATTAATATAAATGAGAAAAAATTTATTATTATAATAATTTTATACTATATTATTGGAATTCATAAAAATATATGGTGAATTTGTTATTCTAAAAATACATTACTATGAACACATTATCCTTTACCATATGAAAAAATGTTATTTGGTATATCAAAATTTTCAAAATTTAATTTATGACAACCATAATAGAGAACAATTGGGGATATGTATTGACCCCCTCTATTTTGATCTAAAAAATGATCAATTTTAGTTAAAATATAATTATTCTATAAAGTAATTACAATTATTTCCTGGTAGTCGATGCATAACATCATTGAACAATCCTTGCTCTTTAAAAATAATATTGGTTCACACTAAGGTAAAATACACGGCAATATAAATCCCTTATCGCACAAAAAATTATAATTACATCTATAATTGTAATAATTAAACTCAATATAATCTATAGGGAGTCTTAGACAAGTGATTCACATTAGGGATTAAATCAAAAGATAATTCAACTACCTGATCATGTGGAAGAAAATGGAATTACTATAGATCACACATAAAAAATATCTTTTATTTGAAAGTTCCTATATTATAAGGACATAAATAAAATTAATTAATTCAACATCAATACTAGTAACCTTTCCAATCACAAAAATTCAATGGAAACCTTATTACTCCATCTGACAACACCCAAAACTATGAAAATTGATTTTTCTCACATATCTCTCCCTTTATAATGCAATCAAGTTGCTATCAGGATCCCATATTTTATCTAAGGATTCCAAAGCTCCTCTGGGGGTAGTAAGTGAAACATGTACTTCCCCAAGAGTTCTATGCACCTGTTTCAAGCTTAAGACATTTATGTCCATTTTTTATTTAAAATCATGTTGTTCTTCAACACCAGTCTCAACCACTAGGTGCCTAATCTTTCAATTTTTTCTTTATTTACATTTAATAATGATGGTCTAGGTTTTCAAGTGAAGACTTATATTTTTTCCTTTGTGCTATGTCTTAGTAATATTTATATTGTCGAAGATATGGAAGAAAATAATAACCCTATTGTGTTCTATGAGTTTTCCACAAGGATGGGTGTTCATTATTTATTACATTTTTATTCTTCTAACCACCATGAATATATTTTTTTTGAATTTTTTTATTTGAGCTAAGATCAACAAAGCTTATAATAAATTTATCATCTGTAATTTCAACCCATATTATTTATACAGTCTCCTAAAAAAATTCCACGTGTGAGGCTTTTTAATGGGAAAAGTTGTGGATCGAGCATGGATCTATTGATGAAAGCCTTTCTTCATGGATCATTAGATGAAATTTCATTGAAATTATGGATTCATTATTAAATAGGATGAAAGAATATAATATAGTATGGAAATATTGGACTTTTATATCTTTTTCTTTCATATTAGTTTTGTAAAAATGTGTTTCACTAGTGATCCATTCATAAGGTGTGATAAACCGAAGGGGAAGAGACAAATTTGGTGTCACCTAGATTGGTGATCAATCAACATTAATGCTATGTACATGTATCTGATTACTAATATATCTCACATCGTTCAATATCTCTCTGATCACATGCCACATCTCATTAATCTAAAAGCAATGAATGTATGGTGTGGGCACATTTTCATTAGAAACTAATTTCCCATTGAACTATGTTTCTTTCCAAGGTAGAAGACTCCTAGGATCAACCCATTCAAGTTAGCTCCAGTTTCTGTTTCAAAAAAATATTAGGAACATTAAAGGTTTTTTATGGACCTAGAATAATAGGAAAAGATCATGATGGAATGATCTTGACTCTATATTGGCGTATATTTCCATTCTCATTTCTCTACTTTAGGATGGAAAAGATGGTATAATTTTTAAAACTCTAGTGGTCAATATGACATAACATTCTATGAAGTTGTTAGTGCAGGAGAGGGAACCATTTTCTCTATTTAGGGATACAAATATTAGTATGGAAGAGAGTAATATGGATATTTTTTATTATTTCATTAAAGGTAATATATGCACAATCAGTTTCAATGTCCACATAGAATGTAGATCACATATAAATTATACGACCATTTTTGTATGTATGGTTGACTATTTTTTAAAATCTACTCACATTATAATTTTCCCGTACATCCAAAGTGCACACACAAGTGGGAAAGTGAAATATTTAATAGAATTTTATAAGAGGTTCTAGACCACAATAATGATATTCTTAGCGATGTCACCTATGACTATGAAATATGGGATTCTGTAATGTCCCTTAACGCAGCGAGCTACCCTAGTCCAGATAGATTCTTTGTCACCTTCTATGTGGAAATATGGGACCTGGTGAAGAATGATCTAATTGATCCTTTCTATGATTTCAGTTATGGTGATGGCCCCCCATGCAACCCCTATTCCACCACTTTGATCCTCGTACAGAAAGTTAATGATCATCCATCTCATGGATAGTTTTATCTTATTAGTATAAGAAAAATCCCCATTAAATTATTGGAGAACATTATAAGAAAATTTAGTATGTTCTTCATCCCAAGATGATCTATGAAGAGGAACATGTGTTTATTGAGGGTCAATCCAATAATGGTTAAATTGGTCTTTATCTTAAAATTATAGGTGTTGTCAACTTGATGACCTAGGGTTCCAAAATTTTCATCAAAATCAATATGGATAAATAATATGACAAGAATGAATTTAATTTCATCCTCACTGTGATTAATTTATGGGATTCTCTGTTTAGGTCTCTGGTATCCTCTTTTGATGTAATAGATCCATGATAAAATCTATATATTTCATGGTCATTATTTATGGATTTATGTAGACAGTTAGAGGGTTCAATCAAAGGGACACCATTTCCCACAATCTATTCATGTTGGCTTCAGATGGTGTCCTAAAATACAAAAGTCAGATTACCCACGATGGATTTATTCTTCCTATTCTTATAAGGTGAGGCTATACTTTTGTTTCATAACTTTTTATGTGTTGGTGGAGGACATGGTGTTCTTTGTGAGTGTTAAATGGTGATCCCTTCAATGAATAAACATGATCATGAAACTACTATTCAAATGGATCTGGCAATTGATAATTCATGATAAGAGCAACTTCTACCATCCTTATTCATTTTATCCAAGGGGTTAAAAACTGATAAGGGTTTTCTTTAATATTCATAGAATATATTTTCCCATGGATTATATTGGAGATTCCATATAACCATGTAGGATTTGAATATATCACTTTGATTTATTAATAAAAATATATTCATGATAATTAAAAAATTAAATAAATACTTTATTTCATTTGATATGAGGACTAAATTGGTTAATCATGCTCTTAAATCAATTCATATGAATGTTATCCTATCCTGAAAGGTTCCCAAGACTGTTATTAGTTACATTGAATTCCAAATGTTTTCATTCATTTCGTATTATCACTCTGAAGGGATGTTCCATTGGTAATCATGTGAGGGGATATAAATGTTTTTAGATGAGGATTGTATCAAACTAAAGGACTTCATGGGTTCTATGCATAGTATTGAAGCCAAATAGGCTAGGGAAGATATTGAATAAAGGGATTTATGGGGATGATTTTTGTAGTAAAAAATATAGTACTGACTTGAGACATTAGAGGGGTATAGTTTCTATCTATTGGGACTTAATTCTGAGTCATGTCCTAGTTATCCTAGAAAAAACTCATTTGATCATAGGTCATGGTAATATTGGTATCTAGAATAAAAATTTTCTATGTGAGAATATTGTATTTCTAGGGTTATTGATACCACACACTTTGTTTGTGTTGTCTAGTAACTACCCAACATCAATCAATGTAGTTATGATATAACAAAAGCAGTACATTTACCAAAGTATTCACCTGAATATTGAATCATTATTATATTAATTTAAGTTTTCATATTATTGTATTTTTTCAATAAAATCACACTATCATAATCTACATAGTATGACTATTCATAAATCTTGGTGGACCATACTGTAGTCTAATGATATTTTTCATATGTTTATCTTTCTCGAGTGAAATATTTCTAATAATTATTTCCCTATAAATGAAAAGATAAATCATAAGTGCTTCAAGCTTACCTAAAACTACACCTATTTTAGGAATCCCTATTAGTAGTCTATTACTCATCTCTTCTTTAAAGGAGGCTGGGCGTCCTCTGTGTGGCATGAATTTGGTGGTTTATCTATTCTAAAGGCCCTAATATCATTGGCGTTTATTTCGTCCTCCTTTTTATTAATAGAACAAATGTTAAAAATCCCATATAGAATGATGGGACTATAATAATGGTGGTAATTTAATGGGGTAATTTTAAATGAAAGAACAATTCCATTCATGAGGTTTTGACTTCATTGAGCAGGCCCCTGATCACCAGAGCATGATGTCTTGTGGTTGATATGATTCATTTACATAAGAAGTGAGTGACTTATCCATAACATTAGAGTGCCAATCATCTTAGGGAACCTCCTTCCTCCTATTATTTTTTATCCCCTCCTGGTAATTTGATTCATTGAGTCCCTCCCTCTCATGTGTCAAGCATAATTTTTATTGGTTTTGTTACTCTAGGTTAATGTGTGGAGAAGGTTTTGTTATTAAATATGGTGGCTCTATCACCCTCAATATAGGTTATTCATATTGGTAATATTATTATCAAATATTTTTGTCTTGTTTCCTGGGACATGGTATGGAATTTTGCATACGTAAAAAGATCATATTATCTTTTCTAAATACCAAATCGCTGATCTTCCTCACTCGCATCATGGTACGATCACCATTCCTTTGTCTATTACTTATCACAATCATTTTTTGTATGGATATTTTCAATTTCCATAGTAACATTCTTAAAACATGTAATGAAGGTACCAAGTAAACATATTATTTTGAATCAATGGTTAATTTGGGGTGTCTTGGTTCTTTCATTCTTATATTTTTATCTCTACCTCCTGATTTTCATGATGTTGTAAGGGGTGCTTCCATATATGATAACATTTTAATGAAATCTTGATCATATTATCAATAATATATCTTTTTAAATAAATAAAAATAATTTTAATTATTAGATTAGTCATCTTCAAAAAATTTATCTATATGTTCCACTATAGAAGGTTTTGATCATGAATCATGTAATTAAGCATCTCATATAAAAAAATAGATTTTATTCCATGAATAATGATTGTAATGTACTTATCATGAAAATAAATTCCATAACTATAATTAAATAAAAAAATTCCAATGATTATATCAATTTAAACTATAACTACTACAACCATATCTATAATAGATTAGCCACCATGAATTTGAGTCAATTCATAGTCATATAATTTCTTTTTATCAAGTATTCAAGCATGAATTTTAATTTAAAATACATTCCCCAGTAAATAACAGGATTATTTATTTTCAAGGAAAAAATAAAATATATGAAATAATTTATAGATATATTATAAAATAATTCTTTATCTATGTTTGATTTTATATTCTAATTACGTTCTATAACATCATTTGTCTCTACTATGATGACATAAGATATAATTTTATCACAGGGCCTCTTCTAGGGTTGGATTCTTTTTTTCCTATTGAATTTATTTAATTAGAGACCTATATCTATATAATTATATTTTTTAAAATATCATATACTTTATTTCACATGAACACATGATTTCGATGAACCTTATCATCACATAAGTAACATACAAACATTCTGATTATGAAATCCTGTAGTTTTTCATCCATCAATTATTTCATATAAAATATTATTCATGTCCCTTATTCTATATTTATATTTATTTTCTAAATTTTTATATTCCCACTTATACTCTTTCATCCCTTTGAAATTTAAAAACACAAACATTTCAATTATAGTCATAATAACACATGTCATTATCTCATCATATATTAAAAATTATTGAATGAAATATTTCTTTTGATTTTTCGATATAAACCATTAAATAAGTGATCAAAAATATTTTCCAAATTATGTATATAGTCCCTAATACATCTTTATGAACTTGTAATATTATCTTAGTACTCAATAACAGATTCATCATCTGTTTGTCTTACATTATAGAATTTACATTTCATTTTTTCTCATTACTCATAATGAATTTTTAGAATCCATCAAACATTGATATCACTATGTGGGGTAGTGTTGAATCTATAATTTATATAATGTTTTAAAATTAATTATTTTCAATTCAATCTCTATGGATTGTTGAAGCCTTGGTACACCCCTCTAGTTCCTCTCAACCATCCCGCTAATAATAAAATAAATAAATTCAATAGAAAAGAATTATTAAAAAGGATTATTACAATGTATTACACCGTAACATGTTTGATTGAACTATGATATGGTTTCACTATAAGAATATTTTTATAATTTTGAATGGTTTCAGAAGAAACTGGTTGTACACAACTGTTGTTTATCCCCTAGTTGACTCCTTTTATAACAACCAACAATCTAACTCTTTAGGATCGTTTGATTTTACCACTAACCCTCTTCAATTATTATCAACAGATAATTTCCCCATTATCAATCCTTTATAGAAACCATTTATACCTACCATTCCTAAGATCTTAATTATTCTCTTCATAATAATTGACCCTCTTTGGAATGATATTTTATGGATTATCCAGCTCTAGACTCCAAGATCAAAATTTATTATATAAACCCTTAATTTCATCTTCAGAGGGATGAATGCGGGATTCATGTATTTCATAAATAATATTATTATCATCTATATGATTATTTTCCACTGTGATATAATGTATAAAAAATTCATCCTTTTGACATTGAAGACCCAACTAGACATGAATGCACAATATTCACGTATTTTATATTGCATATAGTTATCATTCCACTTGAATGTATGAAATAATGAATAGTCTTCTGAAATAGTAACCCAATCACATATAATATTATCCAAATTACTATCTAATATAGAATATCAGTTATGTATGAGGTAAATTATAATGGCCAAGTGAATTCACATAATTAATGAACGAATTCATGAATTTTCTTATCTTTTCTACCCTGAATGAGTGTGGATGTACTTGTTCTTAGATAAATAGCTATATCACCCATGTTCTATAGTTTCCCTATCTCTTCACTTATTCAGGAATTAGTTATCTATGTTGACCTAAAATTATTGGAAGAGACAATTCCTCTCTTCTTCATGTTATCCAAGGAGATTTACGCAAACTAGTTCTCCCAGAAACACTTTAGCGGGAGTTTCCTAAGTCAATAGGATACAATATGTCCTTCTTCATTAGTGTATAGTGTAGTTCATGGACAATTTTTTCATTCACATAGTTTAAGATTAGAAAAAAATCTTTTCTCTCTAAAAAAATATCTCTCTCAATATAGAATGATAAAACCATCTCTTTACATAGTGTATCTGTAATTATTGTCAAATAACCCACACCATAACTATGATATTCATTCCAAGTTAGGGAAAATATTAATATAGCCAAAAATATAACATCTGCTACATTTTATAATTCACCAAAGTAGTCATAGTTCCTCATATAATATATTGATAAAAATAGCATCACTTCTTTCATGAGTTTGAGTTTTATCCATTAGGAGAATAGAACAAATTTATTTTTATGAAGATCAAAAGCATTAAATTATGCACCCACAGCAACTCGAACAACTCTAATATCGATATATTCTTTTGATAGTATCCCATTCTTGAAATGATGTATAGTATGTGCATCATATCTTAGTTTAATGAAGATACATTACTTTTTTTCTGATAATCTTGATTTTACAACAATCTAGAGCTATACGACTATCATGGAATATTTTTTCATATAGAACATCATCGAACAGAATTCAATTGTGAGGATAGAGGTATCAGGAGACATCCATACAAGATCAAAGGGTTCTCATGTATCGTATTTAATGGGTAATATTATATGTGTTTTACTAAAAATAATATAAATAGTGGTATACTCCCCATGTCCCATATTAGATAGTGATTGTGTCTTTCTCCCCAATATATTATCTATTATTCCTTCAGCCACTCCATTTGAGTAATCTACGGACATCTCACGTGACCACACCTCACAATACTAGTCTTAAAAGTATTCACATCCCCATGAAGTCCCACTATAACACCTATATATATATATTCCCACCCATGTATGGACTATCATAATTATATGAGTGATCCTTCCTCCATACAGACCCTATGATCCAACTCTCTGGTATGGTTCTGGAAATACTCCCATATATGTATGATAGATCTCATTCCAAGATAATTTTTAGGATATTTTTGTAGTAAAACATAGAAAAGTATCTGTGTGAAATATTACATTAGAAATTAAAAATAATAATTCCAAACCATATTTTTCACTAATAACCATAATGATAAATAATTTTTTTTCATGCCCTTCATAATATATATAAATCAGTGGTAATTATACCAATACCTCTTCTATATTTTGTTGGAATTTTTGATCAGTTGAACATCCATCCCATTTGATATAGAGAATAATAAATCTCCCTTATTCTCAACTTCATATCCTCTTATAATATCTAAAATATCTTTACCCATTATAGAGAAAATATGATTTATGACTATTAGGTTCCACGAAATCGACATTTGTATTTTTATTCAATAACTTTAACCATTCATGAACTCAATGTGACAATTAAAAAACTCTTCTTCTTCTACATATTGATAATAAATATAATGAATTACATGGGGTATTATCAACTCATGAATTTTTCCAAAACATGTTCTCTTTTTTCTGCTGAATGGCCCGAACGCCTTCTTTTTTATTGACTATTTATAACCCCCCTTTCAAAGGATTAGAGGGAACCCTTATAAGGCTTGTAGGATCATAGATTACATGGCATGTAGGCTTAGGAGATTACATGACCCTAAGGTATTAGGGAATTCATCTGGACTATCTACAAGGAACTTCCCCTCCCTAACATCTAAATCATGATAGTATCTCTCCACCTTTGCATGGTCATCTGGCTAGGCTTCTCGTGAAAGCAATGGTTGGTCCTGATGAAATAGTCATACCCTCTTATTCTGATAAATCCATTTGGCTCTGCTCTGGTGAGTGCACATTGTATGAATCCTTTTTTGGGGATGCTCCTTTTTTTAGTGTGTCTGGGGAAACTGCATCTGGGCCGAATGAATTTAGGTGGCCTGAAGGCCTTCAAGGTGGCCCGAAATCCATACTGACCCAAAGTCCTCATTTTCCGAAAGCATTATGGACTCCAAGCCCAAATTACTGGCCCATGTTGAATAGTTCCACCTGCACCTTGTACCGAACAGTACCTGCTACGGTTCCTGCTCCAGTAACCGCACAGTGTACAATCCTACTATAGTTCTGGTACAGTGTATAGCTCTGCTATAGTACCTGCACAATGTATAGTGTTTCTGTAGTACCTACTACAGTACCAGGAAATATGCATCTTCCTGGTTTGGAACTTGAGACTTATGGATACACTTAAGGATATCTCGCCGACTGGGATGAGACTCATGTGCAAAACATGTTCTCTTCAATTTTTATATCGTTTCATTAAAACATAATATATCTACATTATATCATGTGGATTTCATTTTAATGTTACTTTGGTTATTAAAATTTAATTTTCTTTCTGATAACTCATTATATAAAATAAAAGTGATATATGAAATATGTCTATGATATCCAAAAACTACCATGAATTTGAAATCATGATTAGAAAATCTCAATTCCTATTTAAATTCTCTATTTATGGTGTTCAATTATAAAAAATTTCAATATATATCCTAAATAAATTTTTAAAAACACATCCAAATAGTTCAGTTGCACAAAATATTGCTCCCTATATATCTCATATTTATTATAATCCATCAGTCTTCCTTGATAAGTAGTTTGATATAATCAATGAAGTTTTTCATGTGTGAAGTTCATACATCAGCATCATTGTATCTTCAACTTATGGGAATCAATCCATTAATCATCCCTAAAATTGAAGAATTCCATTTTGGACAGCACTTGTCTTCAATTTGATGCATGTTTGTTGAGATTAACAAGAATTACTGAATAAGTAGGGTCCACAGTAATCCTTAATTTTTGAAATATTTCTAAGAGATCCTTCTCAACCCTACTCTATTATTAGATGACATAGGTGACTTCACATTTTATAGAAATGTTGTTTCAACTTTAGGTGATTTCTTCATCATTATATCCTAATTCCACTATTGAACACATATGATAACAAATTATTAAGGAGAAAGATTAGTCGTATTTTTTGGAGAATCAATATTCATAACAAAATTTTTATCACATGATGTCATATGTGATTTCCCCTTATTCTTCATGAACTATTCCATATCAAGTAGTAATGTAATGTAAAATTTAGCAAAATACCTTAAAACATTTCCCGATAGATACCCACATTTATAAATCGTCATGTTATTATTGGTGTTGGACATGTTTATTGATCCATGAGAGGTCATTTTTCCTTAAAATGGTCTAAGTCTGAACAAATGGATATTCTGTAACCAAGAGAATATTGGTGTGAAAATGCAATTTATTGGGTGCACTTTTTATACACCACACCAAAGCAACATGATGGTGAAAGATAGCACTTAAGATTCAAGGTCCATGGTTCTACTAGAGACATAAAATATTGTAAGTTAATAATTAAAAATAATAATATGATTTTTACCATCCATTAGATTCCACATAAGTCCATTTATTCCTGAAATACAATGTTAAACCATCCACTTTCAAAGTCGCACCCATGTGGAAATGGCAGGGGAAGCATGCAACCTTGTTGCTTTACATGGATGGATTTCATTCGTATTTCCACAGTTTTTGGGGAAAATTATTTCTTCAACCCCTTTTTTAGATTTATCTCCTGAAGATAAAGTTTCATCTATCTCACAAAACCCTTTTCCGGGTCATCTCACAACATTATACATCTATGTATTCTCAAAGGATGAAAACTTGCAGGACTGAAGTCACATGGTCTCTAATGTTTCTCGGAACATTTTTTAGAGTTAATTAGAAAACATAACAAATGTTTGATCAGGCTTATACAATAGAATAACCCATCATGAAACCAAAATATTTAGAAAACCCTCGGAGTTTGATGCATCTGTGGCTCTAGGATCAATATAGTTGCATTCTCCTTGAGATGATTACTCATGCAACACCATATTCACCACACCAAAAATTAATTTATATTAAATATATTCTGGGAATATTACCCATTATCTCATTATAACAAATATAGTTTCACACATTATGTGTTCTGAGGATCTCTATTTCTATTTTAATCGATTCATTAAAATTTCAAACTCTCGCATGACCGGTATCATCAACCCTTGTGTCTGATCAATTGGAATTAAGCATGTCTTCAACCATTTCAAATCATGTATCTATTAATAATTGTCACTGTAATTCCATTATCTAATAATAATAAGCAACCTAACATTTGGACCCATGATTAACACTCTACTAGGGTAGTATATATAAAACACACCACCTAGATATTCATGTATTGTTGATTAATAAGTCCCAAAGGATTCATCATTAGGGGGATTTAACAACCTTTCCATGTAGAGTGCACTTATTTGGAACTTCCTTTCTCACATAGAAATAAAATCCCCAAATTTAGTCTCTACAACATATAATACATATGATGTAAAACTAAATAGCCCATCAGCACTGGGATATAATGTTAAACTGAATGCAAATTTATTTATTACATGTTGTTAAAATGTTTCCTTATCCCTAGTGATGAGAATATGATTCCCCATATATGATCATCATTGGATTCCACCTTATCTTTCACAACTGGATGATCCCCTACTTCAAGAAGCTTCTTTTCATAATCCCCATAAAATCCCTTCTTGACAACCCTTCTGCAATATCAGTGTCCTTACTGCAATACACTAAACATCATGGGCAAGCCCTATCACAAAACCTTAATGTAATTACCCAAAATCTAATTAATGAAAATTATTCTTGGTCTATTTAAATGTCATCATATGGTTATGTAAAATGTATGAACTTATTTGGTTTTATGTATTGTATTTTAAAATACCATTCTGAATTGTGATTTTCGCTAATATAGTCGTTGAATAGGGATCATGTGATTAGAATAAATACAAGGATTTAAGAAATCCAATTTACTCAAACAATGGAAGAGAAGGCCTCATCTAGTAGACTTGCCCCGTATGAAGCCCATTTGTTGGAGCTCGGAAAGGAGGTGGCTCCATTGGTCCTTTCTCTTGACTAAGCCCAACCTGAGCTTGAATACGTTAATCTATATTGGAACTACCTATGGGATAAATGAAAGTTTATAGATATTACCACTCGAGCGATGTTATTAGAGCCATCCCAAGAGTTTGTCACCGTCGCACACCTTACCATAATGTCTTATGTGGGTGTTTTAAGGGGTTATGTAACAAGACCCTAGAATTGTTATTATATACATTATTTTTTTATATAATAAATAATATACATTCATTTTATTATTGTTACTTCTTAAATAGTTTTTAAAGCACAAATAGAATTTTTTTGGTAATGTATAACGAAAGAATATATTATGATAAATAAATTTAATTTTTAATTAAATATTATTTTTTAAAAATATTATTATTATTAAATTAATTTTTATTATGTATAAATCATATTATAATTTTTATTAATTCAATTGTAATTTTTTATTAAGGATTCAAATATATTTTTTCCCAAAACCATGAATTTTCGATACATGTCAGTTTTTATTTTAAAAGTGAAAATTCGCATATTTTTTAAAATAATTTTGATATAATGAATATTATTTTGGGAATCAAGACCTCAAAATTATCAAACGGTGATTTTTTCATAATTTTATGAGACTGTCGAATTTTTGTGTAAAAATTAAATATTGTTTAAATATATAATGTGTTTTATGAAATCATAGTGACCCAATAGGGATGTAATAAAATAACATAAACATTATGTTTGGCTAATATATTTTTTAACATTAAATAATGTGATTTTTTATTTGTTTGATTTATTTTACAGAGCTTTAGTGGACCCTTCAAGGCTTATAAAACATTTTAGATTTATAAATTGATTTCCTTGAGAGTCTGACTCATTTCCACCTAAGAAACCCTATTATTTTAATAAGTTATGAAATTTTCCTTATATAATATTTTTTTCCACTCCCCTTTGGTAAACAAATGGGCCAAAATCATTGTCTGGTCTGTGGTTTTGATTAGTTTAATGTATGGTGTCCCAAACCTAAATAATAAAGAATTCCCCCTCCTTTCCTATATAAACCCACCCAAGCTCTGACTTCCTTACAAAAAAATATTTTGGGGTTATTACAAAATCCTCCCTTATCTCCCTATAATCCTCCCATTTCACCCCAATATCTAATTAAGTTTCTATGAAGCCTCTCCCAAGCCTTTGGGATCACACTTCCAAGTAAGGGATTCTCACTTTCCATATTTATGTCCAAGATTCCTTTTAATGTAATGCCATTTTATTTTAGATTATAACTGATGGGGTATGGTTTTTCACACCCCCATACATCCATATTCATGATTTAATAATGAAATATCCCATTTATCTCTCATTAATGCCTCTCATGTACACCCGTTACGATGCCGAAATTCCATAAGGAATTTCTCTCTCCCCATTTACATTCATGCAAATTTTTCATATTGTGTATCTAAATTACATTACATTTGTAGGAATATTTATCTATATAAACCCCATCAATATCCATTTCATGTATATATGATGAGAATCCCATTTATCTCTCATCAACCATTTTTATGATTTCTTATGTCACGTCATTATTCTTTCAAAATTGCAACACGTTTTTCCAAGCCAAGATCATTATGTAGTGAATACCATACCCATGCCATTATCAAGGGTATTCCCCTTTATTCACATATACATATTTACTAGTAAATTCATGTATTTATTCCACATTCCATAATCGTGGAATAACTGATGATGTTGATGGATTCCATGTTATATGATCCATGTGGCACACTTTTGCTCGAAATGAAATTTTTAAGAATGTTGTCCCCCAATAGTGCTTCAATGCATTTGGTAAAGTATAATATCATGACACATCAAGTGAAATGAGTTTTGAATCATGATAATTCAATTGAAAAGATTTTTTACTCATGCTTCATGTGCAATGAGGGTTTACTCATCCTCATTGTGCAAAGATCATTATCTCATGCTAATTCAATGTTATGTGTCGTTTCCATATTTCTATTTTAGGATTATCATGATTTATCATCCCTTTATGTTCATTTTTTATATTATACTGCATTGACATGCCGATTTTCTAACATATACTTTATTCCTAATGTTATTCCATGTTTATTTCTATATTCTGCTTTATATCTTACCCATTTCTTATGTAGGTCCTCAGGTTATCCAATGCAATGCTAAGAACGAGTGAATTTAGTGGTCATGTAAAAGAAGTTTTAAATAAGATGTTTCATTTTATGTTGTATGTTTTCATGTAGTTTTTCTAATCCCAATATACACTAGACATCTCGATCTTCAAGGTTGTATCAATTGAAGGTTTTATGTAATAAAGAGAAGGGTTTTTATAGTATGTATCCGAGGATAGGTTTAAATATTTTTTGGGATTAGGATTAGAAAACCCAAGTGAAATCCTTAGGGATAAAACTATGTATGATAAAAACATTCCTATGTTTTTGTGATTATTGGGTAAGTGTTTTATTAGGAAAATAGATTCATGTATTGATACGAACATGTAGAGGTAGCTCTGGCACATATGTTCCTAGGAGTGAAAAATATGACTTGGAGTATCAGGCTTGACCTAGGGTATCCTAGTACATGAAAATGGGCCTTTCTGTACTATTGGTTATGAAACTCCCAGGGGATATGCTTTTTAAAATTAAAAAGATTTGAATGAACCATTATTACGAAACTTCAAAAAAAATCCCCAAAGAATACATGTTAGAATGTAGATCACGGATAACATAGATAGAAGCATAAAGATTCATAAGTTAAGGAAATTAAATTAATTTATATGTCATTCATTTTGTTCTTTGTATTACCCTTTATGTGTTACCCCTAACATTCCTTTTATTCCGGCCAATGGTTGGTAATATGAGGACACGGGATAACAACCAATGTAAAGATCAATGTGATTATTGTTCTAATGAGATCCCCAATCCAATGGGAGTGTGAATCACAGACTTTTTCACGATAATCTCTCAGTTAACTAAAAAAATGAATAGAAACATGGGTTGAGAAGAATGTTAGAACCCCCCTAAGAAAGAACATTTCGCTTTCAAGCTCCTCTTGAGATAAAGTCCTCCAACTTTTGATGGATAATATGATCCCTCAAACTGTAAAAAATGGATCAACTCCATTGAAACGATATTATCCACCCTTAAATGTTCCAAATAAGAGAAGGTTCTTCAGGATTCTAATCATATGGCAGGTGAATCCGATCAGTGGTGGATATTGATAAAAAATATGATGCATGAGGAGGATATCCATGTGTTGGAATGGAAGGATTTCCAAAAGATGTTTTTTGAAAAATATTTTCCAGGCACCCTCCAGCTTAAGATGGAAAGGGGATTCTTTGCCCATAAAAGAAGATGAAGAATCCATCGCAGTGTACGAGTCAAAAATCGAAAATATTGCACGATACGCCTTCCGCATTGTCGTTACCACCAAATAAATGGTCGACCACTAATTTGGTGGGCTAAAACCTTGCATGCAGAAATCCCTGGAGATCCGTGACTTCAACAGCTATAAGGAAATTGTATGATGTGCCCTGAAGTTCAAATGGGAGATCCAAGAATCTCATGGGTATCATGGTGATAAGAATCATATGGTTCACTTCAATTCTGACAGTCTGATGGATAAATACAATGGTGCTATGAAGATCCTGCCCCCATATGCATAAGGTGCATTAATAAGCACCTAGGAAATTGTTTTGAGGGGACACGAAAGTTATATAGGTGTGGAAGAGAAGGGCACCAAGTTATTAACCGCCGATAGGAAAAACTAGCGGCTACAACAGAGGTGTGGAACACTCAGTTTGAACCTCAACATGTTGTTCATTTCTTCAACTACGAAGAACTAGGGCACCCTACAAATAAGTTACCTAATCCAAGGGTTTTCAGAGGAAACCAACGACCTCCAAAGTAGTAAAGATGATCTTTTTCCATCACTATCACCGATGTGAACCCTGAAAACGAAGTGGCGAAAGGAACAATAGTTATTAATTCAATAATAGAGAATATACTTTTTTATTATGGTTCTACACATTCTTTTATATCATGAATGTTTAGTAGAACAATCCCAACACCACCAAAATTCATGAATGTAAAGATTTCGGTGAGTACAAAAAAGGGGAAAATAATGGGATCCCAAGAATATAAATCCTCCTCTATTATAATTTGTGGAATGAAATTCTTGGAGGACCTCTTCTTACTCCCACTAGTGAATTTGTATGCAATTCTTAGCATGGATTGGCTTTCCAAATATTAATCCAACATAAATTGTCGTGAATGGGAAGTCACTCTCCATGTGGATAATCGACCCCTGATTATAAACAAGTGCATGGAGGAATATGAATATTCTTTAGAACCATCATCTTAAGCATGGATATTAATTCCCTATGAGCACGTGTATCTGGATAATATGATTAATACCAAGTAGGAAAACATCCTTGAATACATTCTTATTGTGAGGTAATTTGATAAAGTGTTTCCTGAAAAATTTCCTAGTCTCCCTCTTAAATGAGGTGTTGAATTCTCAATTGACCTTATACCTTGGGATTTTCCAATATCGAAGAGTCTTATATAATGGATGTTGTGAAGCTTGAGGGGATGAATAATTAACTACAGGAGAATCTAGATAAAGGGTTTATACACCAAAGTTCTTAACTATAGGGTGCAACAGTATTCTTCGTAAAGAATATCGATGGGTCAATGAACCTTTAAATTGATTATCGCAAGCTCAACAAAATCACGATAATGATAAAGTATCCTATTCCACAAATTGATGAATTATTCAATTAGCCATGTGGAGCACAATACTTTTCCAAGGTGGATTTTTGTTATAGATATTACCACGTAAGGGTAAAGAAGGAGGATACCCCTAAGACTGCATTTCGTACAATATACAAGAACTAAGAATTAATAGTAATTCATTCTGGACTCACTAATGATCCAACAATCTTCACGGACTTGATGAATATAGTCTTTATATATTACCTTGGAAAATCTGTGGTAGTCATTATAGATTATATTCTAATATACTCCAAAACCAAGGAGGATCATGAGGAGTATATAAGAAATGTACTTGAGACCTTGTGAAATGATAACTCTATGAAAAGTACAACAACTGTGAGTTTGGGTTCAGGGAGGTCTCATTACTACGTCATATCATCACACGCAATGATATATCAATGGATCCCTCCAAGACAGCTACAATTGAGGGATGTATGAGGCCACCATCTGTATGAGATGTCTGTAGCTTCTTCGAGTCAGCTTGATATTGTCACTGATTTGTGAGAAATTTATCACTATTGTCCAACCCTCTTACTAATATATCATTGAAGTGAGTTATGTGTTATTGGAGTGATGAATGAAAATTGATGTTCATGGAGTTGAAAAGGAGGCTTATCACTGTTCCCTATGCTCACATTACCCATGAGTAGAATTTTTTTTGTTATTTAGTGATGCTTTTAAGAAGGTCATAGGTTGTGTGTTGATTAAAAATGATAAAGTGATATCCTATGCCATAAGGTAGCTCAAAATCCCTACAATGAACTATCCAACGCATGATCTAGAGGTGGAGACTATGATCTTTGCATTGAAAATATGGTGGAATTATCTTTATGGGGGTAAGTGTGAGATATATACTGATCATAAGAGCCACAAAAATATATTCACAGAGAAGGACCATAATATGTGGCAACAAAGATGGATTGAACACATCAAGGGCTATTATTGATCAATCCATTACCACCCTGGGAAAGTGAACTAGGTGGAAAATTCTCTAACTATAAATGATCCAGAAATTCGGTCATTAATGAGAATTGAGAACGATCTAATCTTCATAGATTTACAATGTATGAACATGGGAATCGTTAAGGGAGGAACATAATCAATCCTTTATCAAATGATTGATCATCCATCCCTCTTGAATAAAATAAACGATTCACAATGAAAGGATGTGGAAATTCTGAAAAAGGTGGATGATATCAGAAATGGGAAATCCACAGAGTTCATTACTGACAAGGTTGGAATTGTGAGATTTGGGTCACGATTATGGGTACCATCTGATCCAAAGAAAAATAAGGAGCTTCTGAATGACACAGATAGATCATCCTTGTCTATTAACTCGAGGAGCACAAAGTTGTATTGTGATCTTTGAGAAATCCTTTGGTGAGACAATATGAAAAGGTAGATTGTTAAATATACATCAAAGTGCCTAGTATGTCAGCAAGTGAAGGCTAAGAGGAAAAAGTCTAAGGGGGTGATGCAACCACTAGCCATACCAACATGGTTGTGGGACAGCATTACCGTGGACTTTGTCACTGGACTTCCAAGTACATCCAATGGAAACAATGCTATATAGGTTACTGTGGATCGTCTTACAAAGACAACTCACTTTATCGTGATTTTAGAGGACTTCTCATTGGATCAACTTGCACAGATTTCCATCAAGGAAGAGGTAAGGATACATAGAGTACCACTATCTATTATATATGATCGTGATCTGAGATTCACCTCAATGTTATGGAAAAGTATCCACCATGCTCTAAGTACTGAACTAAATTTTATTACGGCCTATCATCCTTAAACTGATGGCCAATCTAAACGAACTATTTAGACACTGGAAGAAATGTTACGATCATGTTTTATGGACTTTAATGGAGGATGTTGCTGACATCTTCCACTGGTTGAATTATCATAGAATAACATTTTCCATTAGAGCATCATAATGGCACCATATGAAGACCTTTATGGGAAATGGTGAAGAACACCAGTGTGTTGGGTTGAAATCGCTGAGAGTAATGTTCAAGGATATGAAATGGTTGAGGAAATGGTGTAGAAGCTAAAAATAATTCAACAAACTATCAATAATTCCAAATGTTGACAAAATAGTTAGGCAGATAACTATCATCGAGACCATGAGTTCGACATTGGAGACATGGTTTTTCTACGCATATCTTTGTGGAAGAAGGTCACAAGTTTTGAAAATAAGGGGATATTAAGTCCTAGGTGTATCATCCCCTTCAAGATTCTAGATCGTGTCGGGCCTCTGACCTATCTACTTGCACTTCTAGCTACCATGGCCAAAGTACATGATTTCATTCATGTATCCCTCTAGAGAATGTACATACCAAACCCTTCACATGTACTCTCTTCAAAGGAAATATAGTTAGAGGACACTCATTCTTACAAGGATTAACCAGTGAAGATCATAGAACATAGGGAAAAAGATCTACAAAATTATACAATGTCTCTTGTCCCAGAATTATGGTGAAACCACATGTTTGGAGTAGAGTCATAGGAATTACAAGACTTGATGATGTGTTGTTACCCACTTCTGTTTTTGTATTAGAAAAGGAAATTTTTAGGGAGAAATTTTTTTATGGAGAATATTGTAACGACCCAAAAATTCATTAATGAAAATTATTCTTGGTCTATTTAAATGTATTATTATGGTTATGTAAAACCAATGCACATATTTGGTTTTACATTTGTGATTTTAAAATACTGTTACGAATTGTGACTTTTACTAATATATTCACTAAAATATTATTACATGATTAGTATATATACAGGGCTTTAACAAGTCAAATCTACCTAGAAGAAGTGATGAACACATCTAGTAGCCCTTCCCAATATGAAGACCAGTTTTCAGAGCTAGGAATGGAGGTGGATTCATTGGGATTTGCTCTTGACCATGCCCAATCCAAACTTGAATTTGTTATTATTGAGCAGAACCACCTACAAGATAAGTGGAATTTGATAAAGATTATAACTTGGGCGATGTTATCTATGCCATTATAAGAGTTTTTCACCATCGAGAACCTTATCCTAAAGTCTTATGTGGTTGTTTTATGGGGTTATGTAACAATACCTTTGAAATATGATTATGTACATTAGTTTTGGTATATAATAAAGAATACACTTTTTTTTGTTATTGTTACATTGTAAATACTTTTTAAAAAACAAATAGTATTTTTTTGTTAATCTTCAACTAAGGAATATATTTTGATAAATTGAATTATTTTTGTATGAAATAATTTTTTAATAAAATATAATTACTATTAAATTACTTTTTATTAAGTATAAATGATCGTATAATTTTTATGAATATTATTGAAATTTTTATTATGTTTTAAATTCTATTTTTGTCAAACCCCATTAATTGTTGGTAAATGACTATTTTTATTTTAAAAGTAAAAAATTCACATTTTTAGAAAATTATTTTGATACAATGAATATAATTTTTGGAATCAGGATGTCGAAATTATCCGACGGTGAATTTTTCATAATTTTCTGCGATAGTCGAATGTCTGGGAAAAAATTAAATACCATTTAAATATATAATGTGTTTTATGACATCATAATGACCCAATAGTGATGTAATAAGATAATATAAACATTATGTTCATCCAATATATGTTTTTCCATTAAAATAAATTGATTTTAGGTTGGTTTGATTTATTTTACAATGCTTTAGTGAACCCTTCATGATTTATAAAACATTTTAGCTTTTTAAATTGATGTCATTGAGAGTGTGACTCACCACAACATAAGAAACTAGATTATATTAAAACGAAAGTCTATTGGCCTTATATAATATTTTTTTCCACTACCCTTTATTAAAAACTATGGTCAAGAACCTTGGGTTGGTGTGTGGTTTTGATTTGTTTATTATTTCGTTTCCCAAACCTAAATAATAAAGAACTCCACGTCATTTCCTATATAAACTGACACAAGATCTCACTTAAACTTCACTCAAATCCTTTATATTTCTTCCAACCTATTCCCTCCTCTCCTGATAATCATCTCAGGTGCCACAAGATCCCATGAAGTCTCCATCAATCCCCTCTCAATCCTTTGGGATCACACATCCATGTATGGGATTCTCACTTTCGTTATTTATCTCCATGTTTCCTTATATTATTGCGCCCTTTTATTTTCAATGATATAAGATGGGGGTTTGATTTCCCAAACCCCCCATAAATCCCTATTGATGTTTTAATAATGAGATATTCCCTTTATTTCTCATTAATTCCTCCCATGTACCCATGTTACCATGCCGAAATTCCGTAAGGAATTTCTCTCTCATTTACATTCAAGATAGTCTTTTTTATTACATATCTATATTACAATACATTTTTTGGGACATTAATCTATATGAACCCAATAAATTCTATGTTATGTAAATATGATGAGACATTTATTTCAATCTCATCAACCATTTTTACAAATTCTTATGTCATTCTGTTATGCTGCCAAAGTTATACCACGTTTTTCCAAGCCAAGATCAGTGTGTAGTGAATACCATACACATGTCTCTATCAAGGATATTTAAATTTAGGCACATATACATATTTAATAGTAAGTTCATGTATTTATTCCACATTTATTAATCTTGGAATAACTTATGATGTTGATTGATTCCATGTTATATGATCCATGGGGCACACATATGCATGAAATTAAATGTTTAAGAAGGATGTGTCCTGATAGTGATCCAATGCGCTGGATAGAGTGTAATCTCATGATATATCATTTCTAATGAGTGTCTAATCATGCTAATTCATATTAAAAGAGGGTTTACTCATGCTTCATGTGCATTGAGGGTTCACTCATTCTCGATGTGCAATGATCCTTGGCTCATGCTAATTCGATGTTAAGTGTTGTTGCAACATTTTCGTGTTATGATTATCATGATTTATCATTCCATTATGTTCATTTTTGTCCTGTGATCCATTGAAATCAATTTTTCTATAATGTATTGTATTCCTAATTTTATTCCATGTTTATTCCTTTAATGGGGATTATAGTTCAACCCTTTTCTTATTTGGGTCCTAAGGTTATCCCATGCAATGCTAAGTACGAGGAAATATAGTGGTCATGTAAAAAAAGGTAATCAATAAGATGTTGAATTTTATGATTTATGTTGTTTTTTAATGTTCCTAAGCCCCAACGACACTAGATCTCTCGATCTTATATGTTTTATCAAGTGAAGGTTTTATGTAATAAATTAGGTTAAGTGTGTAATAAAGAGTTGAGTTGTCATACTTAATCTACGACATCGAACTACATGGGTTTTGATCCCTATATACTATGATACATTGTAGTATACATCCATAATGTTCAGTCCCAAAAAATCAATAGATATTGGATACAATTATAAGGTTAAATCCAAATATATCAACTTCATCATCAAAGCACCAACTGTGAACATATCACCCAATGGGTTAAAATATTCTGACACAACTATCAAATAATATAGTGTGGTCATCTTCCCCAAGTAAAAATATTAAAAAATAGAGTTTTTTCATTGAACCCAAGTGTGTAACACTCTATTATTACCATCAGAAACTCAATAGACAATTATCATCTCCATATGAAAAAAATATAAACATGTCCCCACAAGATGTTTAAATTGTGACCCACTATTCAAAACATGACATTAAATTAATGGCCCACCTATACCAATAAGACATCAGTCCACGGTACCCAAAATACACACAATATTTTAAAACTTTGAATAAAATTTACCCAAAAGAGATTAAACCTCTGACCCACAAATCCCCATAAGATATTAATCCTCTAACATAACAATTCCTACAATATTTGAAACTTGTGGCCCTACTCAAAATAATATATAACCAATATCATAAACATGGGATGAAAGATGTTGAAAAAACATAGATTCCTATACACCTAGAATAAAAAACCTCACCATTTAATTAAGGTTCCTTAGGTACTACACTAAATCTAGAAAACACAAAAGATTCTATCCAAGAGAGGATGGACTTTTAGATTCCCAACATGCAATGATTCCTAGACATTCCCCGCATTACTATCTCGTATAACTAATGATTGTTTATTTTTCAAGAAAAATTTAGTGTCATTATCTAGAATCCACATTGATATTGAACTGGGAATGATATTATTTAATATAAATCAAATCTATGTGGGAGACCCATACTAGGAAATGCACCCCATTTAGGAATCTAGGGAATGGAGAACCAACCTACCATCATCTTTTTTAGATCATGGAGTTAATCTCACTAGTTTTAGTAATGGAAGATAAACACATTTAGAAAGAAGGAATGTAGGAAAATAAAAGTATATCATCACAACATAATGTGACCATGATAGATATAAAAAAAGATACCTTTTAAAATACCTTAAAAATTATTCATCTTAGATGTGTTTCAAAAAAATTTGTCAATTTAATTCTTTTTTTATTGGATCATTCATCAATTCTAGGTTTCTTTATTTATTATTTATATTCAAGGATACATTATAATGGACTATAATGTGACCCTTACTACCATAATTGAGGACTCTTTTCATTGGTATTATACTCTTCACATCATTCATCATCGGATTCTTGGTAGTTCATTTCGAAAATCCTCTTACTGTTTTATCATTCCAATGTGAACCTTCAATTTTCTTTTGATACCTAAATCACCTTTTGTTGTGGTTTATAAATAAATCAATTGATGAATATTTCATTATTGGAACATACCAGAACTCAACATTATAGTACAAAATTAAATTATAATAATCCTATGAAATTACAATGCATTTATATCTATTCGTGGTAGAATGATTCATTTTTTATGATTTCTACTTATGGTGTATAGGTTACCTATTTTCAACATGATTTCTTGAGAAATATTTTATTATTATAATATTATCAAAAAATGAATATTAATATAAAAATTTAAATATCTAGGTACCAAATTTCCATTATCCTAAAAAGTGAACAACAATTATGAATTTATTCATCTATGATTATTTCAGATAATTAGGCAACACTATTTGTTTTTTGGAAAAAACACTTCATATATTTTTAACACTTTATGGAAGATGAATTCTTAAATTTATAGAAATTAAAATTTTACAATTTAGTGGATTCATGATTATTTTTATCACCCATTCATAGAGACATTATACAGTTGAATATCTTGTAGTCTTGAAAAAAAACAGTAGCACACATAGATTTATTTTTAAAATGGGATAACATCATCAATGAGTATATAGTATATTTATAAATATATTATCTAAACAAATTATTCCTATTAAATAGATCATTTTTATAAATAAGAATCTTTTTAGATTTATTCTTTTACAAAATATTTCTAAGAACGTTAGGAATTACCTAAATGTGTTTCTTCTATATTTCTCAGTTTTAATTAAAATTAAAGACATTCTATTTTAATATCACACTTACCATCATTAAATAATATTATGATTTATACTAATTTAATCCTAAACTTATAAGTATCATCTTTATCTTCCTTGATGGCTTTTTTAAATAATTGTTTATGATACTTAATTATAATTTTTTCACCTCTAGCAGGGTATATTTAAAATTCATTATAATATTATAAATATATTCTAGTTCATGAATAAATTATATAAACACAAACACAAATAAAACATTATAAAAAATTTTAATATAAAAATTGTTATTATCATAATCATATACTTCATATCTATGGTATATTGTTACATTATTTTTTCTAAATGTTTTTGTGATAATGTTTCGTACATCAAAATGCATCTAACATAACGTTATCATGTTCTTTAAGCTATATATTTTTATAGAATATGAATATGATAACTCCAATGAAAACATTTACCACTTCTTTGGAAACATTCATCATATTTTATTTGAATTCCAAAATATTATCACCAGGTAGCACACAATTATCATAGATTGAATATTTTTCATCAGAAGAAAAAAATAAAAAGAATCATTGCTAAAAATACCACATTAATTTCGTTTAGTTAATGGTTTATTTTACATTATTCCATGTCATTAATTCATTTTTCTTATTTTTCCCTCCATATTTGAAAAATAAATCTATATTTTAATCCCCAAGATCAACTTCCGTTTTCTCAATTAGAGGTATCTCACCCTTGCCTAAATTAAATAAGATGAAAAAACTCACTTAGTTCTTCAGAGGTAAACATGTTAAGATTCAGTGTAAAGATACTATAATTATTTGATATCACTAACAAGTAGGTGGAGTGAATTAGGAATCCATTTTTTATTAATTTTTTATCTTCAATTCACACCCTTTATCTAGTAAATTCCATTATATAATCTCATTGTGTCTCTCAGCCTCTCATAAAATAATATTATTAATAAAAGGTGAAAAACCGATGGATTTACAACTCTTTGTAAAATAATTAATTAATAGTAGGTTGGTTATACTTTCAAACATTTATTATTTAATATAATCTTATTAATAACTATATTATATTAGGATGAAACTGGTAATACACCATAATATTTGATGACATAGTTGATAATTGATACACCCCCTACCATCCAACTCTACTGCCTTGGTTGGTTATACCCCCAACTATCTTCACTTCTTATGGAATGGTTATAAAACCATCAACAATCCTCTTCATCAACTCGTTATTTCCCCAAGTCACGAGGTATTTCATCTTGTCTTCAAAATATTTGATCAACTGTTGATGCATATGTTTAGGTTCTTCATCCATGAGCATTCTAGAACCAATTTACATATGTACACTCTTATATACCATTGATCCTGATTAATTAGTGATTACTAGTTTTCTAAAATAAATCATATAACATATGTATGAAAATTTACCTATGTGAAAAATTCCTCAGGAAATTATTTTCCCTTTTATTTATTTTAATGATTCATTTAATGCATACAATTTTTTCTATGTATATTTAATGTAGTTTATACTCTCTATACATCTATGAAAAAACATCATGGGCTTCTATGAATTAAACCCCGAAGACATAATGTTTCATTTTTTATTATTTTATGTATTATCTAACTTATGTCTTGGCTTACATCTTAATTATTTCATCATTCAGATATTTAATTATAGCATTTTTGTCCAATATTCCTTATTTAATTCAGAAGACGTATAAAAATCACTATTTTTAGGGAACAATATATCATGAATGTTTAGGAGAGACACAATCTCTTTATTCATTTTTACAATGGTTGTCATTATGATCCTAAATGAATATGAAGAGGAAATTCTCTTCAACATTGAATTATATAAGAAGAATCATGAAAATATTTATTCATGAAACTCCAGAATGAGATATTCACAAATTATAAATACATGAGGTTCGAATATATATTAATGAAAAGAGTTCCCTAGTGAACATTCTTCTGTTCTTATAGTGGAATGAGAGATAATAACAATTTCACATTGAAGAAAATATATCTCTCAAAGGTAAATGGTGTTACCCTTTGTCAGATTAATACATCAGTATTTAATGGAAAAGAATTAATTCATTTGCTCAGATATTAAATCTTAATCAGTGATAATATTAGTATCCTATATAATATAATGTCTCATTTATATTTTATTACCCAAAATTCTTCTTATTTATATAAATAATCCATCATTGAATTACATAGAGACCCTTCTAAGATGAGTTCATCATGTATCATCATGGTAAAGTGCTCATGTTCTTAAGAAAATGACCACATGCATCAGTTTATGCACCCAAAATTCCTCAAATGGTCATAATGGTTTTATTTTCCATTTAAAGTGTCACGTGATTTGATTAATTACTTAAATTCACTTCATTTCCTCGGTGTATGGAGATCTAGTCCTAATTCATCTCAATATGTAGATCATAAAAAAATATTCTACTCAACTCTAGTCAAGGAATATTTATGAATGTAGAACATCAAACAACATAATTTCTCACCAAGACTATAGGTATAAGAAAATTTATTGTCCTGATCAAAATTCACTTCTATATCAGATCAAATTACTCATTTTATTAGTATAACTTTTTATGTAGATGAAAAATGTTCCTCTATACATGTACCACATAATATTTTTAGTTGGACATTCTATAAAATAAAATATATGTCATGTTTTCATCCACTAGATGTAATTGGAAAGGGGATCACTCCAAGAACTACACCTCCCAGACTAAGGATTCATAGGTAATGCCTCCTAATTTTGGTCAACAAGACCACATGTGTGTGAAGTAACCCTTGAGAAAACCAACATTACTAGGTAGTGGATAGTTCACTAAATTAGGAATTGTAATTTTACTCTCTCTCATGTATTAGAATATTGTTGAATGAATTTGGGATTATAAATATTCGAATTCAATTAAAAAATATTTAACCAAATGTGAGAGCTATCTGGCCTCTTGTTTTCCACCCCGTATACAAGAGGTTGAAGACTAGCAATGAGATTCTAAAGGTGATAAAGCTGGGAGAATATACCATATGGATCAGTAATATTTAGAACATATAAATTAAAAATAAATTAGTTGATGAAATATAACAATAAAATAGAATAATTATCCCTAAACCAATAAATAATTTAGCCAAATAAATATACATGCATGAACATATTGAGACATGAATATATCAAGTTATATAGTATATGTGAAAAATGACTAATAGAATAAATATATAAATGTCTATAAATCTAAAAAAACCTTAGTTCATGCTCAATAGAAACATTCAATACTCCATATGTAGTCTCAGTACATAAATGAAAACAACATAGATCATAATCTAGTACTAGACCTATTATTAGAAGATCTGTTAGAGTACTAAATTGTGTCTCGAATAGGGTGTGAGTAACACATTCTAGGATTGCACCAATGAAGTCTAATGAAATTCAATATAGGGGTATAAAATATGAAGTGTGCAGGTAATACATAGTATATAAATGTATTAAAGGTAAATGAAATCAATTCAAGTTTTGGATCCTCATGGAAATTTGGACAATGATTCATACTTAATCCTAAGATATTATATCGCTGAACATGACCCAATATATATATATTTTAATATATATATAAATATTTTTGAAAATAATTACATGAGATGACGAGGAATCTTGGATTATTTCCATAGAATCTGAATACATATTTCATTAATGTATCATAATTTTAAAAGGGATATTCATTACTGATGGTTAATTATATTAAAGGATTGCATTCTATATAATCATGGAAAAAAGGGACACCAATCCCTAGGATCATATATAATAATTTAATCCATTCCATGGGTTCATTTACAATAAGTGATTTCACGCAAGAGGCTTATGTGTAATTAGGGACAACATTCATCAGGGTATTTTACAATTAGGCTTGTCCTACCCAATGATTATGTCAAATATGGTAGACCAATATTGAGGAACATATATTATAAGGGACTCCATGACCATGAATCAATATAATAAGTCATTTTAAATTAATATTGGTAATTATTGCATTTCAATTATAATCAACCAGAAGGCTATAGAAGCACCCTTTCAGTAACAAAATGTCTGCTCACATAACATCTTCTCATTTGTATGTTCTCACGGTTTTTATTAATTAGAGATTTACCAAATAACCTTAGGACTGTATTTATTTATCCGGGAGGATCTTGAACATATAAATACATTATATGGATCACACAGTTAGTTCAAACCAATTTATCCTAGGAAAACGACATAATAAATATCAATACATCGGAGTAATTAAAAATTCATTATTTCAAATCTAGGAATCTATTTATAAATGTTAAACTAATGAAAAAAATTATAAATTAATGGAAAAACACAATCGAGTTTCTCAAATTGGGGTCAAAAACCTTTAATCATGTTGAGGGGCCTAAAAAATATCACAGGAATGTTATAGTCATTTGATTTAAAGAAATTCATAATTTAGGATAAACAAACGGATGGTCATGTTTGTGGTATAATGAATATAATATATAAATGATTATACATTAAAAAAAATCATATAGACCACTTTATTCATGTATAATTTTTTAACACATCCATTATGGGTATTTGATTTGATCTATAATGAGAAAAAATGAATAGAATAATGCACCTAAAATGGGGAACATTAGCACTCATTAATATATAATTAGACATAGAATATGGAAGGGAGAAATGAAGAAAGTAGAATTATAATATTACAGTTTTTGATCCAAAACAACTAAATGGGTGTGATTCTAAGCATGGATGAAGACGATTGATCAATGATAAGTAGGGTAAAAAAAGTTGAGCATTAATAGATGCCTGAAATTGGAGATATGTGTGATGATAAATGATAAGGTGGTTTATTAATTAAGGAAAAATAGTTATTTATATTTCTCTAATGAGCTTCATGGTTTTTCCACACAGTTTTGAAAATCAGGACACAACCCTGCGATTAAAATATATGTAGACACCAACCCCATGCACGACTCCCACATGTGTTTTTAAAACATTTACAGATCATGTGGTCCTGAAATATGTTTTTCTATAGAAATATCACATGGTTTTCTCCCCACATTTCAAATTTTTTCAAAATTCCCTCCTCCATTTATGGTATGCACATTTGAGGCCGCACAATTACTACTAACTATGCATCAACCATGCACATCTTACTACTCGTTATTTAGAATGTTGTTTCAAATATTTATTCTTCCAAAATTCATCTAAATTCCAATTATACATATCAATACTTAAAAAAAATTAAAAAATTTAAATTTTTTGTCTTATTAATTAGATTTATATCCTAATGATTAGTTTAATATTTGGACCATCAAACAAATAAAAAGTTCATATTCTTTTGAAAAATCTATTCGATTCCATATTAGGGATACTACAATTTACCATGTTTACAAATTCTCATCCCCATGAGGATTTAGTGGGTAAAAAATATTACATGAGTAACCTGGATTGTGAAATTAAACTCAAATGGAGGCAATTTGTTTCCAATTTCCCAACACTACTCCAAATAAAATTTAAAACATTCAGCTCATAAGTTATTTAGACTTTATCTAATGCTCATGTACAAAGATAAAACATTGAGATGATTCTTATAGATGGAAATTTAATAGGATACATAATAATGTCATCCTTTATTTCAAAAACAGGTCTATGGTTATCTAAGTCATATGTTCAAACAATGAATGTACAATTTTGAGAGATGATACATCAAACATCAAAATTTCATACTGAAATAAGGAACTATTGTCCTTATGATACTTTTAGAATGATTCTCAATATTTATATCCTCCCCATACCACATGACTCTAATACGAGTCCTCTAATAATTTGATATATTTGAATACCAATCAACCACACATTAACTTGATGCGAATGATTTTTTTAATATACCTGGGAAACACATTCACAACAATCATCTCCAATATTGATGTGGGCATCATGGTTCTTCACCTAACCACATTAATTGAAAAAATAGAATAAATTTCAATCCACATCTAGGTAAATATCTTTTCAAGTCTCTACATCAAGAGACGACATATTACTATGACCATATTATCTCACCCTTAAACAAAGAGCATAGTTATCGTTTATCAGACACTCACTAAAGCACTGATAAATTCCTTTTCGTGGAATTCACCAATGAATGAATTCATTATCCATTAATCATTTACAACGGCACACCAGGTATCCAAAAAGTACCATCCAATGAATGGTCTCATGATATTTTCTGGTCACATGAGGTTTATCCGTTAAACCATAAAGTCATTAAATTAAAATTTAATATAGCTAATAAAGTCCCAATGTACTTAGGAAGAGATCGATATAGGGGACATGCTCATCTCAAAACAAGGATTACTCTACTACATCATCAATGAATACATCAACAAACAAGTATACCAATCCCAAGACACACTCCTTCAAAACATGTCGTACTTTTTATTAATGGTCATATGGGACCACATCTCCAAATAATATGAGACTAAGTCCAACTATGTCTAAATTGCCTCAAAACACCCTAAAAATATACTCATACATCTTTGAGTAAAGTTCTCGGGGCCTCTTACATAACACATAGTTCATAAAAAATGTGATGCACATTTTATGACTCATCCCTCGATCAAGATTTCAATAAAATCTTTTTATTCGATCCACTCTAGAATTACCTATTGTGAAAAATGCATGTTATTAGATAAGATAGTATTTAAATGCTCGATCACATCACCATAAGTATTTTAGAACCAATGATTGTACAAAACAACCATTGGAATCTTGTCCCAACACTTGAAATTTCACAATGGTTGTGTACTCAAAAAAAATATCGTGTCTTCATGCATCCTTTCAAGAAAAAATTTACAATTAAACCATCATATCATGGATTTCCAATTAATCTTGAGCTACAACATAAGAACTAGAATTGGATTAAATTTACAATTTATATTTAAAACATATCATCACTCTAAATACTTTAATGATCAAATCAAAAAACTCAACCACCTTTAGATTACATTATTACCATTAAAAATTTTTCCATTGTAATTTTGTTACCACTAATAAGAAAGAAATTTTTATTATACCCTTCACGGTGACCCTCATATTTGGAGTTTCCAACTAGTTGTATAATGAGAATGGAAACACTTCCCATAGAAGAAAAACAACAATACCCTACGAAACAAGGTTTATGGACGATCAAAACATGCCTATACAATGTGTCAAATGATGTAATAAGGTAAAAATAATCTTATGAAAGCACGCTATTCCAAAATTGAAATCTAAAATCAATAATGAACACTAATGTGAACAGACCTTTTCATTATGGATTTTCATCAACTAGTAGTGGGATTACTCAAATCTGCCAATTCCTAGGATAATATAAATAAGATGCGACTTGTGAATGTAGAATGAAATTACTCAGTACTCTTTCTAAGAAGTAATTAAACCATATTATTTAACATAATATGTTTCCTTTTTGATCAAATAGTATGTGATTTAACCCAACACTTCTTATCTTTTTGGGAATTTCATGTAACTACACTAACTATACTGATGTCTAAACAACATAATAATTACATTGAATTCCTGTAATATGATAGAAAACACATTTACCAACACAGATTCATGTTATCCATATGACTTTTAATAGGTTTATGAATCTTATGTTTTGAACCCTTAGAAAAAGGGAAAGGTAACAAATACAAAAATAAAATGACCGTTCCCACAGAATATTAACTCTATGAACTGTAACATTACACAATCCTCACGATTCTAGTTGAGATCAACTAGTGTATAACCACCCACATTACCCAAGTGTCATTGTGTAAACTACATGTCCATCCCAACTATAATGTATCCCAAACAATTCCTAAAATATGAAAAATCCAGACAACATTCGTCGATACATCACATTTCCAATGCACTACTAAAATAGGAAATAAATTCCCGGATAAGGCATAATCAATCAAATGTATAACTATGTAACACTTAAAAGGTCACTAGGATTATCAAAAATGCCTATTAGATCACCATAAAATAAAAATGTTAACATAAACCTATAAGAAATTAACTAATTCCTATATAAGGAGAAACTCAAAGAAACATTTTAACAAAACGTGCATGAGTTACAAGATATTAACACCATGAAAAAGTTTTAATTCAGTTGTTACATCAATTCACATTTTATTTTAATATATTCCAAAGGATTATTTTATTGATCATGAAGTAATAATCATTGAGGTTAAAGTAGTTGGTACATTATTTATCCAACACCACAATTAATATATGAATTTATATTATTTACCAAGTTTCCATGGAATAATCATTACAATAATGAAAAAATAAGATAAAATTTATTTATATATTATTTTTGGTCAATATAGTAAGACACTATCATAAATTTAAATATAATATAGTATAAGTGTTTGTTGACACATTAAATGACTATCCCCCAAAGCATAAATATACCAACATTGGGTCATGCACAAAATCATAAAAGATAAAGGTCACCTACTAGGATCCCAACATTAGAAATAGAATCCATCATAGTGAAACAAAATAAAAGATGATTTATTATAGGTTAAGACAACTTTAATGGGTTTATCCCAAAATCATTTCACATCATGACCTACTTACTCAGGATGAGACAAGTATAAGATCCATGAGAAACTGAAACACCTGTGATTCAAATTTTTATCATTTTTACATTTATTAACGGTCTTATTAAATGAATTTAAATATCATACATATAAATGAACATTTCTTTTTCATTTAACAATTCGAATTCATGTAAATGTAAAGAGTTGTTCTCCTTTTGTATCAGAATAATTAAATTCATATATAATGGTTTCATTATATAGGTTTCCCTCCCCAATTTTTAAACCACTATACACATTAAAAATTATTATTTTCCCCCACATAATAATAACCATTATTGTTTCAGCAAAAGAAAACAATGGCCCACGACTTAAAAATTTCATAATTGGATAATTAAGGTTCCACCACCAATCTAATTGTGAACACTTTTTATATTGATGCCAAAACATTAATAACCAATGATATATCATAATTATAACAAGCAATTATACATTTTTGAAATGAATACATGAATTAAAAGAGGATAACATTGAAGTATCATATATTGGTGTGCCATACTAACTAGTCTCACAAGCTTGGTATATAAATAAAGATGAAAAAAATCAAATCAAGAACATCCAAATGAAATTATAATGTCAAGAAATGAAATTTACCTGGAATTGAAATATTCATTACATGTGAATATATGTGTTCCAAAAATGATTCATGAATTTTCCCCTTCTATTTCTGTAAATGGCCAAGTGGTAAATAATATAAATTCATATATTAATAACCAATATATATATATTTTAATTTGTCAATGTGAAATAATTATCGATTATAATAGAGTACAATATAAACAACAATATCATCCATGGAAACGTGACAATTCATTCGTGTGTTAGTTGGATGGACCTAGAAATGTCATATTTTCCAAGTGATGAAATGTTACTATTTACTTTTCTAATAGTCCAGAATATTGAGGGAAATGAATAAAACCTCCAATACAACTTCTAATGTCCTGTGTCTAGTTCATTAATATGTAACTAAACCTGAGAACCCCATAGCCTCAATAATTCCTCCCCAAATGGTAGAGGCTTGAGACTAGTGGTGAGGGTATAAATGTGGTAAGAGACTATATCATCTTGATTAGTATTAAGTGTTGTGGTTTAATAAAATAGTAAAAAACTATAATAAATATAATAATGAAATTGTAGTAGTAGTCGGAAACCAATAAACAAGTAAATCCAAATATATATCAATACGTAAACATGTTGAGATGTGAATACATGAACTTATATTCAATAAGATTAATATGAAAAATGTAATACATAATTAAAATAATTCAACATTTTAATTCATTCCATGTATATTCTTAGATTCTAATTCCAATCCCACTTATAAATTCCATATCCATTAATGAAAGTAATAATGATCATAGTCCACTACCTAACCTCTAACCAGATGATATTCTATAATAATAACCAGTTTCCATAATGGGGTGTGTGTAAATCACACTAGGACACCACTAATGGATTCTAATACAATCATGTCCTTGAATATAATATATGGTGTGTGTATTAAATAATTATTAATGTAGTGTAATAATTATAAATGTAATTAATTGAAGAACATGTTCCTTAAGGAAACATTGATGATGATATCTTCCTTGACAAAGGACAAAATATCTACGGACAAGCATCATCATGTATATATATTCACATATTTAGAAATATATAAGAAAATATATAAATTCTCTATTGGGGACCTCTGTCCAAATTTCCATACATCCATGTGTGTATTTCATACAATTCTCATACTTTTTGAAGGTAGATCATGGAGGAGGATCATATATATTAATGTACTCCATGTCGAATAATCGCGAATAATAAGGAAATCCTTGAAAAATGATCAATTACGAGTAGGGACACCGTGACAAAGGATCATTTATAATAAGGGACTCCATTCAAGAGGATTATATATAATAATGGATGACATGACAAAGGATTAGGTATATTAATAGACTCTATCCCAAAAGACCATTCATGAAAAGGTACTCTATACCCAAGGATCATGTATAAAAAATTAATTTTCAATTCATCTATTAAAAAAAATATTCTTTTATAATAAACATGATGTCTATAGAAATATCCCTTATATAACATAGTTCATGATCTACCTAAATATTCTCATTTGTTTGAGACCAAGGTGTTTATTCATTAGTGATAGACTAACACACCATAGGAGGGTGTTTTTTTTATTTAGGTGAATCCTGAATGTATTAATTATATTATATGTAACTCTCAATTAATTCAAACCCAATTTTAACCAATGAGGAATTCATAACATAAAAATATCCATTAACGTAAGAACACAGGACTTATTGTAGTTCAAATTATATATTTATCATTGTTCAACTAATGGATAACATGATTAATTAGTGGGAACACCCAACATCGTGTCTATAATTGATTTCAAAACCCTTTAACCAAGTTTAGTCATATCAAGAACGTCACATGAAAGGTTAATGAATTTATTTTATTAAAATTTATTATTTTTGAAGAAACCAATTACGGTTTTAATGTATGGAACAATAGTAATAATTTTAAAAAATGAATCTTTTAAGAAAAAGTACATAAATTAACAATCCCATTCATAGTAATCTGTACTCATCCATTATCAATATTTTATTCAATTCATAAAAAAGGAATTAGAATAAGATATATAATCCCTAAAAATAGGACATGCATTCTTTCATTGAAATTACATTCAGTGCAGAAATACAAATGACGAAATAGAGATATAAGAATAATTAGTTTACTGATGGTGATCTTGTGTAACTAATGGGGAACTATTTGGAGCATATAAATATAGAGACATTAATGCCTAAGAGGGTAGGATAGGGGATCTAAAAAAGCTACCAATCATGGGAGTAATTTTGGAAGGGAATGGAGAAGGGATGTTAATGTATAGAAGGGAAGAAGGAAAATTCCAACACTACAATGAGTATCAAGGATTTGAAAACCATGTGCCAACTATGTGGTTCCACAATCCAAGGAAAGACATAACTAACACAAATAAAACGTGGGTCTTCAAACCATTCTCATCACATGATGTAATCTTATATATTTTTCTTCAAATATCTCACATGGCCATTCACCAGAGCATGAATGGTTTCTCAAACCATTATCCACCATTTAGGGGACAGATAATTGAGTCTCATAGTCACTAAAAAATGTATATAAATAATTCACCATATGTGAAACCACTGTTAAAAATTTGTTATAAATCTTTATAGTTCTGAAACTCAATTTAATTTCTAACACAACTTTGAGTCCTTAAAAACCTTCTAAAAACACATTAATTTGATTCAATTTCCATATTTACATTTAGATCCTCAGTTGAAAATGTTCACATGAACACGAAATATTATGTTCAGATTCATTAAAAAATCCCATCCAATTTAGAGAATGGGGTCTTCCAAGGATAAATATGGTTTCTTGGTCCAATGGTTTGATAGTTTTTTGCTAAAACATAGAGATTACTCTAGGTGAAATAATACAATGTAAATTAAAAAAAATTCAAAAAACCCTTCTTCTCAAGAAACCCTCATATTTAATAAAATTTTAATATGTCCTACATAATATATAGAAAAACAGCATTCTGAAAACACATTTTTCACATTTCCTTGGAATTTAGGTCACATTCCACAATCATCACAATTGATAAAGATAATAATAATTCCCCATGTTTCTCCACATCATCCATATTAATTATCTCCAACTCATATTAGGCATTTATTAACAAAACATACACATTAATATCCTTTGGGTTATCTTAAAAGTAATTTTAAAATAATATCTCTTAAAAAGACCACTTTTATATAATCTATATCTATTACTACTTCTAAGTTTTTTGAATAAAATACCATCATTTTTCATCATGCCCCTTTAGAGGAAATAAAGGAAGACATCATATTCTCCAAGATAAAAAAATCCCCTCCCCTATAGTTTCCTCGATATTCTATCATGTTAGTTTGATATTCACCCACTCCCTATTGTCAGTTCAACATTTTTGGTTTTGAAATCATCGTTGGATCACCATTTTATATTCATAAATTGATATGTAATCTTAAATGTAAAATTTTACAATTCAAATATTCATATATGATCAGTTTCTCTTCGGCTAATCTTCACATGTTACTAATCATGTTATTGGTCTACTATTCTACATCCTCATGTAGATGGTTGGGGTGAAACTATTGTTTTCATGGTGTTGTTATATGACCAATTTTGGTGGTGTGTGAGGCCTCCCACTCTTAAAATATTGTTTCATCTAGATCTGTGACCATTCTAATCTTCTATTGTAATTGTAATATACTAGGAGGGGGAAGTATTATGGATGATTGTGGCTTGGGTTGTGATGGAAGTTTCGGTTTAGAGGGACTTAGTTTAATAAGATAAGCCGACCACTTTATGGACAATGACTAGAGTTCATGGTGATGGTTGTGTAGTTCTTTGGATTTGAGCCTCTAGTCATTATCTATATAATTATAGAAGAATTTGCGTACTATTAGTTACATACTATATTTAGATGATACTTGATTTTATTTTGTTTTTATTTTCATTTTTCATTCTATAGTGGTTCAGTAGCAATCGACATTGAATTTTGGGAGTATTTATTTTTTGTGATGCAAAAATATTTGAAAACAATTGTATTTTTCTCTTTGAATATTGTAGATGATGCAATTTCCTTCAAGAATCATTGGATGGGTGTCCTACAATGAGGTGTTTGTGTGCTATAACACATCATTCATCCCTCAATCATCATTTCTAAATGGATGTAAGGGAACCCATCCCACTTCTTTTCTATAGTTTCTTTAGTATGATTTTGGGTTGCCTCATATTGATTGTGTAGTTAGTTCATCATAATCATTGGTAGTTGTGTGGATCAAATGGTAGATAGGTTTTTTGGAATCTATTATCCAACCCAACCCAAACATGTTAGTGTTGGTTAGAGGTTGTACCCACCTTCTTGTGTTTGTACAGCTCGATACAACTTCTCTAAAGGGGGTGAAACATCATCATCAACAAGTCTCACTATATCATTTTCTGGAAAGGGAGGGGGTGATGAGACTTCTTCTGATTATTTCCATGTCTCATTATTTACATTGGGCACTAATTACCTTATTTATACATCTTAGTAATTTTTTTAGACTGATCTACCTATATTTCATATAGTGGGTTCCCTCTTTACTAAGTTTTCAATAGGGGAAATATTTTATATTTTTAATTAAAATGGATTGATAATAATTCTATTTAAAAAAATAAACACAACCCCTTGTAAGATATAAAATTATAACAACCTTCCTCCTTTCATTACATCACAAACCAATGAATTATTTCTCTTGGTACATTACCTACTATTAAAATACTAATAGTTCCATGGTTTCATTGAAATAATGATGTTCTCGTCACATTTAGTTTTCCATTATCATTACCATATGTTTTAAAGAGACATGTAACTATATAAAAGAACTTTTGTTGGATATAACATGATTTTAAATCCCTAATATATTGATAATTAGCTTAGTTACTACCCCATGTTCATTTATTTTAATAGGATGGAAATATTTATACTGATTTAGAGTTTTAGAACTATTTTTATTCATTAAATTTGGATCCTAATAAAAACTAATTAAATACATAATTGTTTCAAAATTAAGACATTATATAATAATGAATAGAAAAAACTCCATATGAATTTATTAAATATTATTTTCAGGTAATCCACATAAATTTATATATGATTTTATGTGTTTATCATAGTGTTATATTTCAAATACAAATTATTATAAATCTATTTGTTAATTTTTCTATTGACCATTATTTGATACTAACTATAACATCCACTACTCTATTAACCTGTTTCTGATGGATAAATAACTAATTTATTACATAATTTATATTATAGGATTCAATAGTTGTGTAGTATTACGAATATTGACAAATAGATGGTAATTACATTAAATTGAAAAATAATATGACTATATGAAATGTTTAAAATTTATCATTGAAAATTGACATGGAACCCATATTAATCTTCGTGAATTTCTTATGGAAATCGAATTCAACACATATGTGTCATGACATATTCCTAGAAATTGGTATTATATAGAAAACCCTATTATCTATAAGTATGATATGAATAATTTTAATGAAAAAAATAAATTCTATTAAAAATAATATATACATGGATAAAATGATAATAAATAAATTCATTAATAAGATTATATAATTTAAAAGAAATAGAATGGATAACTCCATCTATTATAATCATGTATCCGATGACATGTACCAAGAAATCATTTCTAAATGGGAAATAATTTCACTAAATACCGAATGAGTTTTTCTCATGTGATCCACTGATGCCTCAAAGAGGTATATAATTTAAGGCCCCAACCATAAAATATCAAGTCAAACACAACCATTGTAATAAGTTATTGGTTAAAACAACCAATTCTCCCAAAATAACTATATATATAATCACAGTCAATCAATAAATTGATTTCTATATAATAATAAATTATACGTGGAATATAAATATATCGATATTCCATAAAAATATAGTTATGTTGCTGAATATCCCAAAATCTTCTTGGAAAAAATTTGATAATATAAATGTAATGGAAGGAAATGTTTTGAATGTAATGGTTATAAGGCAGTGGTGAAGTGTAATTACTTCATGTATGGGTATCGATAAGAAATAATATCATTCACTTTGGATAGTAAGAATCTCTTGAATCATCTATAGATTTTACACCAGGGGTATAAAACTCATTTTTTTTGTTTGGACTACTAGTTATGCACCACATTATGGTGGAGTAAATACACATCAATCCATTTATTGTATTTTTACCCCTAGGTGATCCTAATTCAAATCTTTTATCCATTAATTTATATTTATTCTTATTTTATTAGGAAACAACCCGCTCTTTACCTTATAATTATTGTAGAATGTTATACGTATATGAGATTGTTTGAGTAATATGATTACTTGTAAAAGTTTGATAATGATAGGTTATACTGTACTATCAATGATTATATAATAACAAATTTTTTATAATGAATCATATTGTCATTTCAAACAACATAAAAGGAAACAGATGTATTGAATAAAAAATAGCGGAGACGCGGCTAGAAACCCTTACCATATAAAGTATCTTCTTAAATAATTACAGGAACAACATATAACACTAAAAATTATAAAGGTTTACTATTGATAGGGAAAATAATAGAATATTAAAGATCAATGGCATTGGAGATTATTGTAATCAGATAATTAATGGGAATTCAAACTTTAGTAGTGGTAATTATGAGTTCAAAAAATAGTTATTTTTTATTTTGGATGGATAATTTCACAACCCCCTCCCTCCAATGATTTACCTACTAGTATTCCAATAAATAAAGGGAAATAATGACCACATGTCCTTCCTCCAGTTGGCCTTAGGTTGGAGACTAGCAGCAAGGGTATATAGATCTGAATATATGGGAGGCATTACCCTTTTATATACAAGATTGGGAGATATAATGGATCATCTAATAAACCAAATCTAGGACTTATATAAAAGAAAGATGTGAACCATCACCCAATTATGTCCTAATGTAGAACTATTACATGTAAAAAAGTCTTAATGTAAATACCAAAAGTAATTATAAGTAGTGACACAACAACTGTCCCAATCCAAAACTAGTAAGGTCTGGCATAGTCTGAAAAATACTCATAGAAAGATGTAAATATTTTTACATCCATAGAGTGAGAATACAGTTATACTTATTAAGAAAAAAAAATTCTCTCATGAAAATGTAGATGAATCACACAAATTCCCCTATGAGAAATCAGAAGAACCAAAAAGCACCTAATAGGTATTCTAACCTTCCCAACCTCACGAAGGATTTCTCATTAAATAATGCATGTCAGGTAATGTAAAATAATGAACATTGATTATTGGGTACCCCACACTACATGACACTAATTAGCTACTATTTCATAGTGGAATGATTCATCGTCCTCACACCTCTTTTGAATGTGATAAGTCACAACTCACTCGTACACACCTAGAGCATACACTACATCACATCATGCCCGCAAAAACTTGGGCCAAAACCCACATCACAACCTGCCAACCACACAAGATCTAAAAACCACATCACATCCCACCCAAAGAAACATGTTCCACAACTTACATACCATCCAACTATTAGACACCTTGGCCACAACCCACATTACATCATGCCTGCAATAACATTGGGCAATTACCACACCTAATTATAAAGACACATGGGAAAGCTCAACACATATCATCCTAATGAAAAATGGGATACAAAAAATCTACCACTCACACCTTGTCCACAAAAACAAAAACCGTCCAGAGGAATATTGTGATATCACCTCTGGTAGGAGGGACCATGGAAAATGGGGTGGCCAACCAGCCATCCTTCCTCTAGGATGATTGAGAAATACACCCTTCCACATGATGATACGGGTGTTTAGAACATAGTGCCCAACTAGGGTGGGATTCATATAAAAATCACAAGCATAATACAATTATATACATATATGATACTAACCACTCATGACCAACCTATGGGTTCCCAGACCTGGAACATCTAATAACTCTCAACTTTTCTTCCACATCTAATTGAAGAACACCATACAATGACCCAAATACCCCCATTAACATTCCCAAACAATTTATTTAATAAAATTCCTTATTTATTAGACAAGTTAATTATCTATTCCACCACTACCCTTTCAATAATTAAGTATAATAAACAATAGGAAAAAATGTTTTTTGATGGTGAAGAGACCATATAAACTAAGGGGATATCACATTTCCTGTACATTAAACACTTGTTCATGATATATCATATATTGATCTATTGATATAAAGTGAAGAATACTACATGTTACTCATGGAGAAACATTGAGAGAATCACCCATACAAATCACCATTTCCCTCATAAAAAATATTCTTATTCAAGTTACGTAGCAACAGAACCAACCAAAACTGATAACACATTAGCACAAAACTAGTTTCAGATCCCCTATTCACAACACTTCTCATCCGTTCCAATATAAATCAATATCTCATCCTATGATTCCAATACAAAAACTAATCCATCCCACATAATGAAACAAGTCTCATAACCAAACTACAACAGAAACAAGTGAAACGCCACACATCACATCAACCCATATACTAAGGAAAAACCCAATTCCAGATTTAACTGGGAATCCCTTATTTAATTCAACGAGGTCCATTCATTATCAGGATATACACGATTAACCAATTTAAACTTTTGGATGATACCAAATGATCTTGATCATGAAAAAAACCACAAAAAAATACTTCAGATAATAGATGACACCAATGAAAAAAAATCGGCAGGGATTTTAACCTATATAATCACAATATCACAATCATAATATCAAAACTCCAAGGGAATGAAAAAAAAAATCACACTACCCCTTTGAATTTTATTTAACCAATTCTTATCATTAATTAATATAGAACAGACAAAATTGATAGGTAAACAAAATTGAACCCCTCATGTATGATGCACAATAAAGTGAAATGAAGGAAACCCTACTTCAAAAGTGTCTCAATGATACTCACACAAGAATAATCCATTCAACGGATCTCTGATCACATCTCTCACAAGATCTATATTCATATGAGGATGTTGTGGCCCCACCTAACCATCAAATAACCACTGATAATACCATTTAAAACCATGGGAGATCATCCACTGTCACATGGAAAGTGTAAATGGTAGAGGAATGAGAAAAAACCAGAAGAAACCATAACAATTGAGGATGAACACACCATAGATCATTGATGGATCACTATTGATTGAAGGATGGAATCTTAGAATCCATCATTGATTAAGGAATCCTAAAAACGTGAAAGAGGGGTCACTATGTTGTCTGGGATTGTGGAATAGTCTCTCTAGCTGAAGGGTCTGAAAACCAGAGCGGTTGAAAAAAAAACTTAAAATAATGGGCAGTGAGGTATTAAAGAAGGTTTAATACCATTTCATGCCATGTAATGCCTTGTGGTCGACTCCAATTGAAAAAACTATCACATTTCAATTTTTTTCAAACCCTCAAAAATTTCATGTCATGAACCCCTCATTAAATGTGTAAAAATTGACATCCAATCCAGAAACCTAAAAAAAGATGTGAAACAAAACATCAAATTTTTTAATGTAGATACAAAATGTGTAATCCTATTTATTCTAGATTTTAAAAACTGAACTTCTATAAACTCCTCCAAGCCTTCATTGAATGCCACCAACAACCAAAATTTGAAATGTAAAAAACAAGGACAGATTAAATCGTCACATCAGATAACTCTCAAATGATTCTCACCCTCCAAAATAAAAAACCAACCTCAGATGATAAGGGTTCTGATCAACCACTCTGTTAGATACCTCTCAAGGATATCATCATACCATAAATGATACCATGAGTGAAACGCACCGCCCAAACAAAAAAACACAATATACTACATCCTCACTACTTCCAATCACCACTTCCTCCCATAAAATCACACAACCACACAACCACTTCACAACTATCAAGAATCACTATACAAAAAATATGAATCAGGGAATCCCATCTTTCATGTCAATATATTATCTACTCTGCGAAGAACAAGATCACCAACTCGGGTTTAATAGCATCACAATTAATGAATCTCGATTATTAATATGGTCCTCTGATTTTCATACATCTGGTGATTATAGAAATTAACCCCATGCACACATTACAGCCTAAGGGAAAAAACTCATCTCATAAAAAATGGATTGAAACATATCATTGCATATATTAATAGTGAAAAACAAAACTCAATAAGAATCCATGTAATGGGAACACATATTCAATTCATTCTCCAAAGTACTCTCCCCCTGTCCACCATTCATCTAATACTCGAGAACCATTAGAATGGTATATCAATGTGAAAACATCTCTCAGTGACCCAATATATATAATTTTTACTCTTTAAATGTTGTTTCATCCTTGATATTCATCTCTCCTCAGTCTAGATCATGGGAGTTATCGTGAAGATACTGAAGAAGCTGGAAGACGCGAAAGATTTCATGGATTCTATTCAACCAAGGTGAAATCCCAAACTAGAATTCCACCTCACTAACTTACTGTAACACCTCAAATGGTCCAAAAAACCTGAAATATTTCTTACAACCTTTTCCATACCACTTCTTCCAACATCAAGGGAAAATCATTAAAAACACGTGGTAGCCAACATTGAACTCCAAGGGTCTCCTCCTGCAATATTCATAATATTTCGGCCTGTTTTGTGCTTCTTTCATCATGTCTTGAAAAATATGAACATTCTATGTTGTTATCTACACCATGTATGAACCAAGAATAGATATCCCCCTAGCCTCTATAAACCATAAAATAGAATGAATTAGTCTTCCATATAAAGCATCAAATGGAGCCATGATGATGGAAGATTGATAGCTATTATTATAAAAAAATATTGTGTGGGGTATATATTATACCCAAACCCACCGAATTCCAATGCAAAAGCGCACAACATATCCTCCAATGTTAGGATAGTTAGCATTGAATTCCAATCCATCAAGGGGTGGAAAGAAATATGTAGGCGCAGTTGGATGAAAAAACCTACTGTAATCTCCTCCAATAATGTGAGGTAAAACATGTGTCTCAATCTACGGTAATAGATCTCAAAACTCCATATATATGCACCACATCTTCCATATACCATTTTTTCCAAGGAATCCACTATTCCTGTCTCCAGGATCACTATAAAGTGAGATGATTTAATTAGGTGTTCCACTACTGTGCAGATATCATCACAACCTCCTTGAGATCTGGGTACCCTATGATTAAATCCAACATGATTTCATCCCACTTCCACTTAGCAACTTCCATGGGCTGCAATAAACCATCAAAAACACAGTTCTTGGCCTTTACCTTCTGAAAAAAGTATCATTCCACAAACTCTGCTACTTCACTCTTCACCCCGAGCCTCAAAAACTACATCATCAAGACATGGTACATCTTAGAAACTCATGGGTTTACCACTAAAGTTGAGATATGAAACTCAAAATGGAATCCCTCATGCATCACCACCGGAACAAAAAACAACCCACATAACAACATCTGATTCTAAACATCCTTCAACCATCCCTCAAGATCATCACCATGCATAACAAGATCATGGAACACCTCTACCTATGAATATCCCCACTAAGAATCTTCCACCTACTGCATTAGAGATGAATACACTATCACATGAAATAAACAACCCCTCCCACCATCCACTTCTGCATCCAAGTTCAATGATGCAAACTCCTCCCTCACCCTCTAAGCATCACTAGATTTCTGAACAACCTCCTTCTGTAAATTCATACATAAACAGTAATTTGTGATTTTCCCCATTCCTAAAGTATATGAGATATCAGAATCATAGTGCTGAATAAAACTCCATCCACCTCCACTATAGTAAGGTCAGATCTTTTGGGAAAATATACAATTCAATGTTTTGTGATCCGTGAGGATGACAATGTGCTCTCCAATGAGTTAGTGTGTCCACAACGTCAGAAAAAACATGGCCACCACTATCTCAGATAATGGGTTGCATAATTATTCTTGTGGGGATGTAAATATTACAAAAATGACATATTTTATTCTTTAGATATTACTAATATTATCAAATACCCTTGTCTTATATCTTTAGATTCATTGAGAATAACTAAATAAACATCTTATTTTACAACAGTTCTAAACATTTATACATAGATGTTATCATCCCAAACCACTTACATGAAAAAATTGATATAATCATCTTAATAACAGGGGTAATGTAAACATAAGAAATTGGTGATCCAAAATTCCCTATTAAGGAAACCTATCAAAATGAAAATCTGTTAGATCATAAACATGAGGGAATAATGAGTAAGGGAGGAATGTCATATTAATAGATCATGAGACCACTAGTGACAATCATGAAACATGGTTTAGGATTAAGGATTACAGAATATAAACAAACTGCCAAATATTTATCAGTAAAATAAGTGAATATATTCCTTAAATGAAAATTATAAAAATTGAAATCATATTATAACCGAAAATATATATTAAGAGCATATAAATTAATAAATATTTGGACTAAATGGGACAAAAATAATATTTTATAAAAGCTTCATAAATATAAGAAAAATAATAATAATAATAATAAATCCTTGTTAATCCATCCTTGAATTTTTGTAAAAAACTACATATATATCAACCCTTCAGATTGTAAAATAATCCAAGTACATCCACCATTAAATTTTTTAAAAAATATCTCTATTTGTTATTGTTCATTATCTTGTGCTATATAAAACCATAAAAAATTCATTATAGGATGATAAAGTACCCCACACCAAATAATCTATATATATATATATACCACATGAAATGAAATAATCCACTATAGATTCCATATTTTTTGAATTGTATGTATTTTATATATATATATATATATATATATATATTTCTAGATATAAGAGTTAAGATGGCATATAATTATGAGGTTTGGTGTGCCCTAAATTATTATTATAAAATTATTAAATATATTTTATACTATGTGGGAACGTTTTGTTAATGAAAATGGGATAGCTATTAAACAGTTGATTGATCAGAAATTCAAGACCATGACTAGGTCTAGAATAAGGTGGTTTCCATAGGTGTGACATAAAATTATACAGTGCTGGACATTCGGTCCCCTCCCTCATTGGTAGTGCATTATGTGGATTCATGCAATTAAATAAATTCATTTGTTCAAGAAATATGTCTATAATTATATCGTTATAGGGTTTTTAGGGTTGGCCTCACATTTTATGGATCTGCTGGTGAGAGATCGTCTATCCTCACTTTTTCAAATTGAGATGAATGGAAATGTAATGTCAGATCAAATTTTACCAAGATAAGAAAAATGCATCAGCTTCATCTATTCTTTTTCATGAGTGCATTCTTCACCGATGATCGATTGAAATTAGAAGTAGAACTTTTCTTTTTTAGGTATTTACGTCTATTGACAAAAATCATGGTAGATCAGTGTTTCTTCTTTGGTATGCATCTTCTTATGGCCATTTCTTGAGTCCAATTACAAGAATTCATGTTGTTTAATCTTTTTTTTGTATCCACGGTTCCCTGTTCATGATTACCATCCATGAATACTTTCTGAGGATGGTTAAAAAATTAGATTACAATTATTTTATCCTCCAATTCGTCTTGTTATTCACCATTTGGATCCTTTAGATCCCAAATTGACATTTTTGAGCACCATTGAGCTTGATCATGTCCCTATATTTGTGGTGGATCAACGATAAGAGAATGGTTTTGTGAGAATAGCACAGATATGGAATCGTTGGGTTATGGGTATTATTTATCTATTGGTATGAGATATGTAATATATGTTATAATATATAAGATAAATGAAATGAGATATGAGATATAAGATATCAGATATTTGATATCAGATATAATATAAATGATATAACATACACGATTTGAGATATGATATATAAGATAAAAAATAAAAGATATGAGATATATGACATGGAATATAATTATTATTTATATAATTTTTCATATATTATATAGTTTAACTAAGGTTTCCATTTGACCAAATGGTAGAGACTATGTGATCCAATAATTGAGACAGTCATTTTTAGACCAATGGTGGATACCATTTTCAGACTCGAGCCTTGGGTCCACAAAACAACCAATAATAATAAAATTATTATAATTTCAGAATCTTTTATCAGGTATATTTCTTTAATATACTGTTGGAATGATTGACCATTTATGATGCTTATATCCTAAAAGTTAGTATGAAATTTGAAGACCAATATCAAGTACTTAATTTGGACTCCTGGCTTGGACCCATCAGATAGCATTCCTGCATGATGCAGTGAAATGTAACTTTTTAACTAGGAATCTGATTGAGGCATGTGAAAAGTGTATGTTGAGCATTTTCCCACATAGAAAATGATGGTGCCATCTGTTGTGGATTCTATGATATGACGTGATATGATTTTATCATTACATAAAAAGCTAGAACCTTATTATGGAAGTGGTCGTATATTGTCATTAGCGCTTTCCGGGCATACCCTCTAGCGGGGCTGGGTAGTGGAATTCTCCAATGATCATACTAAGTTACCCTCTAGTAGGGGTGGGAAACAGGGTTCCTCGATGTTTCGAGCATACCCTCTTGTAGGAATGAGAAATGGTGTTCCCAAAAAAAATACCATGCTTACCTTCTAGTATGACTTGGAATAGGCACACCCTGATGACCTTCCTAAGTGTTACCCTATGTTGGATTGGCCAGTGGAGCTCATCAATGACTATCAAAGTACGAACATCCTACTGTATGATGGAAATGGATCCTTATCATGTATTTGTGGCCCCTAGACTATGAGGTACATTAATGAGAGACTGTATGATGTGGATTTGGATACAAAAGGAAAAGGGATTATTTTCCCACAGAGACATGTTCTTCTGACAAAGGCTAAAATCATGCGAGTGACGTAGTTCCACCCTAAGTGGATAGTATTAGGGTGTGGTGATTGAGTCCATTAGACTTGTTTGTTCGGAGTAGATGCATGGGATTCAAGGCCTCGTTAAGGGACTTAATTTTGAATTTTTTGGTGACTCTTATTCATGGGTTGAGTTGTGAGATTGACATCCCCAAACTCTATCATTTTGGATTCATTAACCAAGAATACAAGCACACACACACAGAGAGATATATAAATATATATATAAATATATTCCTTCTTACGGATTCACACATTTTTTAGGTACTCTCCTTCCAGTATAGGCAATGATGTGTGGTGTATGACACATGCCTTCCATTTATAGCTTCTCAGGGTGGGAAGATTCTACTCTCCTTATATAGATAGTGAAGGCTTGATATGTAGTTCATCTACTCAACATGATTAGGCCCTTGTGCTTGGAGGAGTATTCTTTCACTCTCTGGTTGGGTTGAGTTTTACTATTTCACTATACTGTGTTCTATCTACAGCTTCCCTATTCAGTTTTTTCTCTTACTACTCATTATTTATATAATTTGGGGCATTCTATTGTGTATGTATACACTCTCCCCTACATGTTATTTCCCCACACATGTCATTTCTTTTGACGATGATAGATAGTTCAATCGTTACTTCATAATAGCTTAGGTATATTGCCTTCTTAGACCACATATGAAAGATATAGCATGGGATAGAGGAGACATGCTCTCATAGTTGTTTACTCTTTTCTAGTTTTTTCAGTTTTGGACATATTTTTTCTTTGGCATGTATTTTTACCCTTTACTTTTAGTTTCCATTACTGTACAATTTTACAGTCTTGAGGTTCATGCATGCCTATATTTTTTATATAATTTTTTCAACTTTTAACCATTCCCTATGCACATTCTCTTTGATTTGGAACTGTTTGTGCATACAGGTAAATAAGAAAAGTCATCCCCTAGTTTATTATTTCATTCGGTGCTTATATACACCCATAGAATATGGATGTGGGCCTAGGGTAGATTTTGTTTGATCTGCAACATAGGTTGAGTCGTGATAGAATGGGATGAAATAAATTTTATTACTTGGGATGTTGTTAATAAATTTTTTCCAAGGATTACTCATACATGGATCATATATTATTGTATCATTTAATGTCATTATTTTTTCAACTCTTCATTTTTTCGATATAAATATTCTCATCTGATTGAGTTTTTCTTTGATATCTTTTTGGATGCCTCCTAGATGGACTCTTTCTAGGATACCGACTCTAGTTCAAGAAGACGAACTTGTGAGCGATGTGGCCTCAGTTTAGAGTCCATCATTCATTCCCCTTCTTATAGTTGGGAAGGTAGTAGCTTCTCCACATGTTGGGGATAATAATCCAAGATGATCTGGATGAAGAAATTGCAGGCTAACCATGCTCCATGAGTTCCAATGTCAGAGACTGTTGGGGTTCCATGGAGTTCCAAATCATCAAACAATAGTGAATTATCAAGAATCGGTGGTCCAGGTCTTCAGTATTCTTCATAACTGGATGAATCAAGTGGTGTATATTCAAAGAAAACCTTTTCAATGGAGTATCTAGATGATGGAAGATACTATTAATGTAGATGCATGATGATTCGTCACATTTTTGGGATGACATCCAACAGCTATTTCATGGGGAGTACTAACCCTCCTTCTTATGCTTAGTTCAGATCCATGATATTCTATAATTATAGTAGGTATGTATAAATGTGTATGAGTATGATGTGAGGTTAAGATAACTTACATATTTCTTTCTTGATATAATCAAGGAGGGATACTTATGAGAAAATAAGTTTGAGAAGGGAGTAGACTGAGGGATCCAAGTGAGTATAACACCATTTGTAATCCCCACTTATGTTGAGGTAATATAGAATATTGATAGGTAGGTTGATTTTATAGAGACTACATAAATATTGATATAGAAGTGGGTGTTGTGGAGTTGAGTAATCTGCAAAAGCTAGCAGGAAATATTCAATGGGATCTCGGTGCCAAATAATGTTTTGTGAACAAGATCAAGGATGTATTTTAATAGTGAAGCGGCAGCACAGAGAACTAGAGAATCCCTAAGAGGTATGCTACTATACTTGTGATGGGTAGAGTCACATGGCATTGTGATTGCCTAAATAGTTATCCTATGTATCCCAAGAAAATAGAAAATGAACCACCATGGTAGTAGTAGCATTGTGATCAAGGATCTCCCATGAATGGATAGTGTGTTCCCTAGGGAGGAGGATCTGTAATAGGAGTAAGAGGAGATATATGTGGAGGATGATGTTACGAGGTCCATCTTCTACTACCACCTGGAAACCCACAACAATATCAAGGAGCGGGTGGTTAGGGCCATAGGCTGTTGCATGGTATGGATATCTACGATCCTGCAATTATGATGTGATCTGCCTTTATTTTACTCCTTCCTCAATACACGTAGACATATGTTCTAGTATTTATTTTATCTTCATACAATTGGTGTTGGAGATGGATCTCCCAGCAGAGGTGCTTCACAACATCTTCGACATTAGGATCCTATCAGGATCTCTTTTTAAATGTCATTCATATACTATTAGTGTGAGATATTTTGTGGAGAAGATAGGTTCACATGGAACATTTTCTTCATGAAAATTCAATCCTGTGATTTCAGGCATCATATGAATCATCTTTCCATGCTCTAATCCCAGATTCATTGTCACCGTAGGCAAGTTTGATTCCCACAAACAAATTGGATGATATTCTCCTTCTCTGGTGGGAGAGATCTCAAGGCACAGAATGTGGGTTCTGCGAATTGGATGTTGCATCCCATCATCCATCAATTTTATTGTATATCTATAGGTGCAGAAATGTATTTAGGAATCATGGTTCTTTTAGTTGTTGATGATTATATGGAAGTGTTCACAAATGATATTACAGGACGTCCTTGAATGTGGGAGATGGAATTTTTCTTCTACATGGATCATTTTAGTGCCTCAATATCTTATGTGGCATATTAGATATCACCTACAAAGATATGGAAGATACAGTTGCAGTTGGAAGGCCTTCTTGAGAAAAGTTTCTACAGACCTAGTGGGTCTCCAAAGGCTAATAGAGTGTTTCTTTGGGAAAATGAAAGATGTGAGGTTATCAATTTTCAGGTATTTTGGTCTTCTAAAAATGAAACAATAAACAAAAAGTACGAATCGTCTAGAATTTATGACATATTTTATTAGTTGTGAGGCATGATATGTTTCTTGAAGATCGATCACAGATCTAGCTACCAGTAGTTGTTGGTTCGTGAGGCTGACAATCCAAATTTGTCATTTTGATGTCTCCATGAACACTACGAGTTTATAGTGATGAATATTGGTTTGATAACTTCCCCCTACATGTTTGTGGATTGGTTAACCAGGCCTTTTGACCCTATATGGCTCCATTTTTTGTTCTCCTCATCGATGACATACTCATCTACTCCCTAATAGAGGATGTGCAAGTAGTGAACTTCAGTATGGTCCTAAACTTGATTTGAAAGCACTAGAACTATAGAAATCTATAAAAGTGAATGTTTTGGATACATGGGGTTCACTTTACTGAGAATTTATTTTCTATAGATGTTTTAGTCATGGTCCTCTCAATGATAAAAGTTGTTCATTATTGGGAGCCACCTACGACTTTTTCAGATGTACTGAGCTTCCATGTATATGTAGTGATGTATAAGTGGTTTTTAGTAGGCTTATCTAGAATCACAACCCCTTTCACCACCCTGATGTGGAAATGAAATCCACTTACTTAGTTCAAGAAGTTTCAAAGGGCCATCAAGAAGATGATGCAATGGCTGAAGTTCACTCTTATGTTGGGACTACCATATGAGGGTGTATAGTTCATTGTTTATGGTGATACCTAATGATCTGGGATCAGATGCATGTTGATGATGCAATAAGAATTTGTTGCATATGGGTTGAGGTAGTTGACACCCCATATAAAGAACTATGAAACTCGTGATGTAGCACTGGAAGCGAATGTTTTCCCCTAAGAATGTGGAGACACTGTCTTTTAGGAGAGTGCATTGTGGTCTACATAGACCCCAAGAGTCTCAGATACATCTTCACTGGTAGTGCCCTGATCCTATGATAGCAACACTGGATGGAGTTCATGTAGGACTATGACATCCAGATAGTCAATACTGCAGGGAAGGGTAACATTTCACCATATTCCCTTAGTGGGATGACCTATTCTCACATTGTGCATGAATCTTCAAAGAAGTTACATTCCCTCCAACTGATCATATTGGATAAGGAGGTTAAATACTTTCTTCAGTTGGTGGTTTTGAAACATTATATTTTTTACCTTGTCTGAGAGTCTCAATTAAAAGATATTGACCGTGTGGTTTTATTTGATTAGATATCCATAGGGGACGCACCCGATGGATATTATGAGGAAGGTAATCATGTAATAATATTTTAAGGGAGAGTAGTGGTTCTAATAATGATGTAGGAGGAGGTGATGTGTGAGTTCCGAACTTATCCATTATATGTACATACCAATGTGGGGATGATTTATAGATATCTTTATAGGTAGTTTTATTGGTCTGATAGGTGATGAAGCGTAGATGAGTTCATCTATTGAGGCCTCACTAGTCAGTAGGTGAATACTTGACACCATGTTCTGGTAGGTTTGTTAAATCCCCTTGATATCCCATAGTGTAGGTGGGATGGAATATCCATAGACTCTATCACTTGGAATTTGTGAAATACTAAGGGCCATGAAACCATTTGGGGGATAGTTTACTGACTCACATAGTCGAAGCTCTACCATTCGTTTATGGATAAGAGTTCAATGAGGTGTTTTAAGAAGTTTTTCATAAGAGAGATCATTCGGCTTCGTGGGTTACCCTTTATGACTGTCTCTATCCAGGATGATCAGTTTAATTCATGATTTTGGAGAAGCCTACATGATGTATTTGGGACCCTGGTGTGGATGAGTGTGACATATCACACCCAGACTGATGGGAAGTCCAAGTGAAATATCCAAGTTCTAGGGGATATGAGGGGGATTATATGTTATTCTTTATATAGAGTTGGGAATATAACCTACTCTTGGGAGAGTTTGAGTCAAACAATAGATACCACTATACCACTGGAATAGATCATTTTGAGGCCATATAAGGTATACCATTCAGGTCACCTTTTTTCTTGATAGTCAATGGTGAGACATCTCTTGTTGGACCATTATTGGTACAGGTGAAAACGGTGAAAGAAAAGGTCATTTGGTAGCAGATGAGGATGACCTAGAGTAGACATAAATTACATCAATACTTCCATCATAGGCGCTTCGAGTTTGAGTAGGGAGAACCCATTTTATGGTAAGTATCCCCATGATATTTATTGCAGATGTTTGATTGAGGAGTAAATATATCCTCGAGGTTTATAGGTCTATTTGATTTCACAAAGAGAGTTGTAGAGTTTTCCTACCACCTCCCCCTACTCCCCTAGCAGTATCAGGTGGACAACATCTTCCCTGTGTTGCAGCTAAGCAGATACATGCATGACCCTGTGCATATCATCCACTTAGGAGAGCTGGATAATGAGTTCTAATTCACCTATATAGAGTACCCAATGGAGATCGAGGATCAGCAATCGAGGACACTGTTTGGAAAACCGTCCTTTTTTTCATGGGATCTAGCAGTACATAAACATGGAGGAGCATTTTTTGTAGTGGCAGTTCCATGTGAAAGATTTGTATGTTGAGTAGTTTGCCGAGTTTTTTCTTTTTGGGAAGGAAAATCATAAAAGAGAGAGAATGATGTAGAATAATGGTTTTTCCAATCTAAGCCATTGAAATATTTATATATATTTATTTATATTTAGAGGTAGAAATGGAGATATTATCGAATTCTAAGGCACGATGTTCATAGATTTAAATTTATTAAAATACTAAAAATATTTTTTACTGCGCACACAAAATATGTTAATTAATACTAGATAACTCTTAAAATGATCATCAGTTTAGAAATTAAATACCATGGTTTAGTCCCGAACAATGCATTATCCCTATCCACGATATAAAATGAATCATCAAAAATTTTTTTGTCCCCTTTACTGTAGGTAGTTTTTTATGTGTATTCATTTAATTATATTAATTAATTAGTTAAATTCATTTGATCTAAAATGATGACTATAAATATATCATTATGGAATTTTTTCTATGGATGTAAAATATATATATAATCCAATAGGGATTTCTCATCCCTCCTCCCATTGCCCCATTGAGGCACACAATAATGGAACATCATATCAAATCAAATCAGGAAACAAAGAAGGAATCATTTTCTTCCAAATGTCATGTTATCACGTTCTTCACCAACGATCGATCCAAAATAGAGGTAGGAATCACATTTTTTTCTTTATTTTGAATAAAATAATCATTATATCATTATTCATTTATTGAAAGGCATATTGTTATATAATTTTCATATTCCCATGTAACAGATTTCATATGGTTTATTCAATGTTCTGACCATGGTGCCCCATTCATGATCTCTGTCCAATAATTCATAGATGATGATGTTTTAAAAAAATTATTAGATCTTTTCTACCTTGATTTATCATGTTCTTTTCTGGATGGATCATTGTGTTCCTATATTGACATTTATAGGATGATTTGAGCTTGGTCGGGCCATTGTATTCATAACAGATCGATGATGCGTCAACAATTCAGCGAGCAAAAAACGATCTAGAATCATTATGGTATAGGGATACTCGATATATTTGTTTGAGATATGAGATGTAATATATAAGATATAAGATAAATGATATGGAATATGAAATAAAATATATAGAATATGAGATATATGATATAGGATACATGATGTTATATATGATATATAAGATGTAAGATACAAGATATGAGATATAAGACATGAGATATAAATCTTGGATAAATAATCTTCTATTGGTTATATCTTCTAACCAAGGAATCCAATTGAAGAACCATCAGTGATAACATGATCTGTGAATTAATATTCTTTTTTAATGATCTATGTTGTATAATTTTTCTAACTTGTGTCTAGGGTCAGTGAAACAAACAATAATAAAAAAATTATTAATATTATAGAATCTTATATCTGTCTTATTAAACACATATGGTGTTGGAATGATAAACCACATAATATGTTGAATCCCTAATATTTCAGCATAATTTTGAGTACTAATATTGGGTATTTAATTTGGACTCATGCCCCATGACCACGGGCAACCTATTGTGCATTATCATGTGAAATGAGAATTAATTATAAGGTGTCTTATTGAGGAAAATATATAGCCTGTCATGAGCATTTTTTCCACATAGAAATTTATTGTTCGCTTTGTTTTGGACATTGATATATGAAGTGAGATGATAGAATCATGATACACTGAGTTGACACCTAATGATTGAAGTGATCATAAATGATCACCAGAGTATTCGAAGCGTACCTTCTAGCAAGGCTGTATAGTGGCATTCCGCAATGATCTTTTCCAAGTTAACCACCAGTAGGGCTAGGTAGTGATGTTCCTTGCATTATAGGCATACCCTCTAGTACGGTGGGTAGTAGAGTTCCTTGATGATCTTATCAGGCGTACCCTCTTGCAGGACTGGCCAGTGGAATTCCACGATGCACTTTCTGAGAGGTACCCTCTAGTGGTATTGAGCATCAAAGTTCCCAATTGATTATAAATGTAGGACCCCCTATCATACCAGGGAATTGTATCCATACCAAGAATTTGTGTCCCCTCGACCATTTGTCACATTTAAAATATGTGTTTTGATGTGGCCTTGGACTCACAGTGAAGAGAGACACTCCCCCCACTTATACACATTCTTGTAACATGACCTAAAACCTTTTGGCCGAGTCGGTTCCACCCAAAGAGGACAAAATCAAGGGGTGGAGATTGAGTCCCTTAAACTTGTGTGATAGGGGAAGTTGAATGATATGTTGGGAGTCATTGGTGAAATTATTTTAGAAATACTAGAAATTCATCTTCTTAGGGTGATTTGTGATATGAAGATCTCCACAATCGCTCGATTGGGATTCATTGATTGAGATTATATATATATTCTTTCTTATCGATGACTACTTTGTATTTGGATTCTCTCCTTCCAATAGACGCAAAGACACATGGGACATTACAAATGATTTTTGTGCTGTGCTTATCATGGTTGGATGTGCCTTTCCTCCTACTATATGTGGTGAAGGATCAATAGGTAGTTAATCTACTCGCCATTTTTATCCCCATCAACATAGATGATCTTAATTTCACTCTCTTGTTTGTTTGAGCTATGTTATTTAACTATAAAATTTTTATGTCCTACATCCTTCTGTAGTAGTATCTCTTACTACTTCCCCTTCAAACATTCCTTGATGTTATATTGGGTATGTATATACTGATCCCTTTATGGGATTTTCCCACCCATATCATTTTTTTGACAAACAAAAAACAGCACGATCATGAATTCAGAGGAACTTTTGTATTCTTGGTTCTTGGACAACGTATAGAGGTCATAGCTTTGGGTAAAGGATCTCAGATCTCTTATATGTTTACTCTTTCCCAGTTTTTTTAAGTTGTAACATATTATTTGGTTTGGCATGTATTTTTATATTTACATTTTATTTAGAGCACCATACATTTTTTCTTTTTCTAGAGGTTCATGCATATCATGATTATTTTATATTAGTGTTTCATTTTTTCCACATTCCCACTAATCATTTTTGTATTTAGTTGGATATTTTGGTGAATATAGGTACATAAGAAAATTCTTCCTTCAATTCGGTTGTGCCTTCGGTGCTTGTCGCCACCCTATAGCCTATACATCCAAGCTTGGGGTAGTTGCAGATTTATCCTCGACTTGGTTCAGGTCGTAACATCTATCTTATCAAAAAATACCAATTAGAAGAAAACATTTTTGAAGACAATTCGAACAATTAACTCATATAAAATATCATTTTATAAAAAAACTAATCTAATAGAAGGGTTGTTTAATAAGAACAGATATTGGGTGTTTTATAAACCATTACTCCATTGGATATTAATCATTTTAATATGGAATGGAAATCATGAAATTACTTTTCATAAAAAAATATTCTTAATGTAATATTCAAAATACATGATTTTCAAGTCACATTACAAAAAATATTTTTTTGAACATTATGAGAAAAAATAAAAAATAAACATAAAAAAATTCCAATAGTGGGATGTTGATAATAAATAAAACATCTACAAAATATTTACTATTGAAAAGAATAATATAATATGATGAAGAATAATATCTATTAAAATATTATTAGAATGCCTTAGAGCTAAACCCAAAACCTTAAAATAATAACGAGACGATTATTTTAAAATTTAAAAATGAGAATAAAATGGTCATCATTGATTAAAAAATATTTATTTTCAACTAGGGAATGGTTGACATGGGAATGTCGTAAAATAATGGATATGATAGAAAAATACATAAAAAAATGCGAAAAACTCTTAACAAAAATGAATTTTCTTGAAATTTTAAAATCATCAATGATGAATATTTTAGATTGAAGCATTATATTCATATAACATATGGTTGAAACCAAAACTATAACATCATAAGAAATAATAGAGAAATATTTAAATATAATATTCAAATAGGAAATATTAGGACCCAATATATATATATATTTATTCTATTAAAACCCCAAACTGTTGTCTTGATTAAATCTCTACATGCACCTATCTTCATTAATAATGAGCTTATATTTATTTTATAGAATTTTAGGATTATTAATAAAATATACTTCATTTTATAAGGACGTTTATTTATCATATATTAATTATTTATTATATATTACTTTATATGATATCATGAAAATGGAATTTTAGTCATATTATTTTATTATTTATAGTGATCAAATTTGATATTTCAATAATACATTAAATAAATAATATAAAATATTTAGAACCACTAAATCATTAAATTATTATTTATTTATAAAATTTTGGTAAATATGATCACATAGTCTTCTACGATAGAGTTTTATAGAATTATTGAACAAAATAGTCAGATCAAAAAAATATGAACTGATATGATTTGATGGGTGTGTATGGCTAAGAATATGATTATTTTATATAATATATGTTAAAAATAATCATAGTGATTTTATTCATATGTTCCTAATTTTTTGAATCAAATTTCATATGCTTTGGATAAATAATAAAAACTCATGATGAAAATTTAAAATCATTACAATATGGATGATGTATTATGCACAACACACAATAAATGTCAATTTTTATTCTAAGTGGATGAAAAGGAATACATAATTTTTGTTCCATTTATATAATAACACTTTAGTATGATAATTATAATGTGTTCATTATATACCTACGGTAATGATATTTTTGGAATGGAATGAAATTTAAGAAAATGGAAAGGATTAAGTAATACTCACTTTGGGATCTTGAAAATTCTCATGAATGTATACTTACAAAAGAAAGGATTATGATAATTTGTGATTTCCATATTTGGAGAAAAGTGGAATAGTTTTATAAATTAATTTCAATTAATGGGATTCACCTAATGTGGTGAAAGTATCCCCTTTTTTAAATATAAAAAAAATCACTTTTGGGAATATAGATTTAGTTTTCAATGATATCAATATACAATTTATGGTTCAAGGTATAACAATTTTAGAACTAATTAAATATAGGGTTTTATTAGGGAAATATATTATCATCCATGTATTCACTCACTTATTTTAAACTTGTTGGAAATAATTTGTTCTTATTTTGTTAATTTGTATTTTTTTAACCAATTACCTAGATTTTAACTATGTAATTTATATTTTACTAAAAATAATAAATAATCCATATTAAACAATATTATATTGAATAAAGCAAATATATTCTCCATTTAGTCTGATTCTATTTCATAATAATATCAATTTACTAAATTAAAATGTTTTATATATAACGATATTGTATTTTGTTGAAAAATTACATTTTTACAATTATGTGTCCTTCAACTTATATAGAATTGGATACCACATAATTTTTTAATATAATAATATATTTGTTTTAAAATAATATTATATTCATCATTTAAAATATATTAATTTAATTTTTTTTAAAAAAATTACATTATATTAATAAAACAATACTTTGGAAAAAACAGTTTTAGCATTTTCAGAGGCATGAGGTTTAATATTACTAGAAATGATTTTATGCCCAAAATTTAAATTTAGCATATTATATATTATGATCATGCTGACATAAAATACTAATGGAATTTTTTTGATTTAATTTATAGAAGGGTTTCAATGTAATTTTAATAATAAGTAAATATTTATTGTTTTTAGAATAAAATATTACATATGTTTCCAAAATAATTTAAATGGGTTTTATAAGAAAGGAAATTTTAAATAGGTAGTTATTATTATTGATATATATTTTAAATATAAATTTTCAAGAACATGTGTATCATTCAGTTTTCATGATAATTTCATAAAAGTGAATCTTATATATCAAAATTGTTATGTGTTTATTTTTCACATAGAAACTAATTAATATTGAAATATATCTTAAATTAATCTAAATATTATAATTTTATTATAAATCTGTAATTGACGTTCATTTTATATATTTAAAATTATAAATTTTATAAATTTATATTTTGTAAAAAATAAAAAATTTAAAGAGAAACTTAATTTAATGGAAAAGTTTGTTTTAAAGATTATTTTTTCTTAATATTATTTCATTTCACATTATACTATAAATTTAGTTGATATATTTTTACACATGTATTAATATTTTAAAATATATTAATTTTATCAATTATGATATATTATGTAATAGTTTCATTATTTATATGAGAAATAATAACTAATATTAATATCAAAACTCTTTTAGTTGTTATCCTCTAAATGTAATAATTTATCAGATTATGAATATAAATGCATCTACTATAGTTATGTATTGGTCGAAAAAAATTATTAATCATATTCCTATAATTATAATCAAATTTTTATTTCAGTATTTAATTAGAAAAAATAGTCAAATATGAAATAAATTTAGATAAAAAATATTTTCCGAAATCAAGGGTTGTAACATGCCTTGTAATTAATATGTCACCAAGGGAGTACCCAAATGCATGTTGTTATGAATAGTCTCTACATAACCATGTCTCTAGATTTGTAGAGCTAACAAAAAATTTATTTCCATATCATTATAAAAACATAGCATAATTGAATTTATAATTTCACCATTTTTTTCTACATAGAAAAACACTCCGGGTGTGCTATTTATTTGAACTGAAGAGTTAAATGATGTGAAAATTGATAAAAACTCTCATTTAATAGTATTCAAACATGTGATATCCTAACAAGTTACTAAAGGAACATGAAATAGGGTTACTTCCCTACTAGGTCACATGGCACATAATATATGAGAATAGTTTATAGCATGTCAAGCCACACATGTATTCTCTTTGTGGGTTGGGTCAAGGTGGATCTAACTCGATCTACCTCCCAACTAAACCCTGATGCCATGATTCACTTAAAGGGAGAATAAAATGATTGAACATAAAACACATCGGTTCAACCTAGGACTTTATCTGATAGGATATCCACTTTTTCATCCTAGGTCAACCAATCTATGAAAATTTTTGTCCTAGATCGACATGCTTGTGGGTCCATCCCACTGGAACCCAAAAATAATACAATCACATGATCAGTTCTTCTATAATGATCCTAGTGCATCCAAAGGTCTATTCCTAGAACCTAGATTTCACTTATTCATATTAACTTTTCCAATTAAAAAACCTATTCGACTAGCGTCTTTCACATGTTGGGTATTCTCTAGAAATTATATTATTTCTTACTCATTGATCCACTCTCCCCATATCCACCACTAGTTGATTTAACATCCAAATGATGTTGAACCTTATATTGTTGTCACCCAACTTTTCCATTTCTTGTCACCGTTATATTTAATCTCACATCATCTGCATGAGAGGTTGGGGGATAGATTGAGACATATAGATAATGAGTGGGAGATATATATAAGGAAATGTAAAAAATGATAATGAACCATGTTATAGTGGGATAATGGAACGATATGGGTGTGAGGATCTGATTTTTAGTCCTCAACTAACCATCCATTATCAAGCATCCATCAAATTCCATCATCGATCATAGTAAAAAACTAAATATAAAAAACACATTGAATTATTTATTCTGAAATCATGAATCTATAATTGATGAAATGAAATTAATACTAAGGATTAATGATTTAATATATAATTTATAATGAGTATATCAGAAATCAAACAACAACCAGTAACTAAGGGAGTTTTTTTCATTATTATGTGATTGATAGGAAACTACTCAATGAATATGCACATGAATATCTTATTTTTCATTCTAAATTAATTTCCATATCATATTAATATATCCTATATTTCCTCCAATAAGTGAAATTTTGAAATAGATATATAGGTATTATATGGAATTATTATATTTGTTGGATAATAATAAAAAAAATTACTATCTAATTTTTATCCTCCTAATTCATTTCCAAAAAATTAATTTTATCAATTCTGTCATTAACTCTTCCATATCCCCTCAAAATATAACGTATGAAATCATCTATTTTGAAATTCAATATTGATCCTTTTAATTTTATGGTAAGAAAAATTAAAATACAACCCCATAAATTTCAATGATATTTTCAAGCCTTCACAACCTTGAAAATAAAACAAATTACATGTAAATCATATATTAAAAAACACATAATAAGGATAAATTAAATAAATAGATCATAATAGTTAAATTCCACCTTATAAAATATTTATATGAAAAAACACAGATATTAGAAAATTACAAAATTATTGACCAAAGGTATACACCATGTCTAAAATAAAAATGTTATTGATGATTATTCTTATTAGGATATATTTAGGAGTCACATAGTTTAATAATGATAACAAATTCATGAAATAAAAGATAATAATATGTTATATTTAAAATTATATAATTGAGATGTGAAATGATGAATTAATTAAGAAAAATATCAGTAGAAACATTATTTTTTTAATATTTTAGTGGCTTAAGGAAATATTTATAGTGGCTACCTCAACTATATTTTATATTATTGACCTGATATAACATAGTTCAATAAATTTTACCTGAATTAAGAAAATATTCCAAATATATGTAAAGAACTTCATTTTGAACACAACAACAATTTTATAATATTAATCAAATTATTACTTATGAATCAATCAAAAAAATTCCTCATCCGATGAATATTTTATTAAAAAAATTACAAATATTCTTTAAATAATGGAATACTATAAAATTTATAGAAATCATGTCTAGTGTAAACACTTTTTCAAAAGATAAATAGTGATAGATGAAATTTGTTCACGATCATTTACTATAGTATAATTACCATTCAATCCATTTAGTTACTAAGGACATTGGATATTTAAAAATGAACTATGTCATTCCAAAATAAAAAAATTATGCCATATTTTATATCCACCATTATAATTTCTATCCTCATAAGAAAAAACTATTAATTCCATTAAATTATTTCACTCACAGAACAAGCTTGTTTAATGAAAAGGTTACTCTAAAATTCATATCCATATTCAATTAAAGGTTTTAATTTATTTATGAACCTAAAACATGTGTCATAATTGATGGAAATCATCTCACATAACATTAAATGGTTGAATCATTCCAAATTTAAGAAAATAGATGAAAACAATATGATCATAAATTATGTGACTACTAAAAAAATCATTTTCGGAATATATTCCCATTTATAGGTAATTTTTTTGAATAGAATTACCAAAAATATAGACACCCTAAGCATCTACATAATAATTATTATATCAAGAGGTTTCTACATAAATGAGCATTATCCACCAAAATATTAAATAGTAACCAATAAAAATACTACACAAGAATGGTGGATTCACATAATACTTATCACCAATTGTAATGACTAAATATTTCATGCCAAACTAATCAGAGCTTGTATGGAGTGGTTACTGGTGCTTTTCAATAAATACCCATTTCCATCGAACACGTGTTATTCACTAATGTTATCATCATGAAGCATTAGGGTAACACTAGTACATTTTTATTTCATCCCTATAATATCCTTGAAGGAAATAAAAATAAGAATTTAATCCCAAAAAGGATTATATAAATTATAAAACGGAACTCAGTTATGTTGTGGGAATGTTTTACGAATGTAACTACTAATGACATTAAGAAATGGAAGTATCCTACACATATAAACATTTTACTACCATTAGATAATGACTAATAAATTATTATATATTTTAATGTGGACAGTCCAAATATATTTTTATGACCCGACATTGTCTTCTTCAAATAATAGAATACAAATCATAGAATATGATTAATTGAAAACATTAACTTAATAATAACCATACTTAACCATGTAGATAGTGGCACCACATGATGAATTAAAATACACAGATAAACCATAATAATCAAGGTCTATTATCATATTGGGTATCCTTAGATCAAAATCACAAATCAAAACTCTATATTAGAGGATCATGGAAATACCACAATCAAAATGTAGAAAAAATGGAATACCTTTCACTTTTAAGACAATCTATCATGTATATATCCTGGGTATACTAGGCCATATATAATTCCTTAATCAATTCATTAAATATGGTTTAACCATGAGCACTGATGATGTATAGGATAAAAAATTCATTTAAAGATGATATTTTTCACTCTATCTTAACCACACAACCATCCCCACAATATTGTTCTGTGTAACTAAAAAACCCAAGATGCAAATGATGTATTGTTATGAATTTAGAGGAAGAAAAATATGATTCAACGATAAGGGAATACCTTAAATTTAATCTAGAAAAGTTTAAATATATTCTCACACTACCATTGAAAACACACCACTCTATATTATCCAATGAAATCATATTATGAAATTTCCATGAAATTTTAATTAGTTATAATAATATGTGGTATGTATATACATATCATATATGAGATCATGACTCAACATTGATGGTGATCATCAACCTATCTTCTCAACTTCGAAAAAATTAAATGATCACGATCCATCCATGTTATACCAATAATTATGTCATTGGGTCTCATCCTAAATCAATGGATTATCACAAAAGATCACTCTTTTATGAGAACTATCTCATATTATCCTATAATGTGAATAATATAGTGATTTTACCAATTATGTTTACTTGAAGAAGGGTATTGTATATTATATCCACTTGGATTTCCAAAATCAAAACAATAATAATTGATGGATGGGAACCCACTAGTATAGATGATAATGAGTGTCAGTAATGGAGATACAAATCATGCCTCTAACCTAGACATATACATCTTACTCATAAAATTCATTATGAAACATATTATCAATACTATGTGTCTGATAAATTTTAACTAGAGGTGGTGGTAGAGATGTACCAAAGCATCACCTACCATAAAGAACTCCTAGACCACTAGATCATATAATAGAAAAAAAATATGTATGGAAACTAATATTATAACAGGAAGGCCCATAATGTAAATTCCATGTTAAAAATCATTAGATTTTAACTCACAAAAAAACACAAATATTATCTATGGTAGAGTTTTTCTAAACTATGTCTATATAAATTCTATCAAACCACTCAATGCACCATAAATTTAGCTCGATGAATGATATAGAGTAGTGTTACTGGATTTCCTGATTAAATGTAAAATCTGAGTATTTAATCTCCTTATCACCAAGGGATTGAGATAATATATATAAACTGAACTTCCTCTATCAATAAAATTCTTGTAGGAAATTCAGTCGATGGGTAGTCCAATATAGATCAATGAGAACTACTATTCACACAATAAAAAAGACTATACCATGCATAGATGGTAGAGAATACTCCCTATAGCTATGGGAAAGGATCTATCTCAATCAATTAATTGAATTAATGACTCATTAAAAACTAATCATAAGAATGATGAGGAAACACTGGAATATATTTTTCACAATCCTACCTATAAATTTGACCAGGATTTAAATATGTGGAATCTAATTTTTAATAGAATAATAATAATATTATAGGAGATTATCTAGGTGAACAAATATATGAATGACATAACAAACACAACTAGACACTATATGATGCATGTATCACCCACAATGTATACCTCAATTTTTTTCCTTCAAGTTTCAAGATTATTAAAATAGGGTCCAAGATAATGTATTTGTTGGTTACCTCACCAATATAGGTTTCCAAGCTCTGAAGAGAATCCTTAAGACTCCATGACACCGTGAACTTGTTTTCCTGGACCAATTATCCTCAAAAATGCAAATTGTATATTCCATCCCTAGGATTGACCTACTCTAATACCATCCTAACTTAACACAACCCCTCTGAGCTCACATGTTATGATAGATAGGCATAGTGTTCCTTCTCTGGAATACAAACAATAAACCAGAGACTAGTGACTAGCACATAATATGAATATCAAATAATATGGGCTTCCTTATCCAAAATCCACAGCATGAATGAAATTTTTATTAATATGATATAATAATAGTTCATGATAAAGGAATATAACAAATACAACAGAAAATTTTATGAAAAAATACTATATCATATTTAAGCGAACATCATAATCCAGAAATAAAGATAAATGAATATCCAAGTTTTTTTGAATCGGAGAACACCCAGAAAAACAGACTCCACAAGATAAAACTTTCTAAAATCATCAAATATAAGAACAAAATACATCCTACAATATCATCAATGTGACCACCAGGATTTCGTACAAACTACCCATCATCCCCATTTGATCCAACACAAGTGGGTGTAAATCACATGTAGGGGATAATATAAAAATTACAATTAGGTTTCCCTAAAAACCCAAATTGGAGGAATAATAATATTCGAGAAAATAACTTGTAAAAAATATAATGGATTATAAAAAGTAACCCATATATTCTTTATAGAGGAAATCCATCGATATAGGAGGGATTCTCAATCTTCAAATACAGTATAAATCAGATATTATATCATGATTTACCCGATCATTTTACGATAACCAAACATAAAAAATCCAACATCCCTATATATAATCTATTATTGTGGAACCAATTCTCACTAAAATATGTTTTCCAATAACGGGAGTAGTAATTCTTGAATAAGGACCCATTCCTTTTTAGTAGTACATTTTTAATGATTGGTAGTATAACTGTGGAGGACGATTCCTTCCTTAATAGAGCGGAAGTATCAGATTCTATAGTTATAAAGAGACACATCAATATATAGGGAAAATGGTGTAATGAAATCCCCACACAAATTTAGATGAACTATTTCCCAATTATATGAGAGGGTATAAAACTCTATAATTATAATGGTAGACCGACAACATCTTACAAAAACCTTAATTATAGTTACAAAAATAATATTGTCATCGATTACATTGGAAGCATCCAGAAATGAATATTTAACTAGTCTTGACCTAGAAGAATCTTATCTAAGTATTATATAACATTAGGAAAATAAATTACATCACAATAACAAATAAAAAAATATTATCCCTACATTTCATACCATTAGATGACAACTTTAATTATGTTTTATTTATTATGAAAATGGGATAAAAAATAATTTTGGGATCTGAGATGCTCATTAAGTGGTAGAGTAAAATAGAATTTAATATTATATAATTGTGAGAAAAGTAATATGGAAGAAATAAATGACAGCTAAAATTACATGTAACTTTATACAAACTATATCCAAATTAACAGATGTAGATTTTAACATGGGTAGTAATAATAAATATCGTAATGATGGAATGAATAATTTCACATATAATAATGAAATTATTATTGTTTTTCCATTTAATTATATATAAAGGTGTATGTGTACACAAAATACATAGATTAAATTATCTTATGAGAACTTAGAACGCATCATGGCACTATATAATTCCACACCCCACCCATCAGTTAATATGTCCAAATCATCAATCATATGAAAAATTCCATAAATATAAAAACTTATCATCAAAATATTTTATTAATAAATAATTGTCCACATTGAAATAATAATTAAACAAAATTTCAATATTTACCCTATATACAAACACAATATTGTATTAGTTAATCACCATTAAATATAAATTCATAAATATTGAATGTTCCCAAAATTTTTGGTAGAAAAAATAAAGTCATGTAAAAATATAGAAAAAAATAAGGGATGAAATGTAGAATAAAGAACATGGTAATATAAAAAAATATTACAAAGAAAAAAAATATTAAGGGTGATATAGAATATTTTCATAAAAATTTGAATTATTTGGAATGAACCTTTAAGAAAATGTGAGATATAAATATATATCCATAAGGGAGGAAATGACACCCTCAATAAATTAAAAATTAATGTCAAATAGAATGATTTACATTCAATCAAATGAATTTGAGGTATGAAATAATATATTGGAGGAAATAAATTAAAAACAATATTCATTGAGTACTTGATTGATTTATATACCCCTTTGGGCTCATGAATAATAAATTTCTATTAATTTATTCATTTTTTCATTAATTTTTCCATGTTTATGGTTATCACATTTCTATGACCCAAAAATACTTTGATACAAATGTAATGAATGAAATCAAATATCCAACTATTCTATAAACACTATATTTTTCATCATATCTTCTATATTTCTTTCAATAATTTACGGTGATTAATGATTACTGAAATAGTTATAATTTAGAGAATAACCTATAGCAATATTGTTTTGGATACCTAACAATAACTAAAATTATTATAAGGTAAATTCATTGTTACCAATAATTATTTTAGCATTAAATTAATATATAAGATGTATTATTTGATTATAATTTCATATTAAATCATGATATAAATTTGTTAGCATATTCTTGAGAGGAATAATGTAATAACAAATTATTATCATTCATGTTGGTATCATATAACTTTCGCAGGTGAAACGAAGTATTTAAGAGAGTTATAGAATGAAGTGGAAAACTAGTTGATCATAGTGTTTTCAAATAACATTAATGTGTTCTAAAAATTTATTATACTGTAACATGAATTTATTACATAGTGTAACAAATGTAAAAATAGAATAATTAAAACGGTATAATATTTTTTTTTTTAAATATATTTTGATAATGTAATTGATTTAAAAAGAAACCAAATGAGTGTAAATAAATGGGACATAATAATTTAGTTATAAAATATAATGACAATAAAATTATAATGGAATCATGTTATAAACACTAAGTATTTTTTTTAAAAAAATTATTAAAAATAATTAAATACAAAAAGGGAGACAATGTTTTGAAACCCTACCTTACGCTTTGAGTCACCTCATCTGGATTGAGATGAAATCTAATAGATAAGAGAATTTTAGTAACATTAGTGTATTTTGGAAAAGAAATTTTTTTAGATAGGTATTTGGGTAGATATTGAGATAATTCTTAATTTTTGTATATTTTGATAAAGGCGTCTAGGAGGGGGGTTTTATGTCATGGTGTGTGTATTTTAATATAAATTATTGAATACAATATTAGTTTTTTCTGAGATAATGAACTGTAATGTTTACATGACTTTTACTAGATTTTTTAAAAAAGAACGATACTTATATAGCTTTAAATCAAATACCTATCATAATGGAATCTTTAAAATACTTAATTAAATGTAAAACATCAAAAATTTATTTTTTCACGAATAATATATAACATAGGTTTAAAATTTTCAAATTTCGGTTTATAAATCAATCATATTATTTTAAATGAATTATTTTAAACCATATATATTTTTAAATTATTAAAATGTATTTATTTATTTTTGAATCATATTTGAATTATAATGAGGTTATAAATATTACAATATTCATAAATATGGTATTTTTTAGTATTCATCCAAAATAAAAAATTTCAAGAAAAATCCCAAAATTAAACCAATTTAGTTTCATCAGTAATGATTTGAATGTTTACATCATTTAATAAAATTCAAATTATAATTTTTAAAGCTAAATATATATATAAATTAAAATGGGACACAAAAAAACAATTCAATATTAAAATAAAAATCATTTCATTTTGGATGAATAATTTTATTTTCAATTTTCATCATAATTTAGTTATTTTATTATTCCTAATCAATATATTCTATTTGTATTAAAAACATTGAAAATATTTTTTATAAATTTAAATGATAAAATATATTTCTATATGGTTTTAACATTTAAATTTAAACATAACTACATCTTTTCTACTAATATATAATTATAAAAAATTAATGAAAATATTTATTTAAGTCATAGTTTATATGATGGGAGAAATAATTTTTTTGAATTATTATATCTATAATTTAATTATACAAAATTATAATTTCAATCCATTTTACCAATATTAATGGTATGTTCATTATTTCAATGGTCGGTTACTATTATAATGGGGAAATAACTAATATTCTCCATAAAAATACCACCCATTTACTTTATTATTGATTCACACAATTTTTATCATCAATACTTTAATTTATTTATAAAAAAAATGAACTTATTTATAATATTTTTTTCAATTTACTATATTTTTCATGTGTGTAATAATTCTTGGATATCACAATAAACTATAATTTTAAATTTTTGTTATATTATATGAATATATATTTATTGACCCATTGTACTTATATCATTTTAGTAGAATATATCTATAATTCATACTTAATATACTATAATATAAATTATTTCAATAGTTACGATTATAAAATTCTAGTTATATAATACCAATATGATGATGTAAAAGGAAAAATGTTTCTGTTCAGTATTTATAAAGTAATATTGGGTCATTCACCTATCATTTGACCATCAACATTGGAGTCCCCAACCCCTTTTCTTCTCTTATTTTCTTACATGAACCCTTAATAGAACCTATAATGATAGTATCAAAATCATTCAAAATGAATATGAAAATGGACCCCAAGGGACTCATGCTTTTAACCTTCTGGATCTAAATGAAGAAAACTTTAAGATAAAAAATTTATATTTGTGAAAAAACTCATTGTGAGAAAAGTATAAAAAACATAATTCAGGTTGAATATTGAGGATGTGGTGGCCCAAAGGGAGTGTCACATGGAATACTTGTATAGGGTAGTTTCCCCCATGGGGTGATTTAAAACCGAACATGGTGGTAACACACACTAGATAGAGCCACATGTTCATGACATGCATGTGTTAGGCTTGGATGGACAAGACTCAGTCAAGTACCATAACTAGCTGAGATGATGGGTCTAACAATGAGCGAGTGAAGATACACCTAATGGTCCTGGTCAAATTGACAGTTTGACCCATTACTCCTTCTCAAGTCTTTGTATTGTGAGTTGAGTATTGTTTCATACAATATTACTCAACAATTAATGCGGTCAAGATTTTCTTTCCTTTTTGTGGATCAAGACCACTAGCACCTAAAACACCACTCACTATATGGTGAGTAGTGTATATTAAAATAATGATAGATTAGATATTCATGGAGAAGTAACATAAACATCCCCACATTATCTTTTCCCCACTACAGAATTGTTTTTATTATCCTTTTATTATCCTTTTATCCCTATAACATCATTGAAACATCCTCTCTGGTTACCCATACCATTATCATCAATGGACTCTTCTAGGTCTAGTGACCCATCATTTTCATATGTTAGAGGGATAAAGAGAGGGGGAGATAGATATAGATACTGATAGAATGGAGTACAACTACCTGACAAAGCACCACCATCTATGGATGATGGATTCCAACCACACTATTGGTAGGGGTATGAATCGATGTAGGGGAAAGGGGGATTTTATGGACATTTCATAGCTAACCACACATCCTTGAAAACCATATAATTCTTCTATTAATATTACCAATACATTAATTATGATAAAAAAGGTGATAATATAAAAAAACCCATGAGTGTCAATGAAATAAAAATACAATTCAATCCTAAATATTTGATTATATAGTTTAAGAATAATTGTTATTGAATAATACAATGAGTTCAACCTCAGGGATGTTTAGTATTTTCCATATGATCTTGTTACTACATTAAATACATGTACATTGATCTATAATTTTTCAATAAAATCAATTATTTTCTATATAATAATTCCACCATAGAGTTCTTCCACCATTTAAAATTTGAGAATAGAAAAACAGTGAAAATTTACTATTATATTTTGGGTGTTGATGATAATCTGACCACAAAATTATTTAATTTTTTCCCAATAATTCCATGTAATAAATTACCATAATCATTTCTATCATTAAATCATATATGAGATTTCTGTGGTCATCAAATGAACATGAAAACAAAATATAAAAAAAACATTTTCCTAATCCATCCTTGAATATATCAATATCTATAATTAAATAAAATAAAAAAAGAAAAAATGAAGTAAACTATAATCAATATTTTACTCTTTAAAGTACATATAAAAAATATCACCTATTTAGAAGATAAAATACTAATACATTGGACAGTATTAATGTGTCCAAAGATTGGTACATTGTAAATAAATGATTTTCAAACACCATTAAGGGTTCTAGAACACTCTTAGTTTCCAATGAATAATTATTTAATAAAGATATATTTCTCTTGAAATTAATATGTTTACCTTAACAAACTAAAGGGATCACATACCAATATCTTTCCATCCTTTATAAAATAAATTTAATGAAGTGTTATGACAATATGTAATGTTTAGGGTTAGTGGTCATAGAACTCGTGTGTCACTTACAATTTGAGAATTCATTAAATTTATTCAATGAATATGAATTGAAAAAATAATCCAACCTTTTTGTTAAAACAGATATAATATTTTGGGATTTAAGTTGTAGTTCCATGCACTATAAACAGATTACATTGGGACCAATGTTGTCTCAGGTTATATCGAAAAAAATACTAAGCTATATTGACACCAATGTATTCTAACACATGGGAATAGGGATATTTTGGATCTAATGTATCATTTTTTTCATATGATGATTATGTATATCATTGTATGTTAAATACATATAATCACCCACTTGAACTAAAAACAATAGTAAAATAATATTTCTTTCGAAACACTTTATGAGAAAATATTAAATATTTTGGTTATAGTTTTTCTTAATCTATTAATTTTTGGAACCAACACATTTTCATAAATAATATATATTATAAATAACATGTAAATCTATTTAATCTATTTTCACATAACATTGGGTAACCATATATTTGGAGGAATGTATATAGAGTATATTATCTAATATTTTTCTGATACAAAAAAACAAACTACTGTGTTTAATACATCCCATTTCATTCATCTATTTGATGAGATAAGCCCATGTTCCTCTTATAAGTTGTCGAACAGATCAAAAGTGAAATGACGATATATTTTTATAGATTTCTTCTATCTTATTGAATAAAGGTCCAGATTTCATTTCTTGACATTCTAGTGGACAAATACCATCTTGGGTTTTATCCAACAGATTATATGATCACAAACACACCAAACAACACCATAGTTATAAAACATTGAGGAATTTTGAAATAGAGGTATAAAGGTACGAAGGTTCTATAACTTTTAATATCTAAAACCTCATATTATATATACTGATAAAAAGAATACACCCCTATGTATATAAATGGTTGTATGATATTCTCTGAGGAAAACTTTTTTGAGATATTAAATGTAATATGTCTATACATATCACATCTATGATATAAGACTTCTTTATTATATAAAACTATTTATAAAAATTAAATAACTATACTCATTTTAATATTTAAATATAATCACAAATCAAAATTCTCTATGATGATTATCAGTAAGGGATAACTCAATGGAATACATTGAGTAGATACTAATATTTCCCAATTGATGTATAGTAAAAAGTATCTGACATGAATGAATTATAATTACATATTGTAGTTATTATAAAAAAAATTTAAATTAGAAAACCATTATTGATATTTCATATTCATTTTATAACCAGAGACTCTACATGACCCTCATGCCTCTATAGAAAAATTGATTTCATTAATGGATCAACATTATTTCCCTTCATAGTCACCCGAGAGATCCTAAGAATTCCCCTCTCAACATTCTATCATATAATTTTGTAATATAAAATGTTTAATTTGTTACATTATATATTTGTGGCACCAAAAATTGATCAATACATTTAATGTTGTCAAAATAATCCCAAATTTCCACCTCGATTCTTGGAAACAATCTAGTTAAAAGAACAACTTTTTTCATAGAAGAATATTCCATCATTTAATCATATTTAATGAGTTATTCTTACTAATTTATTGACTTTGAAATAGCCTATTTATGTTGAAGTGTTAATAAAAATTTCTAATTTTTTATATAAATCATGAAACAATATGGACATTAAATATCATCATTTATTCATTGAAAATTTTTATATATTTGACTATTTATATAGAGAACATTGTAAATAAATAATTTTTATCTTCCTTAATAAATAAAATTATTTGATGTCTTACTCAACATGAAACATGGAAAGAAAAACTATATAGACCATTATAAGGTAGCTAAAATATTAGAATGTATAAAAAACAGTAACAAGAATTATGAATCATATATAATTATATATAATCACTCTAAATACCAAACATATACATACATCTAAGAAACAAAAAATAATTCATTGTAAAATATTTTATTTTATAAAATTGATATTTCACAATTTTGATATATTTATTATTGTATCTATTTTTAAATGAATATTTAACATAAAAAATAGGTTTTTATGGAATACTAATGTTGGATCTACCAGGTTAAATATATTAAAATGAGGTTAATAAATGTATAGTATATTAGATCCTTCCCCCATTTAGATTATTTTTATCAATGAAAAAAACAATTATTCAACAATTCACATAATAATTAATGACGATAAATAAAATCACATACAAGGACCATCAACTCTACCTGGTTTTCCTGAAAAATATTGCATCCAAGGAGCATGCACTGACAATGTGCCGATATGAATAATTTTCTAATAATAACTATCATAATAGATATAGTATTATTGGAGTGGTCACTCTATGATGAGATCAATGAATTTATATTATTTTGGGTTAGGATCATTGGCTCCAAAGCCTCACATCCTTTCCATCCCCATTTACACACTATTGTGGGGTATGAATTCAAAATCTCCATAGACATTGAGATGAAGAGTTCTTAATACTCTTATAAATTATTTTATTGATTACTTGAATCAATATTTTTGACACCACAATTAGTGTTTCATGATTCTCAATTTTTTTTCACATGAAGAATTCAATTTTTACAATATAATTTATAGGAAATTATTTTTTGTTTATGTGTGATTCACACCTAAGAACCACAAGGACGACATTCTCAAAATATAAAAATTCAGAATAAACTTTTCTATTTAAAAAACCCCACAGACATTCATATGAGACTTTAATTTTTTTTCAAACTACTCTTTTCATATTGACATAAGTTGTTGTTTCATGAAAATGATGATCTTATGAATTCATTATGTAATTAAAATCATCATAAATTTCATTCATTGATTTGTAGCCTTTGGTTCTTTGTTAAGGATTCTTCTCCCCGAAGGATATCTGTAGCTGTGCATTGATAGATGTTTTGATCCCTTTACAAAACATTCAATCTCAAAATCATCATTTCATAAAACTCTGATTTTTTTTGTTTGAAGATGTCTATATTCAAGAAACATATATAAAATAACCCCTTTGTATAAGTTTTTTTATGAAATATGGAGCGGTCACATAAGTCACTTTATTCATGTAACATACCACCTTCATAAATACAACATCATGAACCACCCAATTATTCACGAATTTAAATATATTTTAATATTTTCATGAGGAAACCCTTAAATGATATTTTAATGAAACATTTCCCTTCATTACAAATTTTTTAACCCTAAAATTTTGAAAACACTAGTATACACCCCCAACATGATAACACAGCTTTCTGAACCATATAATGTGTATTTGTACCTCTATATTTCTTCATTTTCAATATACATTAAAAATAATAACTTTACATGTTCACAACTAACCTTCTCAATAAAGTTTTTTAGAAAAAATAGCTGACCTAAATATACTTTGAAGACACTCGAAGGAATTTTTCTATAAATAAATATCATTAATAATATTTAATAAATTTATTTTATTCCATTTTTTAAAACTTTATGTTGTTAATTTTATAAATATAGCATAATTGATTTATATATATTAGTATTATTTGAATCATAATAATTTTTTGATTTTCTGAAATAATTAAATTTCAAATTAATAGTAAAAATAATGATTTTACTCATGTGGCCAATTTTATAAAATTATTTATTACATGAATTTATTGAAATATTTTTAATTTTTTTTTGATAAAATTAAATTTTATAATAAATGATAAATTAGTTAAAAAAATATGTTTTATTTACAAACCTAGGTGCAATATTTTTTTTCATTTATATAGATGTTTAATGTAAATGTTTTTTCTTGTTGATTGGATTAATTAAATTTTACATAATGAAATATAGGTTTTGATTTATAATTCATTAAAATCAATTAATTTTAAATAATAATTATTTTTTATACTTCATAGAGCTAATGGATTTTATAATTTTGTTCTAAGGAGAAATATATAAATATATAAATAAAACTTTAAAAAATGTGTTTTGTGCATCACATACTCAATCATTAAGATTAGTTTCCCTGTATATAGAATGCTAAATTGATAAAGCGAATCTTACAATTTAGATAATAATGTTTATAAAAATTAAAATTAATAAATTAGTTTTTGTATAAAATTTAGATAATTAGGATTAGTGCTATTTTTCAAGAGAATAAAGAGAAATTTAATTATTTTTTTTATTTTGTAATATCGTGTAATTTAAAATAATAATAAAATGAAAATATATTTTATAATTAATATAATATGATGTATAAAAAAATACTTAAATATATAGAATGAAATAAATGTTTAATCAATACTAAGTAATATTATGAATGTAAAATGTCCAAAATGTTATATTTATACTAAAAAGGTTATTCTTCACATGATCTATTTTAATTTGAAAGTAAATTTTATAACACTGAGGAATATAATTAGATTAAATATATGTCAAATTTGGTCCATCACACCTATTTTTTTTGTCTATATTATGTGATTAATGAAATAAAAAATCTCATTCCTAAAAACCATATTACCTATTTTGAATTCAAAAAAATAAAAAGTAATGAAATAATTATCAAAAGCATATAAAATGTTTAATTCAGGTTAAAAAACACATATTTTTTTCTTTATATAGATAAATACACCAAAAACAATATATTTCTAAATGAAATGAGCCAATGAATATTCATTATTATCCTAACATTACTAAAAAATGAGGATTGTTTCTAAAAGAATCCATTCTATCACTATATAAAATTATACCACTATCTCAATTCAAAGATAAAGTTATTGTTAATATATTTCCTTGAAAAAATTAAATATTAATCTACCTTAAATTCTAGCACAAATTATAAACCCATGGACACTCATAGATTCCATTTTCCCTTAAATTTCATGGGAACTCCCAAGAGAACAATTCAGTCTTCAACCTATGTATTATCTCCCCTTAATATTTTATTCTTAATATTACTCTTCATAATATATTATCCCCACAATAACATAATGTATTAAGTATCATTAGTATACTTATATGTCATTATATCAGTGTGGAAAACCATTTTTACTCATGTACAACCACTTATAAAAATAAAAGAATGTAATTACTGTGTTGCGTGGACTACCGCCTCCACAAAGTGATGTCGTTTGATTTTCATTACATATATTAATGGATAATCATAATGGTTGAAATTATAAATAAATATTATATTTTTTATAGTAATTATGATAATGAAGTTTTAATTTAATATTTTTTTATTCACCCTCTCATGTTTTTAGAATCATGAATTCTTATCAATCATAGGTGCAGAATACCACTTCCAGGATGTTCCATTTTTTGTTTCTCCATAATATAATAATATTTAAATATAGTTTTCTATAATAAAAATATCAATGTATTACCATTATTCTTCTATAAATATTATTTTCTGTATGTTACTTATTATTAACATATGTTTCTCATTCTCTAAAATTAATGAAATAAGTTGTTATCAATTTTATTTACATAGAATTACCAAAACACATATAGAATGAAATAATGACATATTATATATTTGTAGGATTTAAATTAAATAGTATTAAATGAAATATTAATAATTAATTATTTATAATATTATGGGTAATGATATCAAAATTATTGAACATGCATAGAATAGATATAGGTATTAATAACATATGTTGAGAATATATTACAAAAAAATATACTCAACATGTTTCTTATTAATTTTGAGTATAAAATAGAATATATATGAATAATTTTTTGAGTTAGGTAATTAATATTTTAACATTATTATATCATAGGTTCGAAGGAATTATATGAAATCATCGGTAATGTTAGAGGACTTGGTAACTCAAACACTTCTTTTTTTTATAAAAATTTTATTTGAACTTTTTTTTCAAGAAACTAAATTTTAATGGATTTTCATTTTTATAATTTTTTTGGAAAAGTAATTTTAAAAAACATCTATTTAAATATATCACATACCTTTCATTTTACTTGAATAAAAACTATAATTTTATAATGATATTCAACAACATGAATTTTAAATTTTAAAATAAAAAATGTCCTCAAATGTTCTTATTTATATGAAATTGTTTAATTCTATTTTAATGATTTATCTATAGGAGAGTGTTATTATTTCATCCTATATTATTATTTTATGTGATTCTTTTGTCTGATAAATATTTCTGTATTAAATGATATAGTTTTTGATGATATTTTACACATTTAGGATGTTTAATGAATACCATTTATTTCCATGGGTTCATTTTGAAAATTGAATGATTTAAATTTTGGAGGTTCTATGAATCCCATTTATTATATGATTTATTCTATTGATTATTTTTTAATTTTAGGAAACTTATTGTCAATCAATTATTTATTTTATGATATGATGGTTTTTTAAACTGGAGAAAACATATATTGATTATGAGACTGTTGAGTCCTATATCACCCTCTATTGAATTCAATAAAGGTTATATCACATGAGATAGAAATTTTGTTTAAATATGTCACCAGTTATCTAGATTCAGAATAATACTGTAGGCATGTATCCAAGATCCATGTTGGATGACAAGATCCCTTTTCTTATCATTGGAGTCCAAACATCTTTTCTGTGGTGAAGTTAGAACAAAGTTTGTCATGTAGAAGATCACCAACAAGTCAATGGTGGTGTACCATATAGCCCGTGATAGTTCATACAGAGAGGACACATCCAGGTAGGCCACCGACTACACGATGGTGGTTACCAAGTATTGGGTGGTATTGGACAATGTCATGTGGAGATTCATAATGTTCATAATGTACATAATGATGACTCATTCCTATATTTATTGACCTATTGATTCAAAAACATTCTCGAAAAATTATATAACCTAGAAATATACACCTTTTATCCGTGAAGACCCATCTTGAAATTTTTTTTTATCCTAAAATACTAATCTTCATATCTAATTATTGGTGAATTCCAATATTTATAAATTCTTATTGGATTCTTTGTGTTCTAAATACTATGAAATAACTCTACTGTTATTTTAGTCTCTTTTTCCTCCATTGTAAAAAACTTCATCGTTGTGATTTCTAACTAATGTACAAAGGGTTTTCCAAAAACAAACATCTCTTTCCTCAATCATCATTCACCAACAGTTCACAGTCTATAATATTTATGAATTAGTTTTCTGATGACCATTTAAATTTATGCGGATTCTGATGAGGTAGAGTTGAGATGGATATGTTCTTTCTCTCCATTGATATTTAGGGATTTTTCCAATTGGACTCTCTGGTTGAGTTGTAATGACATATGGGAACATATTATTATTTGGATATACTTCTTATCAAATATGATTGGTTCATATTTATATTTCAACATTTTATCATTTTTCATCATCTCAAGAAATATTGGCAATTTCATATATAATATTTTCATGCGTTATATACATTAATATATTCTTTAAAAACATGAAATAATGTTCATGATTTTTTTTTCAGTAACACAATTTTTTATTTAAAAATTCATAATATTTTTAAATTAACCTATTACTCATCATTTGTTTTTAGAGATATATCCACCCCGTTTCATAATCATAGACCAAAAGTAAAGACCGCTTCTTTGAGATCTGTAAGAAATTCCATTTACAACATTAGTAATATAATAGTGTTGACTCTGTCAAAGAAGTCTTTTTTTGAAACTATTTATAGATTTTCATACAGAGTAGGTTGACTTATTTACCCATTAAAATATCTATAATATTATTCCAAAATAATTAATCATTGTGTGATGAGGTAATATGTTTACTATGATAAGTAGTATGTAAACAAATTACAAAAACATAAACAGTAAAAAATCCAATAAATCAACTTCTTTATTTAATAATTGTCCAATTTTTTAATATCAAAAATTATAGTATCATAATATGAATATTCTAACACCAATAATGATTCTTGAATCCATAATGGGCATTTTCATCTTTTATACATTAGGAATCTTCTGTGGAACATTGAATCCTTTATGAAATATTAAATACTCATCCATTAACTACATCTCTTTAATTAAATCTATTTTTAATACATTTCATATATCTCATAATTCAATAATGTATCCATGTATAATAATATTAAAATATACATGATCATCACAATAGGTTGAAATATTTTTTATTCAATATTCTGAATTTCATTTAACCTTCCAGAAAAATGCATTATTTCTAGGTCAATGTTAAACCATATATAATAGTTTTTTTGAATAAAACTCATTATAAAACTATGAGTCATACCCTTTTATAGGAATCTACAAATATATAAACATTGATATTTTACATTTAATATATTTTTGATTCTATATATTTTAACATTTTTATATAATCAAAACTCAGTATCACCTCATGGTTGGTGGTTGGTTCATTAATTGTGAACATTATATCATAATCATTAGATATAAAAAATCCGTATTTAATATTCTCTTCATGAATCATACAATACCTTCATGTATATTTGATAATATGATCTTATTATTATTTACAAACACATTATAGGACTGTCTCAACCCTCACCTAAAAAAAAACTACCAATTTTATGTTCTTAAACATCTCTATTTTAATCATTCCTCTCACTAAATCTTCAACATATGTGTTTATTATTGAAAAAAACAAATCTTTGATCAATAAACTCATTGGTTTAGGTATGAATATAGAAATTATATTTTATAGTTTCCTTAGGAAAACCAAAAAATAACGAATTTTTACATGTCGAGTATGGTTCAACAAATTCCAATCATTTTGATAAATATTTATATAACAAAATATAACTAAAATTCATAATGGGTTCTTTATTAGTTATTATTTCATATTGTTTGTTTATTATTTCTTTTTATGGAACATGATTTAGTTTAAATTCCCAAGTCTATAAAGAATAACCCCGTAATGAGGTATGAAGATCCCAATGAGTCATCATTAATCAAAACGTATGTATCAAGATGAATTTTAACTATAATATAGACTATTCCATTGAATTTTTATACTATGAGTGAGATGTGAAATAATTACACAATCCCATATATGGTCATTGAATTCTAGTCTATTCATTAAATACCTTGGTCTAATCAATGGAAATTATAATTTTTTTCAAGTTGATTTTCTAGTCTTTTTTGAAACAATTTGAACATTTAAAAATATTCATACTTCTGTTCTTCAAATAACACAAATCTATATCAACTAAATTAATTTGTAATGAATAAATTATATAAAACATACTATCATGAGCACTCACTAGTCCACAAACAACATTATTTATGAGATCCAAAAGTCTACTAGAACATTAAACATTTCCCTTAACAATTTTCCTGTCCATCAATACTAATAAATAATATTAATTATTTTCAAATGATTTAAAATTGAATGGATTTAGTAATATATATTTATGGAGACTTTTTAATTATATCTTACTTTTATATGTATATAGAAAATTACAATAGTAGTTTGGATTTTAATCAACATTAATGTTCTTTATTCTAAATGCTATAAATAGGATAATTCATATCTAGAATATATAAAATTGGTTACCATTTTACCAATCCCATAAAACAACTCAATAATATATAATAAAAAATATTTTAAATCATAGTGAATTAGAATCCATTATTATAATAACAAGACACATAAATCTAATTTCTTTTTTTATAGTGGGACAATAATAATAGGTCCATGACACTATAATTAGTAAACTCAGTAGTTTCATATCATAAATTTTGACCTATAATACTTTATATCATTCTCAATTTCCAATATTAATTTATTATTCACCCTTATTCACTTACATCCCATCATAGAGCCAATGTTTTTCTGTATAAATATATATAGCAAACTAAATATCTAATCAATATGATTCAAAGTTTCTAAAATTTACATATATAACATTCAAATTTAATTTCACTAAATTAATCACATTGTGAACACTTCACATCCATAGATAGAAGTCATGAAAAAATCTATAGGTAATACCTACAAGGGATCTGAATTTGAATATCATAATGTAAGCCATGCCAATAATAATGATACATCTATTAGATAGTATCATTCGATATTTACTTTTATAAACTGATTTTAATGTAATTAGTCCCACTAATAATGAAGACAACGTACATGATATAAACTTTTAGGGACTATATAAATATTTCTTCATTACATACATTTATTTTAAAATTAAAATAATGTTTAATATATTATGTTGATAATAACTTTAACAAACATGAAATATTTGACCCTTGTACAGTTGAGTGGATAAAATATTTATTTAAATCAATTTAATAGATTAACTAAACTATATTTCTTTTTCAATCATAACAGTTAGGTTTTCCTAGTTATTACACCACAATTAAAATGAAAGAAATAATATAACAATTAGGATCACATTATTAATTTTGTTCAATACAAAATAATTTTTTGGAACATAACTATTAGGGTCACCCATAATGAATGATTAGGGTCTTATCATTGTCCTATTTGGATGATTTATCACTAATATTAATTTATAGGGTATCCATAAAATTATCACCAGTTTAATAAATATCACATAAAAATTATACCCACATCATTTCATTTATTTTTTTTATTTTCTCGCTTTTTATCTTATTCTTGTATTCGTCCTTTAAATGACATTGTTTTTGAATCCTATTCCCTCAATAATATTATGGTGTTCAAACCACAATATTAATTAAATTATTACCCAACCCATAAGTAAAAGTCACATACCAAAAAAATAATCCAAAAATATGCATACAAATTCATAGTCATTTAAATGTGTATCATGAATGCCTAATGTGACTGTATAATTTTAAAGGAATTAGTTGTATTATATTAATAATATCTGTATGAGTTGTCTTAGAGAAATAAATATCAAACCCCTCACTTTTCTATAATAATGAAAAATATGTTAGGCTGGGGTTTAATCTAATCCTAATTTATTCTACCCGTAGAGACTTTACAGATGTGATGATATAAATCATGATATATAAAAACATTATGTACAAACTGTATTCGTTGATTATTCGCAATCACAAAAATATAAAAACAAAATGTTTTGATGGAATATAATGATAAAATCATTTAATTTTCCACCTAGAATTTAAGGGATGGATATATCTCCTAGAATCAACTTATGACAATATTTTATCACAAAAGACATTCAATTTTTTAAAAAAATTCACAAAACATGAATATTATATGACATAATAAATTAATAAATTTATTTAGTTTAACAAACAAGAGATACAAATTTATGATTTTTATATTGAATTTTTACTTGAAAACTTTCATTATAAAAATCCCTACAGTTTTCATATATAAATAATTTAAAAACTAATAATAATAAAATAAATATAAGAAAAATTATTTAATATCGTTTGGTAATACTACATTAGAATTGTTAACCCTCAATACATTTTCATGTTTGTTCCATAGCCTGCATTGTTGCATAATATATTCTCATAGTGAAAACCACATTTGAAATTATGTTATTCCTCAATGGAATTTTAATCGTAATCATAAGGTAACCAAAAGATCAATTACATAAATATTATATAATTTTAGATAAATATTCAACACATATAATAGTAATATACACCAAATAACCTTAGAGTTTAGTTTTATTAGACACTATGTACATGATCAAATTATTTCATTAATGTTCCCAAACATCTCCCTCTTTTTTATTCATAGATAGTATCCTTATTACACTTATCCAACCTATATAAATTCTAAAAAATTTGGAGTAATAAAAAAATAATTTTAGAAACCCCATCCTTTTACACATAACATTACATGATTTTAAGAATAATTATACATCAGAGTACAAGGCAATGACCATTATGTCTAGTGTCATTGAAGACTTGGTATATAAAACATAAAACATCGGGATACATACACTTATTTAATCTCTATAAAAGATCATAACTTCCTTGGAGCCCGTACATCTTCATAGGGTACCCTGGGGAACATGTGAACAAATGGATGAGCTAAAAAGCCCAGTAAGGGAATGTTCATAAGGGTTCATCATAATCACATGTGTAATGAGACATCCCATAAGGATATCCAAAGAATGGAACAAATGAGATCATATCATATAAGCACATAATCATATAAACATTTAATCAAATAAATGTGGTAGAATCATAAAACATGTCTTTATTATGGGTCACGGAAAACTGCCAATCCGGTTTCCCATTTTATTACAGGTCAAAGCTAACCGCCAATCCCATTTAACAACGCTTCTTATGAAACATAACATTAACCAATGCATTAGAGCACTGTCTGGGGGAAAAATCTCAATATTTTCATGAATATTCGTTCCAAATAAATAATCATGCATAATCAACCATACATAAACATAAGGATACCCATAGAAAGAAGTTCGTACTGCAATGATGACATAAAGGATAACCAATGAGTGTATCATGAAAGTGTCCATGAAATAATGGGATTAGAACATACATGGGTGTTTATAATGGAAAATATGCATATATCATGTAACATCCCAAGAAATTAATTAATAATAGATATTTTTATCTTGGTCTATTAATGAATTAGATAGTGTTTTAGAGGCTAAAAATGAGAATGAATCCAATCTTAAGCATGTAATACACTAATATTTTTAAAAGATTGGTTTACTGCCTTTTGATGGAAAACCATTTTTAAATCTGTATTTTGAAAAATTTAGAAGCTATGTTTGTGAAAATAAACTTATTATTTATGATTGGGACATCAAAATTTACTTTGTGTGAATTTTTGGTATTTTTCCGATAAAGTTCATTTTTTAATGAATAGTGAAATTTTTTGTATTTTAATTCAAAAGCTATTTTTAATCTAATTTATTTATATGATTAGATTATATTTTGAGTTGGTTTTAAAGTGAAATTAGAATATATTTTTACCATTTAATCCAATAGTGGTCTTTGTAATTAATCTCACTTTGAAATTGGACTTAAACTAGTGTCAATCTTTTGATACTAATTGTTTCATAAAAACACTCTATTTTCTCTCACAACGGGAATTAATTATTAATTTAATTAATGAAACTTATATGTTTTTAATTTTTTAAAATAGACATCATTTTTGAATTCGGAATATCAAATATAGCTTAGGGAGACGTTTTGGTATTTTTCTGGAAAACTTCAATTTTTGATGAATAGTGAAACCACTAAGTGGTACTTATAAAAACTGATTTTTCGTTTAAATGAAATTTTACCAGATTTGTGTTTTGAATTTAAAAAATCCGACATAAATGGTTTTCATTAAGAAGTAAAAAGTGGTTCAATGGTATTAAAATAATTTTTTTTTGAATAGTAACTTTTATTTTTTTAATCGCGATTAGAGGTAATTAGTGTAGTTTAAGGTAAAAATAATTTTTTAATAATATGAAATGTCCTAGAAACATGTACTACGCTTATTGGATGTGTCATGGCCGACCAAGACAATCAATGGGTCAACTTGGGGACCACATGGAGCCACTTTGGTAGGAAAATGACATTAATACCTTTTTATTTAAAGTTATAGTAAAAATGTCACAAACATAAGTTGTTTTACTAAAACAATTTTTACATGGGGTTATACAAGTCAGAATATTGACTATAAATAGTCATTGGAAAGATAAAACGATTTCCTAAATCAGAGTATTTTTTTTATAATTTTTACACATTAAATAAAGTATATTATGTGCGACACCATGATGATGAAGTGATGACCTCATTATTTAATGATTTAAATAAAATGTAAAGATAATGTAAAATCTAAGACCTACACTTGTAAAAAACCTATTGTATGGGTGGATTTTGAACCCTTATCACATTATCCTAGAAATAAATCAATTTGGGACCTTTAAAATATGAAACTCATTTGAATATAAATTAACATTTTGTAATATTCCAAGAGTGCCCCTCCTCTTCTCTTACAAATGGCCCCCACCTCTACCACTTTACCCACACTTTCAAAGCCTTTGGCTCGGCCAACCCCTGATCATTGTTTCTATCCACAACCCTCTATTACTCCTAGAAGTCTCACTGTGGGCAGAAGGCTTCCCAAGGAATCCTTTGAGCTCAAATCAAAAAGAGTTGCCCGATTTAAAGGTAGTGTCTTCTCTTGAGTTCTTATGTTTTATTTTGCTTCTCCAACCCCCTAAACTCTTTTTATTAATTTATTTTGTAACAAATTATGTATATTAAATATACTAGGATGTTTTTATAATAATAATTTGAGCTAAACTTACACACACCTACATCTAATGGTTAAAGAACATACTGTTTTTGTGGATGGCGAATTTCTGCCACACGAAAAGATGATTGTTCAATATTCTTCTGACACCTTCAAAGGAGGCCATTAAGATGTCACTATATTTATATATGATAAAATAATATGTTTATGTTTTCCTTAAGCTTCTGTATTTTTCATTTATGGCATACCATTATGGCTTCCATTATGGTTATATGTGATATCTTCATTTTAGGAAGTGCGGACTACCGCCCCCTCAAAGTGATTTGATTCGTTAATACCATATGTGGTAAGTATAAAGGATATATATAATGATAGTATATAATACCATAATGTAATTAATATACTATTATTTATCATTATTTTTTAATTTCATTAAATATTAAATAGAAATGGAAGTAGCGTTCATGCATGCGTACGGCTTACCGTCTCCATGAACGATGCATTTAATTTCTTACCTCTAAACAATTATGTAATATTATAAATACATGTATATTCTGGATATATATGATATATATGATATCCAAATCATGAATATCATTCTGGATATAATGAACCATTGACCACACGAACAATATGTAATTATAAGAAGTCCACTTTCGACTTTAGAACCAAATATCGACAAAACAAAAGTTATTTACGTAAATGATTACATAATGTTTATAACATGGTAATAAGTGATATAAATGTAATAATGAACTTGAAAAAGGGTCCTAAGAAAGTATAAATTAACTCAATTTTATTATTCAGTAGGTTAAAGAACGATCGAGTCATGTCGGACCCAAGGTAAGGGACTTCGTCTCAAATTCCTTCCATTGAGGAATATTATGTTTTATACACAACTTTCTTTTATACGGTGTATAAAACCCTTTGACTTTTACGTTTATCCAAAAGCCATCTTTTTTATATGAATCAGTTTACAAAACGACAAAATAGAATGTTTTTGTCGTATGTATGCGGCGACAACGACTTCTCTGCCGTTGGGACCATTATTTGAGTTTTGGATTCCTCTACAAGACATACTTTTTTTTAAAAGAAAAATAAATTCCATGTTTTACTTTTCTTTTATTTTGGCATTGAAAATGTTTTTCATAATGTTTTTATATCAATGTGTTGTATTGATATATTGTGATTGAAAGGTGGAAATTTTATGTTTCCTTTATGCATGTTTTCTGTGATACGATTTATGTTATGGTTTTTGGGAATTGCTTATGAAGACAGGTGGTTCCGTGATAAACTAAGGGAGGGTGAGCCCGATATAGCTCTCCAATGCATTGGGTAACGCGAAGGAGTGAAACGTTAAGGTTTCTCTGAAAAAATTTAGGGAATATATTGTGATGGGTATTCCAAATGTAACCAATAGGGTTACACCCTACGTAAGAATGTTATGAGTGCCTCAAGTTACCTTTATTTATTATGATTTCTATGATTTATTCATGATTTGATGAGGTATGTTAAAGTGCCTATGTTTTATGGGTAAAGTATGATTTCATTCTTATGTATATATGAACTGTTGTTTCCTTTCCATATTTTTATATCCCTTTCTGAGTTTTTTATGATCCTCCCACGTTTTTGATATGTTTTTCACAGGTCAAGGGAAGGGTACATGATATGATGATAATGTCTAGGAAGTTTCAAGAAAGAATCCATGTTTTATTTTAAATATGTTTTCCGTTGATGGGAAAAATGAATACTATCTTTTATGTAACGACTTTGTTTAAATGTGGAATGTAATGCATGTTTTATGATCTAATTATAAAGAACACTAATCTTTAACAGATCCTCAATGTGTAATCTTGTAATAAATCAAGATTAAGTAAGATTTAAGGTTGGGGCCTTATAGTTGGTATCAAAGGTCGGTTTAGATAACTTTAGGAGTTATAATTCTATTAAATGACTATCCAAAAATATTTTTTTTATGGTCAAATTGAAATGATATAGAATTTGAATATTCTCATGTTGCTTCATCTAAGACATTTTTGATAAGAATGGTTTTTCATGGAGGAAACAAAACAGCTTTTCTGGGAAGGCATACAGATGGAAATGTCCTTTCAAATTAGTATCCTGAGATGGTCAGAATCAGAACTAAACAGTTTGTTGCAGTGATGAGTCAGTTGAATCAGGTGAAAAATGTTGGTTGTTTTTATTGATGATATTTTGGTGTTTTTTAAAAGTAAATAGGATCATGAATGTCATTTAAGGGTTATCTTTCAAACCTTAAAAGAGAAGGAATTGTAAAGAAAATTCTAGAAAGTGTGAGTTTTGGTTACAAAAAATTTCTTTCCTTGGTCACATTGTTTCTAAAGATGGGATAACTGTTGATCCTACAAAAAACAAAGGTTTTTGAAGAATGGCCAAGACCCACAAATATAACTGAGATTCGTAGATTCCTTGGTTTGGCAGGCTATTACTGAAGGTTTGTTAGAAATTTTTCACGGTTATCTAGTCCAATGACGAAGCTAACTCAGAAAGGTGTTATGTTTATCTGGACAAAACAATGTGATGATTGTTTTTAGGAGTTGAAAAGAAGATTAGTGAATGCTCCAGTTTTGGCACTACCTTCCAGGAATGGTGATTTTGTTATCTATAGTGATGCTTCATTGAAAGGACAATGTTTTTTCCTAATGCAGAATGACCAGGTAATTGCTTATGCTTCACGACAGTTGAAAACTCATGAGGTAAATTACCCTACACATGTTTTGGAATTAGCTGCTATAGTTTTCACTCTAAAAATTTGGAGGCATCATTTGTATGGAGTAAAGTGTGAAATATATACCGATCACAAAAGTTTAAAGTATATATTCACTCAGAAAAAATTGAACATGAGACAGAGGATATGGCTAGAATTAATAAAGGATTATGATTGTACAATTCATTACCATCCAACAAAAGCAAATAAAGTGGCTGATGCTTTGAGTCGAAAAATTAATGCTTCATTAACAATGTTATGTTTGGAACATGATCCTTTAGTTAAGGATTTGATGAACTTTGGCATTGAAGTTGTTGGTGCAGGATTTCCTTCTGTTTTGTTTCAGGTATCAGGAAAATCTTCTCTATCAGACAGAATCAAGCAAGCATAGAAGCAAGATAGTGAGTTGCAGAAAATGGTAGAGATGGTTCAGAAGGGTAAGTTGCCTGAATTAAACATTAATAATGACTGTGTTTTGATATTTGGGAAGAGAATGTGTGTGCATTGTGATTCACAGTTGAAGAGATAATTGTCATGTGAAGCTCATAGTTCTCCGTTTTCAGTTCATCCTGGCAGTACTAAGATGTATAGAGATCTTCGAGAGTATTACTGGTGGGACTTAATGAAAAGAGATATTGTTGATTTTACTGTGAAGTGTTTGACATGTCAATAGGTTAAAGGAAAGAGGCAGTCACTGAAAGGGATGCTTGAGCATTTACCAGTGCCAGAATGAAAATGGGAAAATATATCCATGGACTTCGTTGTGGGATTTCCGAAGACATCTCGAGGTAATAATGCAATCTGGGTTATTGTTGATCGCTTGACTAAATCTGCTCATTTCCTTGCTATATGAGATACTTTTTCCATAGATCAACTTTCTCGATTGTGTCTTAATGAGATACTCAGGTTGCATGGAGTTCCCCTATCCATTGTATATGATCGTTATCACAGGTTCACTTCTAACTTTTGGAAATGCCATTAGAAGTCGTTGGGTACTGAATTAAATTTTAGTACGGCTTTTCATCCTCAATCAGATGGGAAGTCAGAACGAACGATCCAGACATTCGAGGATATGCTACGTGCTTGTTCGATGGATTATCAAGGAATTTGGGACCAACATCTTTCTTTGGTTGAGTTTTCTTATAATAACAGTTTTCATTCTAGTATATAGATGGCACCATTTGAGGCGTTATATGGGAAGTAGTGTCGAACTCCAGCTTTATGGGATGAAGTGGGTGAAAGGAATCTAATGGGACCAGAAATGGTAGAAGAGTTGGCAGAAAAAGATCAGTTGATACAGAAACACATGAGAACAACTCAGAGTAGGCAGAAGAGTTATGCGGACAATAGGAGGAAGGATCTCTCTTTTGAGGTAGGTGATCATGTTTTTCTCAAAGTTTCACCATGGAAGAGTGTGATGCGATTTAGTAAGAAAGGAAAGATGAGTCCAATGTTAATTGTACCATATTAAATTTTGGAGAGAGTTGGATCAGTTGCTTACCAAGTGGCTTTACCTCTGAGTTTATCTCAAGTACACAATGTTTTTCACGTTTCGATGCTGAGAAAGTATATGCCAGATCCATCTGATGTTTTGAGTCTAGAGGTAGTTCAGCTGGAAGAGAAACTATCTTATAAGGAACAACCGGTTCAGATTTTGACCACAGGTAGCAAGTGTTACGGAATAAGGTGATTCATCAAGTAAAGGTTTTTTGGAAAAACCACATGATTGAAGATCCAATATGGGAATCTGAAAATACAATGAGGGATAAATACCCCTACTTATTCGATAAGTAAATGAATTGCGGGGACACAATTTTCTAAAGGTGGGAAGGATGTAACATCCCATTAAAGTAATGAATAATAGATATTTTTTCTATTTCTATTAATGAATTAGATAGTGTTTTAGAGGTTTAAAATGAGAATGAATCCAATCTTAAGCATGGAATACAGTAATATTTTTAAAAGATTTTTTTACTACCTTTTGATGGAAAACCATTTTTAAATCTATCTTTTGAAAATTTTATAATCTATGTTATTCAAAATAAACTTATTCTTTATTATTGGGACATCAAAATTTACTTTGTGTGAATTTTTGGTAATTTTCCGATAAAGTTCATTTTTTAATGAATAGTGAAAAATGTTGTATTTTAATTGCAAAATTATTTTTAATATAATTTCATTATATGATTAGATTATATTTTTAATTGGTTTTAAAGTTAAATTAGAATATATTTTTACCATTTAATCCAATATTGGTCATTGGAATTAATTTCACTTTGAAATTGCACTTAAACTAGTGTTAATCTTTTGATACTTATTGTTTCATAAAATCATGTTATTTTCTCTGACAGCGGGAATTAATTATTAAGTTAATTAATGAAACTTATATTTTTTTAATTTTGTAAAATAGACATCATTTTTGAATTCAGAATATCAAATATTTCTTAGGGTGAAGTTTTGGTATTTTTCTAGAAAACCTCAATTTTTGATGAATAGTGAAACAACTAAGTGGTACATATAAAAACTGATTTTTCATTTAAATGAAATTTTAACACCTTTGTGTTTTAAATTTATAAAATCTGAAATACATGGTTGTCATTATGAAGTAAAATGTGGTTCAATGGGATTAAAATAATTTTTTTGGTGAATATTTACTTTTATGTTTTTAATCGTGAATAGAGGTAATTAGTGTTGTTTAAGGTAAAAATAATGTTTTAATAATATGAAATGACCTAGAAACATTTCCTACCCTTATTTTATTTGTCATGGCCGACCATGAAAATCCATGGGTAAACTTGGGGACCCCATGGTGCCACATTGGTAGTAAAATGACATTAATAACTTTTTATTTAAAGTTAAAGTAAAAATGTCACAAACATGAGTTGTTTTACTAAAACAATTTTTACATTGGGTTATACAAGTCAGATTTCAGACTATAAATAGTAATTGGAAAGATAAAAAGATTTCTTACATCATAGAATTTTTTTATAATTTTTAGACATTAAATACAGTAATTATTTATGACACCATGATGATGCAACGATGACCTCATTATTTAACGATTTAAATAAAATGAAAAGATAATGTAACATATAAGACCTACACTTGTCCAAAACCTATTGTATGGGTGTATTTCTAACCCTTATCACCTTATCCTTTAAATACATCAATTTGGGTCCTTCAAAATATGAAACTCATTTGAAAATAAATTAACATTTTGTAACATTCCAAGAGTGCCCCTCCTCTCCTCTTATAAAAGGCCCCCACCTTTACCACTTTACCCACACTTCCAAAGCTTTTGGCTTGGCCAAACTCTGATAATTTTGTCTCTCCACATCCCTATATTACTCCTAGAAGCCTCACATTGCGAATAAGTCTTCCCAAGGAAGCCTTTGATCTCAAATCAAAAAGAGTTACCCGATTTAAAGGTAATGTCTTCTCTTGTGTTATTCTGTTTTATTTTGCTTCTCCAACCCCCTAAACTCTTTTTATTCATTTCTTTTGTAACAACTCCTGTATATTACATATACTAGGATGTTTTTATAAGAATAATTCGAGCTACACTTAGACACACCTACATCTAATGCTTAAAGAACATACTGTTTCCGTGGATGGCGAATTTCTGCCTCACGAAACGATGATTGTTCAATATTCTTCTAACACCTTCAAAGGTGGTCATTAAGATGTCACTATATTTATATATGATATATAATACGTTTTTTTTCCTTAAGCTTCTGTATTTTTAATTTATGGAATACCTTTATGGCTTCCATTATGGGTAAATGTGATATCTTCATTTTAGGAAGTGCGGACTACCGCCCCCTCAAAGTGATTTGATTCGTTACTACCATATGTGGTACATATAAAGGATATATATAATGTTATTATTGGATACCATACTGGAATTAAAATACTATTATTTATCATTATGTTTTAATTCCATTAAATATGAAATAGAAATGGAAGTAGCGTTCATGCGTACGTACGGCTTACCGTCTCCATGAACGGTGCATTTCATTTCTTACCTCTAAATGATTATGTGATATTATAAATACATGTATATGCTGAATATATATGATAGATATGATATCCAAATCATGAATATCATTCTGGATATATTGAAACTTTGACCACACGAACAACATGTAATTGTAAGAAGTCCACTTTCGACTTAAGAACCAAATATCGAAAAAAAAACATTATTAACTTAAATGATTACATAATGTCTATAACATGGTAATAAGTAATATAAATGTAATAATGAACTTGAAAAAGGTTCTTAAGCAAGTATAAATTTACTCAATTTTATTATTCAGGTGGTTAAAGAACGATCGAGTCATGTCGGACCCGAGGTAAGGGACTTCGTCTCAATCTCCTTTCATTGAGGAATATTATGTTTTATACACAACATTCTTTTATACGGTGTATAAACCCCTTTGACTTTTAGGTTTATCCAAATGGAATATTTTTTATACGAATCGGTTTACTAAATGATAAAGAGAATGTTTTTGTCGTATGTTTGCAGCGATAATGAATTCACCGCCGCTGTGACCATTATTTGAGTTTTGGATTCCTCTATAAGACATACCTTTTTTTAAAAGAAAAAAATACCATGTTTTACTTTTCTTTTATTTTGGTATTGAAAATGGTTTTCATAATGTTTTTATATCAATGTGTTGTATTGATATGTTGTGATTGAAAGGTGGAAATGCTGTGTTTCCTTTATGCATGTTTTATATGATACGATTTATGTTATGGTTCATGGGAATTGTTTATGAAGACGGGTGGTTCCGTGATAAAATAAGGGCAGGTGAGCCGGATATAGCTCTCCAATTCATTGGTTAACGTGAAGGAGTGAAACATTAAGGTTTCTCCGAAGAGATTTAGGGAATATACTCTGATGGGTATTCCAAATGTTACCGAGAGGGTTACTCCCTATGTAAGAATGTTATGAATGCCTCAAGTTACCTTTATTTCTTAGGATTTCTATTATTTATTCATGATTTGATGAGGTATCTTAAAGTGCATATGTTTTATGGGTAATGTATGATTTAATTCTTACGTATATATGAACTCCTGTTTCCTTTCCATATTTTTATATCCCTTACTAAGCTTTTTGTGCTCATCCCATGTTTTTGAAATGTTTTTCACAGGTCAAGGGAAGGGTACATGATATGATGATAGTGTCAAGGAAGTGTCAAGAATGAATATATGTTTCATTTTAAATATGTTTTCCGTTGATGGAAAAAATTAATACTATCTTTTATGTAACCACTTTTTTTAAATGTGGAATGTAATGCATGTTTTTTGATCTAATTCTCTAAAACTCTAAACCGGAAAAGATCCTCAATGTGTAATCTTGTAATAACTCAAGATTAAGTAAGGTTTAAGTCTGGGGCCTTATATATCAAGGTAATTGGTGTAAAATATAACTTGAAACATACAAGAAATGTATTTGAAAAACATTATCATTAAAACATTTTTTTGTGGTTTTACGGAAAATACAATAAATATTTTTAAAATAGAAAAGAGGAAAATATTTTATATAAAACCATATTTTAAGGAAGATGGTTTTCATAATAAAAAACTGATTTTATAAAGACAGTGGTGACATAAAATATATGATCGAGGGCACTAGAAATTGGGTGAAAATTTGGGAAGTTCCCTTAAAACATGTTTTCTTATAAGAAAGATCTAAGAGGGAATATTTTAATAACATGTATATCCTCAATTGAGAGTGATGAAAGGGGATTGATAAATGAATTTTTTAAAACTAAAAAGAATTTATAAGTTGCACATAAACAGATAAGATAACATCATTTTTATATAAAGTAAGATAAGGAAACCTGAAAGATCAATGGAGGTTCAGGTAGAATTCGTTATAGATTATCGGCATGGTGTTGGGTGTACCAAAGAAGGACTTATGAGACAAAAAATTATTTTAATCACTTATAATTCATGAGGGAAGTATACAAGAGGTGTGTAATCACACCCCATCATCATGGATTAAACATAAAAAGGAATAGCATAGAGGAAAGTATTGATTTAAGAGTAAAACTGAGATGATCACTTACCTTAAGTCGGTTGGTGTTCTCCACTTGTTATTAATGACCTGAATAATAAAATTATGTTTATTAATTCACAAGTCCAAAAACTCTTATATATGTTAAATATTTTTTATAACCTTTTCAGGTTCATTCATGACCATTTTGATTGGTTATAAAGTTCAATGTCGTTGTCAGAGTCTGGTTGCTTGCTTGGTTTTTAAAGATCAGTTCACTTGTATTCATGTTCAGATAAACATGTTAGATGAAAGTGGTTGTCCAAAATTGAAGTTGTTTGTTATTAGTGGAAATCCATGATATTTCATGGTTATACTAATTTATTTGTTTATTGGTAGTGAAGATGATTTTTTATATAAAACTTTAGTGATAACTGTTTTGGTTGATCAGTTGGTTTGATTACAAGGAAATTGTTTTTATTTATAGCGTAATACCATTTGTAAAAAAAGATTACTAAAAATTCAATAGGATATATTACATATATAATTATATTTTTCAACTATAAAATATATGGATTCATGTAAAAAAATAAATATGACACTAGAAATTGATAAACTGTTTTCCTTGAAAGTGTTAAATTTACACATCTCAATTGGTGTTTTCATTTCATTAAAATAAAAGATGGCGAAAGGAGAGAAAATAATGATGTATACCATTAGCATAATAGAATTCTAGTACATGTATGTTACTGGAGTTATAGTTCCATTTGCGCGATGGGAGATGAGGAAAGAAACAAGAAAGGAAAAAGACTAAAAAGAAATGAAAGAGTTGGAAAGAGGAATTTACATGTCGATTCTACCTCCTTTGAGAACCTCTTAAGGGGGAAAATTTGGTATTTTGAGGAGACTAGGGATCTTTGGAAGTGGGGAGGAGTTGGAGAAACATTTAGGTAGAATTTTTTAGGGCACAATGCTTGAGAGTAGTGTAGAGTAAAGGGAGTGAGGGGGTTTTAATTTGGAGGATAGAAGGGTTTTCATAATTTTATAATACTTAGTCAATTAATTTCACTCAAGAGCAGAAATATAGAAGATTACATGACCAATAATAGTAAATGGGTCAGGTAAATTTGTAACAAGAGTGGTGCAATTATCCATGATTCTAGGAATAGTCTATTTATCTTATAATGTATATATAAGTTAAATTATTGTATTTTACTATTCATAAAAAAATCATGTATTTTATAAAAATCTCAAATATTCACCCTAAACATTTTTCGACATGTACAATCCAAAAATGAAGACCCTTTTTCAAAAATAATTTTCTAAAAATGAATGATTTAATATTTAATTTAACTAATAATATAATATAAAAAAATTAGTTGTAAAACATTTATTTACTTATTCTAAAATATAGGTACATCACATGTTCATTTCCATACTATCATTGGTAAGGTAACTATTCAGTAGGGTATATCACTATTCATAAAGTAATGTTACAATTCATAAGGGTATGTAAATATTCAACAAAAATTATGTTTTTCTTATCGAACTCCAAATAACTTATTGACCACAACCATGTATCTCATATTTTCAAAATTTCAAACATAGAATTGACAAACATATGTTTTAATGTCACATAGCACATAACAGTTCATTATGTTGTGATTTCATGTGATTATATGAAATATTTATAATAGATGAATGTTAATTTATAAAATACTGGGTCGTTAAATTCTTCTCCGCTAAAGAAATTTTTCTCTTGAAATGCATTTTACATTCTAAGACATAAACAATTGTGGGTACTTTTCTTTCATTTATTCATCTAGTTCCAATTTTTCTCCTCGTACTTATGAATTCTCCGTAGTACCTTGACCAGATGAGTAGTTTTGTTACGTTGAACTTTGTCTTAGTCATCCAATATCTTCACTAGGTGATCCTTATAAGAACGATCATCCTCTAACTGAAACACTCTAAAGAGAGTACATTAGAAGGGTCTGATATGTTCTTCTTTAAGAGGGTTACATGAAAGAATCATGTAGTTTCGACATTGTAGTTGTAAGTTCATGTCGATAACCCAAAACCCCAACTCGATCAAGGATCTCCAAGGAGACAATGTACATGGGACATAATATCCCTTTCATTCCAAACCTCATGAACTTCTTCCATGAAGATATAGGGAGAAATACGATGTATCTAAATTCTAACTCATGGTATTGTCGACGATTTTTTTCATTCCTTTTCGGTCAACTTTAGCCTTCATTCATATGCTTCTGAATGGTTTTCAACTTCTCCATAATTTCTTTGACCATTTCAGTTCCTAGAATCTTATGCAGAGTGTCTTCATACCAACACGCTGGTGTTTTGCTCCTATTCAAATAAAGGGATCCACATGGTTCCACTCGAATGATCGAGTGTAAAATGTTTTTTAAGAGAATACAACCAGTGGAAGATGTTGGTACCATATTCCTTTGAAGTCAATATAACATGCTCTCAACATATCCTACAGTGTCTGAATAGTTTTCTCATATTAGCAATCAGTTTGAGGTTGATAGGCTGCACATAATTTTAGTTCAGTAAATAGAGCATGTTGGAGACTTTTCCAGAACATCAATATTAATCTAGGATCACGATCGAATACAATATATAGTTGTACTCCATGAAGCCTTACCCCTTAATTAATGTAAATATTTAAATGTTGATCCACTGAGAAGTCCTCTCGAATCGTTATTGTAACATCCCGGCATGGCTCACCATCGAAACGGTGCCCGGACTAGTGGGTCACATGGCCTCAAGTGTGTCTCCGTGTACGCCAGAGGCTGACGACTAGCAGTGAGGGTCTTGGGAGGTGATAGTGGGGAGACTATACCATCTTATCATAGTTGTACAACAGTTTCTCAGAGTAAATAACATTCAATAGTGGAAGCGGTAGTAGTTAAACAATGAACAGACAATAGTGGAAGATAAATAGTGATAACTTTTATAAAAGGTGGTCCAAGACAGTTATAGTACATGTATGTAAAATGATGATAAATTTATGAAAGAGGTAAACAGTACAACATGCATTCAATACAATACAAACTAATTGAAGAAAAGACAGCAAATCCATCTTGGTGATCTCCTGAGCATCCCAAGCTCCTGCTTGGTCCTTTGCTCCTAACTCCCCAGGTACAACCAGCACAGTGGACAACCTAGGTCATGCAAGCAAGAGGGTCTACTTGGGTACCCCAGTGCAATGGCGGCCCGAGTCGGGTGTGAGATATAAATCGTAGTAGGTTGGCACCACCAGTGTCTAACCCAATCTAGACAGTGTGATATTTATTAAAGTAGTAAGTAGGTATGGCATGATTCAATAAACAGAACAAAAAAGAATATCAACACCCATACTGGTTTCCCAAAGGTAACCCGACGGCTATACCAGCTATAGCTCATTGCCGGTAAAGTAACCCAACCATGTCACCATATACAACTATATATGTAATCTTCTAGATCGTAGATGGCATGGGGTAAGAATGCCTCCCATGCTTTAGTAAAGACTTCCTGGTACGAGGTAAGCATGCCTCTCATCCCTACATGTCAACTGGAAAGGGGTAAGAATGCCTCCCTTCCATCATTCGTGATTAGTGGGAATGAGGTAAGAATTCCTCTCATCCCTATTAGTCAACTGGAAAGGGGTATGAATGCCTCCCTTCCATCATTTGTGATTAGTGGGCACGAGGTAAGAATGCCTCTCGTCCCTATCGGTCAACTGGAAAGGGGTATGAATGCCTCCCTTCCATACATGTATCGAGATCCTATCTGGCGTGGGGTAGACATGCCTCCCACCCATACTCAAGTAAGTTGGCATGGGGTATGCAAGCCTCCCATCCATAATCATACAAATTCATTATCAGCATTATATGAAATTGCATAAGGCAGTACCTCTTATGAATTTCAATTAGTCATTCCACATACACAATTAACCATTCACTCTATGGCATCAGCATGTGTGCACTCACAATACAAACCTGCTTATGGTATGCTACTTAGTGAATTACCTCATAAGAATTCAATGAATCATACCACATATACAATTAGAAAAAAATCTTATATCCATGTAAATGGTTATAATCACATTCATACAAATATACATAAGGAAATCCATCTCACAATATCACATAATCACATCATTTATCATATTCATCACATTGATATAAGGTACAGGAGACAACTTGCTCATGCACAGTATTGGCTAACCCCCAATTAATTCTGTATTCCATTCATTTCATTTCAAAGACATATAAGGATTTACAAAGCATTAAGAGGTACTAAGGACTACTCCTCCTAGGTAGGTCCCAATCACTAGACCCATTCCATTAACATAAGATGTTCTTCTTCCATTATTCTAAGGCATGGTCTTACCATCCAAATCCATTTCATTCAATTTTAACCAATTCATCAAAAGATTACAATTTTTATGCTTTTACCATATAGTAAAATTCAAAGTAAATATGACAGCATCAATTATCAACAAAGCATAACAAGAGTCTAGTAGGTAAGCATAAGAATGTACTTCATAATTTTATCTTGAAGACAACGCACCTCTGATCGATGGGTTTGATTATAAAATCATTAGTTTAATGACCAGGAAAACATTTTATCTTATTCCTAAAATTCACACTGTTTTCACAGAAGCACTTATTCAAAAATAACTTGCAGAAATAACTCTTTATTACTTTTCTTTAAATAAAAGGGAAAGGAGAGGGACCCTACCACAAGGTGGATCCATCCGTCCACTTCGGATCTTGGCGCTTTCTAACTAAAGCTGCCGATGCTTCTCCCGCATGAGACATATGTGATTTCACATACGTATAAATACACCTATCCTCTATGCACACGATTCACATGGCCATGAGCATTCGCAAGAGGATCCTTACACATATGCTTATACACATATGTCGGTCTCCAGTCACCCATGCAGGAACTATTTATATATGAAATGGGACAACTATCCCCGTACATGTATATCTGCTACCATGGTCAAATATACGCACACTGGGGGAACCCACATACATATAAATACATACCATTGCCTATGCAGGCGAGTGTCCCAAGCTCCTACAACCCGAAACCAATTCCAAAGTTCCAACACACTACGGAAAACAAACCAGGAACCTCTAAAACAACCTAGGACACTAACGAGATCTACTTAAGGAAGGAAAGACCAACCAACGACATTAAATCCTTACCTCAGGTGTTAGCGACAAACCAAAATAGAGGCAAACCCACAACGCGAGCTCAACACAATGCCAACATCATGTCGGGGACTCATAAACATCAAAAGACCCAAATTCAAACAGTGCGAGACAAGGAGAAAGGTGAAATCCTCACCCCAAAACCAAATCGGTGATCTGAAACCACCCGAACCGCTTCGCCTTCAGCGGCGGTTGCCGGAACGAGCACCATGGAGTCCCAACAGACCTTCCGCAAAACCTAGAACAAGAAGAGACCAAAAATTAGATTAAACCCAAGACCCTAGGGTGTGGCCGAATCTCACCGGGTGACGGTTAGGCCGAAATAAATCTGGAAGAATGGAGGAGAAGATAGAGGGGATCTTACCGTGATGATCTGATGAAGAAACTGCCGGAAAATGGGGCGAGGAGCTCGATCGAGAGGAGGCCGAGAGGAGGAGGGCATCACGCAGCTCAAAGGGGGAGCTCCCTGGCTTCGTGCGGGTCGAGTGTGGGTGAGGGAGAGATTAGATTAGGTTTGATTTATTTTATTTTCATTTTATTTTAACTTTTAATAAAAACCCAAAACATACCCTAGCGCAGGTTTTGACCATCACAGTTTTCCAAACCGAGCGCAAACCGTGCCGAGTCTTCTGCCTCCAAGAGATCTCTCAAATGAGCTAAGCGCACAATTTGGTGAAACCATGTGCACGCCACTATCCACCAGATTTGGGTCACACGGTTTTGGTCGCACGGCTTGGTAAGCATGTGCGCCAACTGTGTGCCCTCATTAGCCCTTTAAAGAACCAGGGTTCATCGCTTCTGAAACCCCTCAGGCCACACATGAAACTTAACAGGCATTCAACCATGTCCAAAAACATTAAAAATAAGTGTTCATACCTTCAGAACCTCGTTCCAAATCCCATTTATAAAAATAACCGGTTTAGGAATTGAAAATGTTCAATTTCCCCCACTTTTATCCGGGTTCAAAACGCAGGTCATTAGAGTGATAAATTTAGTTGTCTTTGTTAGATGATCCACAATGACCCATATAGCATGGTTTTATATAGATGTCCATGGAAGTCCAGAGAAAAATCCCATAGTAATGTTCTCCCAATTTCATATTGGTATGGGAAGTGGTTTCGACATCCCCTTAAACGTTTATCTCCCAGCCATCACTTTCTAACATACCAGGCACTTTGATTTATATTATGCAATATCCCTTTTCATATTGTCCCAAAAATCGTTTTCTCAGAGATCTTGATACATATATGTGCTCCCTGGGTGGATAGAGAAGGTTGAGATATGTGTGTCATTAAGATGATCTTTCATTAACTATGTATCAGATGGTAAACATAAAATTTACCCAAATCTTACAACTATTTCCTCATCAATTTTGTAATCAGTGGATTTCTTATTTTTGATAGCTTCCACCTTCTTCAAGAATTTCTACATCCTTTCATTAAGAATCCTTTATTTCCTCCAAGAGGGATGTTTGAGAAATAATTTGAAAAAGGATTGATGATGTTCTTCCCTTAATTATTCTCACGTACATCCTTTGAAAATATGACAAGATCAGATCCTTTTAAATTATCATCATTGATAGAGATGCATGATCCTTTAATCTTAGGGCATATTCCACCTTTTTTCCTTACATAGATGGTAGTGGATTGGGAAGTCACAATACTTGATTATATCTCTCCATATTCACTGCTGCATATAATGCTATTTTTGTGTGAATATTTATTTGAGAATTTTATAGTCAGTATATATCTCACACTTCTCCCCATAGAGATAATGTTGTAATATTATCAATTCAAAGGTAACAAGAGCCAACTCCGGATCATGTGTGGGATAGTTGTGCTCATGGCGATTCATCTTCCTTGGGGAATACACTATGAAATTATCATTATTCATAAGCACACAATCTAATCCCTTATTTGAAGCATCACTATACACCACAAAGAGTTCCGAACTTGTTGGAAGTGTGACTATTAGCGCATTGATAAGCCTCTTTTTCAACTCCTTGAAACAGTCATCACATTCTTGTGCCTAGACAAACTTTACTCCCTTCCATGTCAGCTTGGTCTTTGAGTTTGGAAATTTTTAAATGTTTTTCTTAAAATTATCGATAATACCTGGCTAGGTCCAGAATTCTATAGATCTCCGTTATAAAAGATGGCATGGTCCACTCTTAAATTTCCTTTATCTTGGAAGGGTCCATGGATATCCATTTTTTGGTGATAACATGCCCCAAAAATGATATTTCCTCCATCCAGAACTCACATTTACTATACTTTTCATACAAATTCGCTCTTCACATAATCTTTAACACAGTACTCGAATGATCCTCATTTTCCCCATTTCTCTTGGAGTATATTAGAATATAAATAATAAAGACTACCAAAATAATTTCAAGGTAATCTATAAAGACATTAATCATTAAATACATGAAAATTTCTAGATTATTAGTGTGTCTAATGGGAATCAATATGAACTCATAGTGTCTATACCTTGTTTGTAAGATATCCTTGGGAATATCTTCCTTCATCTCCGTTAATTGGTGATATCCCAACCATAGGTCCATCTTAGAGAAATAATTAGCCCCATAAAGCTAATCGTTCAAGTCATTTATCTGTGGAAAGGGATACTTGTTCTTTATCTAGATTTTATTGAGCTCGTGAAAATCAATATCTAGGCGCATTGATCAATACATCTTCTTGATGAAGAGGACTGGAGAACCTTAAGGTGAAGAACATGGGTTTATGAACCCATTCACCAAAATATCTTGTAACTACTTATTTAGCTCTTCCTTCTCTATGGTGTCCATTATATAAGGTGTCTTCTATATAGGCACATATCCATGAATAATTTCAATTGATAAATCAACCACATGGTCTGGAGGAATACCAAGAAACACTTTAGGAAATACATCAGTGTAATCCCTCATGTTAGGAATTTCTTAAAACATGATTCTATCCTATGTTTTAGTCATTCGATCTAGATATTCTTGCTCAAAAGGAAACTGTATCCACACATGATATAATTATTCTAATAGAGATTCATCTTCCTCCTTACAGTTTTAATGAATCATAGTATTCCTTGTTATATAAAGAGTGATCTCCCTTTCTTGACAGTTGATGTTGGATTTGTATAGAGATATCCAATTCATGCCCAAGATAGCAACAAACTCCACTAAAATAATTATGAAGAGATTATTTTGGTTGTTCTGTCCATAATCATTAACTGGGGAGGAGTTATAAGCCATGGACACAACGATTTCCCCATTCATTGTTCTCAATGATAGTCATTCCTCTAAATTTTGAGGTGGTGTTTGAATAGTTCTTCTAAACATGCAAGATATGAAAGAATGTATAAACCAACAATCAAATAGTATGTCTATTAATATTAAATGAATAACTAGTTTACTAGTCACCAAATCATTGTACGGCTCCACCTCAGTAGTAGTGATAGCATAATCCCTTTCTTGTTTCCCTAGAGGTTGTTGTTGATTGCCTCTAACAACCCTCAACTTTGGGAAATTGTTCGTTTAATTCCAATGCTCCTTGATGTTGTAACACTGCACCACTAGCTAAGAAATGATCTAAACCTTTATTTCTTCTTCCACATTAGAGGTATTTTTCATATACCTTCATCATTTCATGTCCAGATGACCAAACATTTCCAATTTTATGAAATTTTTAGTTACCTTCATACAGTTCCGAGGATGCTTCTTCCCAAAACAATTATAAGGGGAAAAGTCAGGATTCTTTCAATGAAGGGATTTTTTTGATGACCACCTATGTTGTTCTCTATTTTCTGCTTCTTTTTACTAACCCTATGAGACCACTGAGAGTCTCGATTCTCCATTTCAACCCTTAGGGAATAAGGGAAAATATCCTCATAACTCTCGAACTCAAGAATTACCAAAGATTTTCATAGACTTAGCTTTAGTCCACTAAAGAAGTGATCCACCTTGATTTCAGTGTTCTTGAAAAAGCCATAGGGGTACCTTTCTTGCCTTGTACTATTTTCTTCACTTGTCCCTATGGACTAATCTTCCTTCTTCTTGAGCCTAAAGAACACACTTTCCATCTTGATAAGTAGGCTTTGAGAAAAATATTTTTTTCAGAAAAATCCTATTGAATTCTTCCAAATACATGAAATCAATTTTCCTTTGGGATGTGGTATTCTTGATCAATGTCTACCACTAATCAACTTCCCCATCCAAACGATAGACATCCAGTACAACATTCTCTTAATCTGATCACTGGATGATAGAGAATATCTTTTCAATGGAGTTAATCTAATGTTCTGCGAGGAGGGGATCAAAAGATCCGCTAATCATGGGAGGCCTTTTCTGCATGAAAGATTATACCGAAACCTGCTCTTTCCTTGGAGTAAGAGGGTATTATTGATTATTCTATTTATTTTTCAAAACATGATCTGGTTGAGAAAGTACTGTCATGAGGTTTTTAGCACCCTCTCTAATCATATCATGCATAACCTTAGGGAAATCCTTACATTTCCTATCATATTTATTTTTTGAACATGTTCGTCTATTTCCCTCCATTATCAATGAACAATAATGTATCATTAGGGGTCTTGAATAATTTTCTATTGATCATAAATAGGACACTTTGAAAATAAAAGGATAAACTTATAATGGATATGTATTTCTTAACTTGTTATTACTTAGGTGTAAATCAAGGTTATCCATGAAATATTTCTTAACTTATATTCATATGATTGTTTTCCCCATAAAAATGGTTTGTACAAAACTAATGATCTACCAAAGCCTATCCCCTGAGAGTATCATAACCAGGATTGCAGTAAGGCCCATTTTCGTTCACCAATTGCAATTCGATTCTAGTCCAATGCAGTGTTTACAGGTTTTACCCCTAGATACATATGTGCCAGAGCCACCTGTACCTGCTCATTTCCAGATAGGGGTGTATTTGATTGATAAAACACTTACTCAATACTCACCAAAATTTAGGAATTTTTTCATATATATAATCTCATCATAATGGTTCTCACTAAGGTGCTCTATTACTAATCTCAAAAAATAACTAGACAATCCTTTAATAACAGCTATAGACACCCCTTCCATTTACACATAACATTACATGATTTTAATCCTAATTATATATCAGAGTACAAGCCAAGAATCATTAATTCCACTATAATTGAAGACTAGGCACATAAAACAAAAAACATGGGGCTAAGAACTCTTCATTATTTAATATCCATAAAAATATATTTAATTCCTTTGAGCCCTTACATATGCACAGTTTTCCCTGGGGAACATATGAACACTATGATGATCTAAAAAGCACAATAAGGGAATGAACATAAGGATACATCTTAAGAACATGAGTTAGGAGGCATGATATATGGATATCCAAATCATGGAACATATGAAATCATATCATATAATAATGGGATCCAATAAACATGGAATCATACAAATGTGGCAGAATCATAAAACATGTCTTTAGTATAGGTTAAGGCTAACCGACAAACTTGTTTCCCATTTAGTATGGGTCAAGGATAACCACCAATCCCATTTTACAACACATCTCATGAGACTTATCTTTAAAAAATGCATTCGAGCACTATCAGGTTTCCCACATATCAAAATTTTCATTAAAATTCTTGTCAAATAAATTATAATACATAATCAACCATAAATTAACAAAAGGATACCCATTGAATGAATTAGGTACCACAATTATGACATAAAGAATAACCACTGATCGTATCATTAAAGTGTCCATAGATGAAACAGATTAGAACATAAAATTATGTTCATAAGGAAAATGATGAATATAAGATGGTATGTTTTGTCAAAAAGAAGTGACAACATATAAGAAATATGTTTTAGAAACATTATCCTTAAAAAACTTGTGTGGTTTTAAGGAAAATACTACAGTAATTTTAAAATAGAAAAGAAGAAATTTTTTTATATAAATCCAGATTTGAACCAAGAATGTTTTCATAATAAAAGGCTGATTTTATAAAGTCAATGGTGGATTAAAACAAATGATAGTGTGTGCTTAAAATTGTGTAAAAATTTTGGAAGTTCCCTTAAAACAAGTTTTCTTATCAGAATGTTCTAAGGAAGGAATATTTTAATAACATGTATATACCTGTAAGAGAGTGAATAAAAGATAATGATAAATAAATTCTGTACAAATAAACATAATTTAGAATATGCACATAAATAGATAAGATTACCACATTTTGATATAAATAATGATAAGAAAACCCAAACAAACAAAAGAGGTTCGGGTTGAGTTCGTTACGGATTATTGGCATTGCCTCAGGTGCACATAAGAGGAATTTATGAGAGATAAAAGTGCTTCATCATCACTTATACCTCATGATAAAATTATGGGGGTGTGTAATATGACCCCATAATTAGGCATTACACTTTAAAAGGCATATCATAGAAGAAACGCTTGATTTAACAGTGAAATGGAGAGGATCCCTTACATTATGTCTGTTGGTGTTCTCCACATGTTATTAATGACCTGAATAAACAAAATAGGTTAATTAATTAACAATTCAAGAACCTATTATATTTTTAAATTTTTTATTATAAACCTTTTACATTCATTAAATACCATTTTTATTAATTATAAGGTTTAAATTTCTTGTTCAGGTTCTATTGCTTTCTTTTTTTTAAAGATCAGTTCACTTATATTCATGTTCAGATAAACTTGTAAGATGAAATTTGTTTCCCAAAATTGAAGTTGTATGTTTTTATTGAAATTCAAGGATATTACATGGTTTTAAAAATTCATAACATTATTGGCATTGAAGATGAGTTATTATATAAAAACGTAGTGATAACCGTTTTGGTTAATCGGTGGGTTTGATTACAATGAACATGTATTAAGTTATAAAATTATACCATTTGTATAAAAGGATTACAAAAAATTAACTATGATATATTAAATATATAATAATCTAGTTCAACCATAACACAAATGGTTTCATGACCTAAATTAAATATGCCAATAGAAATTGAAAAACTGTTTTCCTTGAATGTGTTACATTTACACATCTCAAACAGTGTTTTCATTTCTTTCAAATAATAGTTGGAAAAAGGAGAGATCATAATTAAGTATCCTATTATCATAATTTAATTTCAGTAAATTTATGTTACTGGAGTTATCATATGATTTTGGTGAAGGGAGGTGAATAAAAAGACAATAAATGGAAATAACTTAAAAGAAATGAAAGAGTTTGAAAGAAGGATTTACCTCTTGATTCTACCTCCTTTGAGAACCTCTTGAGGTGGGAGATTTTGGTGTTCTGAAGAGCCAAGGGGCCTTTGTACGTGGGGAGGAGCTTGGGGTGTGATTTGGGATGAATAATTTAAAGGAACAAGGCTTGACAGTAGTGAAGATAAGTGTGAGTGAGAGTGGTTTTTATAATGGAGAGGAGGGTTTTCATAATTTTACTATCATTAGTTTATTAATTTCCCCCAAAAAAACAATAGCAATGATTACATGAAATAGAATAGTAAATGGGTCATGTGAATTCAAATAAAAGATGTTGACATCTTCCATGATGCTAGGAATTGTTTATTTAGTTATAATTTATATATATGGTAAATTACGGTAGCTTACAATCCATTAAAAATTCAGGTATTTTAGAAAACTATCAAAGAATCACCCTAACCATTTTTCAACATGTAGAATGCTAAAATGACGTCTATTTTTCAAAAACCATTTTATAGTTATTATTAATTTAATATTTAATTAAACTCATAATTTATTATTAAAAACCTAGTTTTAAAACATTTATTTACTTGTTCTGAAATATAGGTACATCGTATATTCATTTTCATAATATCAATGGTAAGGTTACAATTCATTAGAGTATAAAACTATTTATAATGGTGTGTTACTATTCATAAGGGTAGGTTACTATTGACAAAAAATTATGTTTTTTATTGGACTCCAAAAAACAATGTGATCGCAAACGTGTATGTCAGATTTTCAAAATTCCAAACAAAAATGTGACAAATGTATGTTTAAAGGACACATAACACTTAATAATTCATTATTCTGTGATTTCATGTGATTATTTTAAATATTTATAACAGTACATTTCTATTTTGAAAACATTGGGTCGTTATAATAATAAAGGGTGAGCATAGATGCTCAGAAAAGAAAAATATGGGATATATTAATCAATTATCATAATTGGGAATAAGATAAGAATAAGGGTATAAGAACAAAATAAAAATTTAGAAAATAATACTTAAAATTTTATTGGCCATAAAGCATGAGTCCTGGAATTATGATTTTTCATATCAAAATTCACAAGACATAAAATTTTGTAAACATAAATGAGGCATCGAGAAACATGAGAGATTATCACAAACATTATAAATATTTTTTTCCGTAGACATTGTTTAGAAAATATTTTCATGTTTCATGTCTTAATATAAATTCTATAATGGTGGAAAAATCTCAGTGGCATATTATGTTTACTCCACATTCCTATAAACATTGAGGATAAATTCCAATAGTGGTATGGTTTCCCACCCTATTTCCATTTATATTATCTCATGCGGTATCAGGATATACCCATGGTATTTTTGGGTCATAAAATTCTATGTCCACATGTAATGTAATTAATTCCATACATATATGTCACATGATCATAAAAAATTTATTCTTTGAACATTTATTAATTATCCAAACTAAAATAATAGAGAATAAAAAAAATTATTAAACATCATAATAATAATCCATAAATATAAATAAATTATTTCATCATTAGATAATTTTCATGGTTTTGTATATAAATCCACAAATAAATTTATAGTATTAAAATATTCATTTAAATTGAAATGAAATATTATTTCGAAAATAAGAGAAAAAAATTATATTTTTATAACTATAAAATGATAAAAATTCACCAAAATTTGGAACAAGGATTTTCTTTTCCAAAAAAATGGATACATATAATGAAACCAGCTTGTAGAAGAAAGGGGTTTATGTTGGGAATTTCCTTTAAAATGAATATATTTTAAAAAATAATTTTCTAACTTTTTAATTAAAAATAATTAAATGATTGATTCATAATATTTAGAAAGTATTCATTCAATATATTTTCATTAAAATTAGAATATAGTATAAAATAACCTAATCAATAATTTAAATGTAGATTGTAATATCAATAATATTTTTTGAGAACATGGGAATGGAAGAGTATGATTACCAATCAATACAGAGAAATAATGATTGGTTTTCCTACAATAATTATTTCCTTGTGTTTGGGTTCCACACCTGAGATATATGGATAGAATATCGGAAAACCAATATAATAACATAGGATAAAACTATATAATGGGGTTAAAATTGGAAAATCATATTACTCCCCCTATGAATATTTAAGAATAAATAATCATGATTGGAAGTGATATTGGAACGTAAGTGCTTACCTAATGTGCCCACATTCTACAAACACACTCTATCCTTAAATATAATAAATTTAATCTAATTATAAACCAATATAAAAGCATAAATGGACATATCATAATATATATGATAGCTATATAATTTAAAATTACTCATTTACTAATAATTTTAATCAATATAACTATTTGGGTGTTAGCTGTTATGTTTTCAACATATATTTAGCTTTGATAATTCATATCAATGATCCCTTTTCAATTTTTAGTCATCACCAGAATCAAAATAATTTCATAAATATCATATTTCATCATTGTATACACTTTTTAAGCATATAGTTAAGGTAGTTATGAAAAAAATGAATTGTATCACTTTGGGGAGGTGACTGGCTTCACTAACAGACTAGTGAGGTGTTCATTTTTCAAATATTTTTAAGGAATTAAGTTAAACAAAAAAATATTATTATAAAATAACTATTATGTCATAAATATTATATAAATTAAATAATTCAATCTATATATACATCTATATAAGTTATTGATGAAAATTAAATACATTGCTTCCAGGAGGTGGTAGTCTGCATGTACACATGAGTAAAATATTCATTTTGTAAAAGATACAAATGATACAGATAATGAATAATCCATACAGATAATTGCGTTTACATACTATAATGATTATTACTCTTTTATTTATATGCATTAAAAAATCAATCATATGTGTTTTAGGGATTTGGTATCTTATTTTGGTAGATGTTGACTGATTTATGTCACTAAATGTTATTGTACAAGTACGGAGAGAAGGTTATCCTTAATAAGAGAGTGGAGTGGAAAACATATTGGTACCATTATATTTAGAATTATATAAATGATTTTTAATTTTCACGTGTCCAAAAAAACATTAAATTTTTCAAAATAAAGTATGTTAAATTCCATATCGACAGAAAAAATAATTTTTTTATATATATTAGTGATAATTTTGGAATTATATCTTACATAAACCCTATTCATAACCCTTTTAACCCTCACTATTCTGATTAAATTTTACCATGCTAACTTATTTAAGTGAATCAAAAACAGGTTAATATTTATTCCCAATATTTATAATCATTATTCAAGATATAAAATCCATTTTTTAAAAAATATATTTCTTATATGTTGTGAAATTTAATTATAATATCAATAAAAAAAATGCATAACCCTTTCTTGAAAAAATGTTTTAATAAGATTACAGAATATTTTAGATTAATTCCATTCCTAAAAAAACATTATTAGATTTTTTATTGATTCAACATATTATCTATACATTGTAAAAAAATAAATCATCAATATTGATTAAATTAATTTTTATAGGAAAAAATACATTATGCATATAAAAATAGTTTTCTAGAAAATATCCGAATTTCATATTAAATGGTTTTATCTTTTTTTATAACCAATTGATAATCAATACAATAAATTTAATTCATTTATTTATATGTAAATATTTATTCCATAGGTTTAATGCTCAAAATTTTTGAACTTAGCATCTGAAAAAAATGTAAATGAAATAATATTTGTAATGAAAAATGATATCTTTTTCATGAATTATATATTGTTATTTATTCTCATTAGAAAAGAATTTAATAATTATAATTAATTGATTTTATTTATAAATATTTAAATTTAATCAATTAATTATATAGATATCATTCCCAAAATGAGTTTAATTTAAAATAATTACATTTCAGGAAAATAATTTAAAATAATTTGTGAAAAATTAAGGAAATTTATATTACTGAAGTTGTCCCTTTTACAATATTTTTTCATATTAACATCATTTAAATGTTTAATAATATCATATATTATTTATTTTAATATATCTTTATTTAGTTCTGTTTATTATTTTTGTTATCCCGTGTGATAAAAAATATTGAGTTTATTAAAGGTAAATATATTATTAAATCTCAAGGTGTTGCATTAAACTACCCCTCCAATAGAATTCAATACACATAAATATGAAATTATTTTGGAAATAGATAAGGATATAATAGATTCATTCCATCATATAGCTCCCACATTTCTTCTAAAAATTTATGGTTTCCTAAAAAATCATTAAACATGTGAAAGATCATATTTTAAAACATTTTATGCCTTTAATACATAAACTCAATTATTAGTACCTCATATGAAATAACATGATCTAACAGTATTCCCTCTAAGTTTTGTACATGTGAAGGGGTAGGTATGTACATCCTCGAAATTGTTATGTGGAGAAAAAATAAATCATTATTGAGGTTCAGTGGAAGCATGAGGTTATAATAACCCACCCTGATAAGATCAACAGTCTCATATGGATTGATATATTAGGTTATAACCTTCCCCTTATATAAAAATATCACAACTTTATTACATGGAGATATTCATAGGAAGACCTTATCACTTAATTAAATCTCTATATATCTCAATCTATTTCTTGTATAGGTTCTAAATTGACTCTGAGCAACTATAACATTCTTTTACATTTCTTCTTATTGGAAAAAGTTCAAAAATATTTCATTCTCTCACTACATCTCAATATGTTGGTGGCATGCACGTCCTTCCATAGTGTAATCCCTAAAAATCCATATGAATGATATAGTTAAAACAATTCCCATTATAAAATTTTACAACCGTAATTTGTTGATCCAAAATAACTGTTAAATGTATAGAAAAATATCTCAATATACATTTTGAGGTCTGATAATCCCTTTAAGAATGAAGTTGTATTTGAGGATGATATAAAATGTCAATTTATTTTAAAAAAATAAATGGAAGTTCCCATATTAGAAAGATTTTATATATTATAAAACACATAAAATCGCATCCCGAACACTATATCAAATTTGTAAATAAATAATGAATGGAAGAAGTGGTATTTCTGGAAATTAATGAACCTATACCAATGCAATAATAAAATAAATTATGAAAGAGTAAAATGGCCATTATGAATGGTGAATTAACTAATAAAATAGTAAAATCATCAATAAATGTATACATAACAATTTTTAATCTTATAAATGATAATATAATATCATTATATTATGGTATAAGTAAATAAATATATTAAAATATATTATTTATTTGTTGTTTTTTCTAAAAAACATGAATTTTTAGTTATAATTTTACAATTAATAAAGTTATTTTAAAGAATATTTATTATCATAAATGCGATTTTGAAATGATCATTTCGTTTCTCTATTGATTTTATATCAATTTTTTGAGACCTTAATTAATTTTTCAAAGTGTTATAAAATTAGTTATAATTTTAAAATCATCATTTTCCATGTAAATGATGATTTTAATTATATATTAAATTTCACATATTTTGAAAATTGTTTTCATAAAATGGATCTCATTTTTGAATTATATACATTGAAAAAAATTTATGTTGACATTGGTATTTTATCAAAATACTTAATTTTATTGAACTATAAAATTTGTTAATTTAAGATAAATGATAAATACATGATTATTTAATGTCATTATTTTAGATAAGTCTGATGTAATTAAAAAATATAGACATGACCTTAATAATATTAATATAATTAGTGGTAAGGTTTAAACTATTCATTGTCTTGAACCAAAATAATTTAGTAATGAATAAAATAATAAAAAAAACAGCACTCTCCACCCCTATAAATACAACCCCTCAGTATCTATAATCCTCACAGCTAACAAGAATTGAATTATTTCCAACCTCTATCAAAAAATGTTCCCAAAATCCTCCCACACTTCAAATATCTCTTAGAATAATAAAAATATCAAACCCTTTTCCCTATGTATGTTCACAAGGGGGAGAAAATTTGGAGGTAAAATCCATTTTGATTTAATTTATTTTATTTTAAATTTCATTCAATTTATTATCCTATCCAAAAATCCATATTTCCAAGTGGAATGAAAACTATAGTATCATTTATATACATTAAATTTATTATATTAATGTAATAATCTATCATCAACCATCTTTTCCTCTCCCTTTAATTCTCAAAATGAAAACGTCGTCCATGGGGTGTCGTTTAATATACTTCAAGGATGAAAAATTTCCCTTTTGATACAAAAACTTCAATGACCATCATAAAACCATTATATTGGTTGAAATAGATTCTATATTTATTATTATATCTTCTTTTATGTTATGTAAATAACTAATATATAATATTAAATTATAAAAAATTAGTTCTCAATGATTGAAAAATCGCAAAATAAATTTAAAAGATTAACATTAAAACAACATTGTCATCCCATATAATTAAATGATATATAAGACCTATTAACATTATATATGTTCATTTATATCATATAATATCAATTATGGATAATTATACCCATTTATCACAATCATTGTTTCATGTATACAAGTGAACTGATCCTGGAAACCAAAAAGACAAACACTTCTGATTGATGAAATTGAAAATTATAAATCATAAAATATCAATAAATGAACTTAATAAAACAATAAATAATCAATGAAATGTAAAATTGGTTATGGATTTAAAAATTAATAAATTAAATATTGTTATCATGGGTATTATAGTGAACAAATCATCCAGACATAAGGTTATGTGATTCTAAGAGCTACTTTCCATTATTTGGTTTTTTATTATTCTCCATATCAAATTTTAGTTAGATGGTATTTAATATTAATTGAATATAATTTATTTGTTTTTAACTATTTTATATATGTTCTCAATTAGTTTTTATATGAAATTAAAATAGTTTTCAAATATAACCCTTCTTTCAAAAAAACAGATATTTTACTTTACATGATATTATTTTTTCATCACTCAAGATTGATGATTCTTATACCTTGTACTATATTACTGTTTTCTATTGGGAACAAAATGGTTTATTCATGAATGTATAATTTATGAAGTTCTCAAGAAATAAAATCCTTTACACATGTTTTTTTAGGTGTATGATTAATATATGTTCTATGTGGGAATCATTATTGTATAAATATTCTGATGTGATGGGTGAAATAAGAATTATATAATGATCTAATGCACAAGGTAACACTATTTATATTCATGAGATAATGTAAAAAATGTTTAATAATGTTTGTAACATTGTTTACAATGATGATTTTATGATGATTCACATATGTTATGTGCAGACATGAAGATATATTTATTCAAAACCATGTGTCATAGTTGACCGCTAGGACATCATGTTTCATTTTTACGAATTGACACATTCCATAACTTTATATTTTTCTTCCTCTCATGATTATGATTAAGATCCTTTTCTTATGTTATGATTATTATTTTCTGCTCTACCATATTTCATTTTTATTAATTATCCTCTTATTGGGATATTAGCTCACACCTGATTTGACGAAGATGCTAAGGTGAATACTTGAACTAAGTAGAATATAAATTCCACTAAGAAGGTGGAGAGTAATAAATTAAATAATGTTTATATTTTTTATAATAGTTATAAATAGACATAGTTTTTACAAGACATTAAACCTTTTAATAATAATTGTGTCATTATTTTATGTTTTTTATCTTTAAAATGATCTAATAATCAAGTAAGAAAAACTCGGATCTCAATAGTTGGCATGAGAGAATGATTTAGTCTAATTAGGAATTAGGATTATATAACCTTATTGAAAACCCATATCATGAGACTATGTATATGTACTCACCCTATATTCATTGTTTTTGAAAACTTATATACATAGAGATCCCACAAGATATGCCTCTAAAGTTAATTTCACAATTGCATAAATTATTTGTTCACCACTTGTGGAATTATATTTTGTTAAAACATATTATATTTTTTAAAATTGTGGGAACCAATAGAAACCATGAAAACAATCCATATAAAGGATAATTATGTGAATTCCTGAATGAAATCCTCAATTCCATGGGAGGTGGATGTTTAAATATCATGGTGATTCTTACCCAGTTGTCTCTTGGTATGAATTATAACCTGAATAATTTTGAACTTATTCCTTCACATAATAGGTAGAAACTATATATAATTTAATTTATGTAGTAAGGACTAGTAATAGTAAGATTCTCTTCTGTTCCACTCAGAGTGGAATAGTGGTCAACTCAAGGGATAATATCTTATTTGTGCTTTATTGATTTGAGATGGAGATGGTGTGTTTTTCTGTTTATTATTTAGATAGAGATGCTAATTAATAATGGGTTATGATTATGAACACAAAGAAAAATGAACATATTGAAGAGATGGAGTGGAAATATTTAAAAAAATATATCTTTACTATGTATTTCCCTCAAACAATTTAGAACATATATGTAGATTGAATTTACATAGTTGAAGAAAATGAAAAGATAATATATCACATTATTGGAATAAAATTTAAAAAAATTTAGAAGGTTTCCATTGGGATTTTTCATAGTAAAGAAGGAAAAAATAGATATATTCTTTAGTGATTTAAAACCACTAATTTGATGGGCTACTTAAACTTGAGGCTCTGGGTGTTATGAAGAATTTTTTCGATGTGATATCAAAGTGGAAATGGAGTTTGGTGAGTTTACTAATAGTTATAGTGATAATAAATTAGATTTTAATAATAAAGTAGTAGGATCTAATGATAATGTGGAATGAAAACTCAAACACCCATAAGTTGAAAATGTGGGAAAAACATCATTGGAATCTACTCAATAGGATAGTGAAATGATTAATTTTTTGGGGAGAGGACCACCAATACCATGAATTTAGAATATATTTGAGGATTCTAGAAAATGTGTCTACTGAAAGGAGATTGCCACCTATGGTTCAATGCTTCATTTGTAGGGAGCAAGGGAACTATGCAAGCCAGTGCACTAAACATCGATTCCTTGAGGGGAATAAATTCGAGATTCAACCAAATACAAATGATAAAGTTAATGATAAGGACATAACTACTACTGAGGTGGGGCCTGATAATGATGGAGTGATTGGTATGTTTGTTATTCATTCAATAATATTGAGAATACTATTTGATTTATGTTATATGTAATATTTCATATCTTTTTGTTTAGTAGAACTATTCAATCACTCGACTAAAAATATAGTGGTTGAGATATCAGTGAGAACAAAAAGTTGGGAAATTATTGAATCTAAATTATATAACTCATCCCAAGTTATTAGTTTTGGACTGAACCAACTAGGGAATCTGGTATTACTTTTTTTTTTAGATTAGTATTCTATATTGGGCATGTATCAAGTATCATTATAAAAAATCCAACATCAAAATTGTGGAAAGGGTGGTAAGTCTTAAAATAATCTTTAATCCACAAATTAGGTACATGTTTAAGGAGTATGATGAATTTCCTTCATAATCATCATCTCATGCTTGGATGTTATAGCCAAATGAGAAATCATATATGGATCAAACGAATGAGATAAAGGATAAATCCATGACTGATGACATGCCCATTCTAAGGACTACAATAATTTGTTACCTCTCAAATGATTCAGTTATACACCTGAATAATAGGTTGAGTTCTCAATTGATAGTGTTACTGGATCTCTCCCTATAACAAAGACACCTTATTGAATGGCCACCATTGATTTAGAGGTACTAAATAAGAAATTACAATAGAATATGGGAAAGTGTTTTATATTCTCGATTGCTTCACCATGAGATGCACTTTTCTTATTCGTTTAGAAGAAGGATGGTTAAATGACCCTATACATTGATTATCATGAGCTCAAAAATTCCAGATAAAGAAAAACTACCCCCTTACAATGATAGATGAAATATTCGATCAATTTCATGGGGATAAGTATTTCTATAAGGTGGATATGTGGTCGCGATATCACCAATTTGTGGTGGGGAAGAATGATATTCCAAAGACTACATTTTGAATGAGGTATGGACATTATGAGTTCATAGTGATGATCTTTTGACTTCCTTCTTCTCTTGATATAATCATGGACGTAATGAATATATTATTTAGATATTACCTTCAAAAAATTATGGAAATCATTATAAATTATATTCTGATATACTCCAATAGAAAGGGGACATTGGGACCAATTTAATACTATGTTATAGTATGTGATAAGGGATAAAACATATGAAAAGTATAGTAAATGTGAGTTTTGTATAGAGTATGTATCATTGTTGGGGAAAGTTCTCACCATAAATAGAATTTATGTGGATCATCTAAGATAATGAAAGTCGAAGAGTGGCCCAAGATAACATCTTTGATAATGATATATAGTTATTTTTGTATTTTTTTGGTTTTAAATGGAATTTGTGAAGATCTTATAATGATTTTAAAATCTACTAACCAAGCTGACTTAGAAGGGAAAATAGTTTTATAGACCAGTGAATGTAAATATATTGTCAATGATTTATAAAATTGGAACATCACTATTTCCATACTATGAATTCCAAAAAGTAGGGATATCTATTTGTTATAAAAAAATGCTTATAATAAGAGCATGGGCTATGTACTAATGAAAAATGATAACGTGATATCATATTCTTCAATGAAGTTAAAACTTAATGAGAAAAACTATCTCATGCATGATTTGGAGTTGAAAGAGATAAACTTTACATTGAAAATATGACAGCATTATATCTATGTATAGCTATGTGAGATATATACTTATTATAGGAGCCTCAAATATATATCCACACAAAATGAATGAAATATTCATTAGTGATTATTTTTATATGTCATCAAAGATTATGACTTCTCAAACCAATACCATCCTTGAAAGGAAAATACTGTGGCACCACTCTAAATAGAATGGATCATGAAACATTATTACAATGGAAAATTGATAAGGATACAATCTTCTAAGATTATCAATTTATGTGAATTGGAATCATTATTGATGGAATATTATTAATCCTTTCTCAAATTATTACACAACCATCCCTTATGGAGAATATAAATAACGAAAAAAATAAATAAAGTGGAAATTCAGAAAAAGGTGGAAACAATCAGAAATGGGAATCCATAATGATTAAAATGGATGTGGAACATGTCATGATTTTTATGTCATGACAATATGTACCATCATATCCATAGATATAGAAATATATTTTGACTTATGTACAAAGCTCAACCTTCTCTATTCACCCAAGTAGCACAAATATGGATTGAGATCTCCATGAGAACTATTTTTGAAATAATATGACGAACGATATTATGGAATATATAGTGAATGGTATTTCAAGAGGTGAAGGATGAATGGAAGAATCCTAAGGAGAATATGTATCCATTACCCACAACAATTTGGAAATGGGAAAACATCACTATGAACTTTTTCACAAGTCATCTAAAGACTTAAAGAGGAAATTATGTTATACAGGTTGTTGTGGATAATCTCAAATAGATAGATCAAATTATCCTAATATGAGAGGATTTCTCGATGGATCATCTTTCACTGATATTTATCAGAGGAATAGTGAGGATTCATAGAGTACCACTATCAATTGTACCTTACTAGGATCCATGATTCACCTTGATGTTGTTGAAAAGTCTCTAACATTCTATAAACATAGAATTAAACATCAGTGTAGCTTCTCAACATCAAACTAATGCCCAATACTTGTGTAGAATTTATTCATAGGAATACATATTGAGATTATTTTCTATGGATTTCAAATTAGGATTGGACCAACATCTTCCTTCAGTCGAGTTCTCTACCGCAAGAGTTTCTACTCGAGCATCCAAATGCCTCGATATGAATTCTTGTATGTGAAAAGATGCTTAACATTGATATATTGGGATGATGGCATCAAACATAAGATACTAGGACAAAATATAGTTGAGGAAATAGTGGAAAAGGTTAAAACCATTCAGTATCACATCATGAAATCCTATAGTCAATAGAAGAGTTATTCATACAATCATCGATGATACCTTGAGTTTTACTTCGTAGATATGGTATTCCTTCTCACATCTCCATGGAAGAGGATTCTGATATTTTGAAAGAAACGAAAGCTACATCCCTGGAACACATTTTCATTTATGATTCTTGAATATGTCGGATCTGCAGCCTATCGATAGGCACTTCCACTAACCATGTCCCAGGTAGACAATGTATTCAATGCACCCCTCTTCACAAATTATATACTATATCCCTCAGATGAACCAAATCCATAGGTGTTATAGTTTGAAAATTATCCCTCTTATGAGAGGAAGTCGATGATAATCTTGGACCCTAGACATAATTTCCTATGCAATAAGACTACACACCAGGTCAATATACTGTGGAAAAACCACATGTATGAATGGGAAACCTGAGAACTAGAAGAAGTGACGAAGGAGATGTACCCTCACAATCTTTCACTATATTTTGTAAAAAAAAAATTTCTTAGGAAAAAATTCCAAAGGGAGAAGAATGTGATGAACAAAAATTTTATCAATGAAAATTTCATTCTTATAATTATTTCATATAGTATAAACCGCATAAAATCACTTTGAGAACACAATAAAAAAATCATAAATGAAGACTGAATTCCATAAGATGTATTTTTAGAAATTATGGAAACTATAACAATAGATTAGTAACATGAAATTTTAAATAGTAATGTGACTAATACAAATATAAAATAGAATAATATAATAGTAGCCTCATCTATAAAAGTGTCAATAAAATTTAGGAATCTTATAAATGATAATATAAAGGTATACAGTAACACCCCAAGATTTTTCAAAAAATATTCTTTTTAATTTCATTAATGTCTTGTGTTGTACGCTACACCAAAATGAGCTTGCACAACACGGATCCCTGACTTGGTTTGCATTACACGCAAGCGCGACCTTCCACAATAACGTGTGTTGTACGCAATATTGAGTTTCGTTAAACAACGATATGCTATTAAAATATTATTAAAACTAGCCGCTATTAATAGTAATACCGAATTTTTAAAATTTTTAAAATTTTATTTTTGAAAATGGACTTCATTTTTGGATTCAGAATATCGAAATTAGCCTAGGGTGAAATTTTGGTATTTTTCTGAAGAATTTCAAATTTTGATGAATAGTGAAAACAATGAGTTACTATTTAAACCCCGAATTTTTATTTAAATAATTATTTATTTTATATAAATTTATTTTAGCTCAAAATTGATACATAATACCTATATAAGTTCAATGTAATTCATTGGAGTCATTTTTTAATAATTTTAGATATATAAAAATTTTATTGAACTTTTGACCGTCTTTTGCCCATCTCTAAGGAGAATTTGAAAATTTACATAAAACATAATTTTACCACTTTTTTGAATGGAATTTCAAAAATCCAAGAGACACTGTTGATGTCAGTAAGTAAAATGTGGTTCAATGAGATGAAAATATTTTTTTGGTGAATAGTAACTTTTTACTTTTATTTACCACGATTAAATGTAAATAGGGTAATTAAGGGTAAAAATGATATTATTATTACTCTAACACATGTCCTAATTCTATTGGATAAGTGTAACTCGACCAAAAACAACCTTATAAATAAAATATGACCATTTAGGCCCACTTGGATTAGATTACGACATTTATTATTAATTTATTTTAAGAAGGGTTAAAATAGTTAAAATCGATGTTTAATAAGTAAATAATTTTTAATATAGGGTTATTCATTTGATAAATTCAACTATAAAAATTCATTAGAACGATAATAAAAATTCAGACATAATTTTATTTTATTTGTAATTTTTAGACATTATATTATTTTATTTATTTATGACACAATGATTATGCAGTAATTATCTTATTAATGAAATATTGATATAATTGATGTTATAAATACCCAAATAAATATAATTTTAGACTTTTTATGAATTCCATTAATTTTTAGGGTTAATATGACGTGTTAGTATTGATTTAAGTAATTGTGTTCGAATTAATAATTCTGTTATGATTTTCACAAAAATCAATTACCAAATAGTGTGAAAATTGACATAAAACAGTTTTTAAAACAAATATTATATTATTGATTGTTATTATATTCCTAAAAATCTATGGTTTAGCCTAATTACTTATATAAGGTTATATATATTAATAATAAACAACTTGGGGTTCGTTTGGCTTGTTATAGTATGTTTATTAACCTTATAGTGTAAGAACACAAAAAGGCACGGTAAAAGTAAAATTATCTAACTCAAAGTTAAATCTAAATGATAATGTTAAAATAGGAACATAACTTGTCTAAATTCTATTGGATGAGAGTATTTCTACCCGCCCCTACCAGATAATCAAAATAAATCAATTTGGAGCTGTTTAAAACCGAATATGACTTTATAATAAAATAATATTTTTAGTTTTTCCCAAGGTGCCCCTCTCCTCCCTTACAAAAGGGCACCTCCTCCCTCTCCACCTCACACCAAATTGAGCCTTCACGCTCGGCCAATCCCTGCCAAATTCTCTTCTACACTTCCCTAGAAACATCCTAGAGGTTCTGGTATACATCAAAGTCCAATCATAGTTCCCTAAGAGGAGGTTTCAAAGAGGCGTATCGAAGAAGAGGCAATTTCTTCTACCGATTCTTTCAAGCTTTATTCTTCTTCATCTTCTTCTTATTTAGTTGTTTTTTTATAAAGTAATAACATAAGTATCACTAATATACTAATATGTTATTATAAATATGAAACAACCCCATTTCACCTGTTATCCATCCTACGGAAAACATAATCACCGCGTGTGCATACGTACGGAATACCGTCTCCACGCCGTGGTGTAATCTGTTTTTCCACCAAAACCTTACATGGATGGGTATAATGGTGTAAAGAATAACTATACATAGTTATTATAACTTCATACTAATTCTGATATATTGTATCATCAACTCCAATTCAATTCAATAATTATGGAAATGATATCATCGCTCGTGCGTACGTACGGACTACCATCTCCATGACGCTATGAGATTCATTCCCCATGATAACCATTTAAGAATGATTATAAAGTATATATAAGAAATAATAATGAAATATATGAAATTATAAAGCAACTGGATTTATGTATATATATATTTATGTCATCTACTTAATTCCATTCATCTTAATAAGGAAACGAAAACCGCGTTCATGCGTACGTACGACCAACCGTCTCCATGAATGATGTATTTCGTTCCATTTATCGATCTATTATATATATGTATATTATGAATATATATTATATATAAATCATGTTTTATATTATATAATTAATTAATAATGATCTATGTAATCATATGAATAATTACAAGTCAAAACATGGACGACAAATGAAATGATTTTAAACAAAACACTCTTTATCATGGAATTTACAAAAGAACGGGTAATATGAAGTCATAAATGAACCATATATGATATCATAACAATGAATATGATTTTTTAGTACGTCAATGACATTATTTAAATCATTATACATGAGTTTCGGATATATACGAAGCATATCGGACATAAGGTAAGGGATAACTTTTCCAATCTTGTTCTTATCCGAGATTGTTTATTTGTAAGTATTTACTGGGGTTATTGTTCTCATCCATGTCCATGTTTCCTAAAAATGGTTTCATTAATGTTTAATGTCCATTTTACCCATTTCATACTTTTTCTACATGGTATATATGGACTCTTTATTTAAGGAGGTACTTTTTGACTTTTCCAGTAGAAGTACGAGAAGAATGTTTTTTTAACATATACAGAACAAACGAATTTTTACGGTTTTATAATTCTTTATTTTCATGAACCTTCCTCAAAAAGATATCATGACTATTTTCAAAAAAATCCTTTTCTTTTAAAATTGGATGACATTTTGTGAAAAGAAAATGATTTTGAAGAATAAAGGATAGTTTCCTAAAGAATTCATTTCAAGTGTTTTATCAAAACCATTTTTCATCTAAGATGACATTATTTCAAATGCGTATGTTTCAAGTATCATGTCTCTATGGTTTACATGGTTCCAACTTTCTTATTATGAAATGATATCCATTTCTTTTATATGGATTATGTGATGATGGTATGATGTTTATGAAACCCATTTTATTCGTTGGGTTATTATGAATGATGTATATTTATTTTTTGGCACAAGTAAAAATGATTTCTTTATGAGATGGGTGGGACATATATCTCCCTACAATGCATTGGGTAAAGATTTATATCTCATGAGATAGACATGACTGGAATGGAAAGTTAAACCGGTTCAGTAATACATGACTGGAACGAGGAGTGAACTCGATTCAGAATGGGACTTTGTCCACTAAGTTGGTCTTGGCAGTAATGCCTTGGCTAATATGGAGATCATATCATGTGCTTAATGGATGACACAATTACATGTTTTATTCCCATTCTATTTCATCATGATTAATGTTTCTTTATGATCTATGCCTTACGTACTTCCATGTTTTATGTCATTTCTCAAGCTTTTGATGTTTAAACATTATGTTCATGTTTTTAAGTTCAAATGTATATGATATGTTTTATTTTATCCATGCTTACCCTTACTGAGCATTTGAGCTCACCATTTTTATGTTTTCTTTTCCCCAGGATTTAAGGAAAGGTTTTAGGTAAGAAAAAAAGTGGAAGATCTTTATGAGAGATGGTGAGGATCTTTCACCACGATTAGAAGATTACGTTCCAAGTTTCCAAAGACACAAAACTATTATGGTCCTTGTGTTTCTGTTTTTGTTATGTATTAAGTATTATTCAAAAGTAATGTAATGTACATATACGTCAAGTTTTGGGTCTCTACAATTGGTATTAGAGGAAAGGTTTAGTCAACATTTTGAAACTAGGATGCGAGAACTTTAGTGAGATCCGTAGAGATATTTCTAAGGTATGTCTAGGGATGTCCCTAAGGATAGGTATACGTATAGGATGTAGTCCTAGAACTACAGTAACGATCTTAGAATTTAACCTAAGATGTTAGATATTGAGGGTGCCCCCCCTTTAGTATGTTTTTTTCCCTATCATGATTTTTTCCTCTCACACTATTCTTTTTGGGTTTTAGAAAATGGCTGGAAACATGTAGATTCATGATAATGGAGGATATGATGGACAATGGAATGATATTATTCATGAGAAACCAAATGAAATAGGATTTGGAAGTCCAAACATCGTTATTTTTCCTAATTAGCAATCTCATAATATGATCAATAATCTCAAGTTTGGTATGTTTTCTGACTTAGATAATAAGAGAAAGATGGAGTTTCATGATGATCATAGAGGAAAGAAAGTTCAATTTCTCTCATGTAAATCATGTGGGAAGAGGAATTGGGGAGATTGTTTCAAAGGAACTATAAGATGCTTTGGGTGTGGAAAACAAGGACACAAATCCAGTAAGTGCAAAGGAAAAGGTTCAGTTAACAGCATGGACAAGGATAATGGTATTTCTATGACATCAACAATAATTAGATGTTTTAAATGTGGAATGTATGGGCATTATGAAAACCAATGCCCCAAGGGAAACTCTCATGAAGGGAATCGGCATGGTCATACAGGTAGTATTTATGTGGATGATGATGAAGAGACTACAAATGAAATGTGAGATGAAAAAAATGATGAAACTCAGCTAGTGGTTAAAGAAGTTAGTGGAATGTTTGTATGTTTATAAAGAATAATGTGTGGTACTATGGAATAAAGAATCATCTAAGGATTCTTACACTATTGTTTTTTCTAAAGTATTTGGAAGTATATGTTGAATGGTACTGGTAACCATTGAAGGTTATTCAGATATTTTTGGAAAGTAGATGATATGCGAATAATGAAGGGATAAGGATAAAATGAAATGTTTGACAGTATTCATGAGCTCATGATTGTTATAAAGACAAAGTGATATCATGGTTTGAGTATATAGAATTTTTGGATTTTGGTATGTGGAAGGAGTTAACTTTTGACAGCATTCATGTTTTGACTAAGGTTTAATGGGTATTCATTTTTCAAGAAAATACATGATTAAGCTACTCACATGATTAGAATGTGACCAACAAGATATATGGGGGATAAATGATGGTATTCACATGCTTGGTAGATAACCTTTCTAGTAATTGTTTTCTTTATACTATGAGCTTGGACTGAAGTATTTTAGATAATCCTAAAGATTAGAATGGATTATGTTGGACATAAGTTATTATTGTTTAAGGATGGAAAAATTTTCGATATTATCGATTGGATGTTATAGTAATGTAGTTTTAGAAAAAGGACAACCTGCAGGACGGGCGACAACCCATCGCGTCGGACAAGGCTGTGGGAATCGAACCCACAACCGAAGTGTGACTGGCCTTTATCGCCTACCACTAGCCTACATGAAGTCCCTGTTTAGTAGAAACTAGTTTTAATATATTAAGCAGTATGATATATGATATGTAAGTCCATTTTAGGAACCATATATAATTAACCTCACCATAGACGGACTTATGTATATATGATAACTTTTTCTTGAAACAGACGGAATGACCCATCATTTTATCACATGATCTGCTAACTCTTCACGAATAACAAATTAAACTTCATTTCTTTAAGAGATGAAGTGTAAATTTTTCAAAGCACGAACAACAGTGAGATTGTACCAAAATCAAAAAGTATTTATTCTAATTCAAAATTTTCAACTTTAGGGAAATGATATTGAAAACCAAAAATGATGCCATTGTGCTCTTATATCCGATGAATTAGATGGTACCTTAGATCATCACAAATTTATGGGTTTTTGATTGAGGGATTTTTCATATCCATGTTCACTAACACTCTCCATCAGAACATGATGGTTAGATTTATCTTCCATAACTATATTTTCACTTATGTTCTCCTATGTGGAAATCCAGTGATTAGTTAATTTGGGTAACCGTTACATTTCATACGTTAGTTTTTAAAGCCATGTTTTGTTATTCCTTTTTTAGGATCTGGGTTTCTATTAAATAAACTATCGAGTAGTAAACCATTTATAACCTCGACGAATTTTGAGGGCGAAATTCCTTTTAAGGGGGGTAGAATGTTACACCCTAAGATTTTAAGAAAAATATTCTTTTTAATTTCATTAATGTCTTGTGTCATACTCTACACCAAAAGGAGCTTGCACAACACGCATCCCTGACTTGCCTTGCATTACATGCAAGCGCGACCTTCCACGATAGCATGTATTGTACGCAATACTGAGTTTCGCTAAACAACGATATGTTATTAAAATATTATTAAAACTAGCCGTTATGAATAGTCATACCGAATTTTTGAAATTGTATAAATTTTATTTTTGAAGATGGACTTCATTTTTGGATTCGAAATATCGAAATTAGCCTAGGGTGAAATTTTGGTATTTCTCTTAAAACATTCAATTTTTTATGAATAGTGAAAACACTGAGTTACTATTTAAAACCCGAATTTTTTTTAAATAATTACTTATTTTATTAAAATTTATTTTAGGTCAAAATTTATATATAATACCTATATAAGTTCAATGTAATTCATTGGAGTCGTTTTTTAATAATTTTAGATATATAAAAATTTTATTGATCTTTTGACCGTCTTTTACCCATCTCCTAGGAGAATTTGAAAATTTACATAAAACATAATTTTACCGCTTTTGTGAATGGAATTTCAAAAATCCTAGAGACACGGTTGATGTCATTAAGTAAAATTTGGTTCAATGAGATGAAAATAATTTTTGTTGAAGAGTAACTTTTTACTTTTATTTACCATGGTTAAAAGTAAATAGGGTAATTAAGGGTAAAAATGATATTATTATTACCCTAAAAAATGTACTAATTATATTTGATAAGTGTAATTCTACCAGAAATAACCTTAGAAATAAAATATGACAATTTAGGCCCATTTGGATTAGATTAGGACATTTATGATTAATTTATTTAAAGAAGGATTAAAGTAGTTAAAATCAACGTTTAATAAGTAAATAATTTTTAATATAGGGTTATACATATGATAAATTCGACTATAAATATTCATTATAAAGCTAGGAATATTTCATACATAATAGTATTTTATTTGTAATTTTTATACATTAAATAATTGAATTTATTTATGACACAATGATGATGCAGTAATTATATTATTAATGAAATATTGACATAATTGATGTTGTAAATACCCTAATAAATGTAATATGAGACTTCATATGAATTAAATTAATTTTCTAGGTTAATATGACATGTTAGTATTGATTTAATTAACTTTTTTCGAATTAATAATTCTATTATGATTTTCATATAAATCAATTACCAAATAGTGTCAAAATTGACATAAAATAGTTTTTAAAACAAATATTATATTATTGGCTGTTATTATATTCCTAAAAATCTAAGGATCAGAAAAATAACTTAGATAAGGTTATATATATTAATTATAAACAACATGGAGTTCGTTTGGCTTGTTATAGTAGGTTTATTAACCTTATAGTGTCTGAACCCAAAAAGACACGGTAAACGTAAAATTATCTAACTTAAAGATAAATCTAAATGATAAGGTTAAAATAGGAACCTAAACATTTCTAAATTTTATTTGATGAGATGATTTCCACCCATTCCCACCTTATCTTAGAAATAAATAAATTTGGTGCTATCTAAAACCGAATATGACTTTATAATAAAATAATATTTTTAGTTTTTTCAAAGTTGCCCCTCTCCTCCCTTATAAAAGGGCACCTCCTCCCTCTGCTCCTCACACCAATTTGAGCCTTCAAGCTCGGAAAATACCTTCCAAATTATCTTCTACACTTCCCTAGAAACATCATAGAGGTCCTGGGATACTTTAATGACCAATCATAGTGCCCTAAGAGGAGGTTTCAAAGAGGCGTATCGAAGAAGAGGTAATTTCATCTACCGATTCATTCAAGATTTTTTCTTCTTTAACTTCTTCTTATTTAGTTGTTTCGTTATAATGTAATAAAATAAGTATCACTAATATAATGATATTTTATTATAAATATTAAAGAACCCCATTTCACCTTCTATCCATCTTACAGAAAACAAAGTTACCGCGTGTCCGTACGTACGGAATACCGTCTCCACGTCATGGTGTAATCTGTTTTTCCACACACACCTTACACGGATGTGTATAATGGTATAAAGAAAAACTATACATAGTTATTATAACATCATAATAATTCTGATATATTTTATCATCCACTACAATTCAATTCAATGATTATGGAAATGATATCATTGCTCGTGCGTACGTACGGACTACCGTCTCCACGACGCGATGAGATTCATTCTCAATGTTAACCATTTAAGAATGATTATAAATTATATATAAGCAATAATAATGAAATATATGACATTTTGATTCTAATATATTTATTTATATATATATGTATGTCATCTACTTAATTCCATTCAACTCAATAAGGAAACAAAAACAGCATTCATGCGTACGTATGACCTACCATCTCAATGAATGGTGTATTTCTTTATATTTATCGATCTATTATATATATGTATATTATGAATATATATTATATATAAATCATGTTTTATATTCTATAATTATGTAATCATGATCTATGCAATCATATGAATAATTACAAGTCAAAATACGGAAGACAAATGAAATGATTTTACCCAAAACACTTTTTAACATGGAATTTACATAATAAAGGGTAATATGAAGTAATAAGTGAACCATATATGATATCATAACAATGAATATGATTCTGTAATAATTCAATGAAATTATTTAAATCATTATATAGGAGGTTTGGATACATACGAAGCATATCAGACATAAGTTAAGGGATAAATTTTCCAATCTCATTCTTATCCGAGATTGTTTATTCGTAAGTATTTACTGGGGTTATTGTCCTCATCCATGTCCATGTTTCCTAAAAATGGTTTCATGAATGTTTAATGTCCTTTTTACCCATTTTTTAATTTTTATACATGGTATGTATGGAATATTTCTTTTACAAGGTACTTTTTGACTTTTCTGGAAAATATATGAGAAGAATGTTTTTTAACTTATACAACACGAACGAATTTTTACGGTTTTATAAATCTTTATTTTCATGAAGCTTCCTCCAAAAGATTTCATGACTATTTTCAACAAAATCCTTTTCTTTTAACATTGGATGACATTTTGTGAAATGAAAATTATTTTGAAGAAGAAAGGATATTTTCCTCAAGAATTCATTTCAAGTGTTTTATCAAAACCATTTTTCATCTAAGATGACATTATTTCATATGTGTATGTTTCAAGTATCATGTCTCTATCGTTTACATGGATCCAATTTTCTTATTATGAAATGATATCCATTTCTTTTATATGGATTATGTGATGATGGGATGATGTTTATGAAACCCATTATATTCGTTGGGTTTTTATGAATGATGTATGTTTATTTTGTGGCTCAAGTAAGAATGATTTCATTATGAGATGGGTGGGACCTATATCTTCCTCAAATGCATTGGGTAAAGATTTATATCTCATGAGATAGACATGAATGGAACGGAAAGTTAAACCGGTTCAGTAATACATGACTGGAACGAGGAGTGAACTCGATTCAGAAAAGGACTTTGTCCACTAAGATGGTCATGGCAGAAATGCCTTGTCTAATTTAGAGATCATATCATGTGCATAATGGATGCCACAATTACATGTTTTATTCCCATGCTATTTTATCATGCTTAATGTTTCTTTATCATCTATGCCTTACGTACATCCATGTTTTATGTCATTGCTCAAGATTTTGATGTTTAAACATTATGTTCATATTTTTAAGTTCAAATGAATATGGTATGTTTTATTTTATCCATACATACCCTTACTGAGAATTTGAGCTCACCCTTTTTATGGTTTCTTTTACTCATGATATAAAGAAAGGTTTTAGGTAAGAAAAATAGGGGAAGATCTTTATGGGAGATGATAAGGATCTTTCACCATGATTAGAAGATTACGTTCGAAGTTTCCAAAGACACTAAACTATTACAGTCTTTGTGTGTCTGTTTTTGTTTTCTATTAAGTATTTCGAAAAAGTAATGTAAAGTCCATGTACGTCAAGTTTTCGGTCTCTACATATACCTAAATATATAATTTTAAAATAACTAATTAAGTGTTGGTATTTTTTATAGACCTAAATGTTTATTATTATTTTCATAATTAGTATAATTATTTGAATGAAAAATTATGTGCGTAAAATGTATTCTTAAACTATTTTTTCTTAATCAGTATAAAACAAGTTTATGAAAATAGTATTGAATTTTCAATGTGGTATAAAATCAATCATTATTTTAAAATCAATATTTTCCATATAAATGATGATTTTGATTAAAATTACAACTATCATATGTAGAAAATTATTTTTATTAAATAATGTAATTTTTTAATTATATATGTTTGATAATATTTAGTGTGAATTTTTGAAATTTCCAAAAAATACAAGAATTGGTTTGAATAATAAAATACGACAATTTATGATAAATGTTAAATAGGTGAATTCATATTCATTTTATATGTAAGGATGATGTAAACTCAAAATATAAAAATATACCTCATTAGGATAATATATTTAGTGATAACGATCATACTATTCATAGTCTTGGTCATAAATAAGAAACTAATTATTAAAATAATCAACAAATAGACCTCTCATCCCATATAAGGACAACACATCGCCACCTATTCACCACACACATATTATGTAAAAAATATTGAATATGATTAATCCAATACTCTTCCCAATCCCATCCCTCATTTCTATGATCACTTTGTGTAATCAAAATACCAAATACTTTACCATAAAGAGGTACTCATGGAGGAAAAAGTCAAAAGGTAAAATCATTTTTCTTTTCAATTAATTTAATTTCAATTGTATTTATTTTCTAATCGTATACATCACACCACATATCCAAGTGGAATTTGTTACTGTAGTATATTTTATATATTATCATTTTATTATCTTAGTGTAACAATCTAACATCAAACCTCTTATCGTTGCCCGTTTACTGAAATAATGGAAACGTTATTTCTGAGTTATTTTTATCGCCTTCAGGGATGAAAAAAGTTTAGTTTAAAATAGCACCATCAAAGATGGCAATAAAAACATTATAATTGTTAAAAAAATTGAAAAATGTATCTTATAACATTTTATATGTTTCAAAACTAACTTATATGCATAATATTAAATACTAAAAAACATATTCATTGTTATTGAAAGACCTGAAAATTATTCTAAATTATTATCATTAAAGATTCATACTCATTCCATATAAAAAAATGATATAAATGACCAATTTATATTAGTTATGCTCATCATCGAAAAATAATACCATTCTTGACAATTATTCCCAGTTTACATGAAATTTCATTCATGTATAAAAGTGAACCAATCATGAAAACCAAGAAAACTAACACTCCTGAATGATGAAATTGAAGACAATAACTCTTCAATATAACCATAAATATACATAATAAAACTATAATAAATAAAATAAATGTATAATAAGTTCTTTAATTGATAATTAATGAAGTTATCTTTATTTTAGGATATTGATGTGATGAAATCATTCTGAAATAAGGTTTGGGGATTCTCAAACCCAATTTTCTTTCATTGGGTTATTCCTATTCTTTATGCCCAATTTCAGTGTGCGTGTTCTTTAATATTACTAAAATATAATCAATTAGAACTTTCCTTATCTTTTCTAATATATACAATTTTCTAATATTATTTTCTGAGAAATTATATTATTTTCAAAATTAATATTCTATCTAAAAAGACTTGAATAATTATTATGAAATTATTTCTTTTCACTCAATATTGATGATTGTTATACCAAGTATGTTATCACCACCATTTTTTGGGAAATAGATGGTTTATTCAGGAATGTGTTAACAATTAAATTCTCTTAAAACCCATTCTATTCAATGATTTATTTTATGTTTATTATTGATATACATTCTATATGTAATTCATTTTTTATGTAAAAGATATGATGTGATGGGTGCACCCAGGATTATATAGTGCACCAATGAATAGGTTAATGATATTTATATCATGAGATAATGTGAAATATTTATGAACATGAATTTATATTTGTTCACAACAAGGATGTAATGATTAAGCATATATTTTATGCATGATCATGAAGATATCTTTATTCATTACTGTTTGTGATAATTGAATAATAAGACATGATGGTCCATTTGTTGTGTTTCCATGTTATTTTCTGATAATTAATGATTCTATCAGGATTATGATTTTGATCCTTTTCTAATATTTTTGATGATGATATTTGTGAACACTCATGTTTTATGTGTCTTATTCATCCTCTTACTAGGATTTTATCCCTTAACTTCTTCTCATGTATATCCTCAAGTGAATACTTGTACTATAGGGAATTTGAAGGCCACTAGGAATCTGTAACCAAAGGTATTAAATAATGTCAAATTTTTTATGAAAAAATTATTATTGGTACTATTTTTTCCAATACACTATGTCGTTTTATCATAGTTTTTTATGCTTTAATTTTTTTTATCTTAAAATTTTTGTAATAATCATGTCTAAATAGTTGTGTCGATATAGGTAAAACCCTAAATCATCATTAATTCATATTGAAGACTTATTTAGAACATAATGAAAATACATTGAACAAGATAAAATAAAATTCACATTTTTACTCCATAATCCCTTACCAAATCATTATATATAACATAAAAATATTTAAAAATTTATGATTCTTCTCCAGCAGATAATAAAAAAGCACAATTTTTACATATATCAACTACAAAACCAAATGGAATGAAATCCTTTAGTAGACTTGTGGAGTCCTACGTTGACATCCATAGTGATAAATTCGTATTCCCATATAGATTTGGTAAATGTTTTATTATCACCATTTACGTATAATGTTTTCTCTTATAATGATAAAATACATTTCATTGAGATACATTCTCCAAATTTCCACTTTAATATTGTCCCACAATAATTGTTTTTTTGAGATATATGTATATTGTTGTACATACATGGTACACTATGAGTACATTTCTATATTAATTATCCAGTGGTTCATTATTCAACTATTTTGTTAATGTGAAATATAACGTGTTCATAAGTATTATTATTACATCATGGAAAATGATAATAATTAGAAAATTCGCTACCATCCGTTGTGGTTATACATATTTATTAGAAAAAATTAATCTTCACGTGGATGGATATTTAAAAATTTATTTTAGAAAAATATTTAATTATCTATTATATATATGATTTCAAGGTCTATTATTTATGAATACATAAGTATTTCATCCATTAAAAATTTATAATGGAAAGAAATCATGATATTTCTGAATCACCATAACAGAAACCCATATTTCCTTCCGATGGACATAATGTATTGAGAATTCATAATTATTTATCAACGCTAACATTCTCCATTGGTTGATTTTCTAGTATTTATATTTTAATATATACATCATGATTTCATTATTATTATGTATATCACATGATTCAACAAAAATATAATTCATAGATGTTTTCATTGAAAACATTACCATTAATGGATCTAAATATTGTGTTGGTTATTTTATATCATGAAACGTCATCTATATCAAGTTATAAAAAGAATTTGAGGTAATTATTTATGAGAAAATATTATAATAAATTATTTTATGGATCATTATATTTCACATACGATTCTATATTGTATGGTATTGTGAGGATGGGTGCACTGACCAACTTTCTCTTCATCGCTTTAAAATAGTATTCACATTCATTTTTAAATAGAAAATAGATCCCTTACATGCCAACATGGTTTTGAAAAGTTTATATCAATTATTGGTTTGTCATAAATAATTGATAGTATCCATACAATCCACGAAAAATATAAATCTCAGCAACTATGTTTTCCCAAAGACACTTTTAAATAACTTATATCGTTGATGGACTAACCATTATACCCTCACTCATAATTACATAACTAATTAATGATACTTTCTATAGAAATAAATTACTAATTATATATTTGGATTATCACTTGTTATTCCATAGAAAAATCATCACAATCCAAAATGGATATTCATTTTATTCATTTCTCTTAAAATACATAAGAATATTATCAAAATGAATATTAAATACAGAAGATGATTATGTCTAAAGATTATATTTATTACTTGTATGATTTTATCAAAGTAATTGGTAAGTGTGAATGGAATAATTATAAATTAATAGTCTTCCTACATCTTATAGAACACAAATATAGGTATATCCTCCATAATTACCCATAAAAGGTGATATCCTTGTTAAGGATTAATCTTTTAATAGTATTGATCAATATATAGTTGATCAAACAATTAAAAAATATAACATAGATGATAGGTTTCCTTGATATTGATATTTTTATGTTCTTATTAATCAATGAAATGATGCACTGATCTCTCCATCTTATTAAAAAGGGCACCAACTCACCCCATGGCGATGTAGTGGGGAATATATATCCATTTTATATATTATCCTAGAGTTTCTTCCATTACTCATATAACTAAATTTGTTCCAATATATTTTAATTCATTAAAATGTAATAGAACTAGGTTTGATTTCAATTTGAAAAAAAAAATCATTTTGGAGGGGAAATAAGAAAATCATTAGGAAATCAATCAGAATATGTTTGAAAAATAAACATCTCCTAAAATTATACTTTCTCCTAAAAATGTCGATTTAAATATCCCCCAAAATATTATTGAAAAATATATAATAAATTTAATTTCTATTGGATGTTCATGATCATCCTCACACAGATGGATCATAAAATTTTGATTTATAATATTAAATATGAATTATATTACCCAAAAATCAAAATAAAATACGATTATAGAGTATAAATCCATTCTCACAATAAAATAAAACATGTAAATATTGATAAAAAAGGATTTGAAAGAATAATAAACACAAAATTTTATTTGAGTGGGAAAATGTAGATGAGAAACCACCATCAATTTTTTTTGAATGTTCTCAAATAATTCACTATATATCTTATTAGGTGGTGTTTTCATACTAATACAAAATTATGCTGATATTAATTATTGGGTAAAACTATAGATGTTTCATATAATGTTCATTAGTGAATAATAAGAATAATAGTATATATTTGATTCTGGTTATAATCCTTTGCATAATCAAAAATTATTAGTGTGAGTATCAATCAATATTAATTAGGGTAATAAATCATATAATAAATAATTTCAAATATTACATTAATTATTGAATCTTCTTTCAACCCATGGTATTCTAAGATTAAATCTAGGACTCATATATTTATTTCATAATATCAATTTTCAACTAAATATATTCATATCCATCATAATGGTTGTTAAATTGAATTTAAATTAATTAAATAATAACCCTCTTGAGTTTGAAAATAGATGATTAGTTGGGCCTCTTTATAATGAAAATGGTGTTGATAATTATAATACCCAACAAGGATTTTCCAGGTTATGAACCCTAGGTAAATATATTATATATCCTACATCAACTATTTTGTATGGATATAATGATTTTATTTATTGGTATCTTGATGGTTAATATATTGTGAAATTTTTATCACATTTTATCTATTGTGGTTTATCCATTTGTTTATAACTTAAGGTTTGAGGTTTAATCCCCATAATTAATTATCCATTTTTTATACCAACTGAGTTTACAAAAACATCACATGCATTAATATGACATCACTTTATAATTACATTAATTACATATCACAATAATATAAAACTGATAACCATAAATGTCTAATGTATTTACATATTTGAAAAATAATCAAATTATTTCATTAAGGATCTTGAATATATCTAACAATTTTTTTCCAAATTAGTACCATTATTTTTCATATCTAATGTAAATATATTTGGTAAACAAATGAAATGAAAAACCTAATGGCTAATGTTATATTCTTATTAGTGGTAGATAAGGGAGATGTCAGTTAATGATAATATGTGACCATAATAGAAGCATAATAGAATTAAAATATGATTATAACTCATGAATACGTAACAAAAATTTCATATACCATTAAACATGAGCCTTTGAATTTTGGTTTTTATAAGAAAATGAATTATTTAAAAGAGTATTGAATCAATAATAATGATTCATGATCCATTAAATATTATATTAATTATAGCAGATAAATATTTGGTAAAAAAGAATCATTAAAAATTATTTCATTGGGAATGTATCACTTCAGAGACTATCATTGTTGATAGAGTTCCATAGTATATTTGGATTAATCCCCATTCCCATAAACATAGTGTACATAGTCTCATATTTGGTTTTGTTCAATCCCTATTACGTATCTTATTATATCAAGATATATTAATAACTGCTTTATGAATTGGTGGGATATAAATTACTAGGACAACCAATCACATAAGTGGAAACCATATATATGTTTTCCATATGTTCATAAAAACATTATTCGTTTCACCAACTATTATTTATCCTCGGGAAGGGAAATGAGTATCATATAATAATCCTTAGAACATCATTATCATAAGAAATAAATATAAATAATGTTTATTATATCATCCAATTATACCCCCATTGAATAAAAAATATACATATAATTTGGCAACATAGATGAAGAATACATATATAAAAAGAAATACAATTATTCTTTAAAAAAGGAGAACACGTCATTTACATTGGATAACATTTAAAAAACCGAAAAATAGACAAATATGAGAATATTATTTATTAACCATGAATTCTTGTAAATAATTATTCATCAAAAATAAATAAAATCATTGATAGAATATACTTTCATGTGGTAAAAAATAAAAAACATTATTTTCTTATTTTTTGTAAAAAAAATAATATGGTGTTTTTGAAAAAATATATAAATATCCCTTTAATTTTTTTAATAAATTTATTGTAATTATAAAATTTATTTATAAATCATTTATAACTATTTGATATCTTTCATAAAATAATATTCCATGAAATTGAGAGGAAAGATAATGATTCCCAACTAAATATGTTAATTAAGGACATCTTTTTTTTAAAACAATTTCTCTAACTTTTTGAGTACTAAATATATGAAATATTGAAATAATAATTAAAATACTAGAATAAAAAAATTGGATAATAAAATATATGTTCTTTATGAGATAAAGAGAATATAATTTCTCTAATGGATATTAGAGTATAACCATTCTTGATTAGAAGTGAGATGGGATCATAAACTCTTGCATCATGTCCAAATATACTTCATACACACTTTATCATCAAGTATATTAATTTTATATTAATTATAAATCTTTGTGATAAAATTATTTAAAATTATATTACTAAATATCATTCCTTAATATCTTCAAATTTCCAATTTATTAACAATTATTCATTATATTCAATATTTTTATGTTGTTAATTATTCATTCATGTATGATTCCATCTGAAGATTTTGGTCCCTCTAACTTGTTCATGGATTCATAATATCCATAATATCAATTATTTGAAATATGTCATAATTTTTCATTATATAAAATTCAATTTTCTGGCATGTATTTTTGGGAATAAAAAATAGTTACATCATTTCATAGAGGAGGTAGTTTGTATGTATAAAAATGTGATGTTTTCAGTTTTGAATAGATAGGAATAATGAAATATAAACAATAATTTGACTAAAAATAATCAATATTAAATCATAAATATCATATATATTCATTAAATATTGTGATAATACTATCTATTATATTCATTGTTGAGAAAAGAAATATATCACTTCATGGAGCTAGTAGTCTGCACATATACATGAGCAACACATTCACTTTCTATTAGATTGAAATGACGTATATAATGATTACTAAATAAAAATAATATAATAAATACTTTTAAATTATACGCTTTATATAATATGAGGTCTTTAACTGTAACGCCCCGACCCCAATTACCCAGAGTCGGTGCATTATGACGTAACCTTGGCATGATCACAAAAGATCAAGTCTTGAATGACCGATTATATTAGTAGCCTTGGAAACTCTAGATACATTCATAAATGTTCAATAACATCATAGAGTGAAAAACTAAAACAACATAGTCTCCGTAGTCCACACTCATATCCCCTTAAGACTATCCCTACAGGTTAGTCATAAAATATTTCTTCACATCCTAGGCAAAATAAAAAATTGAAAGGGGTGAGCTCAGATGCTTAGTAAGGATAAAAATATAGCAGAAACATTCAAATATAAACATAATCATTTAAGGCAATGTATAACTAAAACAAAATCTTTTTAAACATGAACTTCAGCATAATATGGAAAAAGTAAAATGGAATAATACCATTTACTTAATCACATGTATATTCTACTAGTCGAATAATCACATTCAATATCAATAACAACTTTCATAATGATGGAATGCATAATGTTAGACTATCATAACCACGTAGCCAAGGCCTCGTACCGAGACTACAAATAAGATTTTGTCAAGGCATCGTGCAAAGACATAAGTTTGTCTCATGAGACCTACCGATGCATCTAGGAGCTATAGCGGGCTCCACCCATCACTTATAAAGTCCAATGCATTCATTATATGAAAAGGTTTGAACATATCATAAATCATAACATAATCATATCACATAAAACATGCATAAAGGAAACATCACATTTCCACATTTTAATCAAAAGACATCAATACAACACATTGATATAATAAAAATATTATCAAAACCATTTTCAATACCAAAATAAAATAAAAGTAAAACATGGTATTTATTTTTTAATTAAAAAAATTTAGGGCTTGTAGAGGAAGCCGAAACTCAAATAATGGTCACAGCGGCAGATAAGTCGTTGTCGCCGCATACGTACGACAAAAAAACATTCCATTTTTTCATGTAGTAAAATGATTCATATAGAAAATATTCCTTTTTAATAAATGTAAAAGTCAAAGGGGTTTATACACCCTATAAAACAAAGTTGTGTATAAAACAAAATATGCCTCAATGAAAAGAAAATTGAGACGAAGTCCCTTACCTCGTGTCTTACTTGACTCGATCAATCTTTAACCTCCTGAATAATAAACGAGAGTTAATTAATATTTTCTTAAGAACCTTATTCATGTTAATTATTAATTTTATATCACTTATTACCATGTTATTAACATTATGTAATTATTTATGTTAACAATGGTCGTTTTATCAATCTTTGGTACTTGAGTCAAAAATAAACTTCTTATAATTACAAGTTCTTCATGTGGTAAAATATCCATTATATCAAGAATTATATTCATGATGTAGATATCATATATATCTTATATATCATATATATCCAGTATATATATGAATTTATTATATTACATAATATTTAGAGGTAAGAAATGAAATGCACCGTTAATGGAGATGGTAAGCCGTACGTACGCATAAATGCTACTTTCATTTATATTTAGTATTTAATGGACTTAAATAATAATGATATAAAGTTATATTATAATTCCCGTATAATATCATATATAATATCATTTACTCCATCCTTTACACATCCTAAATATGACATTAATGATTCAAATCACTTTGATTGGGCGGTAGTCTGCACTTCCTAAAATGAAATTACTGCGTTTACCCATAATAGAAATCATAAAGGTATTCCGTAAATGAAAAATACAGAAGAATAATGAAAACATAAACATAATATATATCATATATAAATATATTTACATCTTAATGGCCACCATGAGAGGTGTTAATAGAATATTGAACAATCATCGTTTCGTGAGGTAGTAATTCGCCACCCATAGAAACAGTATGTTCTTTAACAATTAGACGAAGGTGTGTGTAAGAGTAAATAAAATACATTTCATAAAAAATTATAGTATATTGAAGATACTGGTGTTGTTACAAAATAAAGGAATAAAAGGAGTTTAAGGGGTTGGGGAAGCAAAAGAAAACAGAAGAACATAATAGATTACATTTCCTTAAAATCAGGTAAATCTTTTTGATTTGAGCCAAAGGATTCCTTGGGAAGACTTCTGCCGAAAGTGAGGTGTATAGGAGTAATAAAGGGAAGTTGATAGAGTATTTGGGAAGTGTTTTTCTGAACCAAATGGATTCAAGGTGTGAATAAGGTGGTAGAGTAGTTGGCCTTTTATAAGAGGAGAGGAGGGCACTCTTGGAATGCCATGAAATGTTACATTATTATGAAGTGATTTTCGGAATTCAAATGTCCTACAATTATATATTTCTAGGATAAGGTGATAAGGGTTATAAATATACTCATCCAATAGGTTTTTTAGAAGTTTAAGTCTTAGATGTTACATTATATTTTCATTTTATTTAAATCGTTAATTAATGAGGTAATTGATGCATCATCATGGTGTCATAAAAAATTTAATTTATTTATTGTCTAAAAATTATAAAAAAACAACCATGATGTAGGAAATATTTTTATCTTTCCAATGAATATTTATAGTAAAAAATATTACATTTATAACCTTATGTAATAATTGTTTTAGTAAAACAATACATGTTTGTGACACTTTTATTTTTACTTTAAATAAAAAGTTATTAATGTCATTTTCTTACCTATGTGGCTCCATGGGGTCCCCAAGATGACCCATGGATTGTATTGGTAGGCCATGACTCATAAAATAAGTTTAGTACAAGTTTATTGGTAATTTCATATTATTATATCATTATATTTACCTTAAATTACACTAATTACCTTTAATAGCGATTAATATAACTTAATAGTTACTATTCACAAAAAATAATTTTAATCCCATTGAACAACATTTTACATCCTAATGACAACCATGTATGTCAGATTTTTCAAATTCAAAACACAGAATCGGTAATGTTTCATTTTCACAAAAAATTAGTTTTTTAACTACCACTTAGTGGTTTCACTATTCATCAAAAAATGAAGTTTTTCAAAAAATACCAAAAATTCACCCTAAGCTATAATTGATATTCCAAATTCAAAAATGATATATATTTTAAAAAATTCCAAAAATATAACTTGAATTAATTAATTTTATAATTAATTCCCTTTGTTAAAACAGATAGCGTGTTTTTAAGAAACAATATCAGTCATAAGATTGACAATTGTTTATGTCCAATTTCAAAGTGAAATTAATTCTAATAACCACCATTGGATAAAATGGTAAAATTATATTCTAATTATACATAAAAAAACTCAATATTATAATTTATCACTATTAATTACTTTGATTAATAAAGTTGTTTTTAATTAAAATTTAGTAATTTTTACTATTAATCAAAATATAAAAGTTATTCGAAAAGTTCCAAAATTTCACCCTAGGCTAAATTCGATATTCCGAATCCAAAAATGAAGTCCATTTTGAAAGATAAAATTTATAAAATTTCAAAAATTAGGTATTACTATTCATAACGGCTAGTTTGATTGGTTGTGGTGTGTGTCAGAACTCAAAGTTGCGTACAACACATGCTACTGTATTATTCAAAGAGAAGCGTACCATGGAATCTTGGGGTGTTACAGTAATTTTGATTTGAATTTTTTTAAGAGGAAATGAAAATGAAAGAACCTAGTTAAGACAATTACTTAACAATTTAATATCATCCTTTAGGTTTCCATATTGGCTTTATTGGTTTAGATTTTTATGATATAATAATAGATAAAATATGGGTGGAAATTTGGGAATTTATTTTGGAATATCTTTTCTATTATAAAATTTTCAATTTATGTGCATGATTAAGGATATGAGGTTAATTTTTATAAGATTAAATATTGGAAACCCAAAAAAAATTATATATATATATATGTATTAATTTTAAAAAAAATAGACAGAAAAAAAAGAAATTTTAAATTTTAGGATTATATAAGGTCTAAATTCACTAATAAAATAAAATTGGTATATTTTTCAAAGACATTTATAGTCATATCTCTTTGATTATCCCCCTTTTAAACCTATGAAGAATTACTATCATGAAAATCTTTTACTATAGTAACTTCCTTTTATGAATAATAATTAAATTTTGAAGATCACCTATATTTATTATTTTACTTCCAAATATTGTGTCCAATTTACAAGGATTAAATATATGTAGGTATAATATATTAATTCTATTATCCAGACATAAAATAAGTAATACCCATTTCAGGAAGAAATATGTCTTTATGCATAAAAATGATTTTTCCCTCATTAATTTCATATTAATAACCAATTTATTATTATTAATTAATTTTAAAGAATATAATAAATAAAATTTTCTTTAATATCATTCATCAATGGTGATTAATTTCATTTATTAAAATAAATATAAATTGTAAAAAATTGACTAGCAATATCTCATTTTACAATCAAATAATTTTAAAAAAAATTTACATTTTTTTAATCATTGTGTGAATGATAATTATTTTTTATAAAATTTTTAAATAATACTAATACATAGATTTAATACTAATAATAATATAAATTATCTTCAAAATAAAAGAATATATATTGAAAATAATGTTTTTAATGAAATATTTTTCATATAACTAAGAATTAGTAAACAATTATTTCTTATCATTACATAATCATTTAATGGAATTCCTTATATAATTCTAATAATTATTACTACATTTGTTCAGTTTTTTGATATTAATCATGAAATGTATTATATATTCCAAAAAATATATTATCTAATAAATATTTCTCAATAGTTTCTAAAAAATTAATATTATTTATGGTAGGGAATTTGTCCAGTTTTACATCATTATTTATTTTATAAATTTAATTTAAATATCCAAAAATGTATTTCATATTTTATTTTCCTATTGAATTATTCAAATAAGTTCTTCATTTATTGCATCTTAAACTATCTAAGGTATTAATTTTATTTAAATAAAATATATTCTATACTCTTTGGGTGTTATACACCATCAAATTTTGTGTACACTTAGGTAAATATAACATATTACCACACATTACACTGGTGGTAAATATAGAATTATGTATAGAAAAGTGATACTATATTTCCATGAATTTTGATGTAAGATCTGTAATCAAAATAATGTATGATTTTCCTTACTCTCCACATTACATTAATGTCCTAACATAATGTTTAGTCCTCTAGCATATTATATTATCTATGAAATGTAATGTTAAAGATATAACACAGAATTCATTATCTTATAATCATATCGCTATGACTTATTTTTATATTAGTTTGACACATTACGTATATTCAAATAGGATAGATACATTTTACACATTTGTAAATTTATTTTTCAATATTAAGTGAAATAATGATGTTAAATAATCAAATAAAAAATCAATGATACTATTGATAATATTTGGGAGTTCTTCTAATTAAAGATGTAGTGGATGAAAACCTATATTCATGCTTGATCTATCTACCTTATATTGACATGAATAAATTAATAATAGAAATTTTTCATACCTAATGTGATTGAAATTCCATATTTTGATTTTCATTGTATTCTTGATAATGATCGTCAATATAGTAGACAAATTCCTCTTTCGTCCAAGGAGATTATAATAGATAAAGGGACCCATTTTGTAACCTATGGATTGCCAAATATCATGAGGGATACTTGTGAAATCATCATTCATGATAGGAAAATATCTTGGGAAGATATATTTAGTTAACTTGAAACTAACTAGCCCAACCCCATATGACGACTCATGTCCAATTATATAGTAATCCATAATGATCCTTATTTACTGAAGAGCATCAACTATAAGAAACATGTATTGTTCTCTTCTATGGACAATATTTCATACTACCCATTAGATATTACACTTAACTCCTTCAATGAATATGAAATTCATAAATTAACCAACATTCATGTTCATAATTGATGATTCAATAATAGATAGAATTGGTAGTTTCCCAAGGTATGTACACAATATGTTGGAATCAATGTAATATATAGATTCATCATTTTCACTATAGACTAGGATGGTTCCATCATATTCATAGAGTCGATAATAAGGAATTTTTTTCCAACACTTATTTATGTCATATGAATAAAATTCTTAACATTGTAGTGCATATCGAGCAGTCAATCCTCTATCCTCTATAAATTTCTCAATAAATGCATTTTCTTTAAATTCCCTTTTAATTCCACCAACCTAAATATTTATCCAAATTAAAATATTTTACTTTAATATCCACTAATATTTCGTAATCATTGAGGAAATTGAAAATATCTACCTTCCTCAGAAATCATTTAAAAAGTTTCATAATTAAATAATTTATTTATATTGGTAATATCAATTAAATTACTCAATAACAAAAAAAATACTTTAAAAATACACTATTTAAAATTAATAATTACCATCCAAAGGTAAATATCATGATTCAAATCCAACTTATATGATGAATTTCCAATATAGATCTCCATTATTGAGTTCCACTATCTCTTGTGTGGGGTGAATGAAATTGATTTATTATAATAATATAATATACCTATATAACCATATCATGAATTTAATATAAATAACATTAAAAACCTTAATGAATATTATTTAGAACATTTAAATGAATCGAAATACATTTATGTTGCTATGTAAACTAGATTTTTTACTAATGTTCTAAAAAATATCCATCAAATGCCTGAGAATGAATCAAACAAATATAACATTCATAAGAAAAATGAACTTTTAGGACGCAAATCAGGTTTCAAAATATTAAAATGTTCCACTATTTAGAAAATATACGAATTCATTCTTATAAGAAGAGTATAAATTTATTAAATTTATATTCAATATATATTAAAACTCAACCACCACATAATGTCACCAAAATATATCCTAAGGGTAAATATTATTTCATAAGATTAGTGGAATCCTTAGAAATTTTTTCTAAAATCGTTTAATATGGTATAATTTTAATTTGACAATTTTATGGTTCTATGAATACAAAATAATAAATAATAAGTCTTACTGATATTAAAAAACATTTCTTATAATGGATAAAAATAATTTTAGGAAACTTAGAGTTGATTTTTTTGAAAATTATTTTAACATATAATTAGATGTGAGTGGATATAGGAGGAACATTTTCCCATTCATCTAATGGGAAAAAAATCAATGAAATATATAATATAGATTTTAATGATGATAAAAAATTAAGATTCATGTGATGGATTTCTCTCATCGAATAAAAACGAGTTAATGAGAGAAAATCTTAGGGTTCAATGTAAATTTGAAGAAACTTTTTCATATTTTTCTTTTGATCTGTTTTTTAATTTTTAGATACGAATTTTTTTAAATGAATAATTTTGTTATTCACGATCAAACCTAGTCCATCATAATGGGTTTGTATAATAATGATGAGGGTCTTGGAATGTTCAAATCCAATAAAAATGGGGAGAAATGTTTTCATCTATGAGAGGGGTCTTTTCTAGGAATAGGTTTCATGACACAAGTTTTCATATTGAGTAGTAATAGATATATATGATTTGAAGAAGATAAAAGCTATAATTTTCTTAGAGCTATTGATCAAACGCACCATCAGACTTAGAATGATCAGCATGATGAAACATGTGAAGATGAAGTTGTTGGTTCCTTGTAAGATTGATAAGTCATATATATAGATAATTAGATCCATAAAAAAGACTCATAATATTTTTGTTGTTTTATTTTTGACTTTACTGTAATTACAGATAAAAAAGAAGTTGTTTAATTATAAATGTGGATTGATATTGAAGATCTTGTTGAAGAATGTATGGTTAGATGTTATAAAGTTCATAAACATTATAACCTTATGTAAGGTAATTATTTTCCAATATTAAGGTTCATATAAATGAATAACACACACTCATGATAAATTATATTGAATAATAGATGATGTTTAAGGTCTTTGAATGGATATTAATGGTTATAGAAACCTAAAAAGTGATGATCAGATTGAGAAGTCCCTAACAAAAATTTTCAAATTTCTGTCTTGGTATAAGTAATAATTATTGGAGAGTAGCTGATTCAAGTAACCATTAGATACAAAACATCAGTGTAACTATATTTTTTTATGTTATGTTATCACAAAAAGTTAATTTTTTGAAGTTGTGATGATTCTAATGAGTTATTTTTACTAAAAAATCAAATTTGGTGTTCATGTTCCCAATAAGATGATTTTATGATTCTGATTCACTGGACACATCATGAACCTGATCCATACAAGGAGAGTTTCAAATAGATACATCATTTTAAAATGTTGTTCAATAAAATTGATCTTCATTAAAATTTTATGAATGGAAATCATATCATAATGATTATAGTAAAAAAGTCTGATTCTAGTGAGATGAAGAAATTTCATCACTATAATGTTACATTGGATTGATGTTGAGGAAGTGGATATAATTGAATACAATTTCATATTCTAAATAATACTATTTTTAAGTAAATATTGAGAAGGCATAATTTAATATAAGTTAATATTTAAATTGGAGTGATTTTTGGAATTTTTAAATTTCTGTTAGGGGGAAATTTTTTCCAGTTTCACACCTTTGATATTATTATTTGAAAATAAATTCAAATAGACTACACCCATACATTGATACATTTTTATGTCCACATAAATTTTGGAGAACTAATGATTTTTAGTTATAGTAATTTATGGATAGAGTTATCATTAGAAGGTCGAATATCAATTTTTTTCTTCACATCATTGAGAAAAATCATATTGAGTATCACAGACTAAGGAAAATCATACCGAGGAAGATCAGAAAAATTATTTTAGTTGAGTTTTAAAAGTGTAGACTAAGAATGGTAGAATCACATTATGTCGACAACATTAGTCAATATGGTTTTGTTCATTAGACTAAAGGCCATCATATTAAAGGTTACTAAACCCGAGAAAATCAAGAGAATATTAAACAATGTCTTTATTCTTTCATTTTATTACATTATTTGTATAAAAAATATGTAAACTAATAGGAATCAGAATAATCATTCATTTTAGAGGATAGAAGGAGTATTAAATGAGTTGGCTCAAATGGTATTCAATTATTTATAATAGTGAATTTCCAAAGACCCATGTGATTTTCTATGGAAAGGATATAGGGTTTCACACTCATTCAAAACCTTATAAATCTTGTGTCCATTACATTATATCATGATTTTCCAGGAATTAATATTTACTAAATTATGATAAGTATATGAACATTTACATGTGACATATGATATGTTTTTAATGAATCCAAAAATATAAAAAGAGATCAACTAATTCAACCCCCTTTATGAGTTGTTATTTGATACATTGGAACATTAATTAGCATCAAAAGGTAAGGTACCCTTTTGAATCATTATCATGTATAATATCAATTCTCTAAATAATGATGAATTCTAATATTTGATGTATAAAACTATTATGTATGGAATGATAGGATGATTCCTTCTATCCTACATCATGAAATACAAGTATTTGATGCCACTATAATTAGCCTTCCAGATATTGATAAGGATTCACTGATAACTTTTTCTGCTAAGAGAAAAATCAAATTACAAGTAAATGCTATAAATTATATCCTTAGTTCCTTATCAAAAAATATTTATATGAATGTGATGTGTATCAAAACATCAAAGTGTATGTGAGAAAATGTAGAATGTTTTTGAAGGAAATATAAAAGTGTAAGAAGAAAATCAAAAAATCTGACATTATATATATAAAAGAATTTGGACGAGATATGAAGAAGCTCTTGATGAATACTTATCAACTATAAATGATTTTTGTTGAATCATCATAGGATATAGGGGTTTTCAGAATAATTATTTGGGAAAAAATTTGTAAATGTTTGATTCTATAACTTTTTCTATAGAAGTATTAGATATTAATCCCTTGATATGTTCAATAAATTTCATTTTTAATATTAAAGAACAAAAAAACAAGAGTTCAAATATAATATAGATGCTGAAATGGATTTTAAAGCCTTGATAAAAATGGAAATAAAATATTCTTAATGTGTTGATCGATCTATCGTTAAAGATAAAAAGGATTATGAGTTGAAATAGAAAACATGTCTATAATATCCTAGTACTATTGAATATTGAGAGTAATATATTGTGATAAACATGCTCTCAAATTTTTTTAGTGTGGTGTAATTGGGTACATTTCTATTAATTTACCCCAGAAGAAAGTTCGTGAATATTGAGATTAATTTGGTGATAATATCGATGGAATAAATGGAACCAAAATGATAAATAACAAAAATAATCCAAAAATATTAAGAAACAATTTCCTAAAATAAAGAGGTGTATTCTGAGTAATAATATTGAAATATACCGTTTTGGAAACAATTTTGTTGAATATTAATGTCCATAAAAATTCAAAAGCATTATTTTAAATATTTAGAAGACAAAAGATACATCAGATAGTGAAGAATATGGTGAAGACTCATATATAGGGTGTCAAATCTGAATAAAACATGTTTCTTGTATTTATAAAAACATTACTCTTAGAAAATAATCCCAGTAATGATGTAATATTATGAGGAAGTTGATGGATATATACTTGATGTTATCAATTAGGAGGAAGAATATATTAAAAATATATTAAGTTAAAAATGTGACTGGATAAAAAGGCAATGATCATTGATGATCTCAATAAGAAGCTGGAACAAAAAGATGAAGATGTTAAAATGTTTTATTCAAAACATATTTAGTCCAGATTTATGTGGATGAAGATGAATTAATACATCAAATAACATTTATATGGAAAAGCATATATTTATATCTTTTCTATGAAATGTCACATAAAAAGTTATGTGAATTCATTACACTTTTAATATAATGTTTCATCATCTTTTTTTAAAATTAAATTTCACAAGAAAGTGATTGGAAATTTATGACTGATAAGGTATGTGAGAAACCAATCACATATTGAAAACTTAAAACTCCTTCAAATGGAAATATGTTCTACATCTTGAGTATGATAGAGTAAAAAAAATATCTCAACCTCAAATAATGTTTCTAGAAAAAAGACATTACTTCAATAGAAAATCATCATTTGATGTGAATTTCTGGAGTTATGGAACCTATGGTAATATAGCTTATAATATTTTAACTAACTTTTCACTTCTTACAAGAAGGGTTGAATAAAGATGAATGAATGATGGAAGAAGGATGATTAACTATCCTAACATATTGAAAGTTAGAAAAGATAAATATCAACATGTTAGAATATTCCATAAAATTCAATTTCAATTTGAGGAAGTTGTTTGTGAAGAAATGATCCAGATGGTCACCATTGCAAAAATATGTATGAAAATATTTCTAGAAGACATATCTTATGGAATAAAATAAAAGTAATATGGAAAGAAGATTTTTGAGGAAAGAGTATTTATTGTTGAGAAAAATTTAAAATATAATAATAGTAACAAACCATAAATACTTAGTAGTATTTTTACATCATATATTAAAGGTGATATAAAAATAATGAAAATGATGACAGTCCAGATAAAGGAAGAGTTACTTTTGGTAATAATAGTTCTTTAAAAATCGGTGGAATTAGAATGGATGTTATTGAAGTAGAAAAGTTGATATATATGGATGTTTTATTTTTTAATGGGATAAAACATAACATACTTACTATATGTAAATGTTATTATGATAGAATATATGTTATTTGTAGAAAGGATTATAGTATAATTAGATGTATGAAATGTTGATATGTTATAAAAACTGAGAAATAATTTTTGGTAATCTGTTTCAAAATTGAGAGTTTAATAACCCACGTTACATGTGGGTTGAATTTGAAAAAAATAATTCATTCACTAAGGGATTGAAAAATGTTGAAAAAACATGAAGATAAATTATAACGATGACATTGTCTATTATTTTATAGAATTGAAAATATTTGTTGAATATGCCTGTGTTACTTTTCATGAAAGAGTGATGACTGAAAAATACATGCAATAGTTGAGATTTAGTCTACAAGACCTTTTGAACATATTCATTCATTTTTATGTTAGATGATGAGACGTCAATAAAAATTATTAGATTTATAATTCATCACATTTATTGATGATTCAAGTTTAAAGTAAAAAAAATGTTCATAAAACATAATTTAGAGGCTACAGAAATGTTCAGGTATTCTATAATAGAATTTGGGATAGAAATTGGGATTTTTATAAATATGTTCAGAATACATAATGGTACTAAATTCCCATTAATCATTTTTGAAACATATATTAGAAATAATGGTATGATAAATTAGTATATTTCTCAATCTAATCCATAAAAAATATTTGATTAATTAAATAAAATATGTTTGGTGGAAATGGGAAGATGTATCTTAGTAGAACATAAACGTTCAATGTTCTATTCGAGATAAGCTAATAGTATAGCAGTAAATGTTCGAAATGGATACATGATGAGTTCATAAACCAACATGAATTCTTATGAAATGTTTTATAACAATAAAACCCCATTTAACTACATAAATTTTTTTGTAATTCCATGTCTATGTAAAATAAAAAATCTTAATAAGGGAATTTTTGATGAGAATGTTGTGGCAAGAATTTTATCGGTGAATCAAACAATGGAAGAAGTTAAAAATGTTGCAAAAAAGTGCTTATAAAGCTTCATGGACTCATATGATGTAAAAATAATTGAATATAAAAAAATATCTTTAAAAAATTATTAATAATGAAGAGGATAAAATAAATATTTACAACATTTGTGAAAGTAAAAAAATACATCCATACCAATATTCTATAAAACTGTGCGATGAGGAATGTTCATATGGAAGAGAAACATTGAATTTCCAATATTAAAAGAAATCATATGTCAAAAAACATTATTTAAAATTAAAAGGCTCTGATTTTAACTATAAAAAACATGGGATTTGAAAAATCATACATCAATTATCACAAATATTGAATAGGAATCAGTTTCCAAAGGTATTCAATACAATGAAAGTGTGGATTCTATGAATGAAGCTTTTTACTGTATTTAGAACAATGACACCTGATATCTTGATCCATGACCATAATAGAAAATATTTATTGAAAATATGTGGTTTTAAATAAAAAATTGAATGAGCATGGAACAGATTCATAAAACAAAGAAAAGAATTGTTTATAAAGGATAGTCAATACTGAAATTTAGGGATCATAAAGAAATGTATTCCATACATGAAATATTCGGAAGTATTATATTGTTTATATCACTTTTCACACATCAAAATTAAGAATATTATCATATGGATGTAAAGTTATCTATCATAAATGTTAGGCTTTTGGGGCCCGTAGAAGAAGCTGGTGGGTTGTGGATTTTAAAAGATTTCATCAGCAGGTGACGGAACTTGTCGTCGCCGATGATCTGAGCCCCGGAGTGGTTCGAGGATCTTGCATAAATTATAAGGGGTACAACATTAAAATGAAAATGTACCCATTTCAAATCCAAAGTTTCAGTCGACTGTAACTAGTCGATAGTGATCGTCGCTTGAAGGATCCAAAGTAGAATCCCTCCAGATCTTCCCCACATGCTCCAAAAATCCGCTGGAACATCGATCATCAAACTCTGGGTGCTGGCACGAGAATTTGATGATACATTCAACATCCCGACAATCACTACATCGAGAATCCTTCAATGCATGTGGTAGATCTTAATCTGAGATTCTTGGATCAAGAGATTCTCTCTCTAGAGAGCGGGAGGAAAGAGAGGCTATCAACTTTAATTCGATAAACTGAACGAACAGTGATTTTCTCACCAAAAAGAGAGCCTCCTCTCTTATTTATAGGGACATTGATAAATACCTATTAGGGTTCCCTGGCCCCTGTTTATTTCAACATTCACTAAATAATTAATTTTGAAAAACATAACTTTTCCATTATTATTTATTATTTTTATGACATACTTGTAATATATAAGAAATATATTATGTGATAAAATCTGAGCAATTTAACTCAACTCATTGTCCCTAGTAATATTAATATAACCTTGAATATTAAAATAATATTCATTCGAATAATATTTTCTCGTATTTACAGAACTCATAAACACATTAAATAAATTCAATACCAAATATTAGTAACTTTAATATTAATTATTTTATTTAATTTATCAGTGATCGATAACATGGACAGTTCTCAGAACCTACTGCGGGGCCCACTATGTCCATATACATTTCAACTGAATAGGGAGGATTCTTGAATACGCTATTATATGTGACCCTAAAGGTCCTCATCTCAATAGCAGTGAATAAAATCGACAGACCAAGAGAGGATTCTAGTAACACATCCTGGCCCTTAATGAGATAAGGATAGTCATAGCAATGACTATCATCCTACGAAAACTAATGGTGTACTATAATCTCTTTGTCGTTAAATATATCATAAAGTAGGACACACTCTTGTGTCATAGTCCTTATCTTTCTTTATTATTTATTGATCTATCTAGATGGATTCGCCTTTCTACTACTTTGGCCAAGGACTTATGAAGCCGACACCATCCTGATCAACCGGACCTGAGATATACAACTTCTTGACCATGAAATCTACAAATCTTTTCTTGACCATTCAGGCAATGTCATACAACCAACGATGCACCCAACATAAACGACCTCGCCACAATATCACTGTTGTGGTTTTTTTCTTGCATCATTGTACATAATAAAATGATATATATTGGTAATGGTCTCATTTCAAGAGACTGATACGCATTTTCGTATATAGGAACATCCAATGACACCAAAAACATGTGGTGTTATCATAGGCAGGTCTATCCTCATTATCACACTACTAGAGATCACCAAGTGCGAACTTCATGAGAAGAAGTCTCAATGCTTATGATCCCCCAGCACATGATAGTCATACATCTACTGTGTCCAGTCCGTAAAATGTATCTAGACTACATAAAATATTTTTATGAACAATTTCAATGTATCTCGAGGTTCTCATTATAGCCTATGATCTTCTATAACCTCTCAACACGACAATTAACCTTTGGACGTTACAATTATTATAGTGGACGCAGAAAAGCATTCACTATAATGGTAATATAACATCATGCAGACCTAACTGTACACATGATATGGTAATCAAAAGTACTACATAGTTTGGTCTAGGGAACCCAATATTTGAACACTCCCACTTGCAGTAGATCCTACTGGCTAATTAAACTTGTTAGCTACTCACATTATAATTATCATTCATCTGTTGGGTAATGGCTATAACTGTTGGGCTTTCCACATTTTTGCCATGTGGCATATCTACTATATGCCACCTCATCTGCTTGAGTAAAACGTCCCAATATATGGTATCCTAGAGTATATCACTTTTTCTATTGTCATAACTGGACAACATGGCTAGTAAGAATATCATAATTTTAATTATGATAATACTTTTCTCACTGGGTATGAATCCAAGAATTGGAAAAAATCATTTCTATTTATAACTGCTTTTTAGCTGCCTTAGAAGTTGCAGCGTACTCAGTATTTGTAGGTATGGCTAACACAAGATTTTATGAGAATGACTCTCTCATCTCCTTTTCCTAACTTCAATCCTAGATCAAATTGATCTAAGGATCACTATTTTGTGTCCCCAAAAAATATTATAACATCCTCCCAAAATTCCAGGCACATATCAGTTGTACTTGCCGAAGTAAAAGATGATAGTTCTGACTGCATCGCTTGCAGTGCTCCTAGAAATAATTTATATCTACTTATAATGAATTATATTTTCACAGTATCAATTATTGTACATATTATGCCATATGTTATTGATCTATTTATAAAGCATATGGTATCAATTCACAATATTAATCTCTACCCATGCTCTGAACATGTAAACTATGAGAGATTAAGCCATGTGACATTGGTATCAATTCTTGAACATGAATTGTTCCAACTTGTATTTTTTCAATAAAATTCCACTATATGTACGAGATTGTCAAGGACCATGAAACCTATAGATTTACCTCATTATATATTGATCCCTAGATCTTTGGTTTCTATTTTAAGTCAATCATTGGAAAATTTCTTTTAACCATCTCTTATCTAACTGTAAGATCAAAATTTGTTTTCAATATGTTTCTAAACATATTTCATTTGGAAAACATTGGACCTCCAACTAACCTTTGGTAGAATAAAGGAAATGATTCATTCAAAATGAATGTTCTATGATCTTGTTGCTTATGTTAATCCAGAATTGGATTTCAGTAAATTTCAACCTTTATTGGAATCATTTTATGTCATTTTCTCTTTCTGGTTGTGTCGTATAGAAACCTTCCATGAAAGATGATCCTGACATCCAATGACCAATAAAATTTTCATAGAATTTCAACTATGACAAGTAAAATTCTAATATATTTAGGCATACAGACTTGGTATAACCAATCGAGCCTTATTGGTAACACACTTGTACTATCCATGTATCATTTCATTTGAATACCCATCACAGTATTCAATATATATGCCACGTTTCAATTTGATAAATGGAATCCATTATTGAATTTTAGTCGATCTTGTCAACCTTAGCTCTTTTCCAGATACTACTTACTTGTACGATTTATTATTCTTAATGAATAATTTATCTTCAGCCGCGGTGAAAATAAAACCATCACCATGGTTTCATTCTTCATATGCAGTATGTGTCTCTGGAACATGCCTCTTCCACATGTACTTGTGGGACTTGTTCCCTAAGAAAACCATTTGTGCATCTTGAGAATTGACGAGGTCCAAGTCAATTTATCTCTCGTGGTCTCTAATAGAGATGTGCACCCTTATATTGAAATTTAGTCTAATACTTGACTACATATTTTCTATCTTAGGGATTTTGGTAATATCTTAAGCAAGAGTCGGGATAATTACTTCATATTCACAATTTTTTTTACTTGATTTATGTTAGTTTAAATCCTAACAAACTCTTTGCATCTAAACACATCCTATGACATAATGGGTTTTCCATCTTACTATGATTCGTTTGATATCCATTTTTCATTTTAGTTGGCATATTGGTTATGGGTTTAAGCCGTTATTTGCATAACACATCATGAAATGGATGTTTCTTCATGTTTTAACATAGATACAACTTATATCATAACTTTGACGTAAGAAATGTGCATTTAGAAATTTTTCTACACTACATTTGGTTGATCAATTTTAATATGTAAGACTCGTCATCGGTCCTCTTTATGAACATCAAAACGGTGATGTAGATAAGGTAACATGCGTTTAAGAATTACTCCATGCAACATTGTCATGATCAATGATTGTTTGGTCAACATATTATTCAGCATGCCAATCTTAAGTAACACATATCTTCTTACCAAACATATAATTTACTATTCATTAATGACATAAAAAAATCTTATGACATATCTTTACATCTTGATTTATTTTGAATAGTTCACTCTATCTTGTTGAACTAACCTCGGAAAGCATTGCGGCATACCATTATATCTAAAGGTTTCATTGTCTAAACTAAGGATGTCTATAATACCAATGGTGCCTAGATGTGCCAAGCCAAAATACCATACATGGTATATAGTTGACGTCCACTATTAGTTTTACTTGTCAAAGAATAACATTTCCACAACATCGTAGGTCTTACATTTTATATTCATCATGTATTTCTATTGATTCAAGTAGTTGTGAACTATTTGATGTGTAGGTTACCACAAATGACATTCATTCCAAAACATTAAATAATGTCACATAATCTCTAAAGGCCCACATGAGATATTTTTTTGATATAATCCACAACTGGTTCAATTTGAATCAATGACTTGGCAATTAGATGTTACGTGTTTCTCACCACTGACTAAGGAATCACCCTTTCTCAACTGCTTGGAGAATATACTTTACATGTAGTAATGTTTCTCTACATTCCTGGTTACTAATATTAAATACATATGTTATTGTCATATTATATTCAATACACAATAAGTATGATAAAAACATTAATATACTTGATGAATATAGACTGAACGAGAAGAATGTACTTGCATCTTGTATTTTAGTTTTTAAACATCCATGAATTCATTAAATTATGTGATGAAAATAACCTCTTGTTAAATAACCAACCAATTTTCATCGAAGGACATGACAAAGGTGCCTTTGGCATAACATTCCACAATAATTTTCTCCTTGTCATTAAATTTATTCTCCATAAGAATAACAGATGGCGTTATCTCCAATATTCTTATAGCTTTGATGTCTCCTCGTAAAATTCTTGGAGATGAGACTACATGAAACATCATCTATGTATTGATGTAGAGACCACAAATAACATCATATTTTGATGATAACATTATGAAAGAACCATCATATGCTTGATTTATGAGTCTCCCAAAAGTAGTTTTACACCCTCGCTTCTTGAGGTGGATTAACAGGATGGGACACAAGCACCAAGAATTTCTGATATAATAGTAATGTGTGCAAGAGCCTAAACTACACATGGAATTTCATGATTGTTTGGACATTGAATTTTTCCAATTTTTTTACCATTTTATCATGGTATTACTTTCTATTCTCTATAAAATCCCTTCATCATATTGTAGTTTTACGTGATTACCTATTTAGACATAATTGATTATTTTCATCATTAAATGTCTCCCAATAATTTTTCAAATTTTAAGAACCCTGTGTACTAGAATCAAGAATACTCTTGAGTATTCTAGTGGAAAGGATCCCCAAACCTCCCTCACAGTCTATAATATATAACTACAGTACAACTCAGAGGGTACAAGGTAGGCTTTTGTCTGGCCAACAACATTAACTCGTGGTTCCTTGATCGGTTGAGTGGAGTCCCACCTTCAAAAATCATTTACTGATTTACTCAATGACAGCCTCTAAAATTACAACAAGATAGCTAAGGCTATTTCATTACTACAATTTTAGTTAATTCGACCCACCACATCAATAAGAACTCCCCAGTAGTAAGAGGCACCGTTAGTTAAGGCATGAACGGAACCTTGAACACCTGATTTTGATCAAACATGAATGATGTAAGGATGCTTGTGAATTAATATTTTCATTGAGGGTTTTATTTGTTTTCACTCATGAAGAATGTAATCCATTTAAAATAAACGTGTTCATCTATGTTGTCACCCTCAAAAATGAACATTAATAGAGAAACATATGCCGCTTCTTTATGCATTTTATTATCAATTATTTTATGTATTTTCCCACAAGTCTAAAACGCATAAAATAATAAATAAATGCATGAACCTAAACTACCACCAGACTAGTATTGAGAATCTAAACGACCTAAGGGAATCGTATCTGATTCGAAGTTAAAATCAAAATGCTTCTTGCCCCTTGTCTTGTATGTTTGCTTCACTTTTGGAACATTGCCTTGTCTTGGCGGGGTCCATGTCAGGTCTTGCAGTACCACCTCATCTTGGCGGAATCCACATGTCTTCTTGCACCATCATACACCGCCTCATCTTGGTGAGGTCCACATCACACATCGTCTTCCTCCTGAGTACAAAGGTACTCGTGTGCAGGCCAGGGGGACATGGGTTTATGTGTACGTCATATGAATTGGACTCACAGGTCCTTATACATTTTAATCAAAAAATAAAATATGATAAGCATACCATCTATTTAATTAATTTACAGGCATCGTACATAGTTAAAATAAATAATTTAATAAAGGAAACAGACATGGGACGATGCTCAAGACTAGCAGACGGGTAAAAAAACAATGATATTATTAAAATTTGATATTTAAGTATGAGGGTTTTTTTAAATAAATTTAATGAATTAATAAATTCAAATAATTTAATTAATCATCAGTCCTATAATTAAATTAATTTTAATGAGAAAATTAAATTAATTGAACTTAATTCAATTTAATAACTAAATTGAATAAATTTTATCTGGGTATTAAAAATATTAACCAAAATTAATTTTACTTAATTAAATTTAAAAAATAAATTAAATTAATTAAATTAACTAATCCTTATTAATTTTAAATTGGTCTGTCTCCGAAGACACCATTGCATGGCCTGTGTAGGTCGGGCCAAACCCGCCCAGGTCCATGTATTGGCTGAAATGGGTCGGGCCGATCTGCTCAAACACGTTCCGGGTTGGGCAGGATGACTCGCACTGCTTAGGGGCTATATTTGCGCTGCGAAATAATTGCAGGAAAAATAAAAGTACGTCCCAGATTTGACCAATGTTGCGGCGATGCACGGTGCACCCGAAAGGGCGAGTGTGGCGCTCCTGAGCTGGAATTCCAGTCGGGTGCTGGATGGCAATGATGGAAGCTAGGCATGCATGCATGGCAGGATATAAGAGCTTTCCAGGAAAACATCGGTGCTGCTATGGGTAGCCCAGTAGTCCCTCGCCTGAGGTGGGGCACTTTCACGGCTGCTCTATACGGTGGTTTGGAGCAAACCGGCGGCCCGGTAATGTTTGGCGGAGCTGTTGTGTGGGTCTACATCTGGTCACAGGGAGTGGCTATGGCATCCAGGGTGTGTGAGGGAAGTGTCGGCGGCTTCTTTAGGGAGGTTCAGTGGGAGGGATTCTAGGGCATGGAACTGTGAGTGGTGGGTCACGAGGGAGCTCGGTCAGGGGGTGGCCTGCTAAGGTTCTGCACTATATAATCCCTTCTGCTGTGTGTCGCACTGGAGGAGGAGCATGTCGATTGGCCTGGGCAGGGGGCTCGGCCGGGGTGCGACGTGCGAGTCCGCGGGGAGAGAGGCATGCAGTGAGACAAGCCACATGTGCAGTGTGGAATTAGCCACTATAGGAGGAGCCGACGACCATGGGCTGGCTCTCTACTGTACCACGCCAGAGAAGGAGTAGGCGGCGGGGTGCAGGGTGCCATCACGGCAGCAGCCGACCTGCTGTCCGCTCGAACCCTCATTGCACCATGCATGTTTTTTTTCTTCTGTATTTTCTTGACATGCACAGTCGACCTCCCATTTTTTTACCGTTTTTAAAATCTATAAATCTTTTCATGTCTTTCTTCCCCCCCACACATTTTTTTGTGGTCTTCATCCCCCTTCAATTTTTTAGGTCAAGTCCACCTCCAAAAATTCTATATGCTACTCACTATACATTGGATTTATTAATAATAAATTTATTATAATAAAATAATAAATTATTATTATTTTATTCTCATAATAATAAAATTAATATCATAAAATTATATTTTATTATTATTACATTATAATAATAAAATTATTATGAAAATCATAAAATAAAATTATAATTTTTAGAAAATTTTATTTATTCTATAATGAACTAAATCAATTCAAAAAACATGATTAGTTCTTCGGGATGGAAAAATTAAATACCTGATATCAAACAGTGTATTAGATCCAATCTGAAAATTTAAACTGACTATAACATGGTCATTCGGCCTCGGATCACCGCGTAGTTTGAAGCGTTTTGACCATCTTTGAACTGTATAATTAATTTATGAAAATTAAATTTATTTGGCTTAGAAAATTTATTCGATTTCTATGATAACACTATTATGTTTCTAGGGCCCACAACAGAAGCCGGGGGCCGGGGATTTTAAACTTTTTCATCGGCAGGACAATAGAACTTGTTGTCGCCGACGATCCGAATCCCAGAGAGGTACAAAGATCTCGCAAAAATTATAAGGAGCACAAAATTAAAATGGAAATGTAACCGTTTCAAATTTGAAGGTGAAGTAGACTGTAACTAGTTGATGGAAATCGTCGATTGAAGGATCCAATGCATGATCCCTCTAGATTTTCCAAACACGCCGAAAAAATCTTCTAGAACATTGATCCTCAAACTCAGTGGGTTGTCGCAGTGATTTGATGATACGTTTGACGTCCCAACGATCACAGCATCGAGAAGCCTTTGATGCACGAAAGAGATCTTGATCTAAGCTTCTTGGATCGTGAGCTCCTCTCTATATAGAGTGGGAGGAGATAGAGGCTCTCAACTTTCATTCCATAAAATGAATGAATAGTGATTTTCACTCCAAATAGAGAGAGCCTCCTCTCTTATTTTTAGAGACGTTGATAAATAACCGGTAGGGTTCTCCGACCCCTATTTACTTCAACGTTCACTAAGTAAATAATTTTGATGAACTTAACTACGCCAATATTATTTATTATTTTTATCACACACTTACAATATATATGAAATATATTATGTGATAAATTCCAAGCCATTTATCTCAACTCACTATCTCGCTTAATATTAAACGAACATTGAATAATATAATAATATTCATTCTATTAATATTTTCTCTTATTTACTGATCTCATAAATACATTAAATAAATTCAATCCATTTTATATTAATGAATTTATTTAATTTATCAGTGATTGATACCTTGGAAAATTCTCGGACACCGTGGAGGGGCCCACTATGTCTATATACCTATTCAAATGAATGGGGTAGATTATTGAATATGCTATTGTGTGTGACCCTCTTAGCCATCATCTCGATAGCAGTGAATAAAATCCACAGACCAAGAGCGGAGTCTAGCAACTCATCATGGCCCCTAAAGAGATAAGGATAGTCATAGCAACTACTACCATCCTACAAACACAGACTGTGTACTATAATATCTTTCTCATTAAATATCTCATAAAGCAGGACGCACTCTGGTGTCATCATCCGTATATTGAATTATTATTTGTTGATCTATTCGAATAGATTTTCCTTTCTACTGCTTTGGAAAAAGACATATGAAGGAAACCCCATCTTGATCAAACAGGCATGAGATATACAACTTGCTGAACAAGTAAGCAACAAATCCTTTCTTAACCATTCTCCCAATGTCATATACCCAACGACGCACCCAACACAAATAACCGCGACACGACATCACTACTATGGTTTTCGTCTTGAATCAATGTATCTAATCAAGTGATATACATTGGTAATGGTCTCATGTTAGGAGACCAATACACATGTTCGTATATATGAAAAACCAATGACAACCAAAACATGTGGTGTTCTTATTGGCGGGTCTGTCCCCATGATCTCACTACTAGAGATCACCAAGTGTGAACTTCATGAGAATAATTATCAATTCATATGATCCCCTTACACCTAATAGTTAGACATCTACTATTTTTAGTAAGTAATATTTATCTAGACTATAGAATATATATTTAAGATCAATTTCATTTTATCTCAAGGTTCTCATTTTTTCCCGAGATCTGATATACCCTCTCGACATGACAATTAACCTCTGTACATTACTATTGTTATAGTGGACACAGAAAAGTATTCACTATATTCGTAAAATAGCATCATACCTAGCTAACTGTACACATTATATGGTAATCAAAATTACTGCATAGTTGGGTATAGGGCACCCACTATTTGAACACTAAATGATGATATAGAGGAAGAATATTACGTTGAACAAACTTGCGTGTTTTTACTTGATAATGACTAAAATGAGGTTTTTAGTTTGATGATAGAGATATATGGGTTAGAAGAAGCCACATGGTAATGGTATTCAAAACAAGAGTGAGGATTTTGAATTATGAATTTCTCAAGGGGAAAAGTTCATAGAAACATATAGGTGAATGAAATCAACTCCAGAGCACTAATTGTAACTACTTATATGCATGATATATTTTTTTCAAGGGAGGAATAAATTTATTCAAATTCCATTGGTAAATAAATGAATAATAATTTCAAAATATAACGGTTGGGATAATTAACATTATTCTTTTGATAACAAGTTCTACAAAAACAAAATTACACATTCTTATCTTAGGAAATATATTCTAGGGAATTTTTAAATAACATTTGGGTAAAAAATATAAATATGTATCCATTTGGATAACTACGAGAACAGAGGTGAATCGAAATGTGTGTAAAATAACTGTAAATCAGAAAGGATTTTGAAATCTGATTGGAAGCCTACATTACCTTGTAACCTCAAGGAATTAAATTATTTTTTTCATGGATTTTTGTTTCATAAATCAATGTAATCTTATATAATAACATATCTTGGTAGGCAAGATAAATATGAGATATGTAAAAAGAAAAAAATCATATTTTTATACAATATAAATTGTGAAATTGAGTTTCATAGTTATATTGATACTGATTTGTCTTGATATTGTAATGAGAGAAAATGAACCTATGTAGGAAAATATTTATTGTGTGAATGTTGTGTCATTTGAAATATTATTAAATATAAATCAATATCATTTACCATGGTTTTATCATAATATGATGCAATTACTCAGTCTTATACTCAAATGTTGTGGATGGATGTTCTACTGAAATACATGAAAGTTAAATTCTCTAATCCAGTGAAGATACATTGTGAAAATCAAAGTGAAAATTACCTTTTTAAAATTCATGTCCAACAATGATGATGGAAAAAAATTGATATAATGTATCACTTTATAAAATATAATGTTTATACATGAGATTGTATGCTAAAACATATCATAATAATGTTTAAAATTGCAAATACTTTCAAAACAAATGTGCCAAATGGGAGATTTGAAGAACTGAGGATGTAACCTAAAGTGCATCCTCCTCCTCTGAATTCCTCAACCCTCAAGGAATTTCCCCCACCATGATATATATTATGTTAAAAAAGGGGGAGAGAATTTATAAACTTATTATATTCTGTGATGCTTTTACATATAAATCATTAATAAATATAAAACCGTACTTAACGAAAATCGATAGAGGGAAAATTAAAAGTGATAGAAAAAGATATAAGTGATATGATGTTTATCATTAAGTGGCTATAAAAATGAGTTATCACCAAATTTTGGAATTCATTAGATAACATTACTTTATCAAGTATTTTGGTTTCAAAATACTCTTTTTATGAAAGGATATGTCTTCGTTAAAAGTTAAAAACTATCAGTTGTTTATAAAAGATGAGTTCTGAGATATTTATTCTAGTTAAAAAACTTATCAATGATTGTTTTAATAAAAATCAAAGGAGAACATTGAAGAAACATTCTAATTTTTTGTGTTAACAATGTTTTTTATTTGTTGAAAACTATCGTTTCTGAAAAATAATGTTTTTTTTCTTCTGGATCATAACTAGTCCATCGGAATGAGTTTTTCAATAAAATGTGGAAATTTATGAATGTTATAATCAAATCACAAAGAGGTTGAAATGTGTTAAAATTGACATAGTTGTCTGCCATGAACATGTTTCAATCACATGGTTTCAATACTATGAAGTATCATATGATGAAGATGTAAGGAAAATTGAATAAGGTTGTTCTCTAGAGCTACTAATCAAATGCACCTTTAGAGTCATATTTATAAATGTGTAGAATCATTAGAAAATGATGATGATAGTTTTTATTTATAATAATAAAAAAATATAAATATAATTTGATCCAAAAAATGTAGGAAGAAATTTTTGATTGTTTTAAGTTTTGCATGACCATAATCAGTGAAATAAAGAAGTTGATGAAGAGGATGAATTGTGATAGTGATGTCATGAGTTAGAGAGTTATTAATTTATTTAACCTTAATTCATATGATTCTTTTAAAATCTAGAAGTTCCAATAAATCAAGAAAACAATCTCAAGATAATTTAATTTTCGTGAATGGGGTATTTTGAAGGTCCCGGAATTGATTTTATTAGTTCTAGTACCCTGTGCATTGAATATTGGATCCTGATGTACTGGTCATAATATTTGGCAAAAGTTTGTCAGGGTAATATTGATAATTTTTGACAAGTATCTATGTGAAGTATCCATTAGATGAATAACATCAGAGTAACTACATTTTTTTGACGTTGTTTCAATATAAAAAGACCATTTTTTATGTTATTAAGATTATATTTTGATTTTATAACTTAAATAGTAAAAATGGAGAGTTCTATACTATAATCAGGTGATCATATAATACTGATTGATTAGATACATCTTGACCCCAATACATTGGATGGATGTTTCACACAGATAAGTTTTTTGATGAAGGGGTTTAATAAATCTGATTGGCCTAAAAAATTATATGAAGGACATATAGGTCATATTGACAAGAGTAAGAAAGTCTCATTATGGTGAGTTTAGCCAGTTCCATCATGATAATGATACATTGAACTAAATCAAATGAAGTTTATTAGACAAAAGAATTGACAATATATTGAAGAAGAATTATTTTAGATTAATCCTATTGATGTTTGATGTAATCAATGTTAATGATTAAATGGGAGTGTTTTTCAGTGTTTTTAAATTTTAGTAATTTAGAAAACTTGTTTAGTTTCCCACAATTGATTTTTCAAGTATCAAGTTTGTAGAATCATAGTACATTACTATGTCAAAACTTTTTAATGTGAGGTAAAAAGTGGATCATAGAAATTTTTGAGTCAGTGTTATTTCTAGATAGAGATCTAATTAAATGGTAGTACAAATGTTATATTTTTTACAAATTGAGTTTCATCAAATTTAGTTGATCAAAAATAAGAATACTTTACTATTGAATATCGAGTTGAGTATTTTATTAGATTTTGGGATATAAAGATATTGAAATGGATCATTTTATTTAAGGCCATCAGACTCAAGGTCTTCAAACCAAGAAACATTTGGGGAGTAGATTGGAAAATGTCAAAATAATTATGTTTTTTATTATTTTTTTGTAAGAAATAATTTTTACATTACAGGTGTTAGTATAGTAATTTTTATAGTATGATAAAAGGTGCCTAATTTGAATTAACGCAATTTTTATTCACATATTCTTAATAGTAAACATCCATAGACCCACAGGAGTGGATATGGAAAGGATGTATGTTTTCACATTGACGCTGAACCCTTAAAATGTAATGTTCTTAAATTTATTTCCTACTTCTTCTTTAATTAGTATTGACTAAATGATGATATGTATATGAACATTAATATGTTGTATGGGTAATGTCTTAAAATTATTGAATCATATAATAAGTGAAAAACAGATTAAGCTTTCCTTCTCAATTGTTATTTTACCCTTTGGAACATCCAAAATACCATTGTATTTTATTAATATATAAATTATTGTCATATATATTTATTGATTCCTTGAAAATAATAAAAAATAATAACAAAAACATTATTCATGAAGACTAAATAAATTTAAAATTTTCCCAAATAAGTGACATCTTTTTTATTTTGATATGAAATAAAATGGGAAGATAAAAATAAAAATTTAAACTAAAAAGTTTTCTATGAGGGAATGAGTAAATTATAAATGAGGGAAAAATAAACTTAAAATTGATTTGATGGATTTTTTAGGGTTAGTGGTTGATAATGCGTTTTTAGAATAATGTCATGCTCCATAAAAATTTCATGTTGATTTAAAGGACGAACATGAATTCTAAAAATGAGGTTCTTGACATAAAAATGAAAATAAAATGTGTTTTAATGGGGATCATAAATAATATAATGAATATATTGATGAGTTTGGTAATGAAATCTCTAAACATCAATAATTTAGTGAAAAGAGGTATGATATTCAATGTAACATATATAATATATTGAGAGTAAAAATAATAAATTAGGAATAATATATAATGCTTCAGGATCTGAATTATTCTATTTAATAAAAATTATTGGTGATTTATTCACTTGACTATGATGTCTTCGTGATGAATGATGTGGTTTAAGTTATAATTAAATAATGAATTTTTGAAATGATGTTAAAATTTGGAATCATAAATGTTCATATAGTAAAATAATAATATGAGATAGGATGGTGAAACATTACAATTATTTAGAAATTATTTTCCATCTTTTAAATATTGAAATTTGATATAATATAATTTCATCCAAGGATTCTATTATGATTATAAATTTGGAAAGGTCATAGGAAAAAATTAATAGAATGATTGATGAACACTATTTAACAATTTCATTTAGTATATTTGAAAAATAAGGGTTATTTGTATCTCGAATTTATAAGAAATCACTTCAAGAGAAAAGGAATATATCTCTAAGAGAAAAAATGGTTTTAATATCAATTCATATGGTCGTGTACTAATACCATAGTCTTTCTAGTCATGGGGAAATTTTTGTTTCAGCATCACCTAAAACATAGGTATTGGGATAATGGTGTGGTAGTTTCCCAACCACTTCCTTGAGAAATACAGATGGAAACATATCTATAGCAAATGTAAGACTTATTTCTATAGGTCTTTCAACATGGATATGATTCATGGAGATAGGTATCATAAAATTTAAAACTGATTAACCACCAGGTTATGTTCTAGAGATCACACAGATATTTTTCAAAGAAATATTCCACATCTCCTAATGATATTACATATAAATAGATATATATATATACATATATATATCAATATATATGATTAAATAATTGATATTACAATTATAATATATGTAATTATTTTAAAAAAAATTTACTTAGAATCATTTGTGATAATTATGGACACTGTTAAACTTGATAGTTTTTTCATGTATCCATTTGTTACCCGAGACCTAGGGGCCTTATGTCCTATGGTTATATTTTTGTGCATGAAATACCAATAACCATGGGACCCATATTCTTAGATGATATATGATTTATCTATAAATTTACTTCTACCTTAAAAAAATATCATTTATGTTGGAAAATTGTTGAAGATGTCGATTTCTATGAGAAATAAGTCATCTGGTTAAAGTCCCTTCCCATTGGCTTCTATCAATACGAAGGTTAGTCATGTGTTACCCTATTTCTCCAAGCTACATAAACCACATTAATATGTCTTTTCTGTATATTCATATCATCATAGGAGACATATAATATGGGTGGTGGTCAATAAAACCATATTATTTTTTACACATGGTTGTATACTGGTTGATGACCATGGTTTGACTAACATTTATTATTGTACTATATTTTTATATAATTTTTATTGTAGTGAATAAAAAAATATCTTCCCCTTTCTTATGTGTTAACTTTTTTTTGGTTTATATCAAACAAAATTTATTTCAAATTGGCAACAATAAATTGAAGTGGTTAATAATTTGTAACAATAAAATGAATGAGAATGATATATCTTACATAATAATGGATAAATAAAATCAATGGGTATTGTTTTTTAATCTATTTTTTTTAAAAAATAATATCATATATAGTTTAAGAAGACTATGAAAATTATGAAATTGAACTTACAAGGATGATTGGAATAGTTTCCATGGATGTTATTCCTTTAAATAATATATTTTCAATAGACAAGGAGGATTATTAAGATGTTAGTGAACATGTTGTGAAAAATAAAGAAAGAATTAAATTATATCAATAAAAAATGTTCTATCAAGTAATAAAAATAAATAAATTTAGAAGGCGTAATAATATCATACAATTAAATAATGATATTGATTATACTTAAATAGATGTTGTATAATATTTAGAGAAACAAGGTATAAAATAAAATTTATCATCGACAAAAAATTCATAGAAAATTATATTTGTTTAAATAAGAAACATGACGGTTAATAAAATAGTAAATATATTCCATATTAAATTGGTATTATCAAGTGTATATTACAGTTAAGTGGTATGAATAATAATTTACATGAAAAAAATTACCTTGCTGAGAAGTTACTATTTCTTTACAATGTTTATGAGTATTAGTTATCAATGAATCACATATGAATTGATGTTTACTAATGGGAGCAATGCGTTGATTTTAATTTAGACCTGGTAATTTTAGAAAAAATTACACATAGTGTCAATGATCTATCATAATTATAGACATATCATATGTTGCGGCATTTATATGATATTCACAATATATTCCCTCTATGACTAGACTCTTAACGAAATATATTATATAGTTTTATAAGTGTTTCTATGTTGTGTGTATTTTATTGTTTCTCTTGGTGAAATTTGAGTCAATTTGGATGAGATGGATAATAAAATGGAATTTTATCTTGTGATCTATTTGTGTATCATTTCATTAAGTTTTGGATTACACCATGATAGGATTTCTAGATGTGGGGTGTCCACCCTTTATTATTTGTCTCACCCAAAAGTTTCAATGACATGAACATGAACGATATGTGGTAGATGAGTATTTTATTTTCATTTATCTAGAATCATGATATATGTAATGTGAAAATATGATGAAGGATTTAAATAAATATTTATACAATTAATTATTTATATGAGAAATAGATCATAAAAATCTATGTAATGAAGGATTGGGATACATGTGGACTCTTACTGTAATTAAAGTGTTTATGCTATAATGGTTTGATCATAGTTTACTACATATGATATGGTAAATCATTGTCTCACTAGAATGATGAGTAAAAGGACTATTGTTGTAGTAACATTTTCTATGTTACATGGGGGATTCATTCAATGTAGATTTAAATTATTATATATATATATATATCTCACATATTAATGAATATTTTCACACTGTAATGATGATCAAGATTCATACGGTTTTAGATTTTACATCTATCATATTTGTGTATCATAACATGAGTACGAAGGCCACTCAATAATTCCTAACAAATCTATAAATTATATTTTGTCTCTCCCATCCCAAAAAGTGAGTGACTATGATTATAGTCGGTTTTATCATATTATTTATTCTTGAAGTGTTACAATGGGGATTTCATTAATTTTTAATTTGAACAAGGGTGTATTCACAATCCATATTCTAGGGGAATATAAAGTTAAAATAATTAGATATTGATATAAATATTGACAGTTTTTGTTCTTTCTTGTACTTAGATTTTAGGTATTTTAGTCTGGTCTTTTCATTTTTATCATTCATAATTAAATTTGAACATTGGTTACAATATTGGAACAATTTAAAACTATTGTTTATTAAATTGAAAATAATATTTAGTAAAAAAATTATTCTCTCTTATTATATGTATATTAATTTTCACTATTTTCTCATAATCATGCCACTATAATTTATGTCCAAATGTAATAATTGTTATATATAATTAATTATGTATTGGTTGTTGATTTAGGTTAACAAGTAAATCACTAAACCTATATACTTTGGAATACTATCTTGTAGGACTATTTATTGTTATTATGGTGTTCTTGAAGTTTTCTATCATAGACATTCCAATGTATTTGAGTTTCATTCTCACTGTTATTGTCATTGATACATATAACTATAGTGTCAATGAAGAACCGTAAGCACAAAGACGTACCAATGATCGATGGATTGTGAATCCATTTATAGAGAGGTAGGATACTTCCATAACTTCTATCATGTTGTTTGGAAGATCATGAAACCTTTTAGAATGATGCAAATCTAATAGATACTTAGATAACCTATAATATATTTTAAATTATTCGTATTAATTATGATAGAAAATTATGTTATTTTCTAATTTCACCCCCCCCCCCCTCAGAATGAGTGGACACAAGTCACGGGGATAAGAAATAATCCAAATGTAGAATAAACATCGTGATATACATAAGAGTGATAAGAAATAGTGATAAACTCATATTAAATCATGTTTTACTCAATTCATTGACATCTAAATCTGTTAATACATAATTTTTAATGAATTCATCATTCTAGTAAACATAATTTCCAATTCAATTTGATGATAGAGATAAAATCTTAAAGAACCTACCATTTTAAAATTATTTTGAGAATTATATAAGATAAATTAAATTCCATGATTTAATTTCATGAATATCAAGATTAATATGAGTAGCACATTGATACAATCAACATGGCTTTTATTTCATATTTGATTATATGATGATTAACATTATGCTGAGAATTAAAATTTAGCAATAAAGTGATTTTGTTAGAATCTTCAAAAGAGTTAGAACATCTTCATTCATTAAATTATGATAATTAAGATTCCATTTATAAATATTATTATGATGATTTTATTTTCTTTTTATCATTATTTTGAAAAGTATTTCTATGAGGAAAGAGTCTATAAAATTTTGGTATTCATATAAGTGTTTCAATTATTAGATGATTTCAAACATTTTGGAAAAAATCCCTAATAAAGTATTTGTATATGAAGATGATAAATAATAATAAGAGTTATCAAGAAGTCAAATGTTATAATGTTTTTAAATCATAATGAAATATTCAATCGAACACATAATGAAAATATAATGAATACGAAATAATTTTTCGTACATTATTATTTCACATATTCTGAATAATAAAGTGAAAAAGATAAAGGGGTCTCAATGTATAATGAGATAATGGTTTTTATAGACAAATGAAACTATTAAAAAGATTCAATTGGGTGTAAAAAATAAGGGAGTTCCAAAAGAAATTGTGAGGAGGAGAGAACAAAAGATTTATGATTATAAATTTAACTCTTTGTAATATTAATGTAAAATCAAAAACCATAAATATGATAGAAATAAATAAAATATAATAATTAGTTATTAAGAAACTCTTTTTATAATTAAAAAATGTAATTAAATTACTGAGATGTAAGATATTTTAACCTGAAATATTGGTGATCTCAGTGCTATTATTGATCTCATTAAATAACTCATGACATTACCACCAAAAAAAATCAATATATGGGATGATGAAAAAAATCTCATTATGAAATTTAGGCTGATGCTGAAAAAACATTTAGAAAGTCTCAAAAGTTGTTTTAAATATTTATCAATGAATCTTATGACGTCAATATCATATTTCATACATATATTAATTCTAATATGAAATTATTAGATTGTCTCATGTTATAATCGAAACCACAAAATAAATATTTTTTATTATTTCTGAAATCACTTTTAAGGAAAATGTGGGAAACCAATAGGTTTAGAATATAAGAAATGTCAAACTTCATAACAAATATCCAGGTTATTCTTGAACAAATTAAAGCGATTAGAATCCTTTTCCTTGACTAGACTCCATTTGATGAAGTTGGTGTCTATATCAGGGTTTTCCTTAATGAGATCCTCGAAGTGGGCTGCGATCTTGTCCTAGGTCTGAAAATGCTCCTCTAGACTTGTTTTTTCCCTCATTGAAACCACATATCAAAATCCTATTCTGTTTATCAATCCAAGATGATTGGTATTTGCTCAAATTAACACACATAGGTCTTTTGAACATTCTATGAACATCCTCCTCTGAAATCATGATCAAGAAAGATTCACTTAGCATTTCTTCATTAGAATGCATGATAATCCAATTGATGAGGGCTGATTCAATGTCCTCCTTAGTCTTTGGGATGTTGGAAGCAACCTCCAAACACTTTTGAGGGACTTTTCCTTTACCAGAAGATGTTGTAACAAGAGTACTAGGTAAGGTTGAGTAGTCCTTTCATCTCCTCGTCCTCTGATTTTGCTGGATAAGCCCATCTTAATCCACAATGGTGTTCTTCCCTTTCTTTGAAGAAGTCCTAATGTAATCATTCTCAATTTTGGCTTCCTTGGGCTCTGGGGACCAGAGTTCTAAGGAAGTCTCATTATCTTCTGCTATAACATCTGACCATCCTTGTAGAGGATAGGTCTCTATATGCCCGTCCTCCAAGAGAGTAAATTCTTCAAATGGAGGAGGATCATCAACACTCAATACCACAAAATAGTTCTGTGAGCCACAAGAAAATCTGGCTAAACTAATCCAAACAAGAGAGGGAGGCATCCAGCCCTCACCAAGGACCTGTTCTGTTGACACTGGCATCTTAATAGGGCATGGGATGTAAACTATACTCACACCACCCCCCTGATCATCAAGAACCCCCAGACAACTGAAAAGATTGTCCTTACCTGATCTTGGGGTCGTAACCTCTTGGGGAGAACTGAAAATGTATCTCACAACCTCTGCATATGTGGGAGGGTTCTTTGGGCCCACCATCACCCTTCAACTGCCCTTAACCACCTCAGAATAACCTTTCTGAAGTGTTAATACCTAAATCCAGCCATAGACGACCAAAAACATCCTCAACCATCGGCTACGAAAACCTCAGTCTCATTTCCTTCTGGGTGGTAGTAGGAAATCTGACATCCACAATACCGCAATTTTCCACATAAGGGAAAGTAAAAATAAAACCAGGGTTTCATGTTATTGGAACCATCCTTCACAGCTACACGCAAAGACTGATCCTCTCCCAAAGCACGCCAGTATCTACCAGAAACAAAACCAAGACGCTTGAAAAAAGGACAGAAAAGAACCCACGATTCATATCATACCTTCTAGTACCGATGTAATTCCCCTTAAACCTCGATGCAGATAGATTCTAGTGGGTTCTTAGATATGTAGACTTCAATTCAAATCCTCAGGGAAACTAGATGACATATTGCGTGAGTATGAATATCTGAGTAAAAAAATGTCGCACCATATTTTTGATCAAATGACGAACCACAAGATTTTGAAAAGGAAATGGTAGACCAGGAATAGAAATCCATATTTCTGTAACGGGAGAGTCACACTATAGAAGAAAATCAAACAACCACCAGAAGAGAGAAAATTGAAACATGGAAGAAAATGTGGAGCATGAGCCAAGGTATATATGAGATCATCTTCATTCGTGAAATGGATCAAAATTAAAAAAATATATATTAAGATAGGTACTTATGTATACATTATGGTGGTTTCTCCACACACATGAACAAGGAAATAAATATATTGAAACGTACCCAAATATATTATGATGGTTTTATTACTTTTTATAAATATGGATCCCATAAATTCAATGAGTATATATTGAATGGGATTTTTTTAAAATTAATGATGGTCCCATTACGGATAGGTAAAAACCAATCTCTTCAGTGATTATATGATTTTATTAAATTTAAAAGTTGATATTTCTAAATAATGGATGTATCATAAGGATGTTGACTTATTAAATAATATTGATGAAATAATGTGAATAATAAATACACTATTCCAATTTTCCAATAACAAATAAACATATTGAATGAGTATGGGGAATGTAAATCAATTATTGTATATAAAACAAGAAATTTTTTGTAAACGGATCATTGATATTCTAGATTTATATGAAAATTTGGGGAGTCTAGAAAATATACATCATTAATGGATAAACCCTTGTTAAATATTTGACAAAGTAAAAATAAAAAAAACATTCCAAATGTTGGAGGAGATCGGGATAAAAATCCCTCATGAGATTGTAAACTCATATGTGTGTGTATCAATGAGATCGAATTAAAAAAATGGAGAAAATTATTATACAAATTATTTATGATTTCACTCCAATGAATTTTCTATATTTTTAGTTTAGTAAAAAAATATCTGAGAGATTTAAAAAGTTTTTGATTCAATAATTAATATCAATAAAAAATTGAATAAATAGATTAATATCAAGAATAGAATAATATAAATTAGAACTATTTTGATTCATACACACATACTCAAAATATATCAGTTTCTGGGGGAAGATATTGATATTTTAGACATAGGGATATCCATGTTATAAAATCATGGAAATTTTACATTCTTTCATATAAAATTTTTGATAGAAACTGTATATAATCATAATCATTGATTAATCATAATATATTCTATCAGTAACACATATCAGTTAATGTTAAAATAGAATCAATTCTTATTAATCATGAGGTCACTAAATATCATTTATTATATCACGATTAAGGGGAATCATTTGGAAATGTTTAATGAAAGAGTCATTGGATTTATATTTATCCAATACACTTCTAATAAAAGGAGTAATTAATGTTATAAAAAGAATGTTATGAATAATGATAAAATATTTAATTAATTGTAATTCAAACTCAAAATATTTTGAATAAATCATTTTCAATTGAATATAATATAGTTAAATCTTTTAAGGGAAACATTTGATAAAATGTGAATATTTTTGATTCACTAATAGTGTTCCGCAAATCTCATCAGGATTCTGAATTATCTTATAGTGAAGAATATACTCATTAATGGGGAACTAATTTCAAAAAACTCAAGATTTATTAAAATTCTTCGAATATAGTTATAGATATTAGAAAATATTGTTATACACATAAAATCATTATAAATTCCAATCATAGAAGACAATTTTCTCTATGAGAACCAAAATGTGTTGAGAAATATTTACAAAATGAAGATTAGATAACATTAATGAAAGAGGGGTTACCTAAAATTTTGAATAATGAAACCTTAAATATCGATTATTTTCGAAATTATACAAATTTTATTATGAAAATGTGAGTTTTCAATAATATGGTAAATATTAAAGGAGAAGTGGCACCAAATAAATATCAATTTTTTTTGTAACAAGTACTCTCAAAACGAGTGTATTGACATTGATGACACACTTTTTCAAATTCAATGATCTAAATAAATGAAAATATATATCATTATGTGTGGTAAAATAAATAAATAAAATTAATAATGGAATTGAAGATAATATTTATAAATAGATAACATGAGGAAACTCTTTATATTGAACAACATCCTGGGTTTTTCATAAAAACAATCATGACTATAATGTGTGTATTATAATGAAAGTAATTATGGGAAGAATTATAATATTTCACATGGGATCATGTTTCCTATTTATTATAAGTAATTAGTGTGGATAGAAATTGTTCTAAATATTTATTAGTAGTATACATTATTTTAGATCATCTAGTTCTGAGATCATATTTGTGGTTACACTATATATATAATTCCAAAGAATCTTTAAGAAGTATTAAATAATGGAGGTGAAATTAATCATAATCTCTAAAAACCTGTTTACTTATTAAGATTTTATTTATCATAATTTCGCAAAAATTAGTATTTATGGATTTTCAATGCTGATTGTGTCATAGTTATTTCAAATCGACAGTCTTTATTAGAAGGTGAATTATTGATTGGATAAACATTTGTATCATTGAATTATAATAATTTAAATAATATTACATTGAGTATAATATAATATTAATATGTTTTAGAAACATATTAAATTACACCAATGACACTATTGAAGTCATAGATGAAATATCTATGGGTTGATGTCTCATACAAATCATTGAATAAGTTTGAAAGAAAAGTGAATAAAGTATTTCATAGAATAAGGGGAAATATTAAATATTGAAAAAAAATGTAAATTAATTATATATTAATTACATAAAAATTTGAGTGATATTTCATTAAATTTTTTTAACTATGGATCAATTATGTGATGTCATCAAATAATAAATATTTAAATATTAATTTTAGCACTTGATAATTTTTTTTTGTTGTGAATTCTCTCCCAAAGTCTCTAAAAAATACAATGATAAATTCCATATTTCATTCCATCACATTTGATTAAATAGTTACCCAATAAAAGTAATCTATTAAAAAAATGTGCAGAAACACATGTTTCTTATAAAAAGTGTTGGTCAAGGAGGATAAATATAAAAACAAAAGGAGTGGGATCATGAGGTTAAAATTAGATAGATCATGCATTGATTCTAATGTGTAAAAAAATATAATGTGGTGGACTAAATAATTCATTTATCTTGAAGTAGAGGATGAGTATTTTATATTTATGAATCCCTGATGAAGTGAATTTACCATATAGGAGAACTAATTTGATCTTATTTGTTCACTAATAAAAATAGTATTCTTATAACTCTAATGTTTTTAGTGTTGTCTAATGATTGTATCTGATGATGTGGAATATATATAACTGGAAAATTAATTTCATCATAGGAATAATTTTTTTTGACAATTTATTCACTAATTATTTAAGTGTTTTCTTGTTATATTTATATAAAACATTTTCATGGATGTGTTAGAGGCCCTTTGTAATTATTTAATAATTCAAAAAAAATTTGTTTTTCTTGAGTATGAGTTTAGAATATTCTAAATTCTAGTGGTTTTCAATTATGTGTTCTCTAAATGTGAAGAATATATTCCTATTTATTTTCATAGAATCACATTTTCATTGATTACATTATAATGAATTTGAGGCAAATGTGAGTTTTACACTTTTTTAATAGAATTAATCCATTGGGGTTGTGGTTGCATTGTCATGTATTTAGAAAAATTGTTGTAGAAAAAAGATTATTTTGTGATTCTTAGCCCATGTTAAATTTTTTTAGTTAATATTTATGATAAATTTGGTCCCATGAAATAATTAAAAAACTCATGTAACAATGGGATTGATAATACAACATTTATTTTCCCTTTAATTTTTTTGTATCACAGAAATATGGATTCGAAGGTATCACACCCCAAAAAATTATCACATCACAAGAGGTATTCCATATAAATGGTATATATTAGTAGAAAATAAACTCAAAATATGATGAATATTTTCATAATGGAATAATTATATACATTATTTAGGATCTAACTATCACACAGTGAGAAAGAAGGTCATGTTGATATGATTTACTAATATATAAACAAAATGGTGTCTCATTGAAATGAAAAAGAAAAAAATGTGTGATGAGAATTCTATTTAGTATATGATATTTCCTAAGAAGGTTTTGTTAGAATATTGTTAGAATAAAAAGGCAAACAGTAGATCCCAATTTGAGAGGCACTCGAGGAAAATATGATTATTATTGGATCAAATTTTATATGCTTGGTATTCTATTTTGTCCTTCGAGCTCTGGGATATATTAATACTCCTTTCATTGTAATTATTAATAAATAAATATTAATTTTCATAGAAAAATAAAAAATATTGAACTCTATTGGATTATCTACATGATACTAAGGGTTATTGAACCATTTAGTCACCATTGTGTTTTTGATATTCATTCAGAATACATATTATCATATTTATTCATATAAATGCACACTAACCTATAATGAAAAATAATTTTTTGGGTATTTTTCTTTTATGATTAACACCATCTAACCCTCCCCCTTTTAGTTCTAGTTTACACCCTCTTAGTAATATCACTTACATATATTGGGACCAAATTGATTTAATATATGATTTGTGCTATGAGAGGAAAGTCATTCTAAAATAGATATGTTTTTCAAAAAATTATTTAAATCAAGGATATTTATAAGGCCCCGACCTTAAACCTTACTTAATATTGAATTAAATGAATAATTCACATTGAGGATCTTTTCCGGTTTAGAGTTTTAGAGAATTAGAACATAACTATTACATCTCAAAAGATTACAAAGTAGACACTTCTACTAAGATTCCATAATAAAAAAAACTCTTAAAAAGAAAGATGTATAGTTCCATGTTTTATATAGCATGACATCCCCCTGATCCCATCCTTGATCTTATTCCACATTATGTCCTGTGAAAAACATTTCAAAAAAACTTGGGTTGAGAATAAAAATCTCAGTAAGGGATATAAAAATATGGAAAGGAAACATGATTACATGTATTCATAAGAATGAAATCATACTTTACCCATAAAACATAAGCACTTTAACATACCTCATCAATCCACGAATAAATCATAGAAATCATAAGACATAAAGGAAACTTGAGACATTTATAACATTTTTATGTTGGGAGTAACCCTCTTGGTTACGTTTGGAATACCCATCATAGTATATTCCCTAAATCTCTTCGGAGAAACCTTAACGTTTCACTCCTTCGCGTTAACCAATGCATTGGAGAGCTATATCGGGCTCACCCTCCCTTAGTTTATCACGGAACCACTCGTCTTCATAACAATGCCCAATAACCATAACATAATCTTGTCACATAAAACATGCATAAAGGAAACATAACATTTCCACCATTCAATAACAAGATATCAATACAAAACATTGATATAAATACATTATGAAAACCATTTTCAATACCAAAATAAAAGAAAAGTAAAACATGGTATTTTTAAAAAAAAAGATAGTATGGCTTGTAGAGGAAGTCGAAACTCAAATAATGGTCACGGTGGTGGAGAAGTCGTTGTTGCCGCATACGTACGACAAAAACATTCCCTTTTGTCGTTTAATAAACACTTTGTATAAAAAATATTCCTTTTGAATAAACGTAAAAGTCAAAGTGGTTTATACACCATATAAAAGAAGGTTTTGTACAAAATAGAATATGCCTCAATGAAAGGAGATTGAGACGAAGTCCCTTAAAAAGACGGTATCCTTGGTTTAAGGATAAATAAATTACATAATTATGTGTGACAAATGAATACACCAAATATAAGTGGATATTAAGTGTAAAATAATCAAAGGTCATTCACACATATTCAAAGGATGACATATTCAATAACTACATGTTGAACCCAAAGAAATCGAAATTAGGTTAAGAAGTTCCCTTGATAGCCTAACGACGTCACATCAAAAAAACGGTATCTCATCACTTGGACATAAAATTCACATCAATAAGGATATATGAGAACATATCCCAACCTAACAATATGTAAATTAAAAGACCCAACAAAAGAAGTCTTTTAAAAAGTGGAGGGTGAAAGGTTCCCTTACCGACATGGGTATCTTTCGAAACATATGCCCCGTGAAAGAAAGACAATACAAAATTGATGTAAATACTCATAAACGAAAGTATATTACACAAAGAGTAGAATAATGGATAGTAAATACACCACTCAAATAAAATTTTGGCAAATGTAGGATAAATCTCACGGGAATAAAAGTGAGATGAAAAATCCCTTACGAAAACTCGGCAGCCTAACGGCGCCACATAAAACTTCCAAAATGGATTGATGAGAGGAAATCAGGTATCTCATCATATTACCATAAAATGTACAGCGATAGTAATATAAAAGAACATCCCTCATCATAACAATGAGGAGCTTAAAAGAAGTGACATAATGGAGAGTACTTAAAAATAAAGAGAGAGATTATATCTCTTATGAAAATTCGGCAGCCTAACGGCGCCACTCAAAACTTCCAAAATGGATTGATGAAAAAGAATAGGGTCTCTCATCATTTGAACATAAAAATTACAGTAAGAGTAATATAAAAGAACATCCCAATAACAAGAAAGATGAGCTTTAAAAGGAATGACATAAATTATTGTACTTAAAAAGAAAGAGAGGAGTAGGATCCCTCACCTCGGGTCCGACTTGACTCTATCGTTATTTAACGTCCTGAATAATGAACTTGAGTTAATTTATACTTTCCTAAGAACCATTTTCAAGTTCATTATTACATTCATATCAATTATTGTCATTTTATAAACATTATGTAAGCTTTTAAGTTAAATTTTTTTGTTTTGTCTATATTTGGTTCTTAAGTCAAAAGTGGACTTCTTACAATTACATGTTGTTCGTGTGGTCAATGGTTCATTATATCCAGAATGATATTCATGATTTGGATATCATATATATCATATATATCTAGAATATACATGTATTTATAATATTACATAATCATTTAGTGGTAAGAAATGAAATGCACCGTTAATGGAGACGATAAGCCGTACGTACACATGAACGCTACTTTCATTTATTTGTCATATTAATGGAATCAAAACTAAATGAGAGGTGTGTATATTTTAATTCCAGAATTATATTCATCATTTATATGTAACATAACTTATATATATCCATTATAAATATGTACTTATAATAGTACATTGCATTTGGGGATAATAAATGAAATGCACCGTTCATGGAGACGGTAAGCCGTACGTACGCATGAACGCTACTTTCATTTCTATCTCATACATTAATGGAATGAAATAATAATGATATATAGGTATATTATAATCCATTATAACATCATATATAATAACTTTAAATCCATCCTTTATACGTCCCACATATGGCATTAACGAATCACATCACTTTAAGGGGGCAGTAGTCCGCACTTCCTTAAATGAAGATATCACGTTTACCCATAATGGAAACCATAAAGGTACGCCATAAATGAAAAATACAGAAGCTTAAGTAAAACATAAACATATTAAATATCATATATAAATATAGTGACATCTTAATGGCCACCTTTTAAGGTGTTATATGAGTGTTGAACAATCATCGTTTCGTGAGACAAAAATTCGCCATCCACGGAAACAGTATGTTCTTTAACCATTAGATGTAGTTGTGTGTAATTGTAGCTCGAATATGTCTTATAACAACATCCTAGTATATTTAGGATACTGGAGTTGTTACAAAAGAAAATAATAAAAAGATTTTACGGGGTTGGAGAAGCAAAATAAAACAAAAGGACTCAAAAGAAGACATTACCTTAAAATAGGGTAGCTCCCCTTGGTTTGAGCTCAAAGGCTACCTTGGGAAGACTTCTGCCCAACGTGAGTCTTAAAAGAGTAATAGAGGGATGTGGAGAGCCAAAATGGGCAGGGTTTGGCCGAGCCAAAGACTTTGGGAGTGTGGGTAAGGAGGTAGAGGTGGGGGCCTTTTATAAGAGGAGAGGAGGGGCACTCTTGGAAAGTGAAGAAAAGTCACTTTATTTCAAAATGGTATTCGGATTTAAGTGGTCCCACATTGATGTATTTCGAGGATAAGGTGATAAGGGTTCGAAATCCACTCATACAATAGGTTTTTGACATGTTTAGGTCTTAGATATTACATTATATTTCCATTTTATTTAAATCGTTAAATAATGAGGTCATCGCTGCATCAACATGATGTCATAAATAATTTAATTTATTTAACGTCTAAAAATTATAAAAAAAATACTATGATTTAGGAAATATTTTTAGCATTCCAATTAATTTTTATAGTCAAATATATGACTTGTATATCCCCATGTAAAAATTGTTTTAGTAAAACATCTCATGTGTGTGTCATTTTTACTTTAACATTAAATGAAAAGTTATTTATGTCATTTCCCAACCAAAGTGGCTCCATGGGGTCCCCAAGTTGACCCATGGCTTGTATTGTTCGGCCATGACACATAAAATGATGTTAGGACATTTTTAAAGTTCATTTCATATTATTAAAACATTATTTTTACCTTAAACCACACCAATTACCAATAATCGCGATTAAAAACATAATAAGTTACTATTCATCAAAAAATTATTTTAATCCCATTGAACCACATTTTACTTCTTAATGACAACCATTTATGTCGGATTTTTGAAATTCAAAACACAAAGGTGCCAAATTCCATTTAAACAGAAAATCAGTTTTTATAAGTACCACTTAGTGGTTTCACTATTCTTCAAAAATTGAAGTTTTTCAGAAAATTACCAAAAAATCACCCTAAGCTATATTTGATATTCCAAATTCAAAAAATGAAGTCTATTTTAAAAAATTAAAAAAATATAAGTCACATTAATTGATTTAATAACTAATTCCCGCTGTCGTGACAAATAGCGTGTTTTTATGAAACAATAAGTATCAAAAGATTGACACTAGTTTAAGTCCGATTTCAAAGTGAAATTAATTCCAACGACCACTATTGGATTTAATGGTAAAAATATATTCTAATTTCACTTTAAAACCAATTAAAAAGATAATCTAATCATATAAATAAATTAGATTAAGAAGAGGTTTTGAATTAAAATACAACATTTTACACTATTCATTAAAAAATGAACATTATCGGAAAGATACCAAAAATTTACACAAAGTAAATTTTGATGTCCTGATTCTAAAGAAGAGTTTTATTTGGTCCAATAGAATGTATAAGAGCAAATAAAACTATATTTAATGATGGGTCTCCATCAAAAGGCGATAAGTGAACCTTTAGTGAAAACTATGGCATATACACCTAAAATTGAATTCTTTCTGTATTTTAAGCCTTTATCTTTTATTGAATAAATGTAAATACATTTAAAAACATATATAATCATATTTTAGTTATTTCTATCAATTCCCTCCAATACAACGGCTACATGTTAACTTCCATTTAAAATAATATTATTTTATTATTAATTATTAGAGTGAAACGTAAGATTCCCAAGAAACTCGTTATTGTGTGTTGTGTACGCCATCGAGCATAGCGTCCCCTTTAAAGTCATATTAATATTTTATTCACAAATATGGATAAATATGGAAATTCCATATTCTTTATTTACCTGGGGTGTTACATCCTTCCCCCCTTTTGGGAATTGTGTCCTCGCAATTTTTAAAATTGAGCTTGGAAACATCCTTGAAAGTCCAACATCGGAACAAGAGTCGGTAAAACAATCACTTTAAAATAAAGAAAGATAAGTACAATGGTCACCCGAGTTAACCCATAATAGGATTCCAAGTATGAAAATATGGACATGGAGGAAAAAACAAAGGATCATGTTCTGATGGAGAGTGATAGAAAACATGTTTAGGAGAAAGTTAACCACGAGAAAATCACAAACTTGTGATGGGTTAAACGGTATTCGATTCCAAAGTAGGAAAAGTTAATAGACAACATTTTTGTTTTAAGTTATATTTTATTGAGGAATTTATTCATAAGGAAACATAATCACTTATTATGTTGACTTTCAACATTTATTAGATTCCTTACACAAACTCATATTTTCTCCAAAAGACGAGTATTTAGGAAGACTTGTTCACATTAAGAGTACTATAATCAACTTCTAGAGAATCACCTAATCCACAAAAGAGAGATATATACTTACCATCTCTTTAGACTTTAACCAAAACCAAAACCAAAAAGTCTAGTACAAGATCAGATAATCCAGAAAAGGATAACCCTTTATAAAAAGAAAATCTATGCTTAATCTCCAAAATTTGTCCAATAAAACCCAATGTTCAACGAGGACCATTAGATAAACAATTTGTCCATAAAATTATTCAAAGTAAACCAAAATATGGTTGAAACCCAAATATTTGAAGGATTTATTCACATAGTCTTCCAAGTTAAATCGTAACATTTATCTCCAAACAACATCAGTTGCTCCTAAAGTCTCGTAATGAAAAGTGATTAACCTAATCACATATCCTCAATGATAGGTTAATCATTTTCATAAATAACCCAAAATCAACTTACTCTTAATTCATAAAACCATATAACTAGACAGAATCAGTCAAACTGACCAGGGTCTTCACGTAGTCTAGTGGTAGGCGATAAATACCAGTCGCACTTTAGTTGTGGGTTCGATTCTCGCAGCTTTGACCGACGTGACGGGTTGTCACACGGTCTGTGTGTTGTCCTTTTTCCAAAACTATATAATTCATAAAACATCCCCCAAAAGGAGATAAAATCTTCAAAAATGATCATAACATATTTTAAACTCATGTTTATCTCATTCCTTCCATTTTCGATCATATCATAGAGTAACCCATAATTACCTAAAAAGTAAGGATCATATAAACTCTAATGGTTACATTAATAATTATTACCTGAATTTCCACATCGAGTTGGCCATCTCATACATGATGCATTAGAGAACTCACCAAGGTTGAAGTGGTTGATTATGACTCCTTGATAGTTGGTTTAGAACAACCATGAGATTCCTCATTGAATCCCCCATCTCATCCAGTCTCTTAATCAGAGAACCACAACAGTTTCCTTCAAACCCATTGTCACTTTGGTGCCTGCTAGATCCATCCATTTACTAAAACCAAAAAGGCCATTGTGAGTATATCAACATAACCATCATGTACTAATGAGGAAGATAAAAACTAAGATATACTTACTCATTCACTTTATCTAAAACTAGGACTCTTTCTGAAATCCTAACCATTATGGTAATGTCACTTGTGCTTAGAGAATACCCTAACCGCTAAAGTTATCTAAACCGACCTTTGATACCAAATATAAGGCCCATGCCTTAAACCTTACTTAATATTGAATTAAATGAATAATTCACAGTGAGGATCTTTTCAGGTTTAGAGTTTTAGAGAATTAGAACATAACTATTACATCTCAAAAGATTACAAAGTAGACACTTCTACTAAGATTCCATAATAAAAAAACAATTAAAAAGAAACATGTCTAGTTCCATGTTTTATATAGAATGACATCCCCCTGATCCCATCCTTGACCTTATTCCACATTAAGTCCTGTGAAAAACATTTCAAAAAAACATGGGGTGAGCATAAAAATCTCAGTAAGGGATATAAAAATATGGAAAGGAAACATGATTACATGTATACATAAGAATGAAATCATACTTTACCCATAATACATAAGCACTTTAACATACCTCATTAAACCATGAATACATCATAGAAATCATAAGACATAAAGGTAACTTGAGGCATTCATAACATTCATACGTAGAGAGTAACCCTCTTGGTTACGTTTGGAATACCCATCACAGTATATTCCCTAAATATCTTCGGAGAAGCCTTAACGTTTTACTCCTTCGCATTACCCAATGCATTGGAGAGCTATATCGGGATCACCTTCCCTTAGTTTATCACAGAACCGCCTGTCTTCATAACAATTCCCAAGAACCATAACATAATCTTGTCACATAAAACATGCATAAAGGAAACATAACATTTCCACCATTCAATAACAATATATCAATACAACACATTGATATAAATACATTATGAAAACAATTTTCAATACCAAAATAAAAGAAAAGTAAAACATGGAATTTATTTTTCTTTTAAAAAGATGGTATGGCTTGTAGAGGAAGATGAAACTCAAATAATGGTGACAACGATGGAGAAGTCGTTGTCGTCATATACGTACGACAAAAAAATTCCCTTTTTTCATTTAATAAACACTTCTTATAAAAAATATCCCTTTTGAATAAACGTAAAAGTCAAAGTGGTTTATACACCGTATAAAAGAAGGTTGTGTATAAAACAGAATATGCCTCAATAAAAGGAGATTGAGACGAAGTCCCTTAGAAATACGGTATCCTTGGTTTAAGGATAAATCAATTACATAATTATGTGTGACAAATGAATACACCAAATATATGTGGATATTAAGTGTAAAATAATCTAAGGTCATTCACAAATATTCAATGGATGGCATATTCAATAACTACATGTTGAACCCAAAGAAATCGAAATTGGGTTAAGAAGTTCCCTTGACAGCCTAATGGCGTCACATAAAAAAAGGGTATCTTATCACTTGGACATAAAATTTACATCAATAAGGATATATGAGAATATATCCCAACATAAAAATATGTAAATTAAAAGACCCAACAAAAGAAGTCTTTTAAAAAGAGGAGGGTGAAAGATTCCCTTACCGACATGGGTATCTTTCGAAACATACGCCCCGTTAAAGAAGGACAATACAACATTGATGTAAATACTCATAAACGAAAGTATATTACACAACGAGTAGAATAATGGATAGTAAATACACCACTCAAAGTAAATCGTGGCAAATGTAGCATAAATCTCACGGGAATAAAAGTGAGATGAAAAATCACTTACGAAAACTCCGCAGCCTAACGGCGCCACATAAAACATCCAAAATGGATTGATGAGAGGAAATCAGGTATCTCATCATATTACCATAAAATTTACAGTGAGAGGAATATAAAATTACATCCCCCATCATAACAAATAGGAGTTTAAAATAAGTGACATAAAGGAGAGTACTTAAAAAGAAAGAGATAGGTTATATCTCTTACGAAAATTCGGCAGCCTAACGGCGCCACTCAAAACTTCCAAAATAGATTGATGAAAGAGAATAGGGCCTCTCATCATTTGAAAATAAAAATTACAGTAAGAGTAATATAAAAGAACATACCAATAACAATAAATATGAGCTTTAAAAGTAATGACATAAAATATTGTACTTAAAAAGAAAGAGAGGAGTAGGATCCCTTACCTCGGGTCCGACTTGACTCGATCGTTCTTTAACGTCCTGAATAATAAACTTTAGTTAATTTATACTTTAATAAGAACCATTTTCAAGTTCATTATTCCTTTTATATCAATTATTTACATGTTATAAACATTATGTAATCATTTAAGTTAATAATGTTTGTTTTGTCGATATTTGGTTCTTAAGTCAAAAGTGGACTTCTTACAATTACATGTTGTTCGTGTGGTCAATGGTTCATTATATCCTGAATGATATTCCTGATTTTGATATCATATATATCATATATATCTAGCATATACATGTATTTATAATATTAAATAATCATTTAGAGGTAAGAAATTAAATGCACCGTTCATGGAGACGGTAAGCCGTACATATGCATGAACGCTACTTTCATTTCTTTGTCATATTAATGGAATTAAAACTAAATGAGAGGTATGTATATTTTAATTGCAGAATTATATTAATCATTTATATGTAACATAACTTATATATATCCATTATAAATATGTATTTATAATAGTATATTACATTTGTGGATAAGAAATGAAATGCACCGTTCATGGAGACGGTAAGTCGTACGTACGCATGAAAGCTACTTTCATTTCTATATCATACATTAATGGAAAGAAATAATAATGATATAGAGGTATATTATAATCCAGTATAACATCATATATAATAACTTTAAATCCATCCTTTATACATCCCACATATGGCATTAACGAATCAGATCACTTTAAGGGGGCGGTAGTCCGCACTTCCTTAAATGATGATATCGCGTTTACCCATAATGGAAACCATAAAGTTACTCCATAAATGAAAAATACATAAGCTTATGTAAAACATAAACATATTAAATATCATATATAAATATAGTGACATATTAATGGCCACCTTTGAAGGTGTTATATGAGTGTTGAACAATCATCGTTTCGTGAGGCAGAAATTCTCCATCCACAGAAACAGTATGATCTTTAACCATTAGATGTAGTTGTGTGTATGTGTAGCTCTAATACTTCTTATAACAAGATCCTAGTATGTTGATGATACTGTATTTGTTACAAAATAAAATAATAAAAAGATTTTAGGGGGTTGGATAATAAAAATAAAACAAAAGGACTCAAAAGAAGACATTACATTAAAATCGGGTAACTCCCCTTGGATTGAGCTCAAAGGCTTACTTGGGAAGACTTCTGCCCAAAGGGAGTCTTCCAAGAGTAAGAGAGGTATGTGGAGAGACAAAATGGGAATGGTTGGCCGAGCCAATGACTTTGGGAGTGTGGGTAAGTTGGTAGAGGTGGGGGCCTTTTATAAGAGGAGAGGAGGGGCACTCTTGGAATGTGAAGAAAAGTCACTTTATTTCAAAATGGTATTCGGATTTAAGAGGTACCACATTGATGTAGTTCAAGGATTAGGTGATAAGGGTTCGAAAGCCACTCATCTAATAGGTTTTGGACATGTTTAGGTCTTAGATATTACATTATCTTTCCATTTTATTTAAATCGTTAAATAATGAGGTCATCACTGCATCAACATGATGTCATAAATACATTAATTTATTTAAAGTCTAAATATTATATAAAAAATACTATGATTTAGGAAATAATTTTATCTTTCCAATGAATATTTATAGTCAAAATTATGACTTGTATATCCCCATGTAATAATTGGTTTAGTAAAACATTTCATGTGTGTGTCATTTTTACTTTAACATTAAATAAAAAGTTATTTATGTCATTTCCAAACCAAAGTAGATCCATGGGGTCCCCAAGTTGACCCATGTCTTTTCTTGGTCTTCCATGACACATAAAATTAGGTTAGGACATGTTTCATGTTCATTTCATATTATTAAAACATTATGTTTACCTTAAACTACAATAATTACCTCTAATCGCGATTAAAAACTTAATAAGTTTCTATTCGCCAAAAAATTATTTTCATCCCATTGAACCACATTTTACTTCTTAATGACAACCATGTATGTCATATTTTTGAAATTCAAAACTCAAAGGTGGAAAATTTTCATTTAAACGGAAAATTAGTTTTTATAAGTACCACTTAGTGGTTTCACTATTCATCAAAAATTGATGTTTTTCAGAAAATTACCAAAAATTCACCCTAAGCTATATTTGATATTCCGAATAAAAAATGAAGTCTATTTTAGAAAATTCAAAATATATAAGTCACATTAATTAATTTAATAATTAATTCCCGTTGTCATGACAAATAGCGTGTTTTTATGAAACAATAAGTATCAAAAGATTGACACTAGTTTAAGTCCGATTTCAAAGTGAAATTAATTTCAACGACCACTATTGGATTTAATGGTAAAAATATATTCTAATTTAACTTTAAAAACAATTAAAAAGATAATCTAATCATATAAATAAATTATATTAAAAAGGGGTTTTGAATTAAAATACAACATTTTACACTATTCATTAAAAAAATGACCTTTATCGGAAAGATACCAAAAATTTACACAAAGTAAATTTTGATGTCCCGATTCTAAAGAAGTGTTTTATTTGGTCCAATAGAATGTATAAGAGTGAAAAAAACTATATTTAATGATGGTTCTCCATCAAAAGGCGATAAGTGAACCTTTAGTGAAAACTAGGGCATATACGCCTAAAATTGAATTCTTTCCGTATTTTAAGCCTTTATATTTTATTGGATAAATGTAAAAACATTTAAAAACATATATAATCATATTTTAGTTATTTCTATCCATTCCTGCCAATACAATGGCTACATGTTAACTGCCATTTAAAATAATATTATTTTATTATTAGAGTGCAACGTAAGATTCCCAAGAAACTCGTTGTTGCGTGTTGGGTACGCCATCGAGCATAGAGTCCCCTTTAAGGTCATATTAATATTTTATTCACAAATATGGATAAATATGAAAATGTCATATTCTTTATTTACCTGGGGTGTTACAATTTTAATCATATAAATTATGTAGAAAGAATAAATGAGGGAGTTTTTATTGAGAATTTTACCAAGATAATGAATTATAAAATCTTCAAATAGATATAATACATCATAATTTAGATAAATGACATATTTTTAACTAAATAAAAATCAACAATTTGAATAAATATTTTTAGATAGTTTTAATTTAAGATTATAAAATACTATATTAATCAATAAATGAATTATGTCAATGTAATGTATATGCATAGGATTCATAAATAGATGAAAATAATGTAGGAGAAGGTTATGGGAGTTCTTTAATTTCTCACAATATAAAATATATAATAATATTCAATGTGGATTAATCTTATAATTTCCCTGACTGAAAATGTAACACATTGGGTTTTGTATTATTTTTTATTTTAATGAATACTTTGTTTAATTATTTTTTTCATATAAAAAACTAAAAAAATATATCTTTATAATAAAATAAATTAATTATACCTTTTTAATATAGTTATTTAAATATTGGTATAAATAAAATTAATATTATGAATAATTCAATGAAACAAAAAAGAGAAAATGGAATTAACTAATGGAATTGTTTGTTTCTACGATTATTTATCTGAGCATGTAAATGAGGTAGCCCCATGTGGGTTTATTTTATACAACTCCCTTGTTGAACTCGATTAATTTAAAATTTTTATAAATAGTTAATGATTGGAGTTCAATACTCTAGAAATTGGAACATCACACTTACATGGTAAATCACCACCCAAGCATATCATATTTGTAGGTCTTACATTGATATCGTGAGGCTTTATGGTACTTAAATTTAGGATGATATAAGTATAAAATTTCTAACATAATACATTTTTTTATATAACTATTATTTTATACATTTCTAATTTTAACATTTATTATAAAATAATTTCCATTTTTAACACAAAGGCATTAATAATACTAAATTAATATCATTACACATCTATTATGATCATTTTATGATTAAAAATATATTTTTCCTGAAATATTTTTTTGTTAAAAATGAATTTTTATTTCAGGGAACTATATGTATTACATGAAATTTACAATAAAATATATTATAACTAATTTCATTTCAAATTGATAGTAAATTTGAATAAAAATGTTTAATATTTTTAAAAAATGTTTTCATAATGCATTTTTCATTATATATTATATATCCTTTTAAAAATTAAATTCCGAAATATTGTAATGATTATTTGAAAATATTATCTTCATTTTTTAATTGAAACAAAAAATATATTATAGGATGATTTTTTGGATTATACTGAAAATGATGAATTTTGAGTGAAAAGTGAAAATACTGATTTTAAAAATACTTACACTTTTGAAATTTTTGAAATAAAAAACTATTTAATAGTTTATGAAAAAGGTGATATAAAATATATGTGTTTATAAATTATATTGATGAATTTATTAAATATTATTTTTAATATATGAATCCCATCTTTTACGTTTTGTAAACATAATTAATATATTAAAAATAAATGTTCTTCACAAGCTTATTTGAACTAATAATACACTAGGTATAATTATTTTATTGATATTATAAAAACATTAATTTATTTTTTTAATACATGACCAACTAAAATCATATAAACAATAACACTAATATGTTTTTCTTAATTATAATTATAAACATAAAATTACTATTTTCTAATAAATAGGTTTTTAGGTTATGTGTTCTTATATTAAAATTAATATTTATACCCCAAAAATTTTTAAATGAAAATAATAATTTTATATATCATATCATTAGCTCATATTGTTTAATATGGACTAATTTATTTTTTTTCTTATAGAATGAATTCAATGGGAAAATATTAGTATCCAAAAAAAATGAAAATTAGGATAAAATGGTTTAGCCTGGGAAAAGAGACCTAATATTTGTTAATAATATATATTCAAAAGATTTATTGTGTTTTTTGTAATCAATAAACAATCCTCACTAAATTATTATCTATTTTTGTATCCTTTACACCCTTAGATTGTGATTTTTCCATTAATTATTACAAAAAATCCACTCCATTCACTTTTAAAACAATCCATCACCACTCCATCACCCCACACAATGGAAGGATATAATATGTGACCATAATCTTCCAAAATAACTGCCCAAAATTCATATAAATGTCTTGGTGGTTTTGGACTATCCCAAAGACCAGTTATCAAATCCTTAATGAAAATTGAAATTTAGATCATCCATGGAGTAAGTTAAAACAATGATTTACTTCATTTTGATAACTTATTTTTTCTTTTTTCTTTGGAATAAACTAAATATAATACAACCATGTTTTAATATATTAAAATTATTTTTAGGTATACTAAAAATTTATATATTTAAGGGATAAGTTTTCCATGCTTCTCTCCAAACATTCATAAAATTAAAATATCACTTGTCCTATTAGAAGACTATCGTGCCCACAAGAAATTTGATCCATTTTTTACAAAACATATATATGGTAATTATAATGATCATATTTAAGATATAGATACTATATTTTAAAATTTATTAATGTTAATATAATATAAAAAATTCTAACATTCAATATGTTAGATAGAAAACAAAAATGACACATGTGTGTATATATAGACTACTACCACCATGATGAAATACATTTTTTCCATCATATGGACTTTAATTATTTACCAAAATCACTAAAAATTGTATTACACACTTTAGAAATATAAATTATATAATTATACTTCTAAAATAATGATATTATACCAATTGAATCACTTTATTGACCATACATACCAGTTAATTATAGTTTGTTCATGTTCAAGACTGTTTGACTACCTACATGAAAAATGATATAAATTTATATCAGGAATGAGTGTGGATACACAAATAATATAATTATATAAATTAATTATAATATAATATGTGTATTATGTTGAACTAATGGTTATATTAATATTTTACATATTATTAAAATTCCACAATCTGTAAAAAAAATTACCTGAAACATGATTATTATGGATTTTTTTCTTGATAACCATGAAAATAGTTTCCATAAAATTAATATTTAAATACATATGTAATTTAAATAAAATTAATTTAATATATTTATTTATCTAGGAAGGATAAAATTTTTATCATGTAATTTGGAATCATATCTCCAATATAGAAAATTTGAAAAATGATTGTAATTTTAAAACACAATAATAAAAAAATCATTACCATTATAATAATAATATAATGATTGTTTATTATTTAAAACTATTGATGGTAATATATCATAATATTGTTATTAAATTTTTGTTTAAGATGGTTATAATTATTATTATGTAGATTATTGAACTTTCATAGATGTTGAGAGTAAATGTAAGGTATATTCATGATTGAAAAAAATTTTGGATTCATAATTATTCCTTTTTTACTATGGATTTATAAAAAAACTATATTATATTATAGGATTATATTACATTTAATTTCATCATTATTTTACAATAAATTAAATTTATTGATGTATTTCTACATAAAAATTTATAATGTTTTGAATTATTATTATTTATTAAAAATGTGCTCTTTTTCATCGATATCCATATTCACTCCCACCTATAATATTATTCATTATTATTTTGAAATCAAAATAACTTTGATTTAAGGTTATCCTAAACTATATACTTACAACATTTCAAATAAATTATTAACCACTCTCTTTTTTATTTGGATTTCAAAAAAGGCCTCTAAAAATAAAAAATCCCATTCAATTAATATATTATCATTACACAAAACATTTATAATAAAAATATGATTTTTTTAAATAAAAAGTTTTTATATTTCATTTATGGGTTTCTAAAAAATTTAACATGTTACTAATCTGAGAAATTAATTTTTTAATGTTGTATGTCATTTTATTTATGTCGTAGGATGTTATGAAATTATATGTAAAATCTCTTATGAATATTTTCTTCTTATATTTTCCTCTTTTAAATATATAACTCAAATGGTGTTTTAATTTATTAATATCCTTCTAAATTTCTTGATATTTTACACACATTAAGTGATTGAAGTATTTGTACTAACTGATCAACTTTTGATATTATTTTTTCTGCTACAATTTGGGAAGGATGTGAAACACATTTTCTAGACATGATATTTTATGACATGTTAAAGGATTTATATCATTTGGAACACTAATGTGTGAAGGATGAAAGGTGATGTCTTTTTTCTCCATCAAATGCATTTTTTATTGTGATATATCTCAAAATATATAGATGCACCATATGTTTTCCGAACACTAGGACACTAGTTGTTCATAGTATTGATTTTCTTAATATACCAATTAACCATAGGTTTTTTATACTCATGTCACTAATGTGATATTGGTTTTTGATGGATAAGGAACCAATGTTTTGTTCGTTTGAAAAACCAAAGACACTAATGTTTTTTGGTATTTTTAAACCAATTTATCTAATGTATTGTAGGCTAGTGAAACATAAGTTTATAATGGGTCATAGTTTTTTTATGATTAAGCTTCCACGATGTGATTTGATGAATCTTTTTTGTTCCAATTTTATTTGTTATCCTATGTTCCAAAGGCATATTATATTTCCATTATATATTCCTATTATTATACTCCATGGTCCATGTTTATAATCTCATGATTATTTTCCCTTTAACTATGTTACATGTTTCTTACATTGGGATTACATATAATTTGATCATTAATTATGGATAATTGTTATTATTCAGTTTTATTTTCATTAAGATATGTTCCATTTTATTATATTTTATCATATGATTATGAAGTAACCCTTTATTATATATTGATACGTTTTCCTTTATTTAGAATTTTATATGACCCCTTTCTTCTGTTTATATTCCTTATAATATAATGATGATTATAATTTACTTTATGTTTCGAAGGGAGTCTTGAGTTGTTCAAATAAGGGTACAACTTCACAAGTGTTGTAAAATAAGTATCTTATGTAGCTATTTCTCAAAGACACTAAACCACCAATTCATTGGATTTTGTGACTATTATGATGTGTATGAATTTAATTATGGAAATGATTTCAAATAAATATATTTTTATCATGGGTCATCTCACATGGTACCGAATCCCATGAAGATATTTTTTTTGGAGAATTCTAGGGAGTGTATCTCTAAGGAACCATAGAAAAGTGCTTACATGATTTTTATTACTGAAGAATGTAATGTGGATTGTAATATTATTTCACATGAGTAGAATATTTGAAATATGTTCAAATTATTTTTCATATAATGTTTAAAAGAATAAAACATGGAATTTTGTGATGAAAGAGCACGATTTGAAGTGTGTTCGTGTCCCATGATACATGGTACATGTGGTATTGTGGAGTAACTAGAGAGATAGTTTTTTATTCCCTATACTTTAATATATTCATGGATTATTTATTATTCCATATTCACATAGAAAAACATGAATTTAATAAATGAATCTATTAACTATTTTTATATGTTCATCAATATATTGTTTTTATTGGTTTATTGGATATATTTGGATGAATTATCATATGAAATTATCCAAATAAATAGGAGTACATTGGTTATTACTGAATTGAATAAAATCATATTTAAATTACCTCATATTTAATTTATCTGGTTGAGGATTGATTTATTACATAATAATTTTCTGTGTACTGGAATTTCTTTATATTTAATTCGTTTAATATAAATGATGATCAATGATTTATCCAGTGATCCAACATTATTGTTTTTCATGCATAATTTAATGATATATAAATTATGGGTAATATATATTATATTGTTGTTTTATACCATTTATGTCGATCATTCACTCTCGAACAATTCTATTCAAGGTAAATACCTTGATGATGGGTGAATCAAAGAAAATCTATTTTTAAATCGACCTCCGGTCTTATTCCATGGTTGTTGGAAACCCACTCTCCCTCAAAACTAATATGATGCAACAAAGCCCAAAAATGAAGACACAAGAAATTTATATTGTTGAACCAAACAAATATTCATCAAGGATGATGGAACATGTCACGACCCATCCTCGGGGCCCGGGTCATGACTCCCCCAAGCTCGCCTTCCATAGCCCAGGGGATGTCGACTACCTCCAAAGGTGTAAATCCCTATACTAGGATAGAATTTCCTTTATAAAATTAAACAAACACCAAAGAGTACGCAACTAAAGTAACCACTAAGTATTACTGTATACAAAAGTATGTGGTGAAAGGAAAGGGGCCGGAAATACAATCCCAATAGTAAGTACAGTACAACTGTAGTAAAGTAAAACTGCAACCACTGAGTCATCCTCCGAGAATCCCACCTGAAGGGTGGGTACAGATGGCCTCCTCATCACCCCAAGTCCATCTGTCTGCTCCATGTATGTCTCACCTAGTGTTCTACCTCTAGGTACCGCCCAACTCTACAAGTCTCTACCACGATTAGTTTTTCTTGTCGTCTACATCCAACACAACGTAGTGTGTGCATTTCCTATGCAGGGGTGAGTATACAATACTCAGTAGGGACCCCAAGACCCCCGATGGTCTTCCAGAATCCATATTGGATACACCACAAAAGAATGAATTTACCACAAAGTATCAAACAACTCTACTTAGGTATACTCCAATACATATACCTAAGTCATCAATCACAGTTCGGTTCCAACTCTCGGGCCCAAGCACAAACCAGTCCACATAGGAAAGAAGTCAATCACATCAATGATAATGATTGAAATTCAAGAATCATCTCGCACAGGTATACATCTTTCATATAGCGATAGAGATGATCATATGTAGTCAATGATTAATCTAAGCTGTCGGACCCACAAAGGATACTAGACCAGCTACGTTGTCAGACCCACTTACGATACAAGACCAGAAACTCAGTCGGACCCACGTAGGATACAAGAACAGAAGTCAAAACTGTCGGACCTACATAGGATACAAGAACTGAATTCAAAACTGTCAGACCCACATTGGATACAAGAACAGTTGTCATCGTTGTTGAACCCACAGAGGATTCCAGTACAGTAGTCATCATCGTTGTACCCATGGAGGATTCCAGTATGGTAGTCGTCGTCATCGCAGCCAGCTCTAGGCTTCCCGCACACATCACACTCGATTCTGGGAGGGTCCGATCCTCGAGCCAAGGCTTCGATACATCAACTATCAAGATGTCCTGAGTTGATGAATCTCGGATTTTTTTCTCGTCAAAAGAAACCCAATGTGACAGACAGTGCGTCAAACAGACGCACGATCTAAGAGTTATTGGCCTTTCCATTCTAGGGGCCCGGTTGGAATTACGATCATTCCAAACCCGTTCGTTTTTCAAAGTCATCCAAAACACAATTAGAGTATCACAAAAGGCTATCTTCGTCGTGAGGGTCCTAGTGCCGTAGACGGCGCATCGATCAGACGTACAGTCTTGAAGTTAGTCAAGTTTAAGTGAAATGGGCCCAGCCCGTCAAGCCCAATGGCCTGGAGGGTCGGTCCGAACCAGTTCGGTGGGTCCGACCCGGCTGGGGGTCAGCCCGTCCTGGTGGGGCGTGGCCCGACCCAGCGGAACGTGGCCCTTCCCGGCGGAATGCGGCCTAACCCGGCGGGGCGTGGCCCGACCTGGAGGCATGATGCCCGGCCGCCGCAAGGGCGGCCCGGCACGCGGCTGGACACGGCTCGGCTAGCTAGCCGAGTAGTGCGGGGGGGGGGGGGGGGGGGTACGGCCCCCCAGTTTCAGGAAATGGCGACGCCGCCTCTCTTGCCTAGACAGCTAAATCCCGCCTGTCTTCTCCGGTGCGAGTGGCCCGCAGAAGCGGGCTGCGGTTCTCCACAGCGCGGCGCCAAAGGTGAGGTGGTTCTCCAGCCCTGACAGATGAAGTCGGAAAGTTATTCCTGCCTGGACGGTCATGAGACCAGCCATTTCTTCTTTGGCCAAGCATCCCGCGGTTGCGGGCTATAGATCTTCCACACGCGGCCAGCGCGCGACCGCCATTACCTCTGGTCACCGATGCCGCCTCATCCTTTGTCCTTGTTCCTCCTCCGGCATGGTGCAGTGGCAGCACACCCACCTTGACATAGCCACGATCTCCAATACAAAAATAAGCAATGGAGGGTCGTTAGGCTGTGATGGTTAGACCTGCGCCCTCCATATTATTTGGTTTCATTTGGCCAAAGTCAAACCAATGCATACATCAGAGAACACAAGTTTATTTTTATTCCATTAAAATTAATCAAAAAACCCTACCTTGATTTCATGAACGTTGCACATCAATGAGCTGTGGAAGTTGAGCGTCACAGAGTTTGGGCATCGCAGAATAAGGACTTTGATTCCGTTGACGTCAGGTATGTCCAAAGAGGAAGCATCGTTGGAGATGGTCTTCGTGTTCTTCATCGTAGATGTTCTTCATTGAAGAACAATGTTCTTCGTCGAGAGAAAAACATTATTCTTATAATTCTCCAAAGCCTCCCTAATAGAATATTTTCCAACACAAACAAAATAAAAGGCTTCACAATTTAATAATGCCATGAATGCCAAATCAATTCAAAATAACCAATTAATTATGGGAGATTAATTAATTAAATTGATGAGGATGGAACAATTAATAGAGGGAGGTAGAGAGGATCCTCTATTAAGTGGGAGGTCAAAAGTAAAAAAGGGAGGTTCATTGGAGTTAAATGGGAGGTGAAGAGTTAGGTGCTCGTGTGGGCCCCACCACACATTATCCTCTCATGGGAGTGTATGTGGGGTTTGGGCCCCACCCCAACATCCCGTTGGAGGAAATAACCACATCTTAAAAAAAATGTGTTATATAAAAATTTTATTTAATTTGTACGAATCCCGAAATTATAACTTCTACTCAGACCAAACACAAATGCGGTAAATGCCTCCTTAAGCGAATATCAGCACTACGAGTTCATCGTTGCCCTGTTATTTCATTTCCGAGCACCATTTTAAATGAAATAAAAACCCACACATATGTTTACTGAACATACCTGAACAAAACATAAAAAATTGATTCTGGGGAAACCGGGCCTCAAAATCAGGAGCCGTCAGAAACTGTGGGCATGTAATATTCTATATAATTTAAGGAAAAAAATTCCTTGAAATTTCTGGCTCTTTCAATTACCCATATCTCAAAGATTTACATCCCCATAAAGCTGCAACATACAGTAGGGAAACAAATTGGGTTACTGAGCACGTATCTGAGCCCCCCAACTCCCATGTGCTCTCTGGGAGGTTCTCGTGCCACCAACAAATGCACACCAGAGGAATCAACCATCCACGTAGGACCCACTCCTATCGATCCTCGATCTCCAGTGGGACCTCCATGAATGTCGCCTCTTCATCGATGTCCATGTCCCCGTGGTCAATGATGTGGGATGCGTCATTAACGTATCTCCTTAGCTGAGATACGTGGAAGACGTCGTGAACCTGATTCAACTGAGGTGGAAGGACCAGGCAGTAAGCCACCTCGCCTACTCTACTGAGGACCTAGAATAGCCCGATGAAACTCAGAGATAACTTGTCGCCCCTGCCATTTCTCCGAATACCTCATTGAGGTGATACCCATAAGAAGAGGTGGTCTCCATCCTCGAACTCTATTGGCCTCTGTATCCTATCAACATAGGACTTATGTCTGCTATATTCAGTCTTCATCTCCTCCTGGATGATCTGCACCTTCTCCGTCATAGCCTGCACCATCTCTGGTCCTACAAGTGTTGACTCCCCTGGGTCTGTCCAGCACAGAGGTGGTCAGCAAGGTCATCCGTACAGTGCCTCATAAGGTTCCATCCCGATGGTGGATTGATAGCTGTTGTTGTATGAAAACTCCACCAAGGGTAAGTGATCCTCATATATGGGACCATAGTCGATGACACATGCACGAAGCATGTCCTCGAGAGTCTGAATGGTCCTCTCAGTCTGGCCATTCATCTGATGATGGAAGGCGGTGCTCAAGCAAAGCTGCCTCCCAAACTCCACATGTAATCCCTTCCATAGCCGCAAAGTGAAACGAGAATCTCGATCGGAGACGATAGTTGATGGGACACCATGATGTCGTATGATCTACAGAATATAGAGGTGTCCCATGCATTCTACTGAGCCCTGCTCGCTGATCGATAGTATGGGGCCGACATGGTGAGTTAGTCTACGATCACCCAAATAGAGTCGTGTCCTCTAGATGTACGTTGAAGCCCCGTCATGAAATCCATGGATATCCTTTCCCACTTTCACTCTGGGACCACTATGGTCTAAACCAAGCATGCTGGAACCTGGTTCTCTGCCTTCACTTGCTGACATATGAGGCTTCATGAGACAAACTCTGCTACAACCTTCTTCTTACCCGACCACCAGTATCGTCGTCTGAGGTCCTGATACATCTTTTCCACTTCTGGATGTGCCACTAGAGGGGAAGTGCGGAACTCCCTCAACACCTCCTCCTGCAATAAATCTTGTACCATGGTACGTCTTCTGAAGAGGATGACATGCTCTCTACCTTCAAAAAATACATCAGGTTAATGTCCTATAGATATCTGAGCACATCGTGCCTCGCAGTCAACATCCCCACGTTGTGCCTCTCTAACCTGCTATAGATGTTAGGGAGTAACTATGAGAGACTGTAGAAAGGTTGCTCTATCTCTATCCACAAATGATATCTACAACGTGGCTAGCTACTCTATCACCTCTCCTAGAAGATGAATGAATGAACTCTTACTGAGAGAATCTACTAAAACATTCCACTTCCTAGGAGTATGGACTATCTCATTGTCCTAGTCTTGAAGGAACTCGATCCATCACCACCGTCTCAGGTTCAGGTCCTTCTGCGAGAAGATGTACCTGAGACTCTGGTGGTCATAATTGACTATAAAGAGCCCACCAATCATATAGTGCCACCACATCGTCAAGGAAAATACCACTATTTCTAACTCCATATCATGGGTAGCGTAGTTATGCTCATGCTGTCTCAACTTCCATGAACCATACGTGATCCCTGCTCGCTCCTGCATCCGGACACACCTGAGTCTGTTCCCTGATGTGTCGCTGTAAACTACGTACCCTATGCCGTCCACCGGTAGCCTCATGATGGGTGCACAGGTCAACCACTACCTCATCTCTTGAAAGCTCTAATGGAATCTCTCTGACCACATTATGGGTTTCCCAATCTTCGTAAAAGATGAAAGAGGTGCTGAAACTCTACAGAAGTCTTTCACAAAAATCTGATAGTACCCAACCAGACCCACGAAACTCCGCCCCTCTGTCACTCTCCTGGGTGGCTCACAAGCATGTACGGCCTCGATCATCGGTGGATCCACTAGAACTCCAGCCTCTGAGATGCCATTTCCTTGAAAGTGAACCTCTTGAATCCAAAACAAAAACTTCGAGAGCTTACCATAAAGCTAGAGCTCTCGGAGTGTATCCAGTACAACCCACAAGTTGTAGGCGTGCTCCTCCTCAGTAGTCGAGTACATCAGTATGACGTCGATGAAGACTATGACAAATATATCGAGGTAAGGCTGGGAGATCTTTCTCATGAAACTCATGAACACTGCTAGTGCGTTTTTTATGTTGAAGGGCATAACCAAGAACTCGTAGTGGCTATACTAACACCTGAAGTCCGCCTTCTACAAATCCTCATCTCAAACTCTGAGCTAATGATTTCCTGACCTGGGGTCTATCTTCGAGAACCATCGTTCTCTCTTGAGTATATCAAAGAGGTTTTCAATCCTCAGGAGTGGGTACTTGTTTTTCACAGTCACCTGTTTCAGGCGACGGTAGACGACACACTATCCTAAGATCCCATCTGCCTTCTTGGTGAACAAAATAGGAGAAGCCCAGGGTGAAACACTGGGTTGGATGAATAATTTCCCCTACAAGTCCTCCAGGTGTACCCGCAGCTCACAAAGCTCAGCGGGATCCATCCAATATGCTAGAGTAGATATCGGTTTTGTCCCAGGGTACAGGTCTATGTAGAAGTCTACATCTCTGCGAGGAGTTATTCATGGAATGTCGTTAGGAAAAATATCCCCATACTGATCCACCATAGTAGGAAAACTCGGACTCTGCACATCAACTGCTTAGAGGACGAGACTAGACAAATGATGTGTGATCGGCTTCCCTCTCCTCTGTGTATGTTCATCCTACGCTGAAAAAGATACCTCCTTGGCGGTGAAGGTGAACTTGGTCCCATTCGTGTGGAAACACCGTAATTTTCACCTAATACAATCGATCTAAGCATGTACTATAGATAACCAGACCATACCCACGATGATATCGTAAGGCCTCGATGTTGCTATAAGAAGATCCCAGCCGATGCTCTATCCTCCTAGAGTAAGCTCACACTGCCGACACAAGTGCGTAATCGTCGAGTTTTCTCACGAATGAGTCTCTAGTCGTAATGTTCGAGTGAACGACTCTATCGAAATCTCCAATATCCGAATGAGGGTAGCATCAATAAAATAATGTCTCACACCTGTGTCTATAAGTACTTCAACAAGGGTGGATTTGACACAGATTGTACCTTGAATCATCTCAGGTGCGTCGTGGTCGTATGACTCAACTTCTTAGAGCTGAGCTTGGATCTGTCTGCCAGCTCCTTGTGGTCGGGGTGGACATTATGGTGGTGGTGGTGGTAGAGACTCGAAACTTTGTCCACCACCCACTGCTCGGACAGCTCCTCTAACTCGTCTGCCTGCTCCCGGGGGACCACCACGGTCGAACCTCTAACTAGGAGGTCCCTCTCACATCTGCTGCTCATCTACATGACAGGCACTCTCGAGCCATGTGACCCTGCCCGCCGCATGCATAGCACTACCTGCTCCATATATAACTGGATCTGTTTCATGTGCCCCACACAATCGAACCTGTATCCTGAGATCGCTCACATGATGGCCTGGTCCTCTTGGACCTCTATGACATCTGTCTACTACCGACTTCTGAATACTCTACTATGTGTCGCCCTGTGGTGGGTATCGCCGCTGGTGACTACTCTGTGAGAAAAATCTCAAATAGAAGTGCTCACTCCAGCACACCCTCTTATGTTGGGATGCTGAGGGGAATCATTGAAGCCCTGATCTCATGCCTGAGCCCATGATTGAAGGTCCAGGCCCTAAAGAACAGGTCGTTCACCATATATGTGGAGTAGCATGAGATGTCAGTGAACCTCGCTGAGTAATGAGATTCTATCATGATGTCCTACTATAGATGTAGTAACTCCTGAATCCGCACCGTATGAAGGGTGGCCAGAAAACACTCCATGTGTAAGGGACTCTCAAAGTCTGTCCATTGAAAAGATGCCTTGTCATGCACCTGGAGCATCATGCTCCACCATCTACCTACTTCTATGTGTAAGAGACTCGCGACAAGGATCACCATAAGGTCGTAAGGTGTCCCTACCAATCTAAAAACTCTGACGACAGCCTCCAACCAATCCTCATCTTCCTATGGGTCTGTCTCTCCACAGAACCTGGGTCGCCTATGTCATTGGAACACATGCAATGCACTCAGGCAGCGTGCACTATCTGCTGTTGGGGCTGGTGGTATCGGTGGCCCAGCGGGTAGTGGTACCGCTGGTACCTCCACTGTGATGGGTCCTTTCATCGAGGCCTCGTCGCTCGGTGGGCTACCATCTCTTACGTAACTCGGATCCCTAGTTGGCTGCCTTCATGGAGCCATCATAAAAAGAAACAGGCGGGCCATGTTCAAATAGTATACCTGGTGAGCTAACACAAAGTAATCACAAAGATAACTTTTGAAAGACACATGCAATTAGTGTTTTTGGGAACTGAGTCAGAAATCAGAGATCAGGGTCTTGGGGTATGGATACATCGGCCTCAGCACCAACTCTAGACTACCTGGTACTGAGAACAACTCTAAATACTCTTAACACTATTGCTTCATAGAAAATAATGATCAGATTCCTGAGTTCTATGGTAGAACCGAATCCTCTTATACCAATTTGTCAAGAACCATCCTCAGGGCCCATGTCGTGACTACCACAAGCCCGCCTTCCATAGGCCAGGCGCTAGCGACTAGCACCAAAAGTGTAAATCCATCTACTGGGAAGGAATTTCCTTTTTAAATGTAAACAAACACAACATATTATGAAACTAATGTAAGCACTAAGTAATACTGTATACAAAAGCATGTGTTGAAAGGAAGGGGCCTGGAAATACAATCCCAACAGTATGTACAGTATAAATGAAAAACTAGTACAACTGCAGTAATATAAAACAAAAACCACTAAGACGTCCTCTAGGAATCCCACCAGAAGGGTGGGTACATATGGCCTCCTCAGCACCCCAAGTCCGTCCGTCTGCTCCATGTACGTCTCGCCCAGTGGTCCACCTCCGGGTATAGTCCATCTCTATAAGTCTCTAACACGATCATTGATGTTCTTCGTCTGCATCCAACACAAGATAGTGCGGGAATAGCCCATGCAAGGGTGAGTATGCGATACTCATTAGGGACCCCCGAGACCCCCGAAGGTCTCCCAGATTCCACTAAGGATAAACCAGAGAAGAATGATTCAATCACAATGTATCAACCAACTCTAAATAGGTATATACCCATACATATACCTAAGTCATCAATCAGATTTTGGCTCCCACACTTGAGCCCAAGAATAACACAGTCCACAAACGAATGAAATCATTCACATTGATGATAATGATTGAAAGTCAAGACTCATCTCACTCATGTATACATCATTCGTATAGCGATGGAGATGATCAAATTTATTGACTGATTCATCTATGTTGTCATTCCCAGAAAGGATACTAGACCAGCTAAACTGTCGGACCAACTTAGGATACATGACCAGCTACTCTGTCGGACCCACTCTGGATACAAGAACATAAGTGAAAATAGTCGGACCCACATAGGATACATGAAAAAATGTAAAAAATGTCAGACCCACATATGATACAATAATAGTAGTCATCTCTATTGAACCCATGTAGGATTCCAGTACAGTAGTCTTCGTCGTCGAACCCACAGAGGATTCCAGTACGGTAGTCTTCTTGGTTGTAGCCAGCTCTAGGGTTCTCACGCACATCACGTTCGATTTTGGGAGGGTCCTCTCCTAAATCGAATTGATCGATACATCAAGTAACATGAATTCCTGATTTTATTTATCCTGAAGTTCTTTCTCGTCAAAAGAAACCCAACATAGTAGACCGCGCGTCAATCGGACGCCCGGTCTAAGAGTTATTGGCTTTTCCGTTCCAATGGCCCGGTTGGAATTACACTCGTTCCAAACCCGTACATTATCCAAAGTCTTCTAAAACTCACTTTGTGTATCGAAAAAGGAACTCTTAATCGCGAGGGTCCCATTTCCGCCGACGACGAGTCGATGGGACACGCGTTCTTGAAGTTATTCATGTTTATGTGAAATGGGCCCGACCCGTCAAGCCCAGTTGGCAGCCGGGTCGGCGTGACCCGGTTCAGCGAGTATGACCCGGCTGGGGGTCGACTCAGCCTAGTGGAGCGTAGCCCGGCCCGGGGGGACGCATACATGCCCAGTGGGGTGTGGCCCGGCCCATTAGAATGCGGCCCGACCCATTAGAATGCGGCCCGGCTCGGCCCGAGCATGGCCGAGCGGTGCGGGTGGGGGGGTGTTGTTTCCTGAAACGGTGGCGCCGCCTCGCCTGGCTGACTGGCCAAATCCATCCGGTTGTCTCCGGTGTGAGTGTCTCTAACTGGCGGGCAACTGTTCTCCCACACGGCACCTTCAGGTGCTGTGTCCTCCTTCAACCCGGACGGAAGGTGGCCAGCCGGTTCACCTACCGAAGAGGCCAGTAGAAAGCGGGCCTAAATTCTCCGTAGGGCGGCGCCAAGAGGCGCCACGGTTCTCCAGCCCGGCCGGGTAAAGCTGACTAGTTCTTCCTGCCTGTCTGGTCAAGAGACTGGACAGTTCTTCTTCGGCCAAGGGGCTCGCGGTTGCGGGTCGCAGTTCTTCCACACGCGGCTGGTGCCCGACCGCCATTACCTCTGATCGCCGCGCCGCCGCCTCCATTGTTCGTGGTCCTCCTCGGTCACGGTGAGATGACACCGTGCCCCCTTGACTTAGCCCCCATCGCCAAAACAACAATAACCAACGGAGGGTCGTCAGACCATGTTTGTTTGAACTGCACCCTCTATATTAGTTGGTATCATTTGGGCAAAGTCATACCATGGAATACATCGAAACACAGGAGTTTAATTTTATTCCATTAAAATTAATCAAAAACCCCTACATCGATTTCAAGAACGTTGCACGTCAACGACCCGCAGAAGACGAGCGTCGCGGAGGTCGGGCGTCGCGGAATACGGACGTCGATTCTATGGACATCGGGTGTGTCCGAAGAGGAAGCATTAATGGATAAATTCTTCACATTCATCATCGGAGATGTTCTTCGTTGAAGAATGGTGTTATTCGTCGAGAGAAGAACAATATTCTTCTAATTCTCCAGAGCCTCCCCAATAGAATATTTTCCAACACAAACAAAATAAAAGGCTTCCCAAATTAATAATACCATGAATTGCAATCAAATCAAAATAACCAATTAATTAAGGGAGATTATTTAATTTAATTGATGAGGTTGGCCCAATTAATAGAGGGAGGTGGAGAGGCTCCTCCATTAAGTGTGAGTTCAAATGATAAAAAAGGGAGGTTCATGGGAGTTAAAGGGGAGGTGAAGAGTTAGCTGCTTGTGTGGGCCTCAACACACATTATCCTCTAAGGGGAGGTTATGTGCGGTGTGGGACCCACCCTAGCTTCCCTTTGGACGAAATAACCACTTCTTAAAAATAAAATTTTGTTATATAAAAATTTTATTTAATTTCATACGAATCCCAAAATTATAACTTCTACTCTCAACCAAACACAATTGTGGTAAAGGTCTCCTTAAGCTAATATCGGCGTTTTGAGTTCATCGGTGCCCTCAGATTTCATTTCCGAGCAGCTGTTTAAATGATAGAAAAACCCACACGTACATTTATTGAATGTACCCGAACAAAAATTCAGAAATTGATTCCGGGCACACCGGGTCTCAGAATCAGGCATCGTCAGAAACTACGGACTCGAAATATTACAAAGAATTTAAGAAAAAAAATCCTTGAAATTTGCAGGTATTTAAAGAACATGTATTTGTCTTCAACTTAAATAACTAAGATAAATACTTCTATTACAATATGAAATGGACGCGACGACCATCCTAGTTCACAAAATTAATAAAATAAATGAATAAATCATGGTATAATTACTTGGCCTAAAATTTTAATATTCAAGTTTTTTAATAATGAATTTTGATTATTATAATTCGTAATATCTATTAAATTAAATATTTTAGTTAATTATTAAAAATACTTCCAAATTGCACATATACATTAGAAGTGAACACTTATACTCATTATCTATTTCTCTCAGCAATAAATGGTCTTTAATATAAAATATGGTTTTTTATGAAAAATATTCATATTTTTTTCCATGATACCATACTTTTCCCTAATATCCCTCAAATACTATGAATAATAGTTTTATACATGTTATAAGCACAAATAATTTTTAAGTACATAAAAATAATTGATGAAAATCATAATTCCATGAATACACATAATCAATGGAAAACAATTTCACAATGTTATACCTTTCACCCATAAAACGTAAGATCTTAGATTACCTTATGAAATAATATGTTTCCTATTAAAATATATTGAAACAAAAATCATAATTGTAACTTAAAGAATCATTTTAGATCACTCTTAAATTTATTATAAATTCCATAGATATATAGGGAGTAACCATCAAGGTATCATTTGTAATAACCACCATATTATATTCCTTTAAACACTTAGGAGAAACCCTACCAGTTGACTCAGTACCATTACCTAATGCATTGGAGAGTTATATGGGGAACATAAACCCTTGGTTTATCATAGAAACACTAATAATAAAAATAAAATCCCTTCAAACCAACACATTCTGAACACATAAATATTTAATAAAGGGAAAATAACTTTTCGACCTTGAACTCATATTTCATTTTTACAAAAATGAACACACATAAATGAAAAAAGTTTATTTTAAAAAAAAATTCGAAAACATTAAATGAAAAATATAAAAATTAATGAATTATTAATGCTAGAAAATATGTTAAGTCTTTATATGTTAAAAACATTCATTTTTTACTTTTGTAAAAATAGTTGAAAGAGTAACTTTATAAGAGGATTTTTAAATTAAGGTATCTCACCTTGAGTGTGGATCATTAGGTAAAATCTATATCATAAAAAATAATAAAGTTACAATAATTATTAAATTTGTTTATAAGCTTTTTAATGTTTATAATTTTATTTATATCACATAATATAATTTAATAACAATTTATAAATTATTTACATTCATGTCAAATGTTTTGGCAATATTCACAAATTTAGTCCAAAATGAATTTGGTTTGACGTATATAGTAAATGATTTCATTAGTCCATCATCATAAAAATAATATTCACAAAATGATTTTGATTTTTATACATCAACTCTAATTTTAGACCAACCATTATGTATGTATATGTAAAATGAACTATGATATAATCATGGCGATGATAGTCCACACATACGCATGAGGAATACATTCATTTTTGAACAATCATTATTGAAATATGGTATGGAATACATTATATTTCCAGAATGATAAAATTACCATTAACATAACATTAATAATTTAAATATACTAATATATATCATCCATTTTATTTGGTGATGAAAAACTAATCACATCGCATACTGGAGGGGGTAGTTCACAATTGCGCACGAATGATGTTATAATTTTTCTGTGTATGGAATGATAAGACTACCAATGTAGTAATGAAGTTTAATAATGATCAATATGTAATTAATATAATATATAATAACTACTTCCATAATAAGAACTTATCGTGGATGAATTTTATATCATTTTATAAAATACAATTTATTTTAACATATCATGAACTTCAATTTAAACTCAGTTATTACATGACTTTTTAAAATATCATAAAAACAATATAACTTAGAAAAAATAATTATAAATCACCAATAATGGGTAAAATTTATTTATAAAATAAATTTATAAAATAAATTCTTTTAAATTACATTTTTTTATATTTTTAATATTATTTATTTGATATTCTCTCTAATAAACAATTAATGCATCATCATTATGTCAGAATTTAATGTAGTTATTTTACCATGTAATAATGTTAAATAAAATACCATGATGTAGATAATTATCTAATCTTTAATATTATTATTTATAGTTGAAATTATATCCTAAATACCCCTATATTAAAAAAGAAATAGCAGTTATAACATTAATATTACATATTGGACTTTTCATTGAAATAAAATACTATTAATGTTATAATATCATACAAGTGTGTACAAGAAGACATAAAATCATACCAATGATTATTTTTGTATAAAATAAATAATAAAAAACATTTTTACAAGTTTTATGCGAATTTTATATAATAAATATTACTATTTTTACCCCCAATTCACGGATTTACCTTTAACCATTGTAATAAAAATTAATAACTTTCATATTCATATTGCCAAAAAAACAATTTACTAAATTTTTACCTCATTATTCCAAATATGGAATAATTATGTAAAAAATTAAAAAAAAATATTGTATCAAATTAATTGTATTGATGGGGTGAGAAAACATCTTATTAACATGAAAATGTTGAATAAATTTAAATGTATTCCTTTCCAAATTCAATGTGAAATAAATTCCAATGACATAAATTAGATAAACGTTTACAAAATTGATCTAAATATAATTTAAAATAAATTAATAATATCATAAAAACTATAAATTATTTAGATGAAAAATTTATTTTCAATTAAAATGTCATATTTTTACTATTCATCAATACATTAAATTTATTAGAAAAATACTAATAATTCAACAAATTAAAATTTGGCTTTATTAAATAAAATTTGACTATTTTTTTAAGATATAATTTCAAAAACAATCAAAATTTATTTTATAAAATGGCATCCTATTTGAATGATGTTAAAATATCCTTTAAAAATATACAATTTTTGATACCTAAAATTGGATTTATACTTATATTAATCCTATAAAACATTTTTAATGAATATAAAATTTCTTATAATATTAAAAAATATAAATTTCATTAATATCATTAAATAATGTGATTTGTTTAATTTATTATTGTATAACAACATTTTGTTCGTAAAAAAAATTTTATAAAAAATTCATGTATATTGATTTAATTATTTATTTTCATTTATAATTATTTAGAAATAATAGATTTTATTAGAGAAATATTCATTAAAATTATTCTTATTATACAGTTAATTTTTTTAAAACCAACACTCAAGTAGATATGTTATATTTGTGACATTTATATAATAATAATTAGTTATTATATTATGCTCAATGTGACGTATGATCTACGCTATAGAACATAGTGTTTCCTCTTGAAAACTATGGAGGTTACATTATCCCACCATGTAAAAAATTACATCCCCTTGATTTTGACGTGGGCTTGGTAACTAAAGATCAACTCTTCAATATACCTTTATTTCAATACCATATCATAAAAAGGATTAATAAAACATCCACATTAAACGAATGAAAGGGAAGTACGAAGGTCTTCTAAGATAAAACATAAAATGGTAACATGTATGAAAACATGGATGCATAATATAAAATAAACTATCAATGGATGATGGAGAGTGATAGTGAACATGGTAATTATATTGTTAAACATCACAAAATGGTAAATTTGTTATGACTTAAAAGGTCGTCATTATTTTAGAATGAAATGTAAATGGATAAAAAAAACTTAATAACCCTTTCATATAGTTGTGGAATTTTATTAATAACTGGACTAATAATATTTGAACGTATAGTCTCATGAAAAATAGAGTTTTATCCTTTAATCAATTTCCATCACAAACTCATGTATTTATCTAAATGATTAATATTTAAACGGTTTGTTTCATGAATGAGGAACGTAAATATTTTACAGAGACACATATAGTCAATAAAACATTATAATTATATTTTACCTCTCTTCAAACATTATAAACAACCAAAATGGTTTTGATAAGCTATGATAATTATTTAAAAAATATTTAACCATTTGATGATGACAAAAATTCAATCTCAAATATTCTTTAGTAATACACAATGGTAATCATAATCCATTTGAGAAATATCTATACTACAAATATTCAAAATAATCCAAAAAATATTCAAACCATAAATACAGAAATATTTGGTCACATATTATTTCATGATAATTTATAATAATTATATCCAAATTACATAAATTACTCATGAAGTCTTATAAAAAATGTAATCACTCTAATAATCTTTATGATATGATAACCATTTCCATAAATATGTTGAATACCCATAAATCCAAAATAGAATCATATATGATTACAAAATTTAATTCAACCATTCTTCCGTATTTAAAATCGAATATTATTTGACATATCTCAATCATAAAGGGATCCAAAAATAATAAACATCTTCCAAATTGACATTAATCACTTAATCACAAATAATTTTCTTATCATATGGCTATCTATTAAATAAAATTATTTTTATAAAATAAATTATTATTCGTCCATAAAAAATTAGAATCAAAATAAAACATCAATATAACAAGGACATCACATAGGCCAGTGGTATTTGATTCATCCTTAACTCCCTTCAGTTGTGGGTTCATGTCTTGTGGCCTTACCGATGAATCAAGTTGTCACTAATGCAAAGATTTGTCATTTTCCCTAAACCTATATTAATATAATCATTAAAATTTTTAAAAATATTAGAATCATCCATAAAAATAACATTATCATGGTTTATCCTGAAAGGATTGATAATGCCTTTCATTATTCATCTATAAAAGTAATGTTTTGTAATTACCTCAAAATAAAATATCATATAAACTCTAAAGGTTATCCATTCCTTAATAATTTTTTCCACAAAATAAAAAATAGAATTATTACTCAATTAAAATTTTCACATGAAAAACATAATAGTAACATATAACATAAACTCAACAAATGTTTTCCAATGTACATCCATTAATAAAAGAGTAATTAAAAGTTCTAAAATTTCACCATTATTAAGTCTAATAGGACTCTTGAATCTATTTTCTGTATACGTATTAATCATTTATTATTTTTCATAATTCATTATCCATGATATTTCATCTTATGAACTAATACTTATTTCCTAAAAAAACTGAATCTTGTATTAAAATTCGATGACATACAAACAATATACATGATGTTATCCAAACCTTTAATATTTCATCTAAAGATTCCTCATAATATATTTTAATGGAATAATTAATTTTCAAACACAAATGTCTATGGTCCTACTGAACTAATACAAAATAATTCATCTTAATACATTGATTTTTATAGTGTATATACTCCCCACATTTAAAATTTTAATTGATAACTCATGATGACCATATTAACCTTTCATGAAGTCAATGGGATACTTCATTTTTTCATTGGGGAATATTTCTTTATAATATCATTTAAAACATTTAAAACATAGTCTTCTCCCTTTAATTAATATTAATTGGGTTTTATATCCACATTATTTATACATGTGTTGTTTAATATATTAACCATTATAGTTATTATTACATGAACATCAATGGGGTTTCATTTCTATCACACATGAAGAATTATAAAATTCACTATGGTTTTAGTGGTTAATCATTACTTCAGACTGTTGGTTTAGAATAACCACATGTTTTTTCATTATAGATCTTATTTTTTCAGTTTCATATCTAGGAATGCACAATATTTTTGTTTAGATCCATCTTTATTTTGGTGCCTAGTGGGTCCAAACAATTATTAAAAAAAACTGTTATTGTGAGAATATTAATCAAATCATAATAGACCTTATAATGAGGAAGATAAATAAAAATATTCCTTTATTATTGTTCTCTCAAACTCATTAAATTTAACTAAAATACCTATGACTCTCCCTTCCATACTAACGATTGTGGTTATATATATTACTTTTTGAGTATTCATAAATAAATTTCTAACCTCTATGTTATTTAAACCATCATATGATACCCACTATAAATAATCATCGTTAAACACTCCATATTCAATATATTTGAACTAGTAGTAATTTTTTTAAATTTCTTAGAATCTTTTCATTTTTTAGTTATATAATATTTTGAAGAACTTTTTAAAACCAAACCCATACATTTAAATTGGAAACTTATACTCAGTGTCTATTTTTTCTACGAAATGGGATTCTTCAAAATGAAACATGGGTTCTCTTTATAAAAACTCATCATAGTTTTATCCACGATCAGATCTTTATCCCTAATCTCCCACAAACTCTATGAAAGATTTTTAAAACATAAGATGTGAAAAAAGTATCAATAATGTACATGAACAGAAATAATGAAAACCATTGGATAATGAATAAATATAAACCCATGAAAACAATTTCATAATGATATACCTTCCACCCATAAAAAAAATTAGATGTCCACATGAAAGTATAACTTTTTGGTAATAATCCATAGAAATTTAAATCATAAAGGGAAATAGTGAAATCGTTTTCATGTTACTCTTAAATTTTTATCTCTCAAGACAATATCGGGAGTAACCATTATGGTCATATATTTAATAACTATTATAATATTTTCCCTTAATCCCAAATGAGAAAAACTACATGTTATCATTACCCCCATTAACAAATGAATTGGAGATATATAATGTTATCAAACACCATTGGTTTATCATGGAAGAAGTTGTACTCTTAAAAAATCCAAAATATGTACCGTAAACAAAACACATAAATCATTCATGAATGGAAAATAAGATTTCCTTTTTAAAATCACATTAAATTTTTACAATGTCGGACACTAAAAAATTTAAACCCTTTAATTTGAAATAAAATAGTAAATGTATAATGGAAACATGAAATCATTAATTATTTATAATATTGGGAATAAATATTATTTTTGAATAAGATATATAATATTATTTTTGATCATTGAGAAAATAGTTTAAAGAGAAATATTAAACATGGAATTTTAAATGAAAATCTCTTTCCATGAGTCTAATTCGTCATGTAAAATTATTATATTCATGAATATTCAATTTAGGTAAACTATATAATTTCATGGAAATATTTTTATAAATTATTATACCCTATATATAATGAATTATCATGTTATAATAATTAAATAATTATTTAAGTTCATGTCCATTTTTTGGATGAATTTCAGTACTTGAGTCCAATAGGATTTTGGTATAATATATATTGTAAAAGTTATCATTATTAAAGAATCTCCAGAATAATATTCCTAAAATTATTAAAAAAAATTTCAATAGTTGGAATTTAAAATAAAACCATTAATTTTTTTTGAAAAAATAATAATGTTATAATCATAGAGAAGGTAGTTCATACGTACTCATAAGTAAGAGTTTCATTTCTCAATGATAATTATGGAAAGAATGTAATTAACATATTAAATTTAAAAAATGATTATAATATCATTAATATATTATTAATAATTTAAGTATACTTTTATATACCATCCATGTTATGTGGTGATGACAAACGAATCCCATCATTTAGTGGAGGTGATAGTTCACACGTATGCACGAAAAATATTATCATTACTCTGTGGATGGAAAGGTAAGAACATAAAATGAAATATTAAAATTTAGTAATGATTAATATGTTATTAATATTATATATAAGCATTAATTCCATAATTATAACCAGTATTTAAATCCTTTAATGTAAAATTAATTATATCAGTTCGTGTGGTGGTAGTCCTCCATACACCTGAATGATTAGTTTTTCTCCAATTTGATGGAAGTGGATATTTAATTAGGTTATTATTTTAACCTGATAATATATCATTATATTTAAGTTTACTTATTTATTATTTCATCATTTAAAAACAATATTTTATGCAATATGAAGAATAAATAAAATAGAAATACTTGATTGAAAACGATATATCATTCTCATAACACCTTTTTTAACACCTTAAGACCACCATAGATTTTATTAAGGAAAAATAAGCGTTCCAAAATATGGTTATAGATTCTAGTATGTGAATTTGATAGATATAGGTTTAACCAAATATGTTTTTAAGTTTTATAAAAAAAGACAAAGATATTTCAATTTATAATAAAGGGGAGGTTGACTCTAGGAATTCTTAAAAATATTAATTCAATAAAAATTTAATTTCATTTAAAATTTCACAAAAATGATATATTCAGAATATAATATTATGGTGGGTCAAGCTAAATTCATCCAACATAATTTGAACTAGTTTTTACTATTTTCTATTCCATGTATTTGGGAATTATCCATTATTTAACCACTTTAACTCCTACTATAACAACATATATTTTTACAATTTAAGGGTCAATATAGTTATAATAAAATTAAAAAAGAACCATAATAGATCATTGATGAAATTTCCATCCTTATAGAAATCATTTGGATGATTATTATATTTTTATTATTTTTTTATAATTTAATAAAATATTATTGATTTTAAAAAATAATTAATGAAAACTTTTACAATATTCATTTCATAAAATTTTAAATATATCATAATAACATGATAAATTCAAAAAAAATTATTCATTAACATAAAAAAAATATATAATTAATTTATAAAAATCTTGGATGTTAGATATTATTTTTAATTATATATATTTGAATATTTTTAATATAATTTATTTGATATTTACAATAATTAAACAGTAATTGTATTGTCATTATTTTAGCATTTATGGTAATTATTTTATCACATTAAAATTATAAATAAATTAACATTATGTAGATAATTATATTATATTTAAAATAAAATTTTTTTAGTAAAAAATATCATCTAAATAACCCTACATAAAAAATTTTATAATTAGTAAAACATAAGTACGACATCATCCATTTTTCCTAAGAATAATATAATGTTAAAGTATTCATTACTTCCAAGTGGTCATAAAATCATCCAATAGATAAATTTTTCCCACAATTACCCAAAATACAAAACCTACACATCTGTTAGGGTAATTTTATAAGATTTATGATAATATTTATTCACATAACTATATGATTACCCATTCACTATGATAATAAAAATAATAACATGTTAACTATTCACATCTTCCAAAATTGTAAGGGTTTTACTTGATAAATTTTGACATTCCCATTCGAAAGATGGAATCCAATTTTTTTAAATTCAAAACAGATAAGTGGTTAATATTCATTTAAAATTAATCCAATTAAAGGGGTGAGAAAACAAGATATTAAAGAGAAGACATTCAAAAGATTAAAATATTTCCATATAAGAATTAAATTTCATATTTATTCAATTGGATTCAATTGGGTTTATATCTCTAAAAATGATATAACTATACTGTAAAAAATTTAAAAATATATTTTAACATTATAAATTATTTAGGTGAAAATTATGTTTTAAAATAATACATAGTATTTTCACTATTAATAAAAATGTGAACCTTATCACAAAAATGAAAACATTTAAATAGATGTAAAATTTTATATTATTATTTCCAATACTTTGTTTATTTTTTAATAGAATAACAAATATTATGGAAATATTGTTTTAAAACATGTTTTCATTAAAATGTAGAAATAATTTCATTTAAAAAGATAAATCATTCTAGGATTAATGTTAGATTAATTATTATCTTATTATGATAGTACTTTTTCATTGAATTTAGAAAATAGTAAATCATGAAATATTAATTTTATTAATATATTTCACTAATAGGGGATAGGTTAATTTATTATTATAAAATACAATTATTTTGATAAAAATCATATTTTCATAAAAAAAATTAATCCTTTATGTTCAATTAGTTTATTTATTTTCATTTATAATTAATTTTTAAATAAATTATTCATTTTATACAAATTTCTAAAATTGATTTTATAGTTTTGTTATCATGATCATAACCTCTATTGAATCTTATAGGATAAAACTGTAACATTCAAATAATAATTTTTATTTTTTCGCATATTCTCGATTTGGAATATCATATACACTTTTGAACATAGTGATTCCCATAAAATAATTCGGGATTTTACACAATTATGTTTCCTATATTTTATATTAACTAATCCCCTTAAATATGATGTCTTTTCAATGAAAAAATTACATTAAATGAAACTAGAGGTGGTATAACAATAATCACTTCTTCCACCAACATCCGTAGATTCTACTTTTAGAAAACAATATTTTTATTCTTTTATATTCGTGTCTAGGATTAGAATTATTATGCTCCATTTCATAAAAATCATATTAATATTTTTCTTCTCTACAGATTTTTTTTAACAAAAAAAATTTAGCTCTTCATTTGTTACCAAGTGAGTATCTATCTCTATATTTTAATATAATTTAACATACATTTGTATCAATTTTAAAATTATATTAACTAAATATAAATGTGAATGAAACATTATATGTCTGAACATGGAAACTCTAAGGACATCAGTATAACATTCATCAATATTAAATGACAACCTTTTCTACCGGATATTGTGGAAAAGAAACAGATCATTAATATTTTACCAAATCACATGTTTTACTAAAGTTGAATACATTTTTCTATTTATTTGGTATGAACACCCTATTTATGAAATGAATCATGGTCACAACCAGATCCTTAAAATCCAAAAAATATTTACATTAAATAAATAAAAAATCAAGAAATAATCCACCATTAATTTTATACTAATTTTTTCCATAGAAGCTATCTAATGCATTAATAATCTATTGTAAATAATAAAACAAATATTATATATATTATTGTCAAAAATTATCCTAAAATACGAAATTTAGAATAATTTATTAATTTTAAGTTATCTCTCATAAATTCATTCTTTTAAAAGAGAACTAACTAGGTAATTATTTCCATTATTGATGAAAATAGCATAACATTATGGTCCCATAAACCTAATATTTTTACCACTTTTCCAAAAATGAATATTACACATCCTAAAAAATTACTCATTTTCATGTAGGTAGTTTTTGTTTTCTTATATATTATTTTCTTGTAGAAATATACAAAAACATGGAGTCTTATATCCTTACAAATTCTATGTGGATTCTGAATAACTAACTTTCAACAACTAGTTATGTGTTCCTTAATAAACACATGGTAATTACATCACCGAACATATGAATTTCTACAAGTACTATATTGTCACTCTTACATATCATTTTAATGAACCTAAAAAAAATAATTATAAAACTTTATAGAAATTTTAACAAACTAGATTCATCATGGTTTAATATAAAACACCTCTATTCATTAAGATAGAATTCCCATATTAATATTAAAGAATCCATGTAGGTTCATTCAATAATGATATAGAAATAGAACCTAGAATAAAATAAAATATTATTATTTTTTCTTATATTGTTCCCTTCATGTTTGTTGAAAACTAAAAAATAGTTTAACACACATTCACATGAAAGCCTTATAACCAACAAGATGAAACTAGTCACATTAACAAATTGTTTCTTTCTGATTTTGTATTATTGATTCTGTAATTTTATATTTGATACAATCATAATTCAATATTAGTGTTAGGAAAAATAGTCTAATGAAAAGATTCCTATATAAAAAATTCATTGAACTGTATACATATGCAATTTCTCTAAAAAGAATCTCCAAATAAATAAATATTGAGAATTACTAATGTTTTATAAAATAATATTATGATAAGTCCCTTATTTTTCAATAAAAACACATCAATCCATTATCCTATATAATCATGAGTGAAAATATCAATTCAACTAATGCAAAATATCTACCCAATTTTCAATAAACCCAAATAACACATATTGGAAATTTGAAAATTGAGGGATATAAATCCCAACTAAAAAATTAGATGGAGTGTCTAGATATTTCGTTAAATACATAATACAATGGGGAACTATTGGTTACTTCATAATTAAATTATGATAGATAATGAAAATTAGACTATATGAGACAATTGATGCTTTCCAAAATCATCATTGATTAGTTTCTAATATATGATATCAACAACATAATATTTTATTAAAAAATACACCAAATCAATATACATTTCATAGAATTTCCTATGAGGAAATTAAATTTGATATTGATGTTATTTTTCCTTGAATGATGAATTGAAGACATTTATGGTTGATAGAAGTTTTGTTGTCACACCTATTTGTAGTAATATATTTCACATCAACTCAAAACAATAATTCTCTTTCTTATCCATAGTAATTGGGTTCCAACATGAGTGGTTATAATATTAAAATCTTTCAAAATTACATGGTAAATAAAATCTTGTTTCATACACATCAAATAAATTCATATAATTCTCATATGAAATATACCCATTAATATTAGTGAGAGATCTCCCACTAAACCTTCATAATATGACCTACTGTCTCTAGAAAACTCCCATTGTCATGTTTTTTGATAGATCAAATTGAAATCCATAGAACTATCAACAATAATGTTCCCATTCCATTTATAAAAATATTATTTCTTTAGGATAACAGTGGAATCATGTGGCTTCTAATTTTGAAAACCCAATGTTAGGGAATGTTACTATTAAATATAAGAGATTTCTAAATCAACACATTTACTGCATTACAAAATAATGAGATAATTTTATTTGCGATGCTACCATAGTTATAAGTGGAATATAATCATTAAAAATTTAATAAATATTAATAAGGAATATTTTTAATGGGAAATAAATTTTTTAGATATACAGTAATTATTCTATATAGTATGGAAAAATTTTAACTAAAAAATAATGGACATATTATTTTAACACAATATATATTATGAAAATAACTCTTATTGTGTGTTGTTTAACCCTGCTAAAAAAATTCATTCATATAAAAAAAAATATGAATTGATAATTATTTCCTTGATATAAATGGGGTGATCAAGTGAGCCCTATTGTAAGTCAACATTTTCCATGTTTGGATAAATCCGATAATACCAAGCTCTGAAGGGATTTCATCAGTTCTTAAAATTTATTCCACAACTCACAAACATTATTCTAACATTTATCTATAGGAAATCCATGTGGTCCATTTATATAAAATTCCCCCTTATAGTCCCTATTATAAATTTATTATTTGGAATCTATTTTGTACATCATGAATCATAATTTAATAGAATTTTCTCTAAAACACATATAGTTTCCATACATGATATGAGTGAAAATGTATCGTTAAACTCAATTCCCTAAATTTTTGAATACCCCATTCATACTATGGAAGATTATTTTCTCTTCCAATATAATTTTAATTGTATTCTTTTATAAATATAGATCTCATTCCGATGAACTTTTTATCATCTAATCATAGGAAAAATTCCCAGGTGTGATTCATTTGAAAATTTTCCTGCTCTTTATGAATCTATTTTACAAAATATTATACTTTGGGAAACTTTTTAAAAATTATTATTCTATATTTGAGATAAAATTGTCCTTTTTTTAGTTTCATCACCCTCAATGTTTTCACTAGAAATGGTTTTACACTAAATATGTTCCCATAATTGATTCCTTCTATACTCCTTTGTATATTTTATTTTATGGAATTTATATTATTTTACTCATCATTTTTGTCTTATTATAAGTACTATATACAAACATGTGCTACACAGTGGCTGTAAACATTGATATCTATCTCTTCATAGCTATTATATCTTTTATACTATGATATCTTCCTACATTGATTTAAAATTCATTCATTTAAAATAAAATCGCAACATTAATATAAAAAAGTAAATGTGATTTTATGAAAAAAAATTATCTCATTAATTTGGATGAGTATTTTGTGAAAATTAATTCAAGATAATAAAACATGATATTCTTCTGTTTATTGATGATACATTTTTTTACTTATAATAATTAAATGTTATTTTTTATGTATCTTCCTATACTTCATTTCACAGGGTTTCTTATCTTCATTTTGATAAAAAATTCCATGTTGGAAATATGAATAGAACTAATCACAAATTTCTTTATGTATATATTAAATAGGTTTTTATAAAGGATATTTAATTGGGACATATCTTTTCATAATATGATTCATCAAATTAATAAATCCATTTTTTAGTAGCCCTTCACAGAAATACATGTTTTTATATCCTACGATTTTTTATATATTTTTCAATATATTAGTAATTTATTTCTATAATATTATATATTATTAACTTCTCAATTTCAAAAATGTAATTTTATCGATAAATATAAGGCATTGATTAATAATGATGAATATATTAGATTTATGAGATATTATCAATAGATATGCTATTAAATAATAATGAATGATAAAAATAATGTAGTATAACCTTAAATCAAAATATTTGAGATAAATTATATCTAAATCATTGACATGAACCAACTCAAAAAGCAACATCTTATTTTTTCCTTCAACATTTATATTTTCTAAATAATTTATCCTTTTTTACAATATTTACACATGTGATTGTGATATCATGACAGCATAGGGATATCAAGATCTCCTTAAATCCTCAATAACTCCACTCTGGAACATTATCTCAAGTGGTAATGGAAATTTGGTCATAAAACAATCTCTTCATCATTGAATAAAAATGACTTGTTTTATAATCCACTAAGGAGGTAGATATTCCCAATTCATTAGTTACATATCATTATCATATTTCTATTTCTTTCATTGATTATGGAATATTTTTTTTAAATTAACTACAAACCACAATTTGAAAAATAAAACATGTGGTCTAGGATATGACTAAGGACATAAATCACCAATATATATGAGAACCTCAATTCTTCTTCTCCATCATTGTATGATTCAGAGCCAATGAGAATTAACCCATCATGGATTCCATTGAATCCACCACCATAATTTTTTATATTTTGATCATGAAATTGTCATTATTCATATTATAAGGGAAGAAAATCCATTTTATATATTCTATTATATAGGATTATCAGTAAATTTTAATGAAATTTCATAGATTTTTTATTTCTCACTCATTAATTTTCAAATAAATATTTATTACCATCACTACATTGGTAGTGAATGAGTTTTTTCCATATCTATATCGATTTAATGTTATTCATCTTATAATACTGTGAATTTATTATATGTTATTAGATAAATTGATGACCCTTATAATTATTATGACCTATTTCTATTGGTCCCAATTTATTTATTAATTTATACCCATCATGAAAAATTCATGAATTTTTATCCATATACCTTACACAAAAACGAATAGAAAATAAAAGATATCATGAATATAAAATTATACACTTCTATTTTAGTTTTTGTTGATCCATATCATGCATGTTTTCTATAGAACACATATATTATGTATTCACAATCCTCCCCCAAAAATAACAATGTATTTATGGTGTATTTCAGTGTAAAATTTCTTCTCGATCTATAGATTTTTTAGTTTGTTTTCAGTAACTCAATAAAACATTATTTTAGATGGTGGGTTATTTTTGTATTTTTATGACCACCACTCATTTTTGTTTACAATTATGCTCATAAACACATTATTTTTATCATTTAGGTGACCTTCTTGTGTGGATGTTTTTACTATTCTATTGACTCTTAGTGGACATTTTTAAAATATCTTATAGAATGTGAACTCAAATTTTTTGATTTCATACTATGATTTGGATTCCTCTATTTATCATCATACATTTATTACATCATCACATAATCATTTTTGTGTTCCTCAACTTTTTGACATGATCTTTTAATTAATCAATAAATGAAATAATAACTTTACCAAGTTCAATAATTCAGTTTTCTAGATAAATCTATTTTTTTAGTTCAATGGAAATAAAAAAAATTTTCTTAAAATATTAACTATCAACACAAAATTCATTTCATTTGCAACTAAAAATAATTTTTTTGGAGACAGACAACACCATTTTATTCGGTAATTTTGGACCTCCGAAAATAAATTTCACTACAACAATATTCTGTTCTTCAATTTGGGTTAATATTCTATAAAAATCATAAAAAATATATTCATATCCCACCACATATCTAATTCTTATTAAATCAACAAACATCCTCTTTAAAGAATTTGGATTTCTAATCTTTATCCACATATGTTTCATCCAAGATGATTTATTTTGGGAATGCTAGATATTACTCTTTAAGAATTTATTCAATGGGATTCTCAAGATTCTCCCAAACATAAATGATTTATTAAATTTATGTTTCTATTAATCAATATTATAGAAATTATTTATTAATTTTTGGGATGAATCGCATCATGTCAGGTTGTGAAAATCATGTGAAATTTAAGCCTTTTGTATCCATATGCTTTTAGGGTTAAAATTGTATTTTCATATATAAGATTATCTTGGATAATTTTTTTGACCCCCCATTTAGTCATTGAACTGCATTTTTATACTCGGAACTGATTTTGGTGGAAAATTGAATCTATTCAAATTTTCACTGGATATTTAATTATTTAACATATTTATTTATTTGGTTAGGATAGTTTAGTTGGGTCTTTAAAATGTAGTGTCTAATGGATATAATTACTCTATCACTAAGTCTGGAATGGGGAATTTTCTTAGGTGTGGTATAACCTTGTGTCACATATTAGGACTGGGGTCTAGCCCCCTATTCTTTTTCTTTTCTTTTTTTCATTATTTTTTTCAATCATATTTATTTTTCCATAAATTTTAGTGAATTAATGTGGGGAAAAGACATTGGGTTATTATGATAAATGTGGGAGAGGGATATGAGATATCGAGAGGTATGTAATTTGGTACTAATATAGTGCTCGGGTCACTCTGTATCACTATGCGGATTTTTTTTATCACAGATCAGTGAAAAGTTGCGGCAGTTTCATCGAGGTGGTAGGTCCATTTTAAATTATATTATGATAATCTCTATAGTTTATTAGTTTTTAGTTTTCAATCATTTCATGGGTTTTTGGGATACCATGTGAGTTCATCATGATGTTTCAGGGAGAAATTAGGCGTTTCAGGCTGTTTGGAGGGTTTCCCCATTTGAGAACTCACATGTAAATGTGTTTTTTGTTTTGTGAAAATACCCCATGTATTATATATTTTTGGGTAAGATTTGTATTTTGTAACTACACATTCTGTACATTTGAGTACACACTATGTAGTGGTATTGGGAATGTGGTCGAGTACTTAGCTAGACTCCCTATGTGGGGGGTATTCGGCCTTGTAGGATACAAAAATAATGGAAAAGAGGATAAAATAAATTAAAGAGTACTCATAATTGTGGGGTACATGTCCAAGTACACGCATAGGGACACCATCTGAGGTCTTGACACCTTGTACTGGCAGTACACACCATGTACTTATTTTTTTACTCCCCGAGTGGGGAAATGTACATAGGTAGTTATCCATTCAGGGGTATAAAACATGTACATGATTAATATAATAGATAATTTTTAAAGATACACATTGAGTTTCTAGAGGCACATGAACAATGAGTGCAAATTTGTATAATTTTTTTGTGCCAAATGTGCTAATCGTGTACTATTCCTACTTGGTATATTTCCTCAGTTTTTACCTAAGAGTTAGAATTGGACTTGTAAGTAGTATATTTGGTTATTTTTTCTATGTATATGTTGATTTTGGATTCCATTTGGGTTTTAGAGTCCCATTTTATTGTGTTTTGGACTATTATTGTTCATTTGGTGGTTATTTATGGTTGTTTTGATTCTATTTATTCCTACAGTTTTGGTTATGAGAAACAAGAATTATGTTAGGGTTTTGAGCGAAGTGTTAGATCTGGAATGACTTGGATATGTAGGTCGGTTTTCAGTTCAATAGATAGATTATAATAGGTGGGATCATTTAGTTTCTTTTATAAGATGTTTTTTATCACTTCATATTGGGACATGTTTCTCGAGGATATTGCAGTTTCGGTTTAGCTTACCTGGTTGGAGACAAAATATGATGGAACCTTGGTTATATAAGATGCCTTCTAATGATGGTTAACACCATGTGCCATTGATATTATGAGATAAGTCTTAATGACTGATAAAGGTGTCATTTTGGGGTAGATTCTAATCAAGTGATTAGTGGGTTCAATATTTTGTTGTAATGAATGTGTTTATGTCACGTATTTTTTGTGATGAGGAACCCTTCCTGGGGTTTTCCTAATTTTTAGCTAGTAATTAAGAAACATTTGAATTCCCCATTATGTGGTATTATTCTTTTGGTTACCAAATGGGGTTTTTTGTGTATTGAGGAGATATTTTAAGATACATTTATACACTTGGGATGTTTCATCACTTGTAATCCACCGATCTTTTGTATGGGCTAGATGAACCACTCCTATGGTTACTTAATATTATCGTGGTTTTGGTCTGGTTATTATTTTTTCTATATGTTTGTATTGATATATTCTCTATAATAGGGTATTTCTGTTGTGGAAGTTATATGATGATATGGAATGGTAATTGGGGGAAACTGATGTTTGGTTTCACACTAAGGTTGTCATGGATAGATCATATTAGCTATATTTTTTGGATTCAACGATCTAGGGGACCATAAGATATAGTTCTCATTTGTTGATAGTGTATAGGCACTTCTAGTTTAGCTGTTTGTATGGTGTGGATATGGTTGGATAATCTACTATTCTAATTGCCTTAGTCCATGATCAATGAGGGAGTTTCTCCTCAAGAAATGTGTTTGAGGAGGATACCCTTATATTATCTTAGATTATGTGTTGGCCTTGATGTTTGTTCTGCTACTCTCCTACAATTTATCATTGTTATTAGAAAGGCATGGTGAGTTTGTAGACATTTTGGATGACTCAAAACCCCATCTAGTTGATTTTTATCCATTACTAGTGTGTATTTGGCCTCATGGGGTGTTGAGGAACTCACAAAGTGAGTTTTTATAAGAAATGTATGCCTTTGTGAACCCATGGATGTGGATGTTGTGTGATCCCATATTTTTTCGAAATGATGTGACTTTTTTCTCAGGTGTATATATGGTTTTTGATTACTTCTATATGACCTTTGTCACTAATAGGTAACATAGTTTTTTCGATATAGATGTTTATGTCACTATCTCAGGTTATGCAATATGATTCTTGGTTCCTGGTTGATGTGCGTGTTCTTGAGGATGCATATCAATACAAATTTGGTTCCAAAATTCATTATTCTTTCATTTAGAAATGTCGGATCTCATATGAAGATAGAGAGAGAGATCTAGTTTTCACGTGGCTGGGTGATCCACATGTTATAAATCCTCTAGAATAGGCCCGATATGGGGTGGATTTAACATGGGTCTTAGGCTAGAGCCAATTGGTTGGCTACATTATTTTGATTTCTTTAGTAGTTTTTATATTTTAATTTTTTCTAGTTGTTGTTATTTATTGACATTATTGGGAATATAAAAAATGAATTTTAATAATATAAAAATAATTTTATAGGTTCACCATTTTTTAGTGATCGATGGGGATTTATTTCTCAGCACCTTTCTGTTCACCTAATTTTGGGTTCATACATGATGCTTTCTTTCATGACGGATCATAGGAAGAATGATCGATGTCGTTAAAGAATAGTGATTCTTGATCAATCTAGGACACTCATGTGGAGACTCAGAATTGGGCCACTATGAATCCAACATCATGGAGTCCATGTATGTGGTATTTGTTGATATTGGTAGGAGATACAATTAAATTTATTATGAGTTTGTTAAATTTTATATATGTTTTATACCAAAGGGGTGACCAAAGGTTATATGTTTTTCATTCTTTGAGAGTCTTGTAAATTTTTCCTAAATTCCTTTAATTATATATTCATTTTCTTGTTCACTTATTATAATAATTCTGAAGTTGATCCCTTTGTATTTGAATAGCCAATTTCTACTATTATTACTATCTTAAAAGAGGGGATAATCTCCCTAGTACACCTTGTAATCCCTCACTACTTATAAAAATCCTCTATAATTTGATGGAGTGTCAATAGTCTCATGTAATTGGCCAGACTGGGTGATATGTCATGTCAACACATTCTATTTTCTTACAACAAGGTATAATTTCTTTTTTAGTTTCATTTTTGGGGGAGTTGGTAGACTATTGGTCAATGAATTTGTCGAAAATGGTTATGGATATCATAATAGAGTGTCATAACAATATTTCTTAGAGGAAATAAAGGTTTCTAGATGGTGGGATTTATATTATTGGTATTTATTTTAGGGTTGTGTTATTTAACCGTGTCTTATGTACATGTGGTTTTTTTATTGATTCTTAATACTTTTTTTCTCTTTTACAATATTAAATATTATAATATTCATTTATAATCCTTCCCATATATGATTCTCATGAAATAATTATTTTCTTTTGTTTTATATTATATTTTCTTTTGACGAACGGTATTGTGGATTGTGTTCCGAGAGGGTTTTCAGTGGTTTTGATAGAGTTTTGTTGACAAGTGATTCATGGAGACCCATGTGGGTTAGAATTGGTTCTATGTTACCTTTTCCTCAACAAGGTCAAGGATTCCTGAGGTATATTGGGGTTTTGAACTTGTTTCCATAATCGTAAGGTTCCTTAAAAGTATCTCATGTTTGTTCCTTGGGGGTAAAATATTCATTCAATATGTTGTCTTCCAGATCATGTAATGGGTCCAATGTGGATTCTATAACTAAGGTCTTGGGTGAGTGTTGTGGTTCATCCATGGTTGGGTTTTAGAGATATATTGTACCTAGGGACTAGTTATTTCTAGGGATAAATTGTTTTTGTGATGTGGAGGACTAGTGGTGTTCCCTGTATCATGGCTTGATTGAACGGGTGGGGTTGGTTTCACCCATATCCATGATCGTTTTTGTTTTGATTTTGGTTACACTATGAGATTTTAGCTAGAAACATGTTTTTTAGATTTAATTCATTGTACATGGTTGTCATGGGGTTCATCTTTGTATGAGGGAAATTCCCCAATGTTGAAGAGAAGTGATGAGGGTGCAATGATATATTAAAAATGACATGTCTAAAGAGAATATAGAGATACATTAGGATAATTGTCCTAGTTAGATATGCAATTGGGTAGTTTGAGTGCAAGTCCAATTTTGATTTTGATTGTGGAGTAATGGAATACATTTAGTGGGTAGTTCACACTATAATTTTGTTGTTCATGTGCCTCAATTAAGTGGTATGCTGACTATGGATGTTTCATATTTTGATGTCACTGCCTAGGTGTGAGTCATTTGAACATTTATATATATTAATTTCTTTGATTTATGTACTTTGGTCCATGTCAATTAAAACATAGGATACCAGGAAATGATAAAGATAATATTTTGGTGGGGATTATTACACCATTTACGTTTTTATGTCTCTAATGATGACATTAGTGTGTCAAATCTTTATTAATTACAATTTAATGGTTAAGATAGTGTCAGTTTCACCAGTGTTTATGTGAGATCATGGAATCTAGATTTCTTCAATGGATTCTCTGGGGACAAAATCATTTCTTGTATGGATTTTTTTAATGACCTATGTCATAAAAATTTATGAATATCATATTCTTTTTCTAGGGTGTTTTTCAGGGAAAATCTTAATTTCTCTTATAATATGATCTCAGATAAAAGGCCACTCTATTATTCTTTAAATGTATGTATACCCTAGAACATGAGTTTGGTTGAAATTTGATATATATTAATTTTAACATAATATTTCATATTTAATTAATTTAATACTAATCTATTCTTGTATGTTAATTAAGAAATATATTTTAAATTAATATTTAGATTGATTTATTTTCATTTATGGAAACCTATTATGTTTTTCTTAGGTAAGCAATAACATTAAATTGGGTGCTGGTGCAAGGCTCTTAAAACCTTTTATTTTTCATTTAATTTCCATTTTTCCATTTTTCTCTTGTTTATCTACGTTAACACCTCCTGATTTTATGGTATGTCTCTTTTTAAATTAAATTTATTTTATAGATCACATTTAACTCAACAACCAACATAACTGTAAAATGAAATATCATTAAAAACTGTATTTTAAATTTATAGGATTGAATAGTGTTAATAATAATTCAATTTATATATTATATGTTCAATTTCATTATTAAATTCATAATTTGTGATTTCTATACATTATATAAAAATGAATCTATTTTTACTGAAAAAATATTATTTTGCTAAAGGTTATTTTGTATCCTTTTGTTGTATAGAATTTTTTAAAACTAAAATTTGAAACTATTATAGATTTTATATGACAAAATGAATAAATTTTATGAATGTGTAATACCAAAATATAATATTGCTTAATTTTTTTAGTTTCCTAATATGTTCAATTTTTGGTTCGACGGTGAAGAATACTGGATTTTAGTTGATAAAATAATTTTATTATAAATAATTTTTTATTATTAAATTACATTTTAATTTTTTTTATGGTATAATTATATCAACTATATATCATTTAATCCAATTTATTTCTTTACAATCAATTTCAAATTGAATTTGGATATAAAAATATTTTAATCATTTGAATATTTTAATTTTAACAAAGTTTCTTCTCACCCAATCAACATGATCATTTTTTAAATTAACCTTAAACCATTAGATTTTTTGAATTTTTAAAAATTTATTGTATATTTGGAATCATAATTTCCAAATTTAGTAAACAAGTTTGTTTTATTTTTTCCCAATATTAATATTATCTTTATTAATTTATTTAATTACAAAGGTTATGAGTAAATCGAGTAATGAACAGCAAAATAAATATTATAAGTATTATAAAATTTACCTAATGTATGTCTTAATTTTATTGGATGAGTCATTTTATACCATAATAATCCTTGTGGTAATTTAATTACTTCTTGGAGAAACATGGATGACATTAAACAGTTTATTTTATTTTATTATATGAGAATTCAAATATGTCATGCTAATGTTTTCAATATGTGTTTAATTTTTAAGAGGTTTTTATTTAGAATATATGTTAGATTAATAAATTTTACTTGGAAGATAATATTTTTATCATAATCATGATAAATTATGTTCAGTTTTTGGGGAAGAAATAATTAAATTAATGGCTTTAACAACGATGATACAATAATTGTTTAATTAATAGTCATATCAGATTAATGTTTTTACAAATAGTAAACTAAAATGAAATTGATAAAATTATTCTCATACACTAATTTGAAATATTAAGTTGATATGTTAGTGATGAGTTAAAATTTTTCTTTATAATATAACTTTTTTAAATTTTTTTTATAAAAATAAATTAGTGAATAGTATCAAAATTTTCATTATTGATATTATAAAATAAACAGTATTTTATTAAATGATAAAAAATTAATAAAAAAAGTGCATCCAATGGATTTGGATAAGTATTTAATTGACATCAATGGATCATTTATTGTTCAATTTTCATTATATAGTAACATTAATAACTTAAAAATGGTTAAAAAATATATTGTCACAGAAAGAGTTGGAGAGATTAAATATGGGCTAAAACAAGAAGATTGATTAAGAATATCACAGGAACCATTATAAAAATTATGCGATTATATGATTTAGACTAATAAAAATCATATATTTTATATAAATAGCTTTTAATCCGTTTAGAATTATAAATTAATATATATTAATTTAATATTTTGAGATTTTCCAAAAGTGCCCTTAACTCAATTATAAAAGGGCACAAAATTAATCACTTATTCACTCTATATTTTGAATTATATATCATCCATGTTCTACTAATTTCACTTATTAACAAACTTATCCATGTTTTGGAGGTGTTTTCATTCAAATAAGTCTATCTTAAGATCCCTTAAATTTTAATCAAATGATGTCTTCTGATGAAATGGTAATAATTTTACCAACTCTTCCAAGTTCACTTCATCATATACATAATCATCATGTCTTTTTAATATTAAACTAATCAGTTTAGTATCATATATATTCTAATATATTATTATGATTACGGGAAACCCATATTATAACTTTTACCCATCCTATGAACAATGAATACATTGTGTGTTCCTATGTACGGATTACTGTATAAACACTATTGTGTATTCTATTTTTCATCAACTCATTAAGTGCATAGTTATATTAATGAAAATAATTTATAAATATTATAATTTTAAAATGTTATTTTTTCTTGAAAATTTAGTATAATATGTTCTTACTTATCCTTTCACTTATTAAGGGAATGATATTATCACACATGTGTACGTACAACTTGTCATCTCCTAGGCGTGATGCGATTTATTTTCCACATCCAACGTTATATAGTGGATATAAAGATGTATTTAATAATTTCATATGATATTTATAACATTAATATCAATATGGTCATTTAGGATCTATATACTAGAAAATTAACTAAGATATTAATGAGAAAACATGCGCAGGAAATTGAAGTATGTAACACCAAAAAAAACTATAATAACGAAATACTATCAATATACTGGTGAAAAAATAATTTAATAAGATTATATATGGTATAATAAAAATTAATAAAGTTATTATATAATTTAATATCATTCATAAAACCATTATTCAATAGGTAAAAAAAGGTTCTACTAAAGGAAGTGTAATACAAGTGAATCTATCTCCATCTCCTTTCGTTGAGGCATATTTTGATGATATACATGTATCTTCTTTTATGAGGTGTATACACAACTCATTTGAATTATTATATGAATTTATTTATCACCATGTTATTTTTTTTAAAAAAAAAATCATTCATTTGGATTATGTTTTAAATGATTATTTTTGTGTGAGACCCCTTGATTGTTTAATGATTTGATTATCAAATATTTTTTTCCATGTCATTATTCATATTATTATTTTAAATAATTATTTATATGTATATAAACGGATTATAAAAGATATTTTTTTGTTAATTTAAAATTTCATTCAAATGTTTTCAATTATAATATTTCTACATGTTTTATACGAAACATTCTATTAAAATACAAATTGAATACACTATTTTTTAACATACACAATGACAATGACATTCAAAACACTGTGAAAATTAATTAATATCTATATTCCATTAATCTAATACATATTTTCTTAAATTAATTACCATATTCCATTATCTATGGGATATTCGTTATTCAAAATTGTTATTTTTTATGAAAAAAGTGAATTTTTTATGGAAATTTTTTTTATGGTTTTAACAATCTTTTTTCCTCAATAATTCCACAATGATTTTATTAGAGTTCATTCATCTATATCAATAGAATTTTATTAATATTTTTATTAATTTTGGCTGATATGTTATTATATCATATAAATTATTTAATATAATGGTTTAGGATGATTTTGACAATGGATGTTATATTTAGATATCATTTTTTTGTTTATGGTTAATGTATTCACATTTCAGGTTCTAGTGTTTAATAAGAATGTTTATATTGTGTATGGTTCAATCATTTTATATGAAGAATGAATTGTTCTTATTATGTAGTATTTGTGGACTTATATTACCCCTTGATGCATCGTTATGTTTCATGACAAAAAGAAGATATTTTTTTGGCTTAGGCATTACCCATTTATTAGATTATTTGCATGAAGCCTTCATAATGTTATATTCATGACTAATTCCATGAAAATAACAGAATAATTCCAGGAATCCTCGATGTTATGTTTTAAATGTCCAAAAATAGGTATTCTATTTCTATGAATACATTTATTTATATTCTGTGTTATTATTTAGATATTAAAGTATCCAGGGTTGTGTTTCCTAGCTCATGTGATTAGTGGTATATAATATGTTTTAGTAATTTAACTTTCCATTTTGTTTACTCCATATTTACTCATAGCTTCCATTATATATACACCATTTCTATGCATTTTATCTCCCAACATATATATATTCCATTTTCCCCATTATTCATTGAAATATATTATAGTTGAATTATAGGGTTACACAAAGTGTGGATAATGGAAGACCTAATAATTTGTTTTGTGTATTTTATGTTTTAAAATTTAATTTTTATTTCAATTAAGTGTCTAATTTAGATACAGTAATAAAATATTTAGTAATTTGTGATGTGATTCCTTGTATTATATGTTAATGTCAAAATGTAAGTCATTATCTCCAAGAAACAAGTATCTGGGACTTTACATTTGGTATCAAATGAAGTTTAGTAAAAACCATGGGAAATAGATTTACAAAATAATGGCATAGAAAACATAACCATTTGACCAAATTTGTGGATAAGTCTATGTATTGGATATAATCATATAGATTTGATAATTCCATGTATAATGTATGTTAATCCTAAGGATTCACAGGTCAAGAATAATAATTTATTATTTAAAAATCCCATAAAATATTATTTATGACTATATTACTATGATTAGTGTTTCTCACAATGTGATATAGTTTTTGGTTAATGGCTATAATCATAAGGGTTATAAAAAAATGGTTACACAACCGATGATGAATAGGCTTTAGTAGACTAATGAATGGAAGGAGGTTTTTAGGAATAAGACGATGAAGACTTTTTAATCTTTTACAAATAATGTAAAATGAATAATGTTCTTTTGTATTTTGATTCTTGAATTATTTCATCAATGGTACTATAATTATATAAATCATGATAAATATAGTGATTGTACTACAATACTTCTTCTATATGGATTTTTAAGCATGAGTGTTTTCATTATTTTTTTAAGGAGATAAAATATTTGGTATGTGATAATAATATATGCATTATATTGATTGGCTAATATAAGGTTTTTTTATTATTTAAATTTAGTGATCTTCCTATTAAATTTTTGGACAGTGAATTTCGATAGAAGTATTTTGAATGATACATTTACTCAGAATATATAATGTTGAACATAAGTTATTATTTTTTTAGGATAATGTAATATTTATTGGATATAATGTTCTTAAATGAATGGTTTCAGTAAAGTTTCAAATGATGATCGAATAAATCATGTATATTATGATTTAGAAAAGTTCATCACGAACAAAATCATTTTAAACATCCATTTATAGGTGTAATGGGTGAAGATAAAATAGATCCAAGCACATTCAAATGATGAGATTATTCTTATGAGATAGAAAAAAATCAACTAGGTTTAATTTCTGAAGTTCTAATATGAATATTAATAGACTCCCTCAACTCTAGGGAAATTAATTGTTAAATTAAAAACATTATCCCTTTACTTTTCTTATTATTAAATCAATAGTTATTTCCCCGATCATAAGATATTTGGTTTTGTGATGGTTAAATTTATAATGACGACATTTTGTATTAATATCCATCATATCTTGATAGTTATATTTATCTTCAATTTCTATATTATCACCACCCAATTTTTTATTATTATTTGAAATATTAATATTGTGGTGAGCTTCACATTCCCCTTTCTCTCTTATAAAGTTGTTATTTTAAGAACACTTGTTTCTTTGTGGGTTTCAAACGATGGAATTTTTAATTATCAACCTTTGAATTTAATGTTTAATTTCAAATTAGGGAAATGATATTCATTGAATTAAGGGATAATGTAATACCAAATGATTTTATGGTATGCACCTCACTAAATTTAATATCATTAATATAATTCATTGCACGCTACACCAGTCATGACCATAAAATGATATATTATTATAAACCTGGAATTAAATTTGAGGAAATGAATACTATTAGGCAAATTATGAAATTTCAATATTATATATTCAATATAATGTTTAAAATTAATCAATTGGGATATCTAGACATGATATCAAAATAAATCCACATTTATGTATAAAATGCACTATTTTTCTAAATACAATTTTCCCACCTTTTAATTGCACGCCTATTTGAAAAATAAATTTCCACACTTTTATAAATTTTATTTTATAAAATAAATTTCTTCATTGAAAATAAAATAATATATATTTTGGTTAATTTTTTTTACTTTTTTGAAGATTTAATTTTTTTTATGAATGGTGAAAAATATTGGATTTTTATTGAATTAAATTTTTCATTTAAATAATTTATAGTTTTAAATTACTTTTTGGATTATTTTAAAGATATAATTTCTTCAATTTTTATCATTACATAAAAATTAGGTTATTAGAATAAATTTAGAAATTAATTTTTTTATAATTTTTTTTAATATTTTGATCTTTGGATATTTTATAAACTGTCTAATCAATCCATCAAAGGGATAGTTTTTTAAATTAATTATGAAACATTCAATATTTTTAATTTTGAAAGATGAAATCAATTTTAGGAATAGTAATTTATAAAAATATTAAATAGTCCCCTCATATTTTTGAATAATATGAATAGTAACATTAGTAATTTTTTTAATTTCCACAATTCAGGTTAAATATGGTAATTATCGGTAACAATAAAATTATAATTATAAAAAATTACACTAACATTATTAATAAATTTATTTTATGATTTATTTTTGTCCAAAATCATCCTTGGGTCGATTCTGTGGACTCTTGGGGGAACATGGATGACTTTAATCCTTTAATAATATTTTATTTTATGGAAATTAAAATATTCCATACTCATGTTTTTAATAAGTATTAATATTTTAATATGTGTTTATTTAGATGATATTTCTGACTCTAAATAGTCATTTAAAAGATAAAACAATTATATTAATCTTCAATTTTTTAAAAAAATTCCATTGAATTATATTAAAAAATTAATGGCTAGCACAATTTTGATGAATTAATTGTTTAATTAATAGACTTTTTTAATAAATGTTATTAAAAATTTGAAAATAAATTTAAGTCAGTATAATAATTGACATCCATAAATTTTATTGATTATTTTGACTTGTTGGTGTTGATTTGAATGATTTTGTTCGAATATATATTATTTTTATGATATTTAAAAAAATATTAATATTTTCAAAATTTACATTAATGAAATTTTAAAATAAATTATATTTAATTAAATTATATAAAATTCCAAAAAAACTATAATACCCTAAAAAATGATTGAGATAAATTTTAAAACGAAATCCATGACTCATTTATTGTTCTTTTTACATATTATAGTATCTATATTTTCTATAGACCATATTTTTTATTTTAAAAATGAAACTTTTAGGAAAGGTGGGAAGCATAACCACCACTCACACCTATCCCCCATCCATAGGACACACCATGTTCTGAATTACAAATATAACATTCCAAATTCACATCCCAAAATCAAAAATCCACCAAAATGAACTTCAAACAACATGATACCCCCATGATCCACATCACGAGGAGACCTTAAACCTCTCCTCACCACCATTCATCATGTCACCATCCTGACATCCCCTCACCATAACCACCATCATGTCTACATATCACCAAGTCATCGACCAAATCAGTTATTACTGCATACCACATATCCAACTTCCACTGCATGCACCGAATACCATAACTACCATCACACAGATCTATCTTAACTACCATGAACATTGAACAAAGACCACCATCGCATTATCCATTCAGACACCACAATAGAACGTTAAAACCATTCACAGATTCATGTCGATATCCTCAATCAACAGAGCACAAACTATAGACAAAAATCTTCTACAACAACCAACTAAAGAAAATGACTCATGGATCGCTAATAACCACTATCATTGGATCCATTATAATTTAAAAATAATATCTATTAATTAAAATTTTTGACAGTTTCTAGTAGTGTCTCACACCGAAATTATAAAACGGATTATCCACCATCAATTATTCACACCAAATTAATCCTCGTAGCTCAAGAAATTAAATACCATTTATATTATTAATTTATTTACCGAATTATTAAAGGTTATTTTCTTCAACATAGACAAACCCTAGATCCCTTAAGAAGAGATCTAAGGGATGTCTGTCGATGAAGATGTAATCATATTTAATAACTCATCTGAGTTCATTTGTTTTCATACATCCTCTTCATTTTTTCCAATATAATATGATAAATCCAATATCATATAAATTATGATATTTTATTTTTATTATTTGACATCCATATTTCTCATTTTATCCATATAATGAAAAAGTAAATGCTTGGGTATGCGTACAGACGACCTATTTTTTCCATGCTATGGTGTAATATGTTTTTAATCACCACATTACATGGATGGGTATAGTGATTAAAATAATTTCTATATATGATAATAATGATTTGATATTTATTTTTACAAAATTAATTTACCATAAACTCCCTTATCATTTCACATATTAATGGAACGATATTGTCACTCGTGCATACCTGTGGCCTAATATATCAATGACGTATACAATTAATTTTCCATTCCCAAAATTCAATAATAAATTTAATGATGTATTAAATGATTAAATATAATATTTATAACATTAATATAAATTTTCATATTTTGGATCAATATGAAATTTAAAATTACCATTACATTTATGACAAAAAATTCATATAATGTAGTTAACACACAAAACAAGTGTAATACCAAAATATTATCAACAAACATGTTATTGAATAATATAATAATTTTGCATATTATATTATAAACATAAATAAGGTTCTCATATATGTTAATAACAAGCTTAATACTATTATATTTTATGTTAATACGTGATCGACTAAAGGAAGCGTAAAGGAAGTGACTTCATCCCAAATATCCATTCATTGAGGCAAACTTGAATGTTACAAAGCTGAATTATATATGAGGTGTATATACATAACGTTTGACATATCATGTTATTAATTCATTTATTAACATATTATTTATTCTTGGTAAAATTTTATTCTTCTGTGTGCCTTATTATTTAAAGGTTAAAAGTGTTATGGATCTCCTTGAATGTTCAAATATTTAATTATGAAATATTTTTCTCAGTGCCAATATTTATGATATTATTATACAATTTTTTTATATGGATATAGAATGATTTTAATTGTAAATTTTTTACATTTATAATTTTAGTCAATGGTTTTTGAAATGAATATTTTTACACATTTTAAAAATAAATTTCTAACAAACAACAAAATGAATGTTCTATTTTTTATCATACTTAGGGACAATGAATTTACCAGAACCAGGAAATTCTTTTTTCTAGTATCCTTTAAAAAATTACATATTTTATTAAATGATAAATCCATATTCCCTTGTTATTGGAATATTTGTTTTTGAAAATGGTTTTTTTAATAGAAGATAATGTCATTATAGAAAACAATTTTTCATAGGTGTTTAATAAGTGTTTTCACCAATAATTTTTATATTATTTTATTAGTTTATTTTCATATATTTCAACACAAATTGTCAAATATTATTCTTAATTGAGGTTTAACATGTATGATATATTTTACATATTTTATAGAATGTTTTATAATAAATTTTAATATTAATGTGCTATTTAAATATCATCCTTGGTTTATGGTTAAAGAATTCATATTATATATGCCAGTTCTTAATAAGAATGTTTATATTATTTCTTATCACCTATTTCATATGAGTAATGAATTGAACATAGTATGTAAATGGAGGGTCCCACTATAATCCCTCAATTTATAAGTAAGATTCATGAGGCAAACTAGATAAGGGATTGTCCAAGGCATTACCCATTTATTTAATTCTATACCTGATTTCTTTATAATGTTATAATCTTTGCACGAATCCTTGGAAATAATAGATTCATTTCATGAAGCCTCAATGGTATGTTTTAAATGTCCATAATTATGCATTACATCATTATGAATTTATTAGTTTATGTTCTATATGATTATTATAATAGAAGAATATCAATGGTTATGTTTCCTAGATCATGTGATTATTTAAATGGAATGTTATTCGATTATTTACATAGACGTATCTTTCATTCCATATTTACTGATAGCTTCCACTATCTTTTCCTATAATTTATGCTCAACTCATTCATATGTTTCATTTTCCCTAGGATTACAAGAAGTATATTATGACTGATATGTTGGGTTACAGAAAGGGGGAACAGTGGCTGACTCAATTATTTTTTTGTATACGACAATTTAAAATTTAATCTGGATTTAAAATATGTATATAGATTAACAAGGCAATGAAACTATTTTTTCCTTTAGGTTTCATTTCCTTGTATAATATACTAATGTAATAATGTAAGGCAATAACACTGGCCTATTGGGGTCGGGGTCTATACAGTTAGTATCAGATGTAGTTTAGTATAAACCTTTGGACCTATACATATGAAATCGGGAATTGGAAAATATAACCACATGACCGACTTTATTGATAAGACTATGTATAGTATATGATCCTATTTATTTTTTAATACCATTAAAACTCTAGGTTAATTTCATATACTCATAGATTGAGAAGATGATTTTATTCTTTTGAAATCTGATAAATGGTTCTTCCTGACTATATCAGTGTAATTAGATATGACAACATTTTTCATTTGTTTTTTTTAATTGGATAGAATCTGAAAGGTAATACAAGTAATGATTATACTATTGGTGAGAAAAAAACTAGAATAGAGAAGTGAAAAAATTATGTTATTAAGGAATAAGATTATGAAGCATGGTTAACAGTTTATGAAGGATGTAGAATGACTAATGTTCTATTGTATTTTTTTTTGAAGAATATTTTCATCAATATTACAATAGATATATGAATAATGATATATATAATTACTACACTCTAGAACATATTCTTTATGTATTTGGAATCCTTGACATCTCCATTAATGTTTTTAAGGTGACAAAATATTTGGTAAGTGACAATAAGAGATACAATATTTTGTTGGGGAAATATAATGTTCTATTGATCATGGAAATTATGTGACCATCATTTTAAATTTTTGGACCATGAATTTGGAAAAATGTAATTTGAATGAGTAATAAGCGTCAAATTGATTAAGATGAACATTGGATCTTAATATTTGAGGATAAATTGGGATTTATTAGGTACCATTTTCCTAATTTTTTTTATTTATTAAAAATTTACTAGAAAAAGGAATGAATCATAAATATTATGATTCAAAAGAGTGGTCCATGAGTAAAAAAATCTTTTTTGACATTCTTTTATAGGTGTAAGAGATGAATTGAAAAAAATATCAAGGCACGACCAAAGGATGATATTATTCTTATGATGTGAAAATTTATCATATAATATTATTTTCCCATGTTCTTATCTTAAAATTGAACGAATCCTGCTTCTCCAGGGAAAATAATTTTTGATCAAAAACATCATCTATTTACTTTTATTACTACAGAATCAATGGTATCTTAATGGATCAAAAGATTTGGGGTTTTGTGATTTCTAACTTTATAATGATTTTGTTCTATGTTACTCTATAATGTAACAAGGCTTCAAGAGCTATCTCAAATGTCCATGTTTTCAATAACCACTGATAATTTCCCATTCTAATGACTAAATTTCAATTGACCTTCACGTTTCCCATTCCCTCTTGTGATGAAAATAATATTTTGATCATATTTTTTATGGGGGTTTCCCAATAAAAATTTAGAATTATCAAAATTTGAATTTTGATGTTCAATTTAATATTTTTAATAAATAATTTATTTACTAATGGTATAATGTTACACACCATGATTTTATGGTATGCATATTTTTAAATTTAATCATTTCGATAACATACATTTCACGCAACACACAGCTTATCTGTAAAATAAATTATTTTAATACCATAGTCGTTCAATTGGTGAAAATGAATGTTATTAAACAAATTATTAAATTTATATATTATTCGTTCAATATAATGTTTATCATTCATCAATTCTGGTTTCGAGAAATGATAAAACCAATAAATTCACCTTTACGCATAAAAAACTATATAATTCTAAAGGGTATTTTGCCTCATTTGGATAGTGTATTTGTTATAAATCAAAATTATTACACTTTTATAAATTCTATTTGAAATAATTTTCTTTTTATTAAATGTGGGATTATAATAATTTAATAATATTATTATTTAGTGCTTTTATTATATGTTTTTTATGAATAGTAAAAAATACTAGATTTTAACTGAAAACAACTTTTTTCATTTAAATAATGTATACTAAAGAATGAAAATTTTTATTTTTATTATAATATAATTTGATCTAGTTTATATCAGTTATTAAAATTTATTTCATTGGAAAAAATTTTATTATAAACTCTCATAATTTTCAGTGTATTAATTTTTTATATTATATAGATTTATTTTGAGACCAGGCATTGAGAAGGAATTTGATTCCAAGGCCCAGTGTTGATGAAAAAAAAAGTTTAAAATTTTATGAAACATTTAATACCATGTATATGTGTTTTTCTTGTGAAGGTAAATAAATCATATATAGGTGTCTGGATTTGAAATATGAGGGCACCATTGAGTTCAAAACAACAACTTTACACTTGTCAAAACCTATCCTTTGTCCATGAGTGTTGATTGGGGAATATCATCTCGGGCATTTTAAAAGAATAAAATAAAATAAGAAAATTATTTTATTTTTTCAATGCAGATACACTTTTATTTTTAAACAATCCATTTTTAGGGATTTATGGGCAGTACCATAACCCTTGAATTCTATGGAGATGCTTCGAATAATCCTTTAAAGAATTTATTCTAGCAGGAGACGATGGAACATCGAATCGATGATTAATGTACGCCAATCATGGCAGGTCTCACCAATGATGATGACACATCTTCATTGATAATTGGGGATCGATCCACAATCATGAAGGTATTTTGATTTATTGGGTTAGGTCCCCATACATGATTTCAAAATAAAAGTTGGTCAATCGACAAATACATTGATTTAGGGATCTAGCGTTTATGAGTTGGGATTGATTTAATTTGGTTGTCTAACCCAAATCTCCTGATTGTGATTCTTGGAAAATAACAAATGGACAGTGATGATAATCCTTCATTCCTAATCATTCCACCCTTTTCTCATCATGTTCAAAGTCATTGGTTCTCGAAGATTCTCGGTTCCCCATTTCTGGGTGGTTCTAAACTCAATCGGACCTCCGAATTTGAGGTGAATAGAAAACCGAGGACAAATCTGTGTATATTGGGACCCATGGAGCTCGGATCTACGATCTTTTAATTTTTCAAGCATCGTAGGAGGCATGGTAGTCTATTGAAGGGATTTCCAGCATGAGGAGGCAACCACTGATGCAGGTGGTGGAGCATAGTGGCATGGGTAGCCAGTGGCGGTGGCTAGTGCCATGGGCGTTGGGTGGGACAACAGAGGGATGTGTCGATAGATGCAAGTGCGATAGTGGAAGACATGGTAATAGATTTGGGATGCAAGAATGGACTATAGATGGTGGTATCAAATGCATAGTCGTCCAGACTATGTGGGCCGGGTCGGATCAGTGGGCAATGTCTTGCAGTTGTGAGGAGCTGGGTGAGGTCAACACAGGTTAGATCCAGGGCAGTTGGGGAGGATCCCAATTTTAGTAAAACATGGTGGTAAACCATTTATTTCATTAGACAATGATATTTGGTTTTTCATGTGGTGTGGTTGATCGCGATGTGAAACGACATGTGGATTTGTCGTAGGTGCATCGACCTCGGCGAGCATCCATGTGCGGGCGACCGTGATATTCTACTGTAGTGGCCGACGAGGCATGTTAAGTGGATGGAACATTATGGTATTTCCATGGGAGGCTGGTCCACATGGTATGTAGACCAACTACGGCAGTCGACCGCTAAGGTTCTTAGACCTACCTTGGAGATCGGTCTGCATACGCACTACAGGTCTGTGGTAAATTGTTGTTATTAAATAGTTATAACTCTTAAACAGATAATCCAATTGATGATCCATCTATGGTGTTCAGGGCCTAATGTTTCAGCGATCTTCTTGACCCCAATGTTGGGGTTTTATTTGGAATAGTATAGTTTTAGTTTATTCCCTAGGTACATTCCTCGAGGATGTTGTGCAGCATTACATCAATATCACTAGATTGTAATCACCTCTAGAGGTCAAGTATGATATATAGTATTGTTTCCCTCTATGAGAATATAGTATGATCCTCTATCATCTCTATTAGAGTTTTAGGAATTGGTGTAACCTCCATGAATAGGGTGTTGATCCATTATCTAGAAGACTGTTTCAGTAGGGTTTGTGGATTCATTGGCATGTGATCCCCTATATAGAGAGTTCATCTAGATTGGGCTTATGGTGTAACCCTATGGTCCTGGGAATGAAACACTATTTGTGTATCACGGATGATCAAAATTATGTTCGCGGTGCCCCCAAATGGTTCTGGGTAGGATCCCATCTCTATTTATCAAAGTCTTTTTTTCACCAATGCATTTTTTAGGTGGTTCCCAAATGTTTTGGACCTCTTCATTGAATGTCATCGATGATATCATGGCTAGATCCATATGTTATCTTAAAATGAGCATGCTTCAAGAAGAATAATTTGGCTGACAGTTAGTTAGACTGCATAATGGCATGGTGTCTCTTCTCATTATATTTGGGTTTTCTCTAATTCTTATATATGTTTTACTATTTTACATGTTTTATTGAGCTGACTATACTTTGTGTTTCTTGTTTTGTGTTGTTGGGTGGTCCCACTGAGTACTTTTATAGTCACCCCTACAAGGGATTTTCACCCATGTGTCATGTCTTGTGTAGATGACGATGTCAGGACCCGGCACAATGGGTCTTGAGCCGCGACTCCCCAATCTCGCCTCCAATAGGCTAGGGGATGATGACTAGTGACGTGTAGGCTATCACACACATGGGAGGCATTAGCCTAAGGTACCTGTACATACACACACCCACAAACAACTCCATGAAATAGGGAATATATATATATATGTATAAACTAAAAAAAGCATGCAAACATCTAACCCATAAATAGAGTACAACGGAAGTACAAAAGGGAAAATATTGGGCCCATCAAAAGTAAACTGCAAAAGCGTCTACCCTTCTCAAAAGGAGGGGATCACTGTCAAAAGTACCCTCCGGTAAGCTCCTCGTCACAGCTCCAGTAAACACCCTGATCAGTCTCTCTCACTAAGATTCATCTTTCCCAGGTCCTCCTGAGACTACGTTGAAAGACATGTGTTATGCACAAGACACAAACATGTGCGATCAAAGCCCATGTAGGGGTGAGTATAAAAATACTCATTAGGCCCCTCAAAACGCCAAAATAAAAGGGATCAACTGAAAGGAAATAGTCAGATCATCCCAGCCAGAGGGAACCCAAATGAGAGAGAAACTTCATCTCAATAGCATCCTTGACTAAACATGACTAGTCAGCTCAACTCAGGTGTATGGCCATACATACACCACGAACATCCTCTTCGGTATATGCCCATAAATATACCAGGAACAACCAGATATAATCATTCCACGCACCAAGCTTCATGTGGTTCTATCCACAACACCTACGATGGGTAGATAACTAGGAGAACACACTCCATGAGCTCTGTCAACCCAAATGACTCACGTCCGAGAGATACACGCTTGTTGGATATCGCCACCAAGAACACCCCGTAGAAACTGAAAAATTACCAAACTACTCAGATAGGGGATCACTCCTAGAGTTTGTTAGGGGATATAAGAACCAACTCTGGTATCTCAAAGATCTCACATATATGGGATCACTCCCAGGATCCTTTGAGGGATAACACAACCTGATTTTGACATTCCACAGTTCACATAACTAAGATAGAGGATCATCACCCACGGAGATCATCATGACGATGTCGAAAACCCAATCGGGTATAACTCGTAATGTTGGTGATCGAACCGATGATGCACCAACCATGCCAAAACCACACACTGATTAGGGGATCAAATAACCAAAAATTCCTCAACCCTACTGAAACAACACACTGAGTAGGAGATCATATACCTGACGATGCTGCAACTCAACTAGAAACCACATGCTGAGTAGGGGATCGTGTATCCAATGATGCTTCAACCCCACTACAAACCACATACTGAGTAGGGGATCATATAACCAATGATACCCCAACCCTATAGTGTAGGGCCCACTAAATAAGGGATCATATTCCTGATGATGCCTCAAACCCTACGAGGTTAACCAGCCAGATATGTGATCATCGTTCATGGATAAGCTGTCACAACGATACCAAGAATATGATCTATAGAAGCAAAGTTATAGGATCTCGCTCCGAACCCACCAGTGGGTTGCCACAAATCTAACAGAAATTCATCCAATCAGGGGGATCAAAAATATATACTAAGGTTGTATTTCCCCACAAACCCCCATAAAAATGAACCAAGGGACTACATTCCACCAATGTTGGTTCGAACATTGCTTTACTGAGAAACCCACAACAGCACCACAGCACGCACCTCCTAGGCCTATACTGTGGCCACCACCATGATCTACGCTGATAAAAACATGCATGATAGGCTATTTACTTGCTCGGAAAGGAAAACTGATGAAAAATGTACTATTAACTATAGAAAGCCTAGGTGGATCCCACGCCGTGATCCAAAAACTCATCCATAGGATTGCACTATTGTGATCCCCTCACAAAAATGCACGAGATCGACAACTTGTTCATCCAAAACAGACACCCAAATAAACTGTCGTGTTCCTCTGTAAATGCCGAAAAAAAAAGCGTGTCGGGTCCACACCATGATCTCTATACCAGTACCCAGAAACAATCCTGAAAACTCCGCTTTACTATCAGGATCACAATTTCACTAAAGACACGTCAATCAGATGATTTTTGTAAAAGTTATTACGGGTGGAAGTTGAAAATAATAAAATATTATTTTTATTTTCAATGTTTCATGGCCCCGAGTCAAAATCATGACTCATAAAATTTCTGAAATATCCTCAATAGGTCTGTCTCGTTAGGAAGATTACATCACCTCAAAAGGCTCACTATTCGATTTTATGGTTTGTGAGTTACAGGGTTTTAAAGAACCCCCGAAAAAAATTGGTCGGACCACCACTGGGTTTCCAGAAACCCCAGCTGGGTCGCCGGAAACTACCGCTGCCACATGACCGGACAACTGCCGCCTTCCAGAATCTTCTGTTCCATCCCCACCCTCACCGAAAACCACCATTGCCACTGTTTGAAACTCGGTTTTCCACCAAAAAACATTTGGGATCCCCTGTAAGCACCACAGTGCTCCAAATTCAGATTAGAAACATGTTTAAGAAAGCTCGGGAACCGAACATCACAACCCTTATGAGGATTTGAAGAAAAAATTGCATAAAAGCGATTTGGGATTTCAAAACTAAAACTGCCTACATTTTGGCGGAACGCCAATTCTTTTCATGCATCGCTGCTGCTGCTGTACTGTAACGACCCAATTTTTTTTAAATAAATTTTGTTTCCCAATTTTATGTGTTATTGTTATAATCAACAAAAACTTTTTATTTGATAAACATGATTATAATTAAAATGAGATCAGTGGGTTTTGACTATTATATAACCATCGGTCAATATGACCGCTGTGAACAAAATGTTTTGATATAAGTAATCTTGGTTAATTATTATAGAAAGAAGATTCGATGGCCTCACCTAGTAGTCTTGGACCGATCGAAGCCCATCTAACAGAGCTTGGGAAGGAGGTAGCACCACTGGGCTTTGCTCTGGATCAAATCCAAGCCGAACTTCATCATGTGAAGCTGGAACGGAATCGCCTTCGTGAGAAGTTCAAACTGATAGAAATTACTACTCGGGCAATGTTGACTGAGCCGCCCCAAGCTTCTATCACCCTAGCACACCTTACTCTTAGGTCCTATTCTGGTATTATAAGGGGTTATGTAACGAGACCGTAACTACCTTGTGTAATCCTTGTTTTAAATAAAAATTGGGATTTCTTCTTATGATGAAGTTTATGAATTTTGAAATGACCGGATAAATATAGTATGCATATTTTTGAAGAATTTTAGAAAAAGGATATTTTAAATATGTTTATGTAAACCCTAAATAATTAAAAATGTGTAATGATTTTCAAAAAATGGTTTTCTGCAATTATGTTCAGTACTAAATTTAGAGTCTAATAAGACCAACTTGATTTTTGATGAATAGTAAATTATGAATAGTGATTTTATGATTAGGATTAGTAATATGACCAAATGGATTAGTAATCTCACTTAAAGAAAGTTTTAAAATAATCTAGGCACCTTCATTAAGTACTGTGATTCAATAAAATAGTTAAATAACGGTTTCATTAATTATTAATCAAGTATTAGTTTTTTCAGGTGAATAGTGTTTTTTAATTAAAAATTTAATTAAAAATAATTAGAAAATTATTTTTATAAAAATGACTTTATTTTTGAACTCAAAGCATCGATATTATGTTATGGTAATTTTTGGGGTTTTTTCTGAAAAAATGAATTTTCGATGAATAGTGTTTTTATTTAAAAATTAAATTAAAAATATTTAGAAAATTATTTTTATAAAATGGATTTCATTTTTGAAATCAGAGCATTGATATTTGGTTAATGTGAAATTTTGGGATTTTTCTGAGAAAGTTGAATTTTCAGTGAATAGTAAAAATACAGTTTTAGGGTTTCGGTATGTTTAATGACATCATAACGGTGTCATGATGATGTCATTAGATCTTTTGAGGGTTAGCCGGCCAAGGGTGATGAATTATTGTTTTTGGGGCCCCATGTGGCCTAACTCCATGATAAATGACAAGGGAGAGAACATGGGTTTGAGAAAAGCACATGTGAGGTGTCCCTTGGCCATTAATGCCTTGTCCCCTCACATTCCCTATAAATACCAAGCCCTCCTCTCATCCATTCGACTCCCCACTCATTCCCAACGAATTTCTGGTCTCATTACCTCCCATGGAGTCCTCCCAAGGTTCCCCCAAGCCCTCAAGGTCCCAACCTTTGAGGTTTAAGAGTTACATTTTAAGGTAATGGATCCGACCTCTCTCTTTCTTTTCAAGTAATCTCTTTTATGTCATTTCTTTTATACTCCATGTTCTTATGTTGGAGGATGTCCTTTTATATTCATCCTACTGCCTATTTCATATTCATATGATGAGAGACCCCCCCATGCTCTCATCAATTCGTTTTAAGAATGTTTAAGTGGCGCCGTTAGGCTGCCGAATTTTTAAGGGATTCTTTCACCTTCCTCGTTTTCAAGTTCTATTTTCATTCAAGTCTTTCATGTTCCTTTTTGTTATGTTGGGGTATGATCTCTAAGTTATCATACTGGTATTTTATGACCATATGATGAGAGACCCCATTTGATCTCTTCAATTCCGTATTTTGAAGTTTTAAGTGGCGACGTTAGGCTGCCGAATTTTTAAGTGGTTCTTCACCCTTCTCGTTTTGATGTTCTACTTTCATGTCAATTCCTTCAAGTTACTTTTTGTTATATTGGGGTATGATCTCTATATATATCATACTGGACTCTTATGTTCATATTATGAGAGACCCCATTTGATCTCTTCAATTCAGTATTTTGATGTTTTAAGTGGCGCCGTTAGGCTGCCGAATTTTTAAGTGGTTCTTCACCCTTCTCGTTTTGAAGTTCTACTTTCATGTCAATTCCTTCAAGTTAATTTTTGTTATATTGGGGTATGATCTCTATATATATCATACTGGACTCTTATGTTCATATGATGAGAGACCCCATTTGATCTCTTGAATTCAGTATTTTGATGTTTTAAGTGGCGCCGTTAGGCTGCCGAATTTTTAAGTGGTTCTTCACCCTTCTCGTTTTGAAGTTCTACTTTCATGTCAATTCTTTCAAGTTCCTTTTTGTTATGTTGGGGAATTATATCTATATCTATCATACTGATCTCTTATGATCATATGATGAGGGACCCTATTTGGTCTTGTCAAATCATTTTCTTTTGAAGTTAAGTGACGCCGTAAGGCTGCCGAATTTTCATAAGAGAAATCTAATTTTTTTCCCATGTTTTTCATTTCAAATGGTATGTCCCTAAAATTTCATTACCATGTCCATATTTCCTTCTTATTCTTTCACCCTACTATTTTATGGATCATTTATTAGAGGGTGACCCATGTCCCCTCTCATTTCAATGTTTTCTAAAACCCCGAAACTTAGCCGTTATGCTGCAGAATTTTCCCCTCAAAATGCCTCTCTCTTTTCTCAAAAATTATTTTATGTTATAAAGTGAATTCTCAAAGCTCTTATTTCTACAAGGGTATTCACATATATATCAAAATGTTCCATTTTAAATTCTGGGATTTACATACATGAGACCCGCATTCCCTTTTCGTGGGTTTAAAGTGACGTAAAGATCATGTCTTTAAAGAAGTTTTTAAAACGTTATGATTATGAAATGAAACCCATTTATTTTATGCTATGTGGGTTATTTATGAAATGTTTTATGATGATATATGTGGCTCACATGATAATAAAGGCAAATTTAAGGGTGCGCCCTGATAGCGCTCCAATGCATTTGGTAATCATGTAACCACTAGAGATTACAATTTTCACGATACCTTGGTGAATAACCTTGGTAATTTTAAAATGACACCTTGGGGATGGACCTTGGTGATATGTTCATGATTGTCTATGTTAAATGATGTAGCCACATATTGAAGTTATGAAAAAGTTTTATTTTTGTTATGATATGCCTCATGATTTCATTTTCATGCCTTAAAGTTCTTTTCATGACTTTATTGATGTATCTAAAGTTCATATGTAAAATGTTTCACTTGTTTCCCTTGCTGGGCCTTCTGCTCACCCTTCCTTTTGATGTATGTCCCCAGGTTATGGGATGCAGTAATGAGCCTAGGGTGAAAATGAGGAGAAGCCTTTCAAGTGTTTAAGAAGAATGTTTTTTTGTTTCATGTTTTATGTTCCTTGTTTCCAAGACACTAAACCTTAAAGATCCTCAGTTCCGTGTAATGGAATGAAAAGTTATGTTATAAAAAGACGAGATGCTATAGTTGGTATCAAAGGATGGTTTAGTTATTTGTGGAAATTTGGATATGAAAACTCTAGGAGGAACCCTATAGAAAATTTTAATATAGGAAATATTCCTGGTATTTTGGTGAGTATTGAGTAAGGGGTTGCCAAGCAAATACATCCATGTCTGGATACGAGCAGGTAGAGGTGGCTCTGGCACAGATGTACATAGGGGTAAAACCCGAAAACACCGCTTTGAGCTAGACTCGAACGGGAACTGGTACACGACAACGGGCCTTGCTGCACTCTTGGTTACGACACTCCCGGGGGATATGCTTTGGTTAATTCATAAGCTTGGTATGAACCATTGTTAAAGGAACAAAGTTAAAATAAAATAAAGGTTCACATAAGAATATATGATCATTCATAACCTATATGGGAACCTAGGAGATCACAAGTTAGGGTATACCTTTCATATACAAGTTATCTTTATATGCTTTCAGTTCCTTTTCATGATTATTAGCTAAGTACTTAAACCCCTAATTATGCTTTCTCTTCTTAGTTAATGGTGGGAAATGGAAGAACATGTCCCGACAACCAATGTGATAGGAAATGCGACGATTTTAGAATTAATATGACAGGGATGATTAGGGGATTAAAATATGATTATTATTTTGGAAGATGTTCATTATTTTGGGAACCATATTTGATCGAGGTAAATAGATTACTACGGTATTTTCATTGAGGAGTAAGGTTGACTTATATTTTGAAGAATCTATGAATTTAAGGTGAACTTATAGTAATTTAGGTTACTTATGGGAATGACTAACCTATCTTGGGTAAAATATGTTTAGGTTAGCTACTTTTTTTATAATATGTTAGGAGTGGTTGATGTTGTCTGGAGATGAAGACTATGTTATCAAATCCTTATTGTGTTTGGGTTGCAATCTTAGATTGGTTTGTTTTGAGGAATTTTAAGGACCGTTATTTAGGGAATGGTCTATGATGAAATTTTGGTAGTACCATGGAACTTTGATGATTTAAAAGTAGTTTCCATTCCTATGGGATTCTTTCTTTTTGAAGAGTTTTTTTACCTTAACCTTTCAGTTTTTGGGATAATGTTTAAAGATAGAATAAATAGATAGTTAATATTTTGTAGATTATGTGATTCTATAGAAGATGATTCTTGTGCTTTTATGGGACCAAGTGTTTTTGAATTCTCATCATTTGGAGAAAAGATTAGTGTTGGTAGGTACTTGTTAAAGGATGAAACTCTACTTGAAGGTAGGTATATTTTCTTATGTTTTTGTTCTATGTAGTAAATGAAATCCTCAAAATTATGAAAAGAAACGTAAAACAAAAATGTTGTTGGTTTACGTTTCCTACTAGGTAATCAAAGACCGTTTACACACATCATAAGTTTGGGATTTTCTCATGGTTAACTTTCTCCTAATCATGTTCTCTATCACTCTCCCTCAGAACTCGACCCTTTGTTTTTTCCTCCATGTCCATGTTTTCCTACATGGAACCCTAGTGTGGGTTAACTCGAGTGACCTTTGTACTTCCCTTTCTTTATTATAAAGTAATAGTTTAACTGACTCCTTTTCCGATGTGGGACTTTCAATGAAATTTCAAAACCCAATTTTAAAATTGCGAGGACGCAATTTCTTAAGGGGGGAAGATTGTAACGACCCGATTTTTTTTAAATAAATTTTGTTTCCCAATTTTATGTGTTATTGTTATAATAAACAAAAACGTTTTATTTGATAAACATGATTATAATTAAAATGAGATCAGTGGGTTTTGACTATTATATAACCATCGGTCAATATGACCGCTGTGAACAAAATGTTTTGATATAAGTAATATTGGTTAATTATTATAGAAAGAAGATTCGATGGCCTCACCTAGTAGTCTTGGACCGATCGAAGCCCATCTAACAGAGCTTGGGAAGGAGGTAGCACCACTGGGCTTTGCTCTGGATCAAATCCAAGCCGAACTTCATCATGTGAAGCTGGAACAGAATCGCCTTCGTGAGAAGTTCAAACTGATAGAAATTACTACTCGGGCAATGTTGACTGAGCCGCCCCAAGCTTCTATCACACTAGCACACCTTACTCTTAGGTCCTATGCTGGTATTATAAGGGGTTATGTAACGAGACCGTAACTACCTTGTGTAATCCTTGTTTTAAATAAAAATTGGGATTTCTTTTTATGATGAAGTTTATGAATTTTGAAATGACCGGATAAATATAGTATGCATATTTTTGATGAATTTTAGAAAAAGGATATTTTAAATATGTTTATGTAAACCCTAAATAATTAAAAATGTGTAATGATTTTCAAAAAATGGTTTTCTGCAATTATGTTAAGTACTAAATTTAGAGTCTAATAAGACCAACTTGATTTTTGATGAATAGTAAATTATGAATAGTGATTTTATGATTAGGATTAGTAATATGACCAAATGGATTAGTAATCTCACTTAAAGAATGTTTTAAAATAATCTAGGCACCTTCATTAAGTAATGTGATTCAATAAAATAGTTAAATAACGGTTTCATTAATTATTATTCAAGTATTAGTTTTTTCGGGTGAATAGTTTTTTTTAATTAAAAATTTAATTAAAAATAATTAGAAAATTATTTTTATAAAAATGACTTTATTTTTGAACTCAAAGCATCGATATTATGTTATGGTAATTTTTGGGGTTTTTTCTGAAAAAATGAATTTTCGATGAATAGTGTTTTTATTTAAAAATTAAATTAAAAATATTTAGAAAATTATTTTTATAAAATGGATTTAATTTTTGAAATCAGAGCATTGATATTTGGTTAATGTGAAATTTTGGGATTTTTCTGAGAAAGTTGAATTTTCAGTGAATAGTAAAAATACAGTTTTAGGGTTTCGGTATGTTTAATGACATCATAACGGTGTCATGATGATTTCATTAGATCTTTTGAGGGTTGGCCGGCCAAGGGTGATGAATTATTGTTTTTGGGGCCCCATGTGGCCTAACTCCATGATAAATGACAAGGGAGAGAACATGGGTTTGAGAAAAGCACATGTGAGGTGTCCCTTGGCCATTAATGCCTTGTCCCCTCACTTTCCCTATAAATACCAAGCCAACCTATCATCCATTCGACTCCCCACTCATTCCCAACGAATTTATGGTCTCATTACCTCCCAAGGAGTCCTCCCAAGGTGCCCCCAAGCCCTCAAGGTCCCAACCATTGAGGTTTAAGAGTTACATTTTAAGGTAAGGGATCCGACCTCTCTCTTTCTTTTCAAGTAATCTCTTTTATGTCATTTCTTTTATACTCCATGTTCTTATGTTGGAGAATGTCCTTTTATATTCATCCTACTGCCTATTTCATATTCATATGATGAGAGACCCCCCCCCCCATGCTCTCATCAATTCGTTTTAAGAATGTTTAAGTGGCGCCGTTAGGCTACCGAATTTTTAAGGGATTCTTTCACCTTCCTCGTTTTCAAGTTCTATTTTCATTCAAGTCTTTCATGTTCCTTTTTGTTATGTTGGGGTATGATCTATAAGTTATCATACTGGTATTTTATGACCATATGATGAGAGACCCCATTTGATCTCTTCAATTCCGTATTTTGAAGTTTTAAGTGGCGCCGTTAGGCTGCCGAATTTTTAAGTGGTTCTTCACCCTTCTCGTTTTGAAGTTCTACTTTCATGTCAATTCCTTCAAGTTCCTTTTTGTTATATTGGGGTATGATCTCTATATATATCATACTGGACTCTTATGTTCATATTATCAGAGACCCCATTTGATCTCTTCAATTCAGTATTTTGATGTTTTAAGTGGCGCTGTTAGGCTGCCGAATTTTTAAGTGGTTCTTCACCCTTCTCGTTTTGAAGTTCTACTTTCTTGTCAATTCCTTCAAGTTACATTTTGTTATATTGGGGTATGATATCTATATATATCATACTGGACTCTTATTTTCATATGATGAGAGACCCCATTTGATCTCTTCAATTCAGTATTTTGATGTTTTAAGTGGCGCCGTTAGGCTGCCGAATTTTTAAGTGGTTCTTCACCCTTCTCGTTTTGAAGTTCTACTTTCATGTCAATTCTTTCAAGTTCCTTTTTGTTATGTTGTGGAATTATCTCTATATCTATCATACTGATCTCTTATGATCATATGATGAGGGACCCTATTTGATCTTGTCAAATCATTTTCTTTTGAAGTTAAGTGACGCAGTAAGGCTGCCGAATTTTCATAAGAGAAATCTAATTTTTTTCCCATGTTTTTCATTTCAAATGGTATGTCCCTAAAATTTCATTACCATGTCCATATGTCCTTCTTATTCTTTCACCCTACTATTTTATGGATCATTTATTAGAGGGTGACCCATGTCCCCTCTCATTTCAATGTTTTCTAAAACCCCGAAACTTAGCCGTTATGCTGCAGAATTTTCCCCTCAAAATGCCTCTCTCTTTTCTCAAAAATTATTTTATGTTATAAAGTGAATACTCAAAGCTCTTATTTCTACAAGGGTATTCACATATATATCAAAATGTTCCATTTTAAATTCTGGGATTTACATACATGAGACCCGCATTCCCTTTTCGTGGGTTTAAAGTGACGTAAAGATCATGTCTTTAAAGAAGTTTTTAAAACGTTATGATTATGAAATGAAACCCATTTATTTTATGCTATGTGGGTTATTTATGAAATGTTTGATGATGATATATGTGGCTCACATGATAATAAAGGCAAATTTAAGGGTGCGCCCTGATAGCGCTCCAATGCATTGGGTAATGATGTAACCACTAGAGATAACAATTTTCACGATACCATGGTGAATAACCTTGGTAATTTTAAAATGACACCTTGGGGATGGACCTTGGTGATATGTTCATGATTGTCTATGTTAAATGATGTAGCCACATATTCAAGTTATGAAAAAGTTTTATTTTTGTTATGATATGCCTCATGATTTCATTTTCATGCCTTAATGTTCTTTTCATGACTTTATTGATGTATCTCAAGTTCATATGTAAAATGTTTCACTTGTTTCCCTTGCTGGGCCTTCTGCTCACCCTTCCTTTTGATGTATGTCCCCAGGTTATGGGATGTAGTAATGAGCCTAGGGTAAACATGAGGAGAAGCCTTTCAAGTGTTTAAGAAGAATGTTTTTTTTGTTTCATGTTTTATGTTCCTTGTTTCCAAGACACTAAACCTTAAAGATCCTCAGTTCCGTGTAATGGAATGAAAAGTTCTGTTATAAAAAGACGGGATGCTATATGTACGATCCAAGAGGGTTCGCCATCATGATCTGAGACCAACGGCACTTCGTTTCGATGATTCAGCCTCTGATTGTCAGTTCGCCATTAAACAGAGGAAGGGGTGAGGGATCATGCCAGGGGGAAGGTAATATGATAAGGGGTTTGTTATTATTATTTTAAATAAAACCCCCATCCTCCATTAAAAATCTCATCTCCGCCCCACCTCCGACCAAAACTCCCGACGCAGACAAGTTTAGGTCTCCATTAGGGTATATATGGCATGCTGAACACAATGGAATGATCATAATTTCGATCCAAGACTCTGTTCAGAAGTTATTTAAGACGATGCTCATAAATAAATTTTTCCATTTAATTACAAAAATGACCCTATTATATTTTTCCATAGCAGGCCCGCACTCACAAAGTTTACACCCCGCCTAGGGTAAACGACACGCTCTGGACGAAACCTTTCCCTCAGATTACTGATCTGAGCTACCGTTTAGGAGAAAACACAACTGTGAAATGTGAATAATATAAAAATACTTATTGTTTATATATAATTAATTCCGGGCACACCGAGCCTCAGAATCACACGTCGTCTTCGCGCCTAACTCTAGAAATAATTGTAGGAATCTTCATAAAGTCTGACGGAGCCTAAAACTGAGTCACTACATCCTCACCACCTTGGAAATTTTCATCCCCAAAAATACAAAATCACAAGGAATGCAACTGAACTCTCAACTAGGTCTCCCACACCAGCGAGTTCGCCAACACAAACCCCTTCCCTAATGCATAACATAGAGGGACTCATCCACCACACCATGAAACAATCAGCTTTGGGTGGCACTGACTCGCCCACATGGTTTTAATCGTGTCTCAAAAATTCATGTCGGTGGTGGAAATATCCCTCTTCCTCGTGCATTCGAAGCACGAATGAATATAACTCGATAACGAAATAGAAAGGAAAGTGTACCTCTAAGCTGTGTCTATCAAAACTACTGCAGAAGAAGAAAGGACACAGAGCGTACCTCTATCCATCCAAGAATCATCTGGTTCAATAGCCTCTATGGAATGCAGTTGTCCTCACCCTCACCCTCCAGCTCCTTGAGCTCGATGTGGACCACCAGGGGGTGGTGGTGGTGGCATCTGATACCACATACCACCTCCCGCTATTGCACCAGTTCTGTCTCCACATCTTACACCCTGAAAACCTCCAAAATCAATTTGTTGTTGCTGCCAAGGTGGCCTATTGACTGGATCCGTCTCAGCAGCCTAATGGGTCATACAATCTCTAGAAAGATGTCCCCTATCATCGCAAGCATAACATCGTCTCTCCTACGGCTGACCAAAACTGGCATGTGAGCCCCGTAATCCATGAGCCTCAGATCCTCTATCCTGGGGTTTCCTCCTGAAACATCGGCCACGTCAAGACCCCGACACCTGCCGCCGGCTACCAGCTGCCGACGTCTCAGCTACCACATGCCCAACACTGATGGGATGAATCTGCTCAGCTAGAAATCATTCCACCACCAAGGCTCGCTCCTGTACTCCATCATAGGTGGGTATGAACAAGGAAACCACACTTTCACGAATGTCCCTACGTAGCCCCTGCTAGATGTTCTGAGCCCTAAAGAACGGGTCTCGAACCATTTCTAGGGAGTAGTGTGACAAGTCTGTAAACCTTGCTGAGTACTCCCACATAGTCATACCCTCTTTCCGAAGCTGTATAAGCTCATGCATCTACACTAACCTCAGCATCACCAAATAGAACTCCTCCCTAAAGAGATGCTCAAAATCATTCCACATGAGCATCTACTCGACATGGGACCGCGTCACCAAACTCCATCATCACAAGGCCGAACCCTATAGAAGGCTTGCTTCTGGGACCACCATATGATCTGGAGGTGTCCTCTCCATGTGGAAAACTTGGGTAACTTCTTTGAGCCAGTCATCCGCTGCCTGGGGGTCTGAATCACCATAAAACCTTAGAGTTTTCTCCATTTGGAATTCGTACAACACACTCAGACTGTGCACATCCTCATCTTGCACTACAGGCACAACCATGTTTTCGTTAGGTGGTGTCTCAACTGGCGGACCACCTAGAGCTCTAGCCTCAGAACCTGCGCCCTGGTCCACAGCCTCTACCCGAGGCGAATCATCACCATAATCCTACTGTGGAATCCTCCCTGGTTGTCTTTGAGGAGGCATTATGAAGTAAAATCAAGACACACCATTATCAAAGAGTATATCTAGAGAGCTGACTCAAGAATAACAAGGTGAACCCAAAACCTAATCATATATGATTCATTTACCTTTATGTCCCTACGACTAGTTTCATAATGTCTCGAGTCAAAAGGCTGGATATCAGAGTTCTGGTGAATGAATATGTCGGTCGCCGCTCCAACACTGGAGTCCCTGGCATGAATGCAGAACTCGAAACATCCTAACACTCCCGCATTTCAACCCAAACCAAACTCAGAGCTAGACCACCTACGCTCAGAAATCTCAAAGGTTGAAACTCCTCTAATACCACTCGGTCACGACCTCAACCAACGAGGCTTGAGCCATGACACCCCAAACCCTCCTCTAGTAGGCTCTAGGCTAGTGACTAGCACCGATTATGCTATCACACAGATGGGAGACATTAGCCTAAGTTACATGTACACATACACCCACAAACACCTCCATGCAACAGTGCAGATATATATATATATATATATATAAACTGAAAAAATGCATGTATACATCTAACCCAAAACCCGAGTACAAAAAAAGTACAAATGGGAAAATATAAGACCCACCAAAATTAAACTGCAAAAGCATCCAACCTGCTTAAACTGAGGGGATCACTGTCAAAAGTACCTACTAGTATTCTCCTCGACATAGCTCAAGTAAACACCCTGGTCAGTCTCACTCAATAACATTCTTCTATCCCAGGTCCTCCTAAGTCTCCATAGAATGTAATGTGGCCTACACAAGACACAAACATGTGTAGGAAAATCCCATGCAGGGGTAAGTATTAAAATACTCAGTAGGCAACCCAAAAATCCTAAAATAAAATGGAGAAACTAAAATGCAATAGTCTGGTCATCCCAACCGGAGGGAACCCAAAGGAGAGAGAAACTCGATCTTGAGAGAATCCACAGCTAAACACGACTTGTCATCTCAGCTCAAGTGTGTGCCCATACATACACCTTGAACATACACTCAGGTATATTCCCATACATATACCATGAACTACTATATATACTCATTCCATGCACCATGCTTCATGTGGTTTTGTCCATTGCACCTGTGATAAGTAGATAACTAGGAGAACACACTCTATAAGATTTTTCATCCAAATTGAAACTTGTCTGAGAGATACAAACTCTTCAGATATGGCCATTGTGAACACCCTGCTGAAATAGAATAATTTCCAAACTCCATTGATAGGAGATCACTCTTAGGGTCCGTTAGGGGATACCAGATCCCACTTCGGTATCTCAAATATCTCATAGATAGGGAATCACTCCCAGGATATGCTGGGGTATACCAAAACTCGATCTAACATTCCATAGTTCACATCACTCAAGTAGATAATCTTCGCTCATGGAGATGGTAATGACGATTCTGAAAACTAGATCTAGAATAACATTCGATGTAGGGGATCGAACCGACGATGCACCAACCCTACCGAAACCACGTGTTATGTAGAGGATCATATAACCAACAATTCTGCAACCCTACTAAACCCACATGCTGAGTAGAGGATCATATACCCGATAATGCCGCAAACCTAATAGAAACCACGTGCTGAGTAAGAGATCATGTGACAATGATGCCAAAACTCCACTACAAACCACATGCTGAGTAGGGGATCATATTCCCGATGATGCCTCAAACCCTATGGGGTAAACCTGCTAGAAAAGGGACTCTCCTCCCATGGATAAGTTGTCACAACGATACTTGGAACAAGATATATTAAAGTGAAGCTAAAGGATCTTGATCCTAAACCGCTGGAGGGATTCCACAACTCTAACAGAAATTCATCCTCTCGGGGGGATCACAAACCTATACTAAGGTTGTATTACCACACAAACCCTCATAGGAACAAACCAAGGGAGTACACTCCACCACTGCTGGTCCAAATGTCGCTAACCTGATAAACCCGCAATACCACCAAACTGTGCACCATCTAGGCCTATATTGAGGCCACCACCGTGATCTACGAGGAATAACACGTAGGATAGACTATTTAATCGCCCAAAATAGGCAACCTATAAAAAATGTACTATTCACTATAACTAGCCTGCGTGGGGCCCATTCCTCGATCTTGAAACTATCTAAGCAGACTACACCATTGTGATCCCCTTGAAAAAATGAACAAGACCGACTACTCTTTCGTTCAAAATGGACAACCGACGAAAATGTCATGTTCCTCCGTAAATGCCCAAAACCAGGATCATGGGGTTGGGACCATGATCTCTATCTTAGAACCTGAAAACAATCCTAAAAATTCCACTTTCTATGAAGATCAAAACTTCACTGATGGAACGTCAATTATATGCTCCGTTTAAAAGTTATTGTGGGTCGAAACTGAAAATAATAAAAGATTATTATTATGTTCAGCATTTCATGGACCCGGGCCAAAATCCTGACTCATAAAATTCCTGAAACATCTTTAATAGGTCCTCATAATTACTAATATTGTGTCTCCGCAAACCACTTGCAAATAAGATTTACGGTTTGCGAGTTACATGGGTTTAAAGAACCAATGGAAAAATCTGACCGGACCCCAGCTGGCTCACAGGAAACCACAGCTGGCTCGGTGGAAACCACCAGTGCCACCTGACCGGACTGCCGCCGCCTGCTGGAATATTCCATGCCACCACCACCCTTCTATAATCAACCATTTCTGCCACTTGAAACTAGGTTTTCCACAGGAAAAGTACTAGGAGCCACCGGAAGCAACCCGGTGCTCCAAATTCATATCTGATACATGTATCAGAAATCTCGGAACCCAAACTACACAACCCTTAAGACGATTTAAAAAAAACAAAAATGAATTAATAGGAATATAAATTTTAACACTCAAACCACCTACATTTTTTCAGAATTCTGATGCTTTTCATTATTCGCTACTGCTGTTGCACGATCCGAGAGCGTTCACCGTCAAGATCTGAGACCGACGGTGCTTCGTTTCGACGACTCGGCCTATGACTGTTGGTTCATCATTGAATGGAGGGGGTGAGGTTGTACACCATGGGGGAATGGAAGACAATAAGGGGTTTATTATTATTATTAAATAAAAAACACATCCTCCATTAAACGTCTTAGCTTCGCCCCGCCTCTGATCAAAACACCCAATGCAGACAAGTTTAGGTCGCATTTATGGTAAAAGTGGCATTCTAAACAGAACAGTGTGCTGAAAATTTCAATCTGAGACTTCGTTTAGAAGTTATTCAAGCCGATGATCATAAATAAACTTTTCCCATTTATATTGAAAATGACCCTAGTGGCTTTTTCAACAGCAGGCCCGTGCCTGCAAAGTTTACACCGCACCTAGGGTAAACACACTCTCCGGGCGGATCTGTGCCCTCAGATTTCAGATTCAAGCTACCATTTTGGAGAAAACACAACTCTTCCATGTTAATAGTATAAAAATACTTAATATTTTTATAAAATTAATTCCAGGCACACCGGGCCTCAGAATCGCACGTCTTCTTCACGTCCATCTTTTGAAATATTCGTAGGAATATTCCAAGGTTTGATGGGGCCAAAACCAGAGTCGCTACAGATTTCCCTTTTTATAGAGTCCTAAGAGGATATGGAGTGGGTAGAGTATATTTGGAGTTGGGAAGATCGATGTGTTTACTGGGACCATACCTTTAATGTTGTCATCTCCCTTTGGGAAGGTTGGACTCTTTACAGTTTCTATTAGACTAGTGTACAGACACAATGTGGGGGTCTTGTTTCTGGCATAGATTACTTTCTCATACATTCAATATCATTATTTGTTGTCTGATATTATATTTATTCATTCATCCTTTCATATTTGAGAGATTTCATAATTTTTTTTGGAGATCTGTGCGTGTGTACAAGTAATTTATGAAAATCTATTTCATTTGTGATATATTCGTACTTGGTCATAATCACCATCCCCAATCCTATAAGGGAGGTCATGGGGTATTAATGAAATGGGCCCCTCTGGGATAGGAAATCATAGGGTTGTATAAAATATTGTTGGTTCTCCTCCAGCACTATGTGTCAGTGAGATTGGATTGGGAAAAAAGTGTTAAGTGTTTTGTGTTTGGATTTTAGGATAGGGACCCAAGTGTTAGTGACACAACTTACATATCCATACACCAAGACTCTAATTATCTTATTTTCAACATGGTATATGAAGTCACTTTTTTTAGGTGATAACAATGGTACGTGCATCATATTCCAATGGTTGTGTATTTCATGTCCTTATTTAGTCATCTCCCAAGATATACTCTATTGACCATGGTACATCTTGTTTATTTTAGGATGCCTCTATATAGATATCCTATTAGGATTCCTCCACATGATCATAAGTATGATCCATACAGTGAAGAAGCATCGTTAAACCAGTGTGTATCAGAGAAGTAACATATTGGTGGTTTACCAACTATACTTACACCCATCGAGTACCAGCTACTACATCACTACCAACTGAGGATGAATACAAGTTGAGTGAATTGAACAAGTTGTAGAGGAAGCTACCTTCCATGATTTTGGATGATCCAGGAACCCAGGTTGATGAGTATTTTCTAGTGGTAGTCACTTGTGTTTCCCACCTAGTGAGGATGATGGCCGACTGACTGGAATTTTTTTCTGTGAGTCTTCATCAGGGCTCAATGATGCGATATTGATGCTTGTTCAATCAGTAACATGAGGATACATCTCTCTCCTAGATATAATTCAAGAATCGTTTCAGAGAGTTGTACTACCTAGCCTCATTGAGATCAGTATGCTGACTGTAGATCATGTATCTATAGTAGGGAAGTATGATCATGATGGTGTATTCATAGAATTTTACTAATCTTTGGTGAAACTCCTTGGATATTGTATGTGACATGTTATTTTGATATGGGATCTTCCATTTGGGCTTATTACATGTCATTAGGAAATCAATGGTTTCCCTTAGAATTTATACCTAATAGGGGGTACTTCAACGAGCCATGCTAGGGGAGAGTATTCTAATAGAGAAGACACCGGCAATGAAATCTAGTAGAGAGAACCCAATAGCTGAGACCACAGTAGAATCTAGTAAACAATAGTCACAAGGATCCATGTGGGTTAGAAACCTTATATGGGGATCCCAGGACTCAGGTTTAGAGGTTCATGGATCATAAGGATGCTTGAATCAACCAAGGGATAGGTGGTGTTACTCAGTTTGTAGTCTGGGACATCTGACATGAGTTTTCCTGAATCATCGTACATTTGATCGGTATATGGTCAAGGTAACACCACGGTAGATACATATATATAAACATGGTAGTATATAGGGTGGATTCCATTGTAGAGTTACATGTAGGGTTGTATTAAGGGTTTAGAGGTTAGACATATTACCTCCACCACCCTAGGGGGGGGCATGCCAGGATCAGGGAGATGGTGGATAGGGATGAGGCCAGATGCAGGCTATTTTGGTTTATGACTCCATGGATGTTGGGATAATGTGAGGTATTATCTGTGCCATTACCAGCATAGCTTCGGATTTTATAGAGATAGGTTCTAGTCTTTCCATTCATTCCACAAATCTTGTTTGCTACATGGAGATTCAGGTTCAACCATTAACCTGACCCTAACGCTTCAAGACTCAATGATCACACTCTTAGGCTGGTAGTGTCACTTGAATCTTATATGTGAGAGTTTCAGTTCAGATATCATGGTAGGGGTGTCAATGAATTACAACGTCATTCCTCAGACATGCATGTTATTAATAGATCATGCACAAATTGACCATTTTAGGAGAGGGGTGTCTAATGTCCATAAACATTGAACCAAGTATCCTTTTTGGTGATAAGAAGATTCACGTAGTGAAGTATTTACTCAAATATAGGTGGGTGAAGTCAATTCCTCATAATATTTCTATCATAAACCTTAGGGTAGTGAATGATTTGAATCCTCAGTTTTGTTGCAGTCGTGGTGGGGTATTATGATGTCTTTCCTGAACATGTTATATGTTTAACTCCTCATTGAGATATGGACTGATGAATTGATATACACTCTATTAGGGAACCCATATCTAAACCTACATATCAGATGGCTCCCATAGTGTTTTGTGATCTGTGGATATAGTTGGAGGAGTTGTAGAGGAAGGGCTTTGTGACACCCAGTTCATCTCCCTAGGCTGCCCCATGTTTTTTTTCAAGAAGGAATACCAGAGTTTCTGGTTATGTGAATATTATAAAAATGTAAACCTGGTGATAGTAAAGAACAAGTATCCACTACCATGGATTGAATAAATCTTTAATTAGTTGAATGTAGTGCGATAGTTGTATAAGATAGACCTCAGACAAAGCTATCATCAGTTACAAGTAAAATATGAGGATATAAAGAAGATGACTGTCATATGTTGTTATGGTTGTTACGATTACTTGATGACGTCATTGGGTATGGATAAATCCCTAAAAGTGTTCATGGAATTCATGTATTGAACCATTCATCCTAACAAAGAATAGTTCATTGTGGCTTTCATCAATGTCATCATAGTATATTCAGCATCTGAGGAGGAGCTTGGGAGACACTAGAGGATGGTACCTGACACACTCTAAGAGAACCAACATTACAGGAAGCTATAAATGGGCCATTTTTGACCTGATAGGTCCATTTTCTTTGATATTTCATCTCATAGGCTAGATTTGTAGTGGATCAAGTTAAGGGTGAGGCAATTCATTCTTGGGATCCACCGAATAGTGATTCTAAGGAGAATAGTTTTATTTGGATTTGTAGGTTACTATTGTAGGTGTTTACTCAACTTATCTAGAGTGTAATCACCCTTGACATATTTTAAATGAAAGGGGATTCCTTCAATGTGGACAGAAAAGTTCTAGCAGTGCTTTCTAGAGATGAGGCAGAAGGTGACAAGAACTCCCATCTGGAAATTACCAAAGGATGGAATTGAGTGCGTAGTGTTCCATGATGCATCAGGAACATGGATTGGTTGTGTCTTCATGCAGAGGTATGTGGTTATTTCATATGTTTCATGACAGTTGAGACCAAATGAGTAGAACTACAAAAACCATGATCTTGTTTTAGGATTGGTAATTTACACGTTGATGTTTTGAAAAAACTACCTGATGGGTGAGTGGTTTATTGTCTGCTCTGATCACAAGATTCCAAAGTATATATTATTTCATAAAGATCATAACATGAAATAAATTTTAGGGCTTGAGTTCTTACATGAATATGAATCATAGATTTTTTATTCTACTAGGAAGGGAAATGTAGTTTTAGATGCCATTAGTTAGAGATCTAGTTCAAAGTTGATGAATGAGGAATCAAAGTAGTTTTCCTCATTGTGGATATCTTTTATCGATGGAGGTGAAGCCAAATACAGTCAGTCGATGGTTGTCACACCCTTTCTTTTATAGTGGTTCATGGTGGCACAACATGAAGATATCTATAGTGAGATCCTATGTGATTAGATGTCCACAAATCATACACTTGAATGATATTCAAAAAGTGTGGAGGACATCATTGTTTTCAGTGGGTGCATAATTTTACCATTGGTGTTTGTGGGAGGAGGTTCTAAGGGAGTTTCACACATTCCCATAGGCAGTACATCCCAATGTGTCAAAAATGTACTAGGACCTATGACATTAGTTTTTTTCACCGGAAATGAAGAAGGGAGTTCCCTAGTTTTTTTATCGATTCCTTACTTTTTAGCATTTGAATGATGGGCATCAGGTTATAGTTGGTTTTGCTAAAACCCTTGATGTTCTAGAATGGAAGTGGTATGTGATATCGATGGAATTCATGATTTTTTTACCTTGTATATATATAGGACCTGATGACATCGGGGTGATCATTGACCAACTCACCAAGTCAGCCAAATTCATTTCCATCCAAGATAAGAGTTAAGTAGTGATTGTGGTACACCTCTATGTACAGGATATAGTTCAACACCATGGTTTTCTATAACTGATAGTTTCATATCAAGATTCTCTCTTCACATCTCTATTACGGAAAGGATTACAAGAAGCGTATTGGACCCAGTTATTCTTGAGCATAGTGTTATACCCACAGATGAACATCAAGACTAAGAGGTCCATTCAAATTATGGAGGAAATGTTGTGAGGTTTCATGTTATACTTGGCCATAGTTTGAAGGATCACCTTCCAGAAGAATAATTTCTATAAAATAACTACTATCATTTTCCCATAATTATGAAACCATCTGAGACATTGTACAGGAGACCATGCATGTCACTAATTTTTTGGGTTGACCCCTAAGAGTCATCACTCATGGGCCCGGTGTTGGTGTGAGATACTACAGAGAAGGTGTAGATCACATAAGAAAAGATGAATATTGTGAAGTGGATTCAAAAGAATTATGCTAATGGTTGACATGGGCCTATGGAGTTTGGGTAAGGGGCCATGTGTTCCTTCGAGATTCACCAGGACGGGGATTATAGAGTGTTGGATATGGTGGAAAGTTATATCTGAGGTTCATTGATGCTCTCTAGATACTTTATAGAGTTGGAGAGGTCGAATTTCGTTGGGATATACCACCACTATAAGATCAGGTACATGTTGTCTTCCATGTGTCACGGCTAAGTTGGTATGCGCATGGCTCATCACAGAGCATTGACAAGTTGTTTTTCAAATTGAGGATAGAGAAAAAAGTGTTGAGTACATAGTATAGATCGAGGAACAGAAGTAGAAGATATTATATGTGTGATTGATTCCATTGGTGTGTGTCTTGTAGTAGCACGATAATATCTGAAAGATCACATGGGAGTGGGAGGCTCATATTGTTTCTCAGTACCCTCATCTGTTTTTGTAGCCCTTGTTTTGGAATTTAAGGGATGTAAATCCCCAAGGTGAGGATAATGTAACATCATAGATTTTTCAATGTATTAATTTTTTATTATATATGTATTGATTTTATGATTAGGAATTGAGAAGACATGCGATTATAAGGCATGGTGTTCCTGAAACAAGTGTTTAAAAAAATATTTAAGAATTTAATAGCACTCACATGTAGTTTTCATGAGAAAGGTGAATAACACTTAAACGGTTGATAGGATATAAAATATGAGTGCACCATTTAGTTCAGAATAATGACTTTACCCTAAGACCAACCTGACATTGGTCAGTATGGGTAAATTATAATATGTGGTCTTCGGAGTTTTAAAAGAATAAAACAAATTCTGAAAATTTTCTTTTATTTCATCAATGTAGTGAAATGATAATTTTTAAATAAACAAATTTTCAATGATTCATTGTTTTTCTCACAAAACAACAATTCTATGAAGATGATGGGGTGAAACCTGTATAGATTCATCTCGAGCAGCGACGAAGGAGCATCAAATCAGCGATTGACAAATGTCGACCTTGACGGATCTCACTTACAATGACAACACATCATCATTCTTCATTATCAATCCTAAAAATCGAGGAATGGATTTTTATTAAATATGTATAATCCATTCCAATTATTTATATGATGATATTGGTTCAATAAACACAAGTATTGATTCATGGATCGTTTATATTTTGAGTTGGGATTGATTAATTTAGGTTATCTAACCCAAATATGCTGATCTTGGTTGATGTCCATGAATTTTTGGACAATGATGATACACCTCAGTTATTTTTAATTATCTCTTCCATTATTTACATTCTTCTCTATTAGAACCTGAAGGTTCCAGACATGATGTTTTGAGGTGGTTCCGAACACGATCAAACACAATATTCTAAGAGAATTGATAACTGATGATGGATCTATGTATATTCAGATCCAATGATCTTAGATATAAAATCATTTAATTTATTCTCCATGGGAGGAGGAACTATTTTACATGGAAGGGACCACTGGTGTGAGGTTAAGGCAGGTGGTGCATGCGGTGGCACAGAGTGGTGCATGGTGGTGTGGGCGTTCGGGGGGGGGGGGGGGGGAGTTGTGGCAGTGGAGCCTGGTACGGCGGGTTTACTGGCGGTGAGACATTGAGATAGATATGGATGTGTGGGAGAAATATGCAACATATGATGGAGGATGGTCGTAGCGGGCATGAAGTGGGCCAAGCCGGGCAGGCCAGGTGGGATTAGTGGGTCAGGTTGGGTCAATGGGCCGGCCTAGATGTCAAACATGTGGTGTAGTCAACCGTGTGGTGCAGTCAACCATTAGTTGAAGCCGCAGTTGAAGCGGCCACAGATGCAGCGACCGTGCAGCTCGTCCACATACAGTGGACTGTGTATATCGACCACAACATCCTGGAAGGCATGGTAGGAGGACTGACTACCTCAGTCATTTCATGGGTGGTCGATGCATGCAGTAAGTGTACCTACCGTGGAGGTCGACCATGATGATTGTTATACCAACTATGGAAGTAGGTCAATAGGTCCCCGACAAGTCTGGAAGCATTATGGTTCAAAGGACCATAACTCTTAAATGGAGCGTTCAATCAATGTGTTATCCGTGTCATTGAGACCATAACATTTATATGATCATATTTTGAATAATGATGTGTATTTATTTTTGAGCTGGGTTGGTTGAGTGTGTTCCCTTGTTCCTTTCCAGGATGGTGGTGTGCAACATTACATCCACATCACAGGATTTTAATCCCCTCTAAAGGCCGATGCTTAGATTGGGTATTCTATCCGACTTTTATAGTAGAGTGTGATGTTAGTTATTCCCTAGTAGATTTTGAGGAATTTTTATAACCTCCCTATGCATGGCATTGATCCTCTATCTAGCATACCGTATTAGTAGTGTGTGTGGAATCATGGGCTTCTAATCCTATATGTAGTGGGTTGATCTAGATTGGGTTTGTGGTGTCCCTCAGAGGTACTTGGCGTCACCCCCTATGTGTTTATCATGGTTGATCTAGATTGGGTTCATGGTGTCCCCCAATGGTTCTAGGAAGTATCCCCTATCTATGTATAATATTATTTCTTTAACAATTCAATCTCATTGGGTGTTGGATAAATGAGCTAGGACTTTTCTTCAAGTGTCTCCGATGATATCTTGGTTCGAATATTGAGCTCTCCCGGAATGAACATGGATTGAGAAAAATCCTACGGGTGGTAATTGGTTATGACCGCCTTATGGAATAGGGTCTTCCCTGAGTATATTTTTGGGTTTTCAAGGCTTATTGAATGTGTTATACAGTGTTACAACTGACTATAATAGGTGATTAATTTTTACAATCTTTTGTATTTTTTACAATTTATCTTTATACTCAACCCTATATGGGATTTGCCTGCACGTGAGGTATCTTGTGCAGTTGGAGGCCCTTATGATTGTGACATAGGAGGACCAAGAGTGTGCAAAGAATATATAGAGCTCGAAATACCTAGTTGTTTTCCATGTACGTACCTTTGACATAGTACTCTCCCTTGGAGAAAGTTGGACACTTTTACATTTTCAGTTTAACTTATGTACAAACTCTTTATGGTAGTATTGTTTTTGTCCATGTTTAATTTCTAGTACTTCAACTATCATACTTTGATGTGGGACTGTAGATGTATGAATCCATCCTTTCTATTTTTTACAATTTTTTTGATTTGAAATGTGTGCATGTGTATAGGTAATTTAGGCTAATGCCTCCAATTTATGTGATATTCAGACATGGTGTTATACATTAGCCCTAGACCAATTAAAGGTGGTCTGGGGGTTTTCCCAACACAATCCCTGTAGGATGGGTTGTGAAATTTATATAATTTTTTTAATATAATAACATTTCAATCTTTTGAAAATTTTCACGTTAATTACCCTCTTCTATCCCAGTTAAGTAGAATATTTTTTAAATTAATTTTATCCACTAATTTTTTTCCTATTTAAAAAAAATTTATTCTATATTTGTAATAATAATATCCAAATGTAAACAATAGTTGCCTTTAATTTTATTTGGATAATATGAATTGTATCTTTATAAATTTTCTTAATAATAATTGTTAAGTTTAAATTGGGTAATTAAGGGTATGAATAATATTATAGGTATTAAAAATTACACTAAGTCTTTTATAAACATTATTTTGAGTTATTTTCAACCTAATTAAAATAAGGGCCTATTTTTTGGACTCTTGGAAAAAATTGGATGACATTTATTCATTTATAGAGTTTCATTTTTAAGAAAGAAAATTTTTTCATACTTAGGATTTTAATAAGTAAAACATTTTTAATATGTCGTTATTCAGAAGATATTTTCAACTATAAATATTAAATCTACATTATTTATTTTATCTTCATTTTGATAATTTAATTATAATTATTAGAGATTAAATAAGTAAATCTCATTCTTGAACAATGACAACACAATAATTTTCAAAATAATAGGTATATAAAATAAATGTTATTAAAATATTAAATTAAATATATTATGATATGAATATTGTAATAAAATAATTACATATATAAAAAATAATAATTATTGAGCATTTTAAATTAGTTTTTGTGTATTTTTTGTTGTTATGATGTTTTTAAAAATTCTTGTAATGAATAGTGTCAAAATTGACAATAGTGATATTTTAAAAAAAATAATATGTCTTCAAATTATATAAAATTCATAAAAAAACATGAAATCTACCAAATTATTCAGATAATGTTCCAAATTCCATCCATGTGTAATTTAATATTCTTTTTTTTAATTTATTATAACTATATTAACCATCAAAAAGTAAAAACACATGTTGTCATGGTAAGTGTTAAAAAGATTAAAAGAGGGTTAAAACTAAAAGATAAATGTATGAATGTCACATAAAAGTTTCTAAAGATTATTATATGAAATAATTTAAACCCATAATAATACAATATTAGAAATAAATCACTTTTAATCCATCTATAAGTGAACATTTATATAAATTAATTTAATATTTTGAGGATATAATTTTTTTTCCTCACCACAATTATATAATGGGACCACCTCCATTTCATAAGCACACAACATTGACCCATAGAGATCAACCAAGTCCTACCGATTTATCTTATTAACATCCTCATCCATGTTACAGAGGTTCTTTTCATCCAAAAAGGCCAACCTGAGATCCATTAAGAAGATATCTAAAAGTTGTTTTTCGAAGAAGAGGTAACTAATATTACCAACTAACCCACAATCATTTCATCCTCAACTTTCCCTCAATGTGTTATTTACATTATAAAGGATAAAATATAGTATAGTCTATATTCAGTGATTTTTTGTGATTATGGTACAATCATATTTGATTTTTATCCATCCATCGGAAATGGAAACACCTTGTGTCCGTACGTACGCCCTACCATCTCCACCCCGTGGTGTAATTTTTTAATCACCACCACCTTACATGGAAAAGTGTAATGATGTAAAAAATGGATATAAATGATAATTAATAAATTATATTGATTATTTAAAAATTAACAAACCATAAACATCTTTATTTTTTATCTTATTGAGGTAATGATACCATCACATGTGTTTATGTAAGGCTTACCATCACCACAGTGAAATACAATTAATTTTCCATATCAAAAATTCTAGAATATTTATAAAGATTCATTTATTTATTAAATATTATATTTATACCCTTAAAATAATTATAGTGATTTTGAATCTATATCCTATAAAAACAATTGATATATTCATGAAAAAACAAGCATAGGAAAATGATGTTGTTAACACTCGATACAAGGGTAATAATGAAATATTATGAACAAATGTATGATTAAATAATATAATAAGATCTTACGTGATTTCATAAATATAAATATTCTTATAATATAATTTAATAAAATTATTGAAAACATTATTCTTGAGGATAAATAATGTTTGACTAGAGTAAGTCTATGTTAAGGGACCTTGTATCAATCTCCATTAATTGAGGCAAAATTTGATGTCATACACCCATCTTATTTTATGATTTTTACATACAATCCTATTTAATTTTTAGGTCATTAATTTATTTTTCAACATTTTATTTAATTTTTGTATAATATGTTCTGTTTCATGTGGCCTATAATTTAAATGTTCAAATTTGTACAGGACTCTTTGAGAGTTTAATGATTTAATTATTAACTATTTATCTCTTTGTATAAATTCATGATATTATTTTCCATATTAATTTATTTTTATGTTAAAGGGTTAAAAAGTACATATTTTGTCAATATTTTGTTTAATTCAAATGCTTTTAGAATGCATTTTTTACATGTTTGAACAGATCATTTTGAAAAATAAAAAAAATGTTTTATTTTTTTATAAACACAATGACAATGACATTCCTTCCACTGTGACTGTTATTTAATTTCTATATTCCATTGTAAGTAATAAATATTTTCTTAATTAAAAAACCATATTACCTTGTTTTTTTTGATATTTTTTATTTAAAATGGTATATTTTATATTCAAAGGGTATTTTTATAAGAAACTATTATTTATATAGGGTTAACAATAGTTTTCCCACAATAAATTTTATCTAATTTTATAAGAGTACTTTCATTTATGTCAACACTCATTGTTGAATCTTTTACTTAATTTTGGTTGATATATTATACTATCATTTACCATATTTTATTTAATGTTTTGGGATCATTTTTATAGTGGATGTGTTATTTACATACCATTCTTGTTTTATGGTTGATGTATTCATATTTCATATGCTAGTTTTTACTACGAATATTTATGTTGTTTATGTTTCTCGCCTTCAATATAATGAATTTATTTGATTTTGTATGTGACATTAAGGGACCACTATAGAACCTCGACGCATTGGTAGGATTCATGAGACAAATTTTATATAGTTTTGGATGTGACCTTAGCCATTTATTAGATTCATTGAATGGATAATTTATAATGTTAGATTCTTGGAATAGAGGCTATAAAATAATATATTCTATAAATGAATACATGATCATAAGTTTTGGCTGTACACAATTATTCATTCCATCATTATGAATTATATTATTGATATTCAATGTGATTATTCCACTATTAAAATATCCATGGTTATGTTTCCTAGCTCTTTTGATTATTTAAATTTAATGTATTTTAATTATTTACATTTACATATTTTATATTCAACATTTTTTCATATATTTTGTGGTATGTATACCCTTAATAATAATTTGATCACACCCCTTTCATATTTTTCATTTTTCACTTGGATTCCACCTATTAATTTTGGACTTATATTTTGGGTTTAAAAAGGTGGAATAATAGAAGAATTATTGAAATTATTTTATATTTTTTATAGTACATTGTAATATGGATTTCAAATATAACAATAGTTTACCAAGACTACAAAACTATTCTGTCCTCTAGGATATGATTCAATGAATAATATGTAAATATAATAAAGTAAGGCACTAGATCATGGAAAATTGGGTCAGGTTCATAACATTTACTCTTAGTTATCAATTGGAATATCATTCATGAAAGTGGGGTTCCCCTTTTGGAATATCCTATAAAGATATGGAGAGGGTGATAAGAGAGGTGGAGGGAGAAAAGGAGGAAACTCCATGATGATTGGAACACACAGGATCAACATGTGGTAGTTGAGGATTATAGATCAGTGTGTTGATTTTATTATTTCATCGTATAGGTAAGCTATTTTAAGTTTCATGTCACTATACCTATTGAGTAGTTTTTTTGATTTTAATTACTTCAATGGGTTTTCTTGGACCCCTTCTAAGATGAACAAGGAGTTTTAGGGACAAATCCGATGATTTGGGATCGTTGAAGGGTTTCCCATTTGCAGAATAACATGTACATGCGATGTGGTTCAATGAACACATTCTATTATTTCTTCCATTTGTAAGAAGATGAGGTTTTACGGACAACAATCTGCAGTCTTTGTAGTTGACACCATGTACTAGGCTTTTTCAGGCAGTTCAGTACTCATCTAGACACCCCATGTGTGTATGGGGTGTGGGGGTGTACTTGGCTCTATAGGGTACATGAATTGTCCATGTGGGTATGAAATCCATGTAAGAGTACATAGCTAGAATGGGTATATGTCTATGTACATGAGAGGGTACATCATTTGGGTTAAGACACCATGTATCAGTGGTACACACCATACACTCAGACCATTCAAATGATGAGTGGGGATGGGCACATGGGAAGGTACCCATGCTTGAGAACATAATTTTAACAGTGTCAACACACCATAGACTTTGGGAAAGTACATTCTTAGTGGATTATTTCACATGACCATTGATAACTTCTAGTGTTTCAAGTCATGTACTCCTACTACACACATTTCAATTTTCATACCATAGTCCATTTCAATCATCTTTCACCCTGGAGTAAATATTGGACTTGTTAAAAGCCTTTTTATTGTTTTTTCTACGTATATCATGATTAGAGTATCCTTTCTATTATTATAGGTTTTATAGATGTTTTTTCTGGAATGTAATTTAATTGTGAGGATTTATTTGTGTTTATGTTTTAGAATCATCTCATGTTTTGGGTTTTTTTCTTAGAGTCTGGGGTTAATATTATTGTATCGGTGATTAACTTGGATTGATTGTGGTACAAAAATATATTTGGTGTACTTTTAATATATTCTTTTAGGTGGGATATAGTACTGTTTCTATGGAAATCTTTGTTGGTCAACACATGCTGGGAAATATTTCTTGAGGTTAGAGTAGTTGAGGTTGAGATTCGAGGATTGGAGACTACAACTTGTGGAGCATTTAGTCTGGTTATCTCTAATTTATTTTCATTACGACCATGTTTAATTGAGTATCTGAGATGAGTCTCAAGGACTCAGTAGGATGACATTGTGCACAAGTTTCTATTGAAGTGCACAATGGAATCCATAGTTGGCTGCTATGGATATCTATATGGAATTAATTGTTTTGTATTTTGTTGAGGAACCCTTATCAAGGGTCCCCTTTATATAGGGGTTCTTGACAAAAAAATTGAATTCCCTTATATTTTGGATTTTGAATTTGGATTACCATTCCTTTCGTTTTTTGGAAGAGAATCAATTAGATTCCACCATGGGCCATTTGGGATGATTCAGCACTTGGTGTCTTAGATGATTTTTGATAACCTATTAGAACCCCTTTTATGGTTTCCTACGCATTTTATGGAAATTGGGTATTTTAAGGATGTTACTTCAGGACTGGATCGTGTTATTGGGTAAAGTAGGGTAATTTAGTTGTGGAAATCACCATTTGTTGTCACCTCGAGGATCGTGGGAGTCCCATGATGTGTTTAAGAATATGATAGGCCATGAAGAGCATGTGGTGGATTTTTATAATTTTCTATGGCATAGGGGTTCTTGAAATTCAATTTTTTTTTACAAAAATTTATATGGGATTCCTATTCTATTGATTGAATATTGTGGTTGAGGTTGGATCACCCCATGTGCAGTTTTTTATTTCCCATGATATGTTAGGATATATCACCTCATGAAATTGGTTTAAGGAGGACACCCATGTGATATATTGGATTGAGTGTTTCATCAGAGTTTTGATTTGGTTTTCCCTTTCCCTAGTTCATTGTGGTATTTAGGATTAGGGATCTAATATTGAATATAGATTTGTCAAACCCCCTGCTTCTAGTTGAGTGTCATCCACTACTAGTGTAGATATGTGTTCATGTTATTTAGTGGAACAAACTCTGAGGGTTTTTATATGATGTGGATGCATTCTCACAAATGGGGTCACAGATGTTTTGAGATCCCTAATTTTTTTTGTAGCCTGTGGGACTATTGTTTGGGTCCATAGATAGTTCTCTGATTCATTCTAAAATACCATTATAATGGGAAATTTCTCTAATGTTTTCAACTTAGTACTTTATTTAAGATGTTAAAATAATTTCATTGGAGTATTACATCCCAATATATGCGCCCGTTCATGTATATGGATATTGTTATGCGCTGTAGTCTAACATTTATTAATGTTCTATTTCGACGTATTATAACTCTTGTGTAGATCTGGAGAATGAAAAGGTTGTTTTGTAGCATAGTGATCCATGTGTTATAAATTGTGTGTCATGGTCCAAATAGGTGGTTAGTTTATCATGTTTGTTAGTATAGAACCCACTAATTTGATTCTTCCATGTGTTTTTTTCTACCTTTTTATAGTTGTTTCTTTATGCCTATTTATATTAGTTTTCAAATTGGTTGGGAATATCAGGTTTGCATACACTTGTTATGAGTGCATATTAATTTGATCTTTGTTAGGGTAGGTTATTGATATTATCTTCTCCCCTCATATAAATGCACCTCCATGTTCATGAATACTGGATGATTTATTTTAGGTTGGATTGCATGAAGCATGATGAATGGTGTCATGGCCTAGATTTTTTTTTGAGTGAATCCACTCATGTGGAGTCTTAAGGTTGGGGTAGTGCATGTCATGCATCATAGATACTAGGTCGATATTTTTTCTCATTTTTTGAATAGGAAACATTTGTATTTATTTTCATCTTTTTTATATGTGTTCAGCATTATGGGTGACTAAATATTGAATATGTTTCATTACATTAGATTCTATATGACTATATATTATATTACCTTCTAATAGAATTCATTTTTTAAATATAATTATTAAGTGTACTCTAATATTTACCCATGAGTATGTGTTTGGTAACCTTAAACTTTTATAAAAATCTTACTAGAGGTTATAGTCTCCACAATACACATATTATACCCACACCACTAGTCAGTTTCCACTAGATCTTAGGTAAGGATACATGATGCCTTATTGAATTCCATATTGAGTGTCATTCTTGGTTGACTAGGCCCTGTTTGATATAATTTTGTAGTGAGGTGCCCAGAATTTTCCAAAGAAAAATAAAGGCAATGGATGATCTCTATTGAATATTATATTTTATCCTTTGTGGAATGAGAAAATAAAAGACACCACTTTATCAACATCACAATCATTAAGCTCAACCTAGACTTTGAGTTTATTTCTCTCTAATAAAGATACATTCTATGAATAATCCCTTTCCAAGGAGTCTTTTCATTGCAATTAATCTCATATATATGTATAGTTAATTGAAAACTATCTCAAGTCACTTTTTATGGGGTTTTGTCATTGAGTGTTGAGGATTTTACATTGAAAATTAGTGATATTATCCTCAAATCCCCTTCATGATTTTGATAACATTAATATTTTTCCTATGTCAATAGGTTCCCTCTATAACGATGTTATCAAAACCATAGAATTGATCAAAATAATCATTCTAATATATTTTATAGTTCCTAAGATTGTTTCATGGTACTTTTAACATATAATCATATTCCTTGGACTATCATTTACAAATATTTAGATTTTTACCCCCAAGGAATGTGAGGATTTATATAAGTCAATTTCATATAAATAATTTTTTTTAATGAAACATCTCAAGTAAATGAAGAATAAGACTTATTTCATATTTACTAATATTTTTGAATTAAATTTTAATATTACTTTAAAAGGGTTTCTTGTGTTTGATAGCATACCTGATACGCAACAAGGGTTTCTTTGAAATCTTACATTACACACTAATAATATAATATTATAATTTTAAATAGTAGTTAACTCCTAGCTGTTATACTGGCGGGAATGAACAAAACTAACTAAAATATGATTATACATGTTTGTTAGATTTATTTACATTTATCCGCTAAAAAGTTAGAGGCTTAAAATGTGAATGAATCTAATTTTAAGCACAATTTACCTTAAAAGATCGATTTAATGCCTTTTAATGGAGAACACTCTTTAAATATATTTTGGTCACATTAATACATTATAATTGACTAAATAATATCCTTTTTTAGAATGGAGACATCAAAATTTACTTTGTTTAAATATTTGGGATTTTTCCGATAAAGTTCATTTTTTAATGAATTGTGAAAATATTGTATTTTTTTTCAAAAGTGCCTTTTAATATAATATATTTATATTCTTATATTATATTTTAATTTGTTTTAAAGTTTAATTAGAATATATTTTTACCATTTAATCCAATGATGGTCATTGTAATTAATTTCACTTTGAAATTGAACATAAACAAGTGTCGGTCTTTTGATAGTTATTGTTTCTTAAAAACACACTATTTGTTCTAACAAAGGGAATTAATTTTAAAATTATTTAATGAAAATTTAATGTTTTGAATTTGTAAAAAAAGATCATTTTTTAATTGGGAATATCGAATATATGTTATGCTGAATTTTTGGTATTTTTCTGAAAAACATCAATTTATGATGAATTGTGAAACCACTTAGTAGTAGTTAAAAAACTTCTTTTTTCATTTAAATGAAATTTTACTACTTATGTGAATTGAATTTCGAAAATCCGACATACATTGATGTTATTAGGTTGTAAAATGTTCAATAATATGAAATTAATTTTTGTTGAATAGTAATTTATGTCTTTTATTTACCGCGAATAAAGTTAAATAATGTAATTCATGTTAACAAGAATATTATAATAATTCAAAATTACCTTAACACTAGTCAAAAAAAAAATTTATGCGTCATGGCCGACTAGGGGAATCTTTGGGTCGATTTGGGGACCCCATGGAGCCAGTTATGAAAGATAATGATACATTAGATTAATTAATTTAATGTAAAGGCAAAAATGACATAAACAAAAATCTTTTAGTAAATTAATATTTATATGGTGTTATATTAGTAATAATTTTTCTTATAAATATTAATTGGAAAGATAATAATATTTCCTACATCATCGTATTTTTTTTATAATTTTAAACATCAAATAAATTAAATTATTTATGAAACAATAATGATGCAGTATTTAACTCTTTAATAAATGATTTAAATAAATAAGATTATAATGAATAAAATATTACAAAAAACATGTCCAATTCTAATTGGATGATTTTATTTCTAATATGAGTCATCTTAAAACTGACTTTAATGATTTTTGGACCTTTTAAAACCGAAGATATGTTTATAATAATTTTTTTACGCATTCCTAAAGAGCCCCTCCTCTCCTTATAAAAGGAGAATAAATTTAACAAATTCCACACACCTCTCAATCGTTTTGGATCGTCCAAAATCTAGCAAATTAAGCTCTCTACTACCCTGTAATCCTCCTAGAAGCCATACCTTAGGCAGAAGGCACTTCAAAAAATTCCTTTGGTTCAATCCAAAAGGAGTTACCCAAATTAAATGTAATGGTTTATCTTAAATTGTTTTCTTTTATTTTAATTCTCCATCACCTAAACACTATTTATTCCGTTATTTTGTAAAAACAACAGTATCCTCAATATACTAGGATGTTTTTATGAGAAGTATTCTAACTACACTTACACACACCTCCATCTAATGGATGAATAACATAATGTTTCTATGGATGGAAAACTAACGCCTCATGAAACGATGATTGTTCGATTATCTCCTACAGCCACTCATAGTGGTTGTTATGATGGAACTGTATTTATATATGATATATATTATTTTTATTCTTTCTTTATAGTTCTATAATTTACATTTATAACATGCATTAATGGTTTCCATTATGGGTAAATGAGATAATCTCATTAGAGAAAGTGCAGACTACCGCCCCTCAATGTGATATGACTCGCTAATGCCATATGTGGGATGTATAAAGGATGGAGTTAGTGATATAATATATGATATTATATATGAAATTATACTGGATTTATAATATACCTATGTATCATTATGTTTTAATTCAATTAAAATAATAAATAGAAATGAAAGTAGCGTTCATGCGTATGTACGGCTTACCGTCTCCATGAACGGTGCATTTCATTTCATACCTCCAAATGTTATGTACTATTATAAATACATGTATATACTGGATATATATGATATATATGATATATAAATCATGAATATCATTCTGGATATAATGGAATATTGACCACATGGACAAATTGTAATATAAGGTGTTCATTTTTGACTCAAGTATCAAATATCGACAAAATGAACGTTATTAACTTAACTGATTAAATAATGTTTATAACATAATAATAAGTTATATAAAAAGAATTATAAAATTGAAAAAGGTTCTTAAGCCAGTAGAAATTAGCTTTAGTTTATTATTTAGGAGATTAATGAACGATCATGTCAAGTCAGACATGAGGTAAGGGACTTCGTCTAAATCTCCTTTCATTGAGGCATATTTAGTTTTATACACGACATTATTTTATATAGTGTATAAACCCATTTGAATTTTCATTTCATTAAAATAGATTCTTTTTATATGAAGCATTTTACTAAATGAAAAAAAGGAATGTTTTTTTACATAAGCGGTGACAACGACCTTTCCACCACAGTAAGTATTATTTGATCTTTGGCTTTCTTAAAAAGCCGTAATGTTTATTAAAGAGAAAATAAATACCATATACTCTTTTTACTAATTTTTTTTATTGAAAATTATTTTGAAAATAGTTTTATTATTTTAGTATATTGAAATGATATTTTTTTATTGCAATGTGGAAATGTTATCGTTATTTTATGTTTATCTTATGTGTTATGATCATGCTATGGTTATTGGGCATTATTTATGTATATAGGTGGCTCCCTGATAAACCATTGGCTGGTGAGCCCGAGATATCTCTCCAATGCTTTGGGTAACGTGATGGAGGTAAACATGATGGTTTCTCCTAACAGATTTAGGGAATATAGTATGATGGGTATTCCAAAGTAACACCTTATGTGGTTTTGATAGCTACAATGTAAGTATGATATGGATTCCACAAGTTACCTTTATGATTTATGATTTCTATGTGTTATTCATGAATCTTATGTTTTCATGAGGTAAGTAAAAGATTTCATATTTTGTAAGTATTTATGATCAAATGTTTTCATTCTTTGTTTTATAACCCTTGCTGAGATTTTTATTCTCATCACAAGTTTAGAAATGTTTTCACATGACATTAAGATGAATATGGTCATGGATGAGATCAAGGAAAAGTCATGATGTCAAAAACCTGGAACTAGACATGACACTTTTTTTCAAGTGTTTTTATTTTATGAAAAAAATGAAAACTGTGTAAAAGTGTCTACTTTGTAATATTTTTTGATGTAATAGTTATGTCCTTATTATCTAAAACTATAAACCTGAAAAGATCCTCAATGTGAATTATTAATTTAATTCATGATTATTTAATTTTTATGGCTGGGTCCCTATAGTTGGTATCATAGGTCATTTTAGATAACATTAGGAGTTAAAATATTGTTAAATTAATATCCATAATGCAATTTATGTTAATATTGAATTCACATAGTATTTATATATTATCATGTTGCTTCACCTAAGATATCTATTTGTTTGGAATGGTTTTCCACAGAGGAAACATGACAGCTATGTTGAGATGACATCAGGAGGAAAACAACCTTCTAAATCAGCAACCTGCGATGGTCGGAATTAGAACTGAACTATTTGTTGTAGTGATGGCATAGTTGAATCGGGCTATAAATGCATGTTGTATCCATGTATGAGATCATCCAGATAAACCACAGGGGAACATATCAGTAGTGGAGAATTTAATGAGGAAACATCCCCCATCATTCAGAGGATCATATGATCTGGTGCTAGCAGAAGGGTGGATTAATGAACTGGAAAATATTTTTGAGGTCATGGGTTGTTCAGAACATCAAAAGGTTAGTCTCGCTATTTTCCATTTTGAAGGTGAAGCTGATCAGTGTTGGTCGATGGTAAAACATATCAGGGATAGTGAAGAGATTAATGATCTAGATTGGGATGAATTCAAAGGTTTGTTTCATGAGAAATATTTTCTTAAGGTGGTTCATCTTAGGATGGAGAAATAATTCCCACAATTATGGCAGGAGGATGACTCAATGGATTCTTATGAAGAAACATTCACTCAACTAGCAAGGTATGCTCCAAATTTCATATGAGATCTTGATAGTAAAATCAACCATTTTTACTCAAGATTAAATCCAAAGTATCGAAGGTCTTTAGCTTCTCGTAAGTTCCAAAGTTATGAAAATCTTGTTTTTTGGGTAGAGAAGGTGAAAATTGAGTTTTCCAACGATCTTGTATTCTTTGAAAAAAACAGAATAAGAGGTCGAGGTGGTAAGTGAAAGGGAAGAACTCTTCACAAAATTATGATGGTAAGAAACCAAAGTTTCTAGTATGAGAAAAGTGTGGTAAAAATTATACTGGGGAATGTCTTTTGAATTCTGGTAAGTGATACCGATGTGGTAAAAGAGGACATAAGGCTCGTAATTGCATTGAAAAAGATCAGTGTAATTGTAAGACAAAATATGATTTTTAGTTAGTAAAATGTTTTAAGTGCAATGAAATGGAACATTATGAAAATGAGAGTCCAAAAAAGAACTCAACCGAAGTAAAGTAGCCTGACTAAAAGCTAAAAGGGGTGGTGAAATCTTTTTCAACTACACTAGCTAATGTTGGGCCATTAAATTAAGTAGTATCAGTTACACTATTTGTTAGTTCAGATTTTTCCAATGTTTTGTTTGATTCAGGGTCTACACAATCTTTCATTTCTGAGAAGTTTTCTAGTAAATTAGGAATTCCATATCAAGATATGAATATAGAACTTATGGTAAAAACACCTGGATGAAATGTTGAGACAAAAATAAAACATATGAATTTCCATGTCCTTGTCTGCGGAAAGAATATACCTACAAACCTTATTGTTTTGCCTCTAGTAGAGTTTGATGTTATTTTTGGGAATGGATTGGATTTCTGTTTATCATGCTAAGATTTACTATAGAGCTAAAGAGTTTTCTTTCTGAATAATTTTCAGTTTGTGTACAAAAATGAACCCTTTCTTTTGATAACATATCATGAAACTGAGAAAGTAGTAAAAGATTTAAATGAATGTTACCTTTCACATATTGTTGAAAATAGAGGAACTGTTATTATTAATGATTTTCCTGTGGTAAATGAGTACCTTGATATTTTTCCTAATGAGTTTCCTAGTATTATACCTGATTGGGAAGTTGAATTTATGTTGACATAGATCTTTATACTAAGACAATTTGAAAACCCCCTTATCGAATGGAACAAATTGATCTTTTAGAGTTAAAGAAGCAATTGCACGAGTTATTAGATAAAGGTTTCATTCGACCTAGCACATAATCATGGGGTGCTCATGTATTTTTTGTTAAAAATAATGATGGTTCAATGAAACATTGTTTTGATTATAGAGCATTGAATAACATCACTGTTATGAATAAGTATCATTTTCCTCATATCAATGATTTGTTTGATCACCTCCAGTGAGCTCAGTATTTTTTGAAGATTGACTTGATGTCGGGGTACCATCAGTTGAATGTAATGGAAGCAGACATTCTAAAGACCACGTTTCATACTAGATATGGCCATTATGAATTTTTAATTATGACTTTTGGTTTAACCAATGCACCTGTTGTATTCATGGATCTTATGAATAGAATATTCTGTGAGTTCTTGGAGAATTTTGTGGTTGTGTTAATTGATGATATTTTATTTTTTACAAATGTAAGGAGGAACATGAAATTTAATTTAAGGGTTGACTTGAAAACCATAAAAGAAATGAAACTGTTTGGTAAATTCAGAATGTGTGAGTTTTGGTTACAACAAATTTCTTTCCGTGGTAACATTGTTTCAAAAAATGGAATAACTGATGATCCCGCTAAAACAAAATTTGTTGAACAATGTCCAAGACCCACAAATATAACTGAGATTCATAGTTTTCTTGGTTTGGCAGGTTATTACTGGAGGTTTGTTGAAACTTTTGCACTGTTATCTAGTACAATGACTACGTTAACTCGAAAAGGCTTCAAGTTCATCTGGACAATGGAATGTGAGGATTGTTTTCTGGAATTGAAAAGAAGATTGGTGAATTCTCCATTTTTAGCACTGCCTTCTAGAAATGGTGAGTTTTTTATCTATAGTGATGCTTTGTTGAAAGGACTTGGTTGTGTCACTATGTAGAATGATCAGGTAATTTCTTATGCTTCATGTAATTTGAAACCCCATGAGTTAAATTACCCTACACATGATTTGGAATTAGCTACTATTGTTTTTTCTTTAACAATTTTTAGGCATCACTTGTATAGAGTGAAGTGTGAAATATATACTAATAAAAAATGATTGAAGTTTATATTTACTCTAAAATAATTGAAAATGAGATAGAGGATATGGTTGGAATTAATCAAGGATTATGATTCCACGATCCATTACCATCCAGTAAAGTAAAATAAAGTGGCTGATGCTTTGAGTCGTAAAAGTAATGCTTCATTAACTATGATACGTTTGGAACAAGATACTTTCGTTTTTGATTTGATAAACTTTGGCATAGAAGTTGTTGGTACAGGAAATTATTTTGTTTTGTTTAAGGCGTTAGTGAAATCATATCTATCAGACAGAATAAAGAAAGCGTAGAAAGAAGACAGTGAGTTGCAGAAAAATGTAGTGATGATTCAGAAGGATAAGTTTCTTTATTTTAACATTGATAATGATTGTGTTTTGACATTTGGAAACAGATTATATGTGCCTTGTGATTCACATTTGAAGAATGGGTTGTTATGTGAAGCTCATAGTTCCCCGTTTTCAGTTCATCTTGGTAAAACTATGATGTACAATGATCCTTGGGAGTATTACTGGTGGGATGGAATGAAAAGAGGTATTTCGTATTTTACTATGAAGTGTTTTAATTGTCAGCAGGTTAAAGTAGAGCGGCAGTTAACGAAAGGGATGCTTCAGCCTTTATCGGTTTCAGAGTGGAAATGAGAAAATATATCAATGGACTTTGTTGTGGGATTACCAAAGACATCTTGCGGTAATAATGAAATCTGGGTTATTGTTGATCGATTGACTAAATTTGTTCTTTTCCTTTTTATTCATGATACGTTGTATCTAGATCAACTTTCTCGATTGTATGTTAAAGAGATAGTCAGGTTGCATGGTGTTCCCCTCTTTATAGTATCTGATCGTGATCCCAGGATTACTTCTATCTTTTGGAAAAGGCCTTAAGAAGTCTTTGGGTACTGAATTAAATTTTAGTACATCTTTTAGTCCTCTATCAGATGAGCAGTGAGAACAAACAAATCAGACCATGGAGCATATGCTATGTGCTTGTTCACTAGATTACCAGGGGAGTTGGGTCCGACATACTTCTTTGGTTGAATTTCCATATAATACTAGTCTTCATTCTCGTATATATATGGCTCTATTTGAGGCATTATGTAGAATTCGTTGTCGAACTCTAGATTTCTGGGATGAAGTAGGTGAAAGGAAGCTGATGGGACTAGAATTGTTAGAAGAGATGGCAGAGAAAGTTCTGTTGATTCAGAAGTACATGAGAACAGCTTATAGCTAACAGAAAAGTTATGCTGATAACCGGAGGAAGGACCTTTCTTTTAAGGTAGGTGATCATGTCTTTCTCAAATTTTCTCCATGTAAATGTGTGATTTGTTTTGGTAAGAATGAAAATTTGAGTCTGAGGTTCATTGGACCTTATAAAATTCTGGATAAAGTTAGATCAGTTGCATACAGAGTGGATTTACCTCCATGTTTATCCCAGGTACACAATATTTTTCATGTTTCGATGTTGATAAAGTATATGCCAGATCCATCTCATGTTTTGAGCCAATAGGTAGTTCTGTTGGAAGAGAATCTCTTTTATGAAGAAAAAACAGTTCATATTCTTAACCATAGAGAGAATGTGTTGTGGAATAAGGTAATTCACTAGCTAATGGTTTTAGGGAAAACCCGTATGGTTGAAGAGGCAACATGGGAATCTGAAAATGCTATATGAGATAAATACCCCCATTTATTTTATAAGTGAATAAAATTGTGAGGAAGCAATTTCCAAAATGATGGAAGGATGTAACATCCCAAGTAAATGAAGAATAAGACATATTTCATATTTTTTAATATTTTTTAATTAAATATAAATTTTACTTTAAAAGGGTTTCTATGTTCCATAGCGTACCTGATACGCAACAACAAGTTTCATTTCAATATTACATAGCTCACTAATATGATAATAGTATTATTTTAATTGGTAGTTAAATCCTATCCATTGTATTGGTAGTAATAAACAATACTAACTACAATATGATTATACATATTTGTAAATTGTATTTAAATTTATCCAATAATAAGTTAGAGGCATAAAATGTGAATGAATCTAATTTTAAGAATAATTTACATTAAAAGGTCGATTAAACACCATTTAATGGAGAACCCTATTAATATGTAGTTTTGGTCACTTTAATACATTATAATTGACCAAATAAAATCCTTCTTTATAATGGCGACATCAAAATTTACTTTTTGTAAATTTTTGGGATTTTTTCGAAAAAGTTCACTTTTTAATGAATAGTGAAAATATTGTATTTTGTTTTAAAAGATCCTTTTAAGATAAATAATTTATATTCATAGATTATCTTTTAGTTGTTTTTAAAGTGTAATTACAATATATTTTTACCATGTAATCCATTGTTGGTCATTGAAATTAATTTCACTATGGAATTGGACATAAACAAGTGTCGATCTTTTGATAGTTATTGTTTCTTAAAAACACGCTATTTGGTTTATCAACGGGAATTAATTATAAAATTAATCAATAACTCTTTCATGTTTTGAATTTGGAAAAATAAACACCATTTTTTAATTCAGAATATCAAATATAGATTTGGCTGAATTTTTGGTACTTTTCTTAAAAACATCAATTTTTGATGAATAGTGAAACCACTTAGTAGTAGTTAAAAAAACTTGATTATTCATTTAAAAGAAAATTTACCACTTATGTGAACTGAATTTCAAAAATCGAACGCACATGGTTGTTATTAGATAGTAAAATTTGGTTCAATAAGATGAAAATAATTTTATGTGAATAGTAACTTTTGACTTTTATTTACTTCGGTTAAAGGTAAATAAGGTAATTCAAGGTAAAAATAATATTATAATATTTCAAATTTATCTTAAAACATGTCTAAAACTTAATGGATGAGTCATGTATGAACATGGATGTAACATCCTGAGATTTTATGATAAGTATTCTTTTTAATTTATTTGATGTCATGTGTTTTATGTTACACCAAGATTATCTTGTGCTATATGCAACACCGTATTAGCTTACAGTATACGCAACACAATTCTTGGATCGTGTTATACACAATTTCAAGTTCATTTGATATAAGTTATTCTATGAAACATTGAGTGTATATATATATATATTCAATATATAAATGAAATATGGTTGGATTTTTTTATACGCAACAACAAAAGAGTCTTGCACTACACGCAACCCTGACTTGACTTTCATTACACGCAATCACGAGCTTCCTCGATAGCGTGTGTTGTATGCAATATCAGGTTTAACTAAACAATGATATATGGTTATAATATTATCACAAACTAGACATTATGAATAGTATTAACCACATTTTTAATTTTATAACATTATTATTCATCTTATAAATTTTCTAAAACATTTTATGTGAACAAAATAAAATTTTCGGGTAAAATAAGTATTTTTAAAAAAATGCAGTTTGGCTGCCTTTTGATGGCGCACAGACTTTAAATATAGTTTTTGACATGTTTATAAGTTCAATTTTTCAAAATAAAACTATTCTTTGGAATAATGATATAAAATTTTACCTTGGATAAAATTTTCATATTATTCTGATAACATTCATATTTTAATGAATCGTAAAAACATGATATATTTTAATTAAAAACCACTTTTTTCATCATAATAATTTATGAGGATAAATTATAATATTGAATGGTTTTAAAGTATAAATAGAATATATTTTTACCATTTAATATAATTTATGTCATTAGCATTGATTTTACCTTGAATTCGTTGGTTAAATCAATTCAATCTTTTGCAATGTTTTAAACAGAAACCTGTTTTCTTTCGACAATGGGATTAATTTTAATTTAATTTCTTAAACCTTTGTGTATTGGATTTGGAAGAATGGATTCCATATTTGGAATCAGTGGGTCCAAATTATATTAATAGTCTTGTTTTTATTTTTGGGATTTATGAATAGTAACAACGGTAAATTTTATTTACCATAGTTAAAGATAAATCATGTAATTAAGGGTAAATATAATATTATAAAATTACACTAATACATGAAAAAATTCTATTGGATAGCTAAAAGTATACCCATATCACCTAAGGGTCGGATTAGATTCATTTTATAGACTTTTGACCATGAAAATAATTTAAATATTTTTAAACAAAAGAAAGTGACAACATGTCACTCTCTTAAATCTTATAAGTATAATAATTTTAATTTAGTGATAATCATCATAAAACATAAAAAATTAATAGTCTCCAGAAATATAATAAATTTATCTACTTCATGATTATTTATTTAGAAATTTTAGGGATTAAATAAGTGTCATTAATGGTGATACATTAATGATGCAGAAATTATTTATTAAGTGAAAAATCAGTAATATTGTTTTTATTGAAAAACTAATACCCATTAAAAGGCCCAAAAACCTAACAAAAACATATTTGTAGTGTATATATATACCATAATCATGAAATTACCTAATATATAACCGTTTGGAGTCTTATAAAAGTGATTATTACACATATATTATTTTATTTTAAATGATGCCAATGTTGTCACCTTCATAATTTAATAAATATAACAATTTAAATATTGTTATTTTAAGATGATAAATTATAGTAAATTTATTATTCTGAAAGGTAATTGATTTATCTTCATCATAGGAGTTTATTTATAATATTTATGAATCAAATACGTATATTAAGTAATTATACAAAAATGTTGTAGAAATTATTTTATTAAGAGATAAACCAAATAAATGGTTTTAAAAATAATAAAATAAATATTATATGAACTATTTAATGTTCTCCAATAATTTTCTAGATACATATGACCTTTTATGAATCTATTAAATCTTTTATTTCGAACATATATTCTTTATATATTTTATTTAAGTTCAAATAAATGAATAGTGTCAAAATTGACAGTATTGTTATTTTATAAAAATAACATATTATGAAATTGTTTAAAAATCACAAAAATATTTACAAATTATAAATTGAAATTTATATGTTCTATAATGTTATAAAGTAACCAATTATGGACAATTCACCACAAATAAGTAATTATTTGATATAATTTAAAATTTAGAATGTTATTACCACAAATAAAATTAAATTGATTAAATAAGGATAAATCAAGTTGATAATGTTTAAAATAAATTCCTAACAAGTCTAAACTTTATTGGTTGATGATATTACAACCCTATATCATCTAATATTAGAATATTTGTCATTTTTGGAGGTCTTTAAGTGGGTTTAGATTTATTATAAATTAATATTTTTATGATTTCCAAAGGTGCCCCTCTCCTCCCTTATAAAAGGGCATCTCCTCTCTCTCTTCCTCACACCACATTGAGCCTTAAATCTCGGAAAAAACCTCCCACATTCTCTTCCAAACTTCACTAGAAACATCTTAGAGGTCATGTTATTCTTAAAATACCAATTTTAGTTCCCTAAATGGAGGTCTTAAAGAGGCGCTTCAAAGAAGAGGTAATGTCCGTTACCGATTCGTTCAACTTTATTTCTTCTTCCACTTCTTCTTATTTAGTTGTTTCATTATGAAGTAATAACATCATAATCACTCATGTACTGATATGTTATTATATGTATGAAAAAAAACCTATTTCACCATCTATCCATCTTACGAAAAATGAAATCATCGCGTGTGCGTACGTATGGAATACCGTCTCCACGCTGTGGTGTAATATGTTATTCCAACACCACCTTACTTGGATGGGTATAATGGTGTAAATAATAACTATACATAGTTATTATAACATAATACCGATTCTTATATATTTTATCATCCTCTCCAATTCAATTTAATAATTATGGGAATGATAACATCGCTTGTGCGTACATACGGACTACCGTCTCCACGACGCGATGAGATTCATCCTCAATGATTAACCATTCATAAATGATTATAAAGTATATATAATAAGTAATCATGAAATATATAACATAATAATACTGGATTTATGTATATATATATATGTATGTCCTCCAATTAATTTCATTCAATTCAATAAGGAAACGATTACAACGTTCATGCGTACGTACGGCCTACAGTCTCCATGAATGTTGTATTTCATTCCATTTATCGATATATCATATATATATATATATGTATATCCTGAATATATATAAATCATGTTTACATTCTGGAATTATGTAAATCAGGTTATATGTAGAAATATCAAAAACAACAAGTCCAAACATGTACGATAAATAAAACGATTTTACCCAAAACGCTACTTTAACATGGAACTTACAAAAGAACGGGTAATATAAAGTAATAAGTGAACCATATATGATATCATAACAATTAATATGATTATTTAATAAGTAAATGACGTTATTTTAATCATTATAAAGGAGGTTCGGATACGTATGATGCATATCAGGCTTAAGGTAAGGGATAATTTTGCAAATCTCATTTTTATCCGATATTGTTTATTCGTAAGTATTTACTTGGGTTATTTCTATCATCCATGTCCATGTTTTATAAAAGTGTTTTAATTTATGTTTAAAGCCCTTTTAACCATTTTTGACTTTTACTACATGGTATGTATGGAATCTTTTCTTTACCATACAAGGTACTTTTTGACTTTTCTGACAAAAGTACGAGGGGAATGTTATTTTTAACTTATAGGCTCTGAATGGATTTTTACGGTTTAATAACGCCTCATTTTCATGAAGCTTACTCTAAATGATTTTATGATTATTTTCAACAAAATACTTTTATTTTAAATGTGCATGGCATTTTTTTTTGAAAAGAAAATTATTTTGACAAAGAAATGATATTTTCCTCAAGAATTCATTTCAAATGTTTTAACAAAACCATTTTCCATCTAAGATGACATTATTTCATATGTGTATGTTTCATGTTTAATTTCTATATGATTTACATGGTTCAATTTTCTTATGATGAAATATCCATTTGTTTTATATGGATTATGAAATGAAGGGATGATGTTTATGAAACCCATTTTATTGTTTGGGTTATGATGAATGTTGTAAGTTTATTTTCTGGCACAAGTAAGAATGATTTCATTATGAGATTGGTGGGACCGATATATCCCTCCAATTCATTGGGTAAAAATTTATATCTCATGAGATAGACATGGCTGGAATGGAAAGTTAAACCGGTTCAGTAATACAGGACTGGAACGAGGAGTGAACTTGATTCAGAAAGGGACTTTGTCCACTAAGATGGTCTTGGCAGCAATGCCTTGGCTAATATGGAAATAATATCATGTGCTTAATGGTTGCCACAATTACATGTTTTATTACCATGCTATTTTTTAATTATTAATGTTTCTTTATGATCTATGCCTTACGTAATTTCATGTTTTATGTCATTGCTCAAGCTTTTGATGTTTAAACATCATGTTCATGTTTTTAAGTTCAAATGTATATGGTATGTTTTATTTTATCCAAGCTTACCCTTACGGAGCATTTGAGCTCACCCTTTTTATGTTTTCTTTTCCCTAGGATATAAAGAATGGTTTTAGGTAAGAAAAAAAGGGGGAAGCTATTTATGGGAGATGTTGAAGATCTTTCACCATGATTAGAAGCTTACGTTCAAAGTTTCCAATGACACTAAACTATTACGGTCCTTGTGTTTCTGATTTTGTTATGTATTAAGTATTCCACAAATGTAATGTAATGTCCATGTACGTCAAGATTCAAGTATCTATAGTGGACATATTTGGGAAGATTTTGAGACCCCATGGAGCCACTTATGATAGATAATGACACATTAGATTATTTAATTTAATGTAATGGCAAAAATGACAAAAACAAAAATCTTTTAGTAAATTATTTTTTATATTGTGATATGTAAGTCATATTTTTGCCTATAAATATTAATTGTAAAGATAAAAATATTACCTAAATCATGGTAATTGTTTTATAATTTTTAGACATCAAATAAATTAAATTATATATGACACAATAATGACGGAGTATTTACCTCATTAATAAATGATTCAAATAAATAAGATTATAATGATTAAAATATTATAAAAAAAATGTTCAATTATGTTTGGAAGATATTATTTAGAAAATGAGTCATCTTCTATTTGAATTTAATTATTTTTTGTCCTTTTGAAACCGAATATATGTTTATAATAAAATAATGTTTTCACACATTCCTAAAGAGCCCCTCCTCTCCCTTATAAAATAAGACCACTTCTAACAAATTATAAACACCTATCAAGCCATTTAGATCATCCAAAATCAGCCCAATTAATCTCCCTACACCCCTCTCCTCCTACTAGATTCTTTACATTAGGAAGAAGGCACTTCAAGAGGTCTTTTGGTTCAAACCAAAGGGAGTAACCGAAATTAAAGGTAACATTTTCTATAAAATTGTTTTCATTTACATTACTTATCAAACCCATAAACTCTTTTTGTTACTTTATTTTGGAAAAAACCCAATATCCTAAATATATTATTATGTATTAATGAGTAGGATTCGAACTAAAATTACAGACACCTTCATTTAATAGATGAAGAACATAATGTTTTAGTGGGTGGAAAACTAATGCCTCACAAAACGATGATTGTTTGATTATATCCTACCGCCTCTAATGGATGCCATTATGATGACCATGTTTTTATATATGATATATATTATGTTTATGTTTTCATTATATTTCTGTAATTTCCATTTATTTCATTCCTTTATGGTTTCCATTATGGGTAAACACGATAATCTCATTAGAGGAAGTGCGGACTACCGCCCCCTCAAAGTGATATGACTCGTTAATGCCATTTGTGGGACATATAAAGGATGGAGTTAATGATAATATACATGATATTATATATTAAATTATACTATAATTATAAAATATCTATGTATCATTATGTTTTAATTCCATTAAAATAAGAAATAGAAATGAAAGTAACGTTCATGCGTAAGTACGTCTTACTGTCTCCATGAAAGGTGCATTTCATTTCTTACCTCCAATTGTTATTTTATATTATAAATACATGTATATACTGGATATATATGATATATATGAAATATAAATCATGAATAAAATTTTGGATATAACGGACTATTGACCACATGGACAAATTGTAATATAAGGTGTTCATTATTGACTCAAGTACCAAATATCGACAAAAAGAACGTTATTAACTTAAATGATTACATAATGTTTATAAAATTGTTATAGGTGATATAAAATAAATTATAAACATGAAAAGGTTATTAAAAAGTATAAATTATCTTTAGTTTATTATTCAGGAGATTAAAGAATGATCGAGTCAAGTTGGACACGAGGTAAGAGACTTTGTCTCAATCTCCATTCATTGAAGAATATTTAGTTTTATACACGAATTTATTTTATATAGTGTATAAAACCCTTTGAAATTTAATTTCATTCAAAGGGAATATATTTATAATAATCTTTTTACTAAACAAAAAAGGTTTTTTTTACGTAATCGGTGACAATGACCTTTCCGCCGCCATGAGTATTATTTGATCTATGGATTCCATAACAGGCCATGATGATTTTAAAGGGAAAAATAAATACCATATACTAACTTTACGTATTTTGGTATTGAAAATGATTTTCAGAATAGATATATTATTTCAGTATCTTGATATGATATTTGGTTATCGGAATATCGAAATGTTATCTTTCCTTTATGAATATTTTATGTGTTATGATCATGTTATGTTTCTTGGGAATTATTTATGAATACGGGTTGTTCGATGATAAACATAGGGTGGGTGAGCCCGAGATAGATCTCCAATGCATTGGGTAACGTGGAAGAGGTAAATGTGAATGTTTATCCTATGATATTTAGGGAATGTACTGTGATGAGTATTCCAAAGTAACTCCCTATATACCTGTGAAAGCTACAATGTAAGTACGATATGGATGCCACAAGTTACCTTTATGATTTATGATTTCTATATGTTATTCATAAATCTTCTGTTTTCATGAGGTAAGTAAAAGAGTTCATGTTTTGTATGTATTTATGAACAAATGTTATCTTTATTGGTTTTATAACCCTTACTGAGATTTTTATGCTCATCCAAGTTTTGAAATGTTTTCATGAGACATAAAGATGAATAGGGTCAAGGATGGGATCAAGGAAAATTCATGCTATCTAAAACTGGAACTAGACATGACAATTTTTTTCAAGAGTATTTATTTTATGAAAAAAATGGAAATTGTGTAGAAGTGTCTACCTTTTAATATATTGAGATGTAATAGTTATGTCCTGATTATCTAAAACTATAAACCTGAAAAGATCCTCAATGTGAATTATTTGTTTAATTCAGGATTATGTAACGTTTAACACTGGGTCCTTATACTAATTTTTTATTCTAATGTTTTGAATATTTTTTCATCGACATCATTCTGTTATGTATACTTCTCTAATGAATGTAAACATTACATGATGGATTAAATTCCATGTTTTTATCTATATTTACATATATTCTTAATAAGTGTAAAATTTTATTGAAATATTATTCATTAACAAGAAAAGATTCCATTAATAATTTTTAATTCCATATTATTTATGATAACTAACATTTCTTTAGAGAGAAGAAAAAATCACCAAAAACTGTTATCATTGATTACTCATGATAGCCCCATTGAAGGTGAATACCCTGAGAGGTGGTGATGGTGGGGAGTGTGAGTGACAATAAATTTATTTTAAGATTGAAACTAAAATATGATATTATTTCTTTATTATTAGTAACACACTCTCTTTCACATCAAATATGATATGATATAGTATAAAAAATACACGATTAATTTAATTTTTTTCCATAATAAGGATAGTCTAAGGAGTTTGCAACAACAATGTGTGGTGCACCCAAATAACTATGTAAACATCTCAAATTATAGTATGGAGTTCCCACACTAACCCTCCAAGTTAAAGACCATCACAAAATAAACAATGATCTTATTGATCTTCTAATAATTTATATACCATTTCACAAAATGTATTATATTCTTCCTTCCATGAATAAAAAATCAAAATTACACTTGGGATGGACTATGATAAAAACATTCTTCCACAAACATTCTATGTGTTAGCACATATAAATACTTCCTCTTATAATATAAATTTCTTGTATGAGTACACAATTGATATCATCTAATTCTCAATAAAGTGATCTTTAATATATATTTCTTCTTTTAAAAATATAAAATATATACCCCGTAATTTACAATCAATAGTGTACATGCCTTATTTTTTTCTTTTTTCTTTTTCTTACTTTCAATTTGTTTAAATTTCATTCAATGAATGTATTCATAATAGATACATTCCATATTTTATATGGACACTCTATGGCTATCAGTGTGAATTTCAACAACAATGAATTTTAAAAGAATATAATAATTTCTTTTAAACTAGACATATAATTAATCTTAAGTCAAATAATATATTTTATTCTAACCAAATTGACATAAATTATACATGATAAATTACTTCCCTATTTATGTTGCTGATCTTGGTAAAAGAATATTCATCAAAATCCAAAACAATAGAATTTGAATCATTGGATGGTAATTAAATATTACTCATTTAAATTTGTAATGAATTCTTCTTAAAAACCTTGATAAACATTTATAGAATAATCATTTCCAGAATATTAATTTTTTTTATTAATATAATTGTTTATTTTCACTTCATATTTTGGTTAAATATCCATAAATTTTCAAAATTTCCACGTTTTAATGTCAAGAACATGCTTGGTGTACATTTACTGTTATCTATGTGGTTTTTCAATAAAAACACAATCACAATATTTATACATTCAATATTGGTTGTCTAAGAGCTCATATAATGTTATAGAAAAAATGCTTACTGCGTTCTAGTGTTTCCAATGATGGGCATAAAATTTGTGAGAGATTTGTTTAACTATATATCAAAATTGTATGAACTTCCCAAAAATATTAAAATTATGAAATTATAGAAATTACCTCCCCAAATTTCAATCAATAATGTTTTCCTCCTTTTCCCCATTCACACAAAGACTCTATGATGTTCTCTAGGGATATCCCTCCTTTCCATCACCCTCAATTTGTGTCTTCATTCATTTTTTCTCAGTGAATCCTTCACATTTCGACATCCTTTACTTTATCCATTTTATTATATTTAGTTTCATCCTTTCTCTCTTATTAAATATTTGGGTTTTGAGAACCCCAAAATGTGTTTTATTTAAATAATTTTTTCTTTTGATTGCTTGAGTGTAATATTCTCCCTTGGACGAATCTCTCTTCAAATATATTTTTTGTCTTAATCTGCGCTTGGCCAAGATAGTTCATTCAATTCAATTAAATTTTAATAACACACAATTTTGATATTATGGTTTATAAAATTATTTTCAATTGAAATTATACTTCTTATTAATTATTATACCTTCCACATAAGATTTATTACTAGTATTATTATTGTAAATTTTTTTTCCAAGAGACAATTTATTTTACGTGGGAAATTAATGAGTTTTGAAAGGTTATGGTTTCGGAAATTATTTTTAATAGAATATAACGATTGTTTTAAATTTATAATTATATTTCAATTGATTATAAATTATTATAGGACTGGTATATTTTATTAGTTTTTTTATTCCTTAATGATCTTATAGTTTATGAATTTAATTATTTTAATATGTTTTTTCATTTTGGTTTGAATGTGCACTCCAAATTTCGCTTCACATCAAATTGGTATACATATGGCCATAAAATGGGATTTTAATATATTATTTCTAATGTATTCCATTTGGAGCTTTAGAAATGGAATATAAGATTAATGTTGGGTTTTAAATGGTTTTAGAAATAAGATTTGGAAATTGAAATACAACATTAAAATATCAAGGATCATTTGACATCTTATATAAATATTCTTCTTTACAAAATGAGATATACACATAATTTCATCATATTATATTCATTTTAAAATATATTCATTCAATATATGTAATTATTATTTATATATATATATATATATGATTTATAGTTTTTAATTTTTGATAATTGTATAGGAGGGTAGGAAGAGGTATAATATTTGAAGGGGTTACCTTATGTTTTATTTTTTTTATTTGTATAATATGACACACATACATACTCAAACTCTATTTCTAGTATCATTGAGATCCTATTCATCATAGTGAGTAAATGTCAAAAAAACTTCTATAGTTTTATCGATGACACAATACTATATCCCCTTTATTTATACCATAACGGACTAGAGTTCTTCCACAAGAAACGTTAATTTAGAGAAAGTCAGTCTGTTATAGACAATGGATGAATAAATGATATTGAAGATTATTCCAAAAGAGAATTCAAAAGATAATCTCATTATAGGTTTAGTCGATACCAATTATTTTTTATGTTTTTTTGGATTTCTGTTATGCTAGATAATTTACTTCTTCTTTATTTTACATGAATTATTTCTATTATACATGAAAATTATTTTGTTACATTAATTTTTTTATCTTCCTTGAATTTTATGTTCCATGGATTTATTCTCTTTAATATTCCATATAGTTTTATCCTTTTTTATTATAATTTATTTATATATTCCAACATTTTTGAAAAAAAATCTACCATAGTGTACCTTTATACCTATTTGGAACATATTTTTTATTCTTAGTTTTGTTGGATAAATTTATGATAATTTGATATTGAGTTATTTTATTGTTATTTTATTAAAATTTATTTAGAAATTTATTTCAAAACATTGTACCTGAATGGGGTGATTACAAAAATGTGAAATGTTGTTATTTTACACTTTATTTGGTTTTGAATACATAATTTATGAAATTCGTGTCACCTTAAATCCCTAAATCTTCAGAGGATGATATTAAATATTTTTTATTTAAAACAAGTGTTTCTATAATGTTTTTAGAGTAAAATACATAGACAATTTTGTGAAATTCTAATGGGTTATTAGTGATCGCCCTACATATACCACTATGTCTCTATAGAAAATATTATTTTGTGTTTTTTTATATTGAGTTCATTAGTAAGAAACAACTCTATTGAATTTTACTTTGGTATGCTCTTAGAGAAGGTTAGTTGGATAATGACTATAGGTCCTGAGGTGACCATGAGATTATATTCTGTTTCTCTACTAGTTTGTTATTTATGAATGTATCGGCCTTGTAAGCCTCCGTATTTATATGATTTCATTCTAATTTTTATATTTATTTTGAGATGGATTTATGTTTTCCCTATGCCCTGTGTGGTATATTTTCATATTATTTTTTCCATTCTTCATGGACATCCAATGCATAGAATTACATTTATATACTTTCGATATAATTAAACAACATGTTAAATAGTATCTACCTTGGTGAATTCATTCCCAATAAGTATGTTTTGATGAACTAATAATTTTTTATATGTTGTGTTTATTAAGAACATTATTTGGTCTTTACCTCAAGAAGGATTTGGTTATTACATCTATAGTGGAACACAATGGTTCATGGAATGTGGAATGAGATCAACCTTACTATTTGGGGTGTTTTTTAGATATGACATTGGATAATTATAACTCCACATGTAGGTCATGATAAGGTTCACAATCACCACTTCTTATGAAAAAACCACGTTAACCATGGTTTTTCACCTTTTATGTTTTTAATATCACATTTCAATCATTTATATTAGTGTATATTGACTATAATTAATGGAATTTTACTTATATAAAATTTTATTGTGTTATTTGTTGCTTTTACAATGTTTTTGATGAAAAATATCTTTGTACATGAGGTGTATGATTAGCTTTGATGGTTTAGTGAAGAATGTGAATCATGTTCACATTGTTTTGTGAGATTTTATGTTATCTTAGAATGGTAGAATATGGGTCCATCAAATGTCAAATTCCAACCATGGACTACCATTACACAATTTATTTTTTTTACATTTTCAATCCAATCAATTTTGGGTTAATTTTTATTTTTAATTGCTTCAATTAATGGGGAGTTTTAAAATGATTTGATATATTTGAGGGAATTATTTAAGTAATTTGTAATTGAAATTTTTATTTAAATATCTAAGAACAAGGTATATAATATTTATAAAGTGTTATTATTAAAAAAATTTTAAATCATGTTGGAATATTTTACAGTATTATTTTGGTATAAAAATAAATGAATTGATTTATATTATTTTCATGAAAAATGTCATGACTATGAGTTTTTATGAGTTTTTATTTCATATTTATTATATTAAATAGTTATATGATTGGTTATTATAGTTTCATTACCCGAATAAATTAAATTTATAAGTTATAGAATTTAAATTTTTGTATTAAGTCGTATTATTTTTTTGATTTTAAAATCATGAATCAATAAAAATAATGATTGATCATAATAGGACTTTTTCATGCAGTGTTCCATAGCCTAGTTTCTCTTAGGTCCAGAATATGATCCTTCAAATTTTACACCTTACCCAGTCTCTAGGTAGAGTGGTAAAGATAATCCTTGAATAATTATAAGTTATTTTATTGTGTGGATCAAAGACCTAAATAGGCTATGTTATGGATGAAAAATATTGATGGAATTGGAAATTCAATAGAAACTCCAAAAGATTCATTTGTAATAACTATCTCAAACTTATTCAATGTACCATGTATGTAATGGTGGAGGTATGAAAACAACATTATCTATAGAGTATCATGTATTATAAATTCCTTATGTTCGTGTTTATTCATTGGATTTTTTTCAAGAAGTTCAACGAAGATAGGGAGACAACCCACATGAGTCTCCAAAAAATTATTATACAATGAATATAAATATGAAATATTATATTTTATTGATTCCCATCTTTCTTGAGTTTGTGATTGAGTACTCACTGATGGATCCATTATTTTTATGGGTCTTAATGAAGTTCATTATTTTAGATTGGATATATTTAATCTAGATTCTTAAAAGGATGGGTTTATTAATTATATGACAATTTATTTGGTTTCTATTGATAAAAGTGATAGGGGTGGTAACCTATTCATTTAGGGTTAGTAAAGATTTAAAATCAACTATGAACTAAAGAATGAGGAATCATAGTTATAATGTTTTTCCAATTTATTGAAATATCAATATCAGATACGTTTCTTTAAGTTAAAAAATAAATTTCATAGGTTTTATCACTATAGTTATATTTAGTATCCAAATCCCTCATGTTTGAGATCCTGGATTACCTACTATTTATATAGCATACTCGGACAACTTCTAATATTTCTATGTTCATGCATCAATAAAATATTCAAACTATTACATATATTGGTTATCAATTTTAGTCAAATTGATATTTTTAGGGTAGCCCACCCAAATTTTATCTTTTTATATAGAGACTCACTAGTTCATTTATTTGGCCTCTTGTTCATCAGGTTAATAATATCCATGTGGTTTTTTAGAGGCTAATTTATATTGGGAGAGATTATATATGGGTATTCTAGGATTAGGAATAAATATTTCATTCCCTTTGTTAAAGGTATGGGTAGTCCCTAGTGGTGTTTCCTCTAGTAATGTTCTCATTTTTAATACTCCATGAAAATTGAAATTTTTATATGTTGGTGATTATTTCTAATGGTCTCTCTATTTTAATTTGTTCTTCTGAGATGTCCCATTTTTTCAATTATATTATTTTAAATCAAGGTTATATTTTGGGATGTGGTATGATATCATTTTATTTCATTCATGCTTTTTAGATGTGTCTAGTATCTAATTCCTTAATGGCTATATCTTTTCTAGGGACGTTAGTAAATTTTTGGGGAGATGATTTTGGTTGGGAAAATTTCTAAAAACCAATATATAATCGCCTTTTATTTTAACCCTTTTTTAATTTTGATAAACATTGGATTTTTTTTCAAATATCATAATCTTTTCAATATTTGGATGTCTTTTCACTAGTTTCAAGGATAGTGCACAGTTAGAGGTCGATGTGTGACCTTCCCATGAAAAACCTAAGACATATTTTGGACATGTTCACATGGTTGTTTCAGGGATTTCCTAAATGTGTGAAAAAAAGTTACGTGATCGAGTTGTATGAAATTAAGGTTCCATCGTTGTCATAATGATTTGTTAACCATGAACCAAAACCATGAATCATTCCCTTAGAATTAGTAATATTGAATTTATAGAAATTAACTTGTTTATTTAATTCCATAATGTCTTCATCCTCCCCCATATTTATGTTTCGGTTCTCATGGGATCCTTATGTGCATCACACCATTCCTTATCCATTAATTATTTTTTCATTGTATCATTTAATCTTAGAGATTCATTCAATGTTTGAATTCATTTACTCTCATAAAATTTATTCCTTTTTGTTTGTTTCATTTTCCCTTATTTTTGGACTGCATTAGATAAACTATAGGTTTTTTTGAAATGATTATAAATTTGGTATCTTAACGGGGGTACTTATATTGTATGATCTAATATTTGATCTGTCAATATAAAAAAAGAACATTGGACTAAAAATTGTTTTTAAATGGTCATTAAATGAATATTTTGTAAATTTTGTACAATAATACAATAACAATTCTTCATTGGAACATTATATAAATGGATTTCCTTTGTTAAATAATAGTCAAAATTAAAAAAATCCCCATGTATTCTATTAAAAATATATTCTTTAAATGTATGCGACTCTTGATGATGATTTTTTTATATAAATTTGGGGATTAGAGAAAAGTTTTTATAATGGCGGGTTGAGGTATTCTAATAGAATATGGTTCTTTAGGTTTTCTTTTTAGTTTGTATTAGATATGACACACATACATCCTCACCATCCATTTCTAGTATCATGGGAATCAAAGTCATCATATTAAGAGATTGAAATATGATTTCTATACATATATTGATGAGACACACATTCATCTTATAGATTTAAAGTGGTAAAGACAAGTGGGTTTCTATAGTTTAGGTTAGCTAAGTGTAGTTTAGTCTGTTAGAGAATAGGGATGCCTCGATTTTTCAGTAGATGATTCCACATAAGTATGTTTTAGATCATCTCATTGGATGGTTATTTGATTCCCATTATTTGTTAAATTTATTTTTTACTCATTCATTATATTGAATTATGCCTTTTTTACTTCATTATTTTTCAAGAACTCATTAATATTATACATTATGATTATTTTTTATTCATTCAATTATTATCTCACCATGTCATATATCATTGAACTAATCTTTTTTATGTTCCATTTTATTGTATCCATTTTTTAATATACATTATTGGTCCTTAGATATGATTTATGATTTCTTTTTAAAATATTTTATCATGTAATCTATTTCCTTTGTATTTCTTCTTGTTATTTACATTTGATTGATTTATTTTCCTTTTATTATTTAATTTCTCAATTGAAATATTTCTTTATGTTGTTCAGAAATAGTTTTGAAAATGTGATATTTAAAAAAGTTTTTAAAGGAAATGTGATCTATGTCTTATTTAATAACTATTTGGTTTTCAAAATACAATTAAAAAAATTGGTAATGGTTTCTTGAATAGTTAAACCCCAACATAAAATATATAATTTCCAAAAATATTTCTACAATGTTTTGAAATAGAAAATAATAGATTCATAGGTTATATTCTACTCATATTTTGGATCACTCCCAAATTATACAATATTGGGTGTTGAGGACCTTGATTTTTATGTTGGTTCATGCTCAAGTTGATAGGTAGATCCATCTTTATGGAATTATCTATTATATATTATATTTCAGTGGGTGTATTGTATGATGGAATTAGTTCATGATGGGACTATACATTGGTACATTGGTTTCATTTGGAATTTGGGGATTTTGAATGTATCAGTATAGTTGGACATAAATATTATTGTTATTTAAGTCTATTTATTTTACTTGTATTGATTTGGATGATTATTTTGATTCTAACATATTTTATTTTTTCATTATATAATTTTTTATTTCATTTTTCATCATCATTGAATGTTTCAACACATAATGTTCGATTCATGATATAATTTTTATATTTGTTAAATATCATTTACCAAGTAGAAATATTTCAAAATGATTATTTTTAGTTTCTACATAACTTATTTCAAGACAAAGTGAAAAAATATTTTCATCGATCCTTTCCATTGGCTTGCTCAAGTTCCAATATCAAGGGTTTCTCGGGGTGGTTACTGATGGAAAATAATAATGTTTTATGACTAATGAAACCCATATAGATTTACATCAACCTAAAATTCTCCAAACAAGAAAAATAATTCAAATACTATTTAATGTTCATATCCATTGGGATGTCTGCACAATTGTACCATTGTTCCATGAATGTGAAAAAAACATTTTTCCTTTTAAAATGAAATGCTTATTATGTAACGATCCTAGGATTCTTATAATTTCACCCAATTTAATTGAATATAATCTTTAAAAATCAAAACAATGTCTCATTTGTGTGATTATACTTTTCCATATTCCATTTAGTCGGTTTTTTATGACTCCTATGAATAGAAGGACTATTCCATTCATTTCAAATTTAATGTGAATATAAAATATCCAAACCATATGAACTAATTTATATTATATTAATTAGCACATGGTAATTAATTAAATATCATTATTAATATACATTATTACAAAATTGTTACACATATAAAAAAGATAACAACTCCAATGTGAAACACTTAGAAAAATATAGAGAAAACATACCTATATATTCAAATAAAAATACATTAAAACACCAACATCATTCTTTATAATCATATATTTTGAATTGTTAAGATTATTTTAAGGTCATTTTCACCACCATGTTAATAAACCAAATCCAAAAAAAACTCCATTTTGACATTTTTGGAATTTATTTTTAAAAGTGAGTTCTAATTCTCTCTTTTGATTACACTACATGACCTAGTTGAGTTTTGGTTGGCCAGATCATGATAATATTATATCTAAGTAGAAATTGGTCATTTTGATATATTATATAATCCTTGAAATATGAAGGAATCAATTTATTGATCATAAAATATAGTGAGTATTTTTTAATGAAAACATCATTCATTATGAAAATGTATATACCTTTAATCTAGTAGCCCAAATCAAGTGGTTACATTATCAATTGTGCACTAGATAAAATAAATAACATCCCTAATGGATGAATTGTTTATTAGCCTTTTTGAGCTAGATACATACCTTCAATACACATTACAAATGAAAATATAAAATAAAAAAAGTTATATCATTCAGAAAAACAATTTCCATATTATAATATCTCTTTATAGAAATAATAAAACAATTCCAAGTAAACTAGGGAAAGAAAACCTAAGAAAGGGATGTACTTACATTATAAATTCGAGAATGAATATAGAGGAATCTAAATAATGTTTAACTAATATGAAGAGAATAAAAGTTGATCTTGTAATTAAATTTAAAGAATATAATGTTCTTGAAACCCATCCATGCATAGTAAGTCAATTAATCACATGAAAAATAATAACTAAATTCTAAAATATGGAATGGATAATGATGAGTAACTAATTTATACCATCGTGTTGTCATCCAATACATATGAAAATAATTTCAAGTCATTGTTCCATGACATATGGATAAATGGGTAAGGCCTTGGACATAACTAAATATAGTATGTCTAATGAGACCTATCGAATCACAGAGGGGATATAGTGGATCCAACCAATAACATACTATGTCAATTCCATTATTTATATTAATAAATAATGTAGCTGAATCAACATTCTTTAATAATTGATAACTATCATTATTGGTAGAACTATCATATAATATGTAAATACATTCCGCCAGAAAAAATGATTATAAAAAATAAAATGAATTATGGTTGAGGGTATAATTACAGTATTTACATGATATATGATTCAGTTATGGATGTTAACATAGATGAAAATACATTAAAATTTTCATAGTATAATTTCCCGAAGAATATTCGTTTTCACTTGGAAAAAAAACATTTAAAAATATAAAAAAATTTCCCTCCTAAAAAATAAATAATTTTATTTTTTAAAAAAAATTATTCTAAATCCATATACATATAACTATGGCTTACTAATATAAGGAAATAATTTTCAGGCTATATAAGTTGATTTTTTTCCAATGTATAGTAAGTTATGTAAAAAATTACCATATTTTCAAAATGACAGGATGATTCCTTTTAAAACATTTCTATGATGTCAATTAAGAGTAAAATGATTCAAAACAATCCTCGTAGAAAATAAAAAATAATTTTTTAAATAATTTTATTAAACATGGACATGGAATACATACAATCCTCAGCTGAGACAAGGAAATAAACTATCCTGAATTATGATGACATTATTAGACAAACAATTAGTAAATTGGTTTCCTTTGAATTGTAAGCACAATGAATGAAATAATTTAAAATGAAATAATAAATAATATTATTTAAAATTTAATCATTACATAATATATATAAGGGTAAGACGATATAGCACACAAAATAAATATGTTTTGAAAATATCATATGTTTCATATATGTAAAAAGGAGATGAAGAAACTATTACATAGATCATATCATTTAATTGAGAATTAATTAATTTAATGATTTGTTATAAAGTATCTAATTAATAAATGAAACTATTTAGTAAAAAAATTATATATGATGTCACACATAATCATGTCATAACTAAATAAATAGAAATAGTTTTAACACAAAAAATGAAAATTATGTTAAAAACCATTTACCACATTGTAACTTCATGTCAATTCCAATTGGATAATATATTTAGAATTTTAATATAAAATAACATTATGTATGTTGGACTCATAATATGTCTTGTAAAAGGATATTATATATATCATATAAAATATATTATGTGCATAACAATAAAGTATGCCATAATGGAGTTAAATTTTGATGAAATCTCATACCTCATGTGCAACATTATTTATATTTGTACAAACCACATTTATAATAAATATAGATTTATTATAAACTTATTAAATAAACCTACACATATATATAATAGAATATATAATTTACTTATAATATTTTATCAATAGTTTAATAATAATTCTTTGTTAAACTAATTATTTCATTTAAAAAAATCTTCATTTTTCATGAACATTTTTGGTTCGTTATATTTGGACTTTATACCTCGATAATGTTTCCATAATCTCTATAAATCTAATAAGTATATATATAAAATATATATTAATTATATACTTACATATTTTATTCTATAAAATTTTGTCATATAAGAATGAACTACCTCTTTCATAGAGATGGTCAGTCGTACACATTCATCAATTATGTTTTCACATTTAAATGGATGAAAAAAGAAAGATTAATACAAAACAAATTTAGAAGTTTTATTATTTATTTTAAATCATATATATTGATAGAATCAATCCTCATTACAATCAGATTAAAATATAAACTTAAAACGAATCACATTTCTTTGTGGAGGTGGTAGTCCACATGTATGAATGATCGACTTTATCATTTCCAAGAGGTTAAAATTTAATAAGTTAGATATGATATTATCTTTACAGAAGTATAATTATGTTATAATATCATATATAAACATTAAAATCATCATAATTCATTTCCATACAAATTGGTATTGATTAATAAATTTTATAGCTATGTGGATACAGTAAGTTGTATATATGCCTGAATGGTACCTTCACGCCCCATTTGATGGTAAAAAGGGTTGAAAATTATGATTTCATAACAATTATTATATTAAATTATATATTATATTGATTTTACAACTTTATGTTAAATATAATTTAGTTATATAATGTAAATGAAAAAGAAAAAAAGTGATCGATAAAAGAAATTACCTCTTATTTGGAACAACTAAATAAGATATACTATTACATGTTGGGACCTTTATAAAGTAAAAAAATCTATATAATTTGGAAATGAAAGCTTATAAGAGAAATATTCAGGGTTTTTTACCTATATTTCTCAATTTTGTGTAATGAACTGAGGGAGTATGTGATATTTTATAGTTATTTTTAGGGGAACATTGGGAATTTATAGAAAAATTAAAATATAATAGGCCTATTTCAGATATAAATGATTCAAAATGGTAATTTATTTGAATAATAAGATTTTACGGTGGAAAATACATCATCTTATGAAATTTAGACATGTAGGTGTTATGAAAACCCTGATTTTATTCCAAGCATAATCATGATTTATTACATAAACTATTCACTTGATACAATATGGTTGATAGAGAGGTCTAGTGTCTTTGGGGCTTATGATCATTACATAACAACTAAAAAAATGAAATAAAAATTCTTTATTGAAAACATCCTTTATGTGACCACTACATTAAATCATACATAGTATTTCATGGGATAACCTGAGGACATGCATAAGAAAAGGGGTGAGCTATAAAGCCCATTAAGGGAATAAAACTGGAAAACCTGAGGAGTACAATACATGTTAGACAATATGCATATCAATAGAGAAAAAGAAAAACATGAACATAAAGTCATGATAAATAATGATAATCATAACACGGAAATGTTGCAACAACACTTAACATGGAATTAGCATGATCCAAGGCTCATTACACATGGAGCATGGGTAAATCCTCATTTCACATGAAGCACGAGTAAACCCTCTTTCCACTTGAATTAGCATGAGTCAACACTCATTGCACATGACGTATTACGATACTATAATGTTCCCAATGCATTAGAGCTCTATAAGGGCACACCCTTCATAAAAATTTCATTTCATGCATAACTGTGCCACATGGATCATAAAACATGGATTCATAAAACATAATCATTTATTCCATGACAAAGGAATGTGGAATGAAACTTTATAATCAATATGTAAATGTGCATGAAGGTGAATACCCTTGATGGAGACACACTACTAAAATATTGGGCAAGGGAAGATCCCACTTATATCAACGCTAAGCAAAAGCGATGATAAAGGTTACCCTGTATCAGCGCTAAAAGTTTATCACTGATACAGGGTAACCATTCTCAGTGCTAAAGAAGCACTGATAAAGAATTTCTGTATCAGCGCTTAAATTTTAGCACTGAAATAGATATGATTTATCAGCGCTTTTGTTGCACTGATAAAGAGTACTATTAGAAGTGCTAAAAAATCACTGATAATAGAATGCTTTATCAGTGCTAAAATGCTAGCATTGATAAAACCTTAATACATTTTTTTATAATTTCGGTCGCACAGTGCCCTCGTTTTATCATGACCTAAAGCTCTCGCGATACTGGAACCATGTGACTCCCCTCTTCCGCTCACTATGTTCGCTTTTTCGGACCTCCTCCACCCTCGCTTCTCGGTGTCGGACCTCCGCCACCCTCACTTTTCGTTGCCGGACCTCCGCTTCCCTCGCTTCTTATTGCCGGACCTCCGCTGCCCGCAACTCCCTCTTCGGTTTTCCGGACCTCCCATTAAGGAATGTTTTCCAAATATTTTTTTAATATTTTTCTTTTTTATGATTGAATCATTTATGGATATTGATTGTGTTATTTCATTTGGATTCATTGGTATGTTTTGGGTGTACCTTTCCATAGGTTTTAAATTATTCTCTTAGTGGTTCTTCATGGTTAGTGATTGTAGTCTCTTATTTTGGTGAAGGGATGTGTTCTTAGTATATTTCAATCTTATGTCCCACCATTTTAGTGAAAATTTAAATGGTTGGGTGACCTATGCTAGGTCTTTGGACATTGTTGGGATTTTCTCTATTCTTAGTGATGTAGACATGTCATTTGGAGATGTATAAGGTTCTAGGAGGATATATATTAAGGGTTCTTGGGAATAATGGTTATATGTTCATTTTAATTTTATCATAGTGGTCCTCTATTCGGTGAATCTTACCACTTGACCCCTTATCCCAAGGTGAAAATCTATCCCTTTCTCTCTTCCCTTGGGCTCCATTTTTAGGGTAATTTTTTTATCTACAAGGAATCTCTAAGTAAGAATCTCATATTCTCTTTTATTCTCCTTTCTTGGTCACTACTTTTTTCACTATTGGGTTATTTTTCCATAGAAAGGGTTTTGACCTAGGTTGACATTAATCTCATTTATTTGGGTTAAATCATTATGGTTATGGTGTTTAATTGCATCCTTGGGGACTTTTATTAGTTTATTTGGTGGTTTCATTTTGGTTTTGTGAAGATATCAAAAAATAGGTAGGTTTTTCCATTATTTGACAATTTTTTAGGTGTTTAATATGATTTAGTTGGTTATAAAATGATATTATAAATAGTCTGGGTTGTGGAAAAAATGTTATCCATTTTTTTGTGCGTAAGGGTTTGGTAATGATTTAACTATTGTAAATGGTTGTTTTTCAGGTGTGTTTCTCTTACTGGAAGTGTGATTGCAAAAAATAAATATAATTTTATATAGGGTGATTTTAGCACAATGGGGTCCTAGTTATCTAGGTGGGTAGACTAGGTCTAGTATATTTGGTGAATTAGTCAGGTCGATGATTGGTCTCCTAAATAATGATATACATAACAACAGTAACTAAACATTCATGTGCTAGGGATTGGAGGCTCAAATAGAACCTTCATGTCTAAGAGATGTGATCACCAAGAGTACGAAGATCCATGGACCCTAGTAACCCTAATACCTTAATGATTTTCTATAGTGTTAATACTATTCTTACCATTATCTTGTCATTTTTACTTTCTCTTTTATTTCAATGAATGTTTTATTTAAATTGTATCTTCCTTTGTCTAAAAAAATTACCCGTTAATGTTTATCATAATGTCATTACACGGAATCTATTTTTGTTTTGTCCTACTAGGTATGTTGGCTCACACCTTATATACACCCTCAGGATTATATAGACCTTATTATGTTTTACCCAGTTAAAGGAAAAGTTCCCTTGGTGTTGATGGTGGATATATGTGCTAGTAGTTCCCATTTTGGTGAATGTTATTGGTTGTGGAATGGGGATGTTGACCCTCATGTTTCATGGAGTCTTGGTTGTATTTTTGGTTCCGTTAACAATATTTTGTTATTTTGGTTTTGGTTGAAATTGTTAAATGCTTATCCCCTATTAAAGAGTTATCTTTTGGTCAATTATATTGTGAAATTTGGTTATGATATGGTGTTTGATTATTATATAATATTTATGGTTTTTTACATGAAAAGACCCTTCCCAACAGTGTCACTCAATGCCTAGGAACTAGTTACAACCCATGGGGATTGGTAATTCCCTTTGGACCATCCCACGAGTTGGGTTAGGTGTCAAGTGGGATGGAAACCTAGCCTAGTTCATGACAATAAGTCTACACCATAGTATGGTTGTCTAAATCCTTTCTGTACTGTGTCTATGGGAGGTTGCAATGTGGTATATTTTTTAATAGTCTTAAATTCCATGACCCCCAATTTATATTCTTTATTATCCTACACAACACTCATTTGAAATCTTGTTTCTTTAAGGCTTACAATAGTCATTTTAACTCCTCTAAACTCCCTTATTCTCATATATAAGCTCTAGTGGATGGGTTTGGTTTCTCTCTGATAAGGGGATCTATCGGTGATTGGAAATCCTCTATCTCCTCTTATATCCTCCTTATTGAATGATAGATAATCATCTTTTTAGTGAATCTAATATTCTTTTTTATGAATATTGATTATAGGTTATACTACTTGATCTCCAACACCTTCATTATTCATTGAAAAATCCCATTATGGGTTTTTAGTTGGGTTTATCACTAATTTAAGGCAGGTGGTTCCACAATGTTTCTTCCACACAATTGAAACTTTTCTTTCTTGATTTATTCAATATGAATTATAAAACTAATTTAATATGATTTTAATTAATGTTTATTTTAGTTGTGATTTTAGAGGCATGTATTTTTGTAATAAATCCCCTTCATAGTTTCTTTTTGTGTCATGGAATGATTTCAGAAACTATATATTTTAGTGGGAATATTTAATAAAATAATTGGCCTTGATTTCATAAAAATGATTTGAATATAATATTATTTGAAAAGGTAATAGATTTTATGAAAACCTATGATTTGGTTTTGAAATGAAAATTCATGTTGAAAACTAAAATTGTGTATTTGAATGTAATAAATGAAATTATTTGTAATTATTGATTTTCCCATGTTTGGTTGATTATTTGATTTGAAGTGTATGAAGCCTTGGTATTTAGTGGTAATTTTGATAGGAATGTTAGGAAATAATATCCTAGCACAAGATTTATGATGAAAATCCTAACTTAAACATACTATGACATGAATTTTTCCCCAATGAGAATTTGAGTCCCGATGACCTGAGTCGTGGGATGTGTTCACACATTGAGCCAAGATCACTGATTGAGTTTTCTGAGGATAATATTACTAGAAACTAACATACCATATGGTTTGATACATGTTACTATGATATAATTTTTTATTATTATAACATGACATTGATTAGAGAACTATTTTGTTCATGCCAACTAATTTATATAAGAGTTTTATATACATTGTTCATTTAAGTCAGTTTTAATATATCTTCCATCTTTATGATTATGAATGTATGTGATGTTGGAAATATATAAATACTAAGATACCATATTGGTACATGTTACTAAGATTTATGTGTGACTATATACTTATTATATTTTCTTATTATTTCTTACACACCACCACTTGAGTCGAGTAACCTGATTGAAATCCATATTGGTACTTTGGTTTTGATGTGGATATGGTTTTTTATGTGTTTGTGACATGTGTATGTGTGGATATATGGGTACTTAGGCATGATGATATTGAATGTAGGGTAGAGACCTAGGAGTGGTATATGTATCATTCTTTATTATTCCTATGTTTGGTCTGGGGTGATTTGAGGAAACTATAATGAATCTAAAGTAATTATATTTAATGAAGATGAATAAATACTAATGGTTAGGCTCTATTAATCACTATTTTTATAAGAAGTGGTTCCATTATACTATATTTAGAAGTCTTGTTTTGTTTACGTGAACCTTAAATACTAATATTTGAGATTCAAATAGGATGAATATGAATAAAGATTGGATGGATGCAATTCGTTTAACACTAGAGTACGAGAACGGAGTGAAGAGTTCATCAAGTATATAGTGGATCATGCAAAATATCCTTCCCAAATCATTTTTTCGTGTTTACGTTGTTGTTATTCTAGAACACATACTCTAGAGGAGTTGGAAGAACATTTGATATGTCATGGAATAGATCGGAGTTATAAATGTTGGAATAAACATGGAGAAACAGCGAATGTAGCTACAGACTTGGATAAAACTGTGTTTTATGGATCGTCAGATATGAATACAAATATGGATAATAAAGAATACCGTATAGAGGATGTGAATACATATGTCAATGATTATGAAGATCGTATTGATGAAATGACAATGGAAATTCAAGATGAACTCTGTGTTTTCCCAAAATTGTTTGAGAAGTTAAAGAGTTGTGCAAAGACGCCATTGTATGCTGCTTGCACTAAGTATACAACATTTTCAGCTATACTGAAGTTATTTAAATTGAAATCAGGAAATATATTGAGTGATGTAATTTTTACAGAACTAATTTCTCTCTTGAATGACATGATCCCAGAAGATAATGAACTCCCAAGCCAAACATATGAAGATTGATGAATGCTACGCTCGATGGGAATGATTTCTAAATGAATAAATGCCTGCCCAAAAGGCTATATATTGTTTCGCAAGGAGAAAAAATCACTTACAGAATTCCCAAAGTGTGGTGCTTCCTGATACAAGAATGATAAATCCAATCCTATGAAAGATTTATGGTACTTTCCAATCATTACAAGGATTAAGCGTCTATATGGAAGTGAAGAAACTGCCAGAAAATTGTCATGGCATGCAGATAAAAGAAATAAAGATGGGTTATTACATCATCCGGCAGACTCTCCTAAATGGAAGAAAATTGATCATGAGTATCCTGAATTTGGAAAAGAGCCGAAAAACCTTCGTCTTGCGTTATCTACAGATGGAGTTAATCCTTTTGGTTTTCAAACTAGCACTCATAGTAGATGGCCTGTTATGTTGGTAAATTATAACATTCCACCCCGGTTATGTATGAAGAAGAAATTAATCATGTTATCTATGCTTATATGAAGACCAAAAACAACCTGGTAAGGATATTGATGTTTATCTGGCTCCTTTGATCGAGGATTTGTATTTATTGTGGGACTCAGGTGTAATGTTGTATGATGCTTATAAAAGTGAATACTTCACGTTGAGATCGATGTTTTATGGGACAATAAATGATTTCCCTACTTATAGAAATTTTTCAGGCTATAACATTAAATGAACTCAAGGGTGTCCCATGTGCGAAGAAGATGAAGAATCAATTAGGTTGAAACATTCATCGAAATATGTGTTTCTAGGACATCATAGATTTCTACCTCGTCAGCATAAGTACCAATCATGGACGACATCATTTAATGGAAGTTCAGAAAAATGCACAACACCATCTCCACTAACAGGTGATGAACTATTTGAGATAGTAAAAGATCTGAACACAGTTTTTGGTTAACCATTTTGAAAAAACCATAAGAAAATCTGTTGGAAAAAGAGATCAGTTTTTTTAATTATCATACTAGAATTGTTTGTATGTCAGACATTTTCTTGATGTGATGCATGTGGAAAAAATGTATGTGATTGTGTTATCAGAACATTGATAAATTCCACTGGAAAAACAAAAAGATGGAATTAAGGCAATGTTCTGCATGGTTGACATTGGAATATGAGAAGAGTTGGCTCCCATGAAGGGTAAAAATCGAATATTTCTTCCTCCAGCTGCTTATACTCTTTCTAGGGCGGAGAGATATCAGTTTTTCAACTTCTTCAATGATGTAAAGGTTCCAGAGGGGTACTCATCAAATATCAAGAACATTGTGTCTATATATGATTTGAAGTTAAAAGGTTTTAAATCACATGATTTCCATTTTTTGACGAAAGATCTTATTTATATAGCTTTACGTTGCATGTTTTCCAAGAATGATCATCATACGTTAACCAAACTTTTTTTTCAATGATATATGTAGCAATGTTTTAGACCCAGGGAAATTTCCAGCTATGGAAAAAGAAATTTTCATCATATTATGTGAATTAAGAAATGTTCTACCCCCCAACATTATTTGATATGATGGTTCATTTGATGATTCACTTGGTGAGAGATATTCGACTTTGTGGTCCTGTTCACTATAGATGGATATATGCTGGTGAACGGTATATGATGATTTTGAATGGGTATGTCAAAAATTGAAGTCGGAAAGAGGGTTGTATAGTAGAGAGATATATTTTTGAGGAATCCATTTAATTTTGTATTTAATACGTATCTGATGTTGAAATCATTGGTCTCCCTAAATCTCATCACACTGGACGAATTGAGGATGAGGGAATTTCTGGAAGAGAAGTTGTGACAGTCAGTATTACATATCAGGAGCAGGATCATTATTATGATTTTTATAATAATTGGGAGGTTTCCCCATATATTGAAACTCACAAATAAATTCATAGGCTGTTGAATCCATCAAGGTCTGAAAAATGGTTATCAGATAAACATAATAAATAGTTTATAGGATGGTTTCAGGACCAAATTATTAAGCAGTTGGATGAAAATACAAATTCAATTTCATAATGACTTCGATGTCTAGCCGCTGGACCAAGTGTGTATGTATTATCTTATAGTGGTTATGTAATTAATGGTTATACATTCTATAAAGATGAATATGATGAAGATAGTACCACACAAAATAGTGGAGTTACACGAGTGGCTGAAGCGATGCATGTTTCTGGTAGTAAGGACAGAAATCCAATTTATGAAAATATGTCATACTTTTTCATTATAAAACTAATATGGGAGTTGGATTATATGACATTCAAATTGCCAATTTTTCAATGAAAAGGGATTGATAACAACAGTTGTGTTAAAAGAGATGAATGGGGATTTGTAAAAGTTGATTTTAGTGAAGAAGTGTACAAAGATGACCCGTTTATAATGGAATCACAAGAGGTACAAGTTTTTTATTGTTTCAGATCCCAAAAACCGAACGTGGTCGATTGTTCTATTATCTTCCAAAACTACTAAAGGTTCCGATGAAATTTCAGTTGAGGATGATCCATTTAGTGGTACGTCGCAATCATTTCAGAGCGGTCCCAATGCAGATGATGTTTTCTATGTTATATGAGACCACAATGAATGGATTTAGATAATTGATAGAGGTGTCAAGTCCCTTCAACCATTGAAAAAAAAGAAAGGGAGTTCAGTAAACAGGTTATATTTTGTTTTTAATATAGATATTGTTATCTCATGTTATTATCTTATCATTACTGAATTTATGTAATATGAATTAACTCTTCAACCACTTTTGTTGATAATGACTTCTACACATTCTGGTTATCCTAACCTTGAGACTGAACAAGTCTCCCAAGCTACTGCTGCAGCGGCTGGTGCTGCTCCTACTGCTCCTGCAGCTCATGCTGCTACTGCTGTTGCTCCTACTGCGGATCCTATTGCTCGTGTTGCTCCTCATGTTGCGGCTCCTTCTGCTCCTGCTACGGTTGTTGCTGCTCCTACTACTACGGCTCCTGCTGGTCCAAGTGTTGAGGTCCAACAACCATCAGAACATCCCGTTGATACCATTATAGAGGAACATATAGATGATGTTGATATCGATGAAATGGCCGGGAATGAAGGACCGACGTCGCAGAAAACACAGGTGTGTCATAGTTTGACGGTGTTAGCCAAAATTCTTATGGTGAAAAGCAAAGACATCAAATTTGATGTCGGATGGAATGCATGAGGCCAACATGTGAATCCTAACAAGTCTATGTTTAGTAGCTGCATTGGGGTTGTTACTCGTCAAAGTGTGCCAATTGACATAGATTCATGGCACCATGTTGTGTCCGGGCTGAAGGTTGTGATCTGGGAAGAAATTATTGTTACATTATGAATTTATTTCTTTAATTTACAAGAAAATAAAATAATGAAACAATGTCTACATCTTCTCAATCTCTTGTAGAGTACATTTCTAGTAGATGATTCACACAAGGATAATGTACTAAGGCTTGTAGGAACGATTCATCAAGTATTTCGCACTATTTTAACAAGATGGAACCTGATTGATTCAGAAGGTAAAATAACCCTGCACCCACCAATCATCTATGCACACCAGATATCCCAAGAAGCATGGGATGCATTTATTGGCTGTCGTGGGGATGGGAAGTTTCAGGTACATTGTGGGTGATAATACATTGTTTAAGGATACCTGTATTCATCACTTTGATTGTCAATATTTCATTTATGAAATAGAAACTCTGTACTGAAAATAAGGAACATGCATCAAAACCATCATACCCCTATCATAAAGCATGGTTGGGTTACGCTTAATTAGAAATGAAAATGGTATGTATTTTAAATTTACAGTAATATTGTTAGCTTCCAATAAAAAACATCATAGTTATCTTTCTATGTTTATATGTATATTGATGAGTTTAAAACCAAATTCACTTCCATCCCACGTCATGTGCTATGGAAGGAGGCATGTGTGAACAAAGAAGGGATGTTAGTAGATTAGAACACAGAGAAAGTGTTGGAAATATGTGTAAGTAAGACATGGAGATAAAAAGATTTGTTTAAAATTTCTATTACATAAAAATAATTAGTTATTTTCCTATATCTGACAGTCATAGGAATAAGCTACTCCTGTAGCAGATACAGACCTATTATCGATGACTTTGAAGTAGCCAGAAAAATATGGTCATTTAGAGGTACAGGGTTTGGGGTGACACCCCGAGTATATTTTGAGAAGATGAAAAAAATGGATGATACAGATGAAAAATCTGAACAAATGAGAGAAAAAATTCCAACCCTTGATGAACAATTGCAATGATAGGGAGAGTTTCTATCAACTTTTATGGGCAGGAAGCAAACAGAAGACACTACTCAGGAACATCCAGCACGTGTGTAGAGACCCTAAGCTTAACGTACATGGACATTACATTACTTTTGCAGAATACATAGTAAATAACAAAAATACACACACACAAGGACCGTAATAGTTTAGTGTATTTGGAAACTCAGAATATAATCTTCTAATCGTGGTGAAATATCTTCAACATCTCCCATAAAGAACATCCTTTTTTACCTAAAACCTTTCTTTATATATGGGGAAAAGAAAACATAAAAGGGTGAGATCAAATGCCCAGTAAGGGTAAACAAAAGAAATATCAATCACATCATAAACATAAGAACATAACTTTTGGAAATATTAACCTACAATAGAAATCATAATTTCATATCATGGGTTAAATCATAGTAGTGAAATTTAATCCCAATAATCATAACTTAAAACATGAAACTTTGTGGCATACACACATAATCATAGAGAATAATTTCTTATTAGTCAAGACACATTGCCAAGACTATCTTAGTGGACAAAGTGCATTTTTGAACCGAGCTCATTTCTCCTTTCAGACCTACTTCACTGAACCGGTTTAACCTGCCGTTCCATCCATGTCTATCTCATGAGATATAAAATCTTTACCCAATGCATTAGAGGGAGATATAGGTCCCACCCATATCATAATTAAATCATTCTTACATGTGCCACAAAATTAACATAAATCATTCATAATAACCCACTAAATAAAATGGGTTTCATAAACATCATCCCATCATCACATAATACATTTAAAAGAAATGGATATCATTTCATAATAAGAAAAGTGAAACCATGTAAATCATAGAGACATGTTACTTGAAACATACACATATGAAAAATGTCATCTTATATGAAAAATGGTTTTGATAAAAAACATGAAATGAACTCTTGAGGAAAATATCCTTTCTTCTTAAAAATCATTTTCTTTTCACAAAAATTTCATTAAATTTTAAAAGGAATGGATTTTGTTAAAAATAGTCATGAAATATTTTTTAGGAAGCTTCATGAAAATAATGATTTATAAAACCGTAAAAATCCTTTCATGTTGTATAAGTTAAAGAAAACATTCTTCTCATACTTTTTCCGGAAAAATCAAAAAAAGTACCTCGTAACGTAAACAAAAGAAAGATTCCTTTCATACCAGGTAGTAAAAGTCAAAAATGGGTAAAAGGGAATTTAAACATACATGAAAACACTTTTATAAAACATGGACATGGATGATAGAAATAACCGTAGTAAATACTTACGAATAAGCAATCTCGGATGAAAATGAGATTTGCAAAATTATCCTTTACCTTAGGTCCGATTTTCATTGTAAGTGTCTGAACCTCCTGTATTATGATTTAAATAATGTCATTGACTTTTTCCAGAATCATACTCAGTGTTATTATATCATATATGGTTCACTTATGACTTTATTTTACCCGTTATTTTGTAAATTCCATGTTAAAGAGCGTTTTGGGTAAAATCGTTTCATTTGTCGTTCGTGTTTTGAATTGTAATTATTAATATGATTAATTAGATCATGATTACTTAATTCCAGAATATAAAACATAATTTATATATAATATATATTCAGAATATACATATATATAATAGATCAGTAAATGGAAATAAATACACCGTTCATGGAGACGGTAGGCCGTACGTACGCATGAATGTTGTTTTTGTTTCCTTATTGAGTTGAATGGAATTAAGTAGATGAAATACATATATATACACATAAATATGGTATCATTATTATGTCATATATTTCATGATTACTTATTATATATACTTTATAATCATTCATGAATGGTTAACGTGGAGAATGAATCTCATCACGTCGTGGAGACGGTAGTCCGTACGTACGCACAAGCGATGATATCATTCTCATGATCGTGGGACTGTATTGGAGTGTATGTATACTATTTCAGAATCAATATCACTTTAAAATAATCATATATAGTTATTATGTACACCATTATACCCATCCAAGTAAGGTGGTGGTGGAAAATAGATTACACCACGGCGTGGAGACGGTATTCCGTACGTACGCACTCGCGGTGATTTCGTTTTCCGTAGGATGGATAGATGGTGAAATAAAGTTGTCCAATACTTATAATAACATATCAGTATATGAGAGATACTGATGTTATTACTTAATAATGAAACAATCTAAGAAGAAGAAGTGGAAGAAGAAATAAAGTTGAAAGAATCGATAACGGACATTACCTCTTCTTTGAAGCGCCTCTTTGAGATCTCCTTTTAGGGAACTAAAATAGGTCATTGAGGCAGACCAGAACCTCTAGTATGTCTCTAGGTAAGTGGTGAAGAGAATTTTTCAGGGTTTGGCTGAGCTTGAAGGCTCATTGTTGTGTGAGGAAGAGAGGGAGGAGGCGCCCTTTTATAAGGGATGAGAGGGGAACCTTTGGAATAACTAAAAATATTATTTTATTACAAAGCCAAATTCGGTTTTAAATAGCTCCAAATTGATTTATTTATAAGATAAGGTGGGGATGGGTCGCAATCCTCTCATCCAATAGAATTTAGACAAGTTTAGGTTCCTATTTTAACCTTATCATTTAGATTTAACATTAAGTTAAATAATTTTACTTTTACCGTGTCTTCTTGTGTTCTTATACTATAAGGATAATAAACATACTATAAGAAGCCAAACGAACCCCAATATGTTTATTATTAATATATATAACCTTATCTAAGTCATTTTTCCAAACCTTAGATTTTTAAGAATAAAATAACAATTAATAATATAATATTTGTTTTAAAAACTATTTTATGTCAATTTTGACACTATTTAGTAATTGATTTTTGTGAAAATCATAACAGAATGATTAGTTCCAAAACAGTTAATTAAATCCATACTAACATGTCATGTTAACCTATAAAATTAGTGTAATTCAAAAAAAGTCTCAAATTACATTTATTTGGGTATTTATAACATCAATTATGTCAATATTTCATTAATAAGATAATTAATGTATCATCTTTGTGTCATCAATAAATTAACTTATTTAAAGTATAAAAATTACAAATAAAATACCATTATGTAGCAAATATTTTTAGCTTTCTAATTAATATTTAGAGTCGAATTTATCGTATGTATAACCCTACATTAAAAATGATATACTCATTAAACTTTGATTTTTTCTATTTTAACCCTTCTTTAAATAAATTAATAATAAATGTCCTAATCTAATCCATGTGGGCATAAATGGTCATCATTTATTCCTAAGGTTGTTTTTGGTCGAATTACACTTATCCAAAAGAATTAGGACATGTGTTAGGGTAATAAAAATATCATTGTTACCCTTAATTACCCTATTAACTTTTAACCGTGGTAAAAAAAAGTAAAAAGTTACTATTCACCAAAAATTATTTTCATCTAATTGAACCACATTTTACTTAATGACATCAACTGTGTCTCTCGGATTTTTGAAATTCCGCTCACAGAAGCGGTAAAATTATGTTTTATGAAAAAATTATTTTTTTAACTACCACTTAGTGGTTTCACTATTCATCTAAAAATGAAAGTTTCCAGAAAAATACAAAAATTATGCCTAATCTATATTTGAAATTATGAATTCAAAAATGATGTCTATTTTACCTAATTAAAAAAATATCAATTGCATTAATTAATTTAAAAATTAATTCTCGTCGTCAAAACAAATAGCGTGTTCTTAAGAGATAATAACTATCAAAAGATTGACAATTGTTTAAGTCTGGTTTAAATGTGAAATTACATCCAATGACCAACATTGTATTAAATTGGAAAAATATATTCTAAATATACTTTAAAACCACTCAAATTAATAATTTGTCACTATTAATTATTTCGATTAAAAAGGTTGTTTTTAATTAAAATTTAGTAATTTTCACTATTCATCAGAAAATGAAAGTTATCCGAAAAGTACCAAAATTTCACCATAAGCTAATTTCGATATTCCAAATACAAAAATGAAGTCCATTTTGAAAAATAAAATTTATAAAATTTTAAAAAGTTGTTATTACTATTCATAAGGGCAAGTTTTAATAATATTTTAATAGCATATCATTGTTTAGTGAAACTCGGTATTGCGTACTACACACGCTATCGAGGAAGGTTGTGATTGCGTGTACTGCAAGGAATGTAAAGGATGCATGTTGTGCAAGATTCTTTTGGTTTGGCGTACAACACAAGACATTAATGAAATTAAAAAGATTATTTTTCATAAAATCTCGGGGTGTTACATTCTACCCCCATTAAAATGAATTTCGCCCTCGAAATTCGTCAGGGATATAAATGGTTTACTACTCGAATGTTTCTTTAATAGAAACCCACATCGTAAAAAGGAATACCAAAACCAATCTTTAAAAACAAAAGTATGGAACGTAATGGTTACCCAAATAAACTAATCATTGGGTTTCCACATAGGTGAAAATATGGATATGGAAGAGAAATCTAGTCATCATGTTCTGATGGAGAGTGGTAGAGAACATGGCTATGGAAAAGCCAGCAATCACAAAGCCATAAATTTCTTATGATCTAGGGTACCATCTGATTCATTGGATATAAGGGCACTAGGACAACATTTTTTGGTTTTCATGATCATTTCCCTAAAGTTGAAGATTTTGAATTAGAATAAATACTTAATTTATTTTGGTACAATCTCACTGTAGTTCGTGCTTTGAACAATTTCCACTTCATCTCTTAAAGAAATGATGTTGAATTTGTTATTCATGAAGTGTTAATAGATCATGTGATAGAATGATGGGTCATTCCATCTGTTTCAAACAAAAGGTTAGCAAAAGTTATCAAATATACATGAGTCCATCTATGGTGAGGTTAATCGTATATGATTCGAAAAATGAACTTATACTTCATATATCATACCGCGTAATAAAATAAAACTAGTTTCTATTAACCATGGACTTCCTGTAGGCCAGTGGTAGGCAATAAAGGCCAGTCGCACTTCGGTTGTGGGTTCGATTCCCACAGCCTTGTCCGACGCGATGGGATGTTGCCCGTCCTGCAGGTTGTCCTTTTTCTAAAGCTATATTAATATAACATCCCATCAATAGTATCGAAATAAAAGTTCTATCCTAACTTCTATCCAACATAATCCATTCCAATATTTAGGCTTATCTAAAATAATTCGGTCCAAGCTCATAGTATAAAGAAAATGATTACATGAAATGTCACATAACAATCACGTTAATTCCATCATTTATCCCCCATATATCACAAGATATAACTTGTTGGTCAAATTACAAACATGTGAATACCTTAATCATGTATTCTCTTGAAGAATGAATACCCATTGAACCTTAGTGAAAACATGAATACAGTCAAAAGTTAACCCTTTCCACATACCAAAATCTAAAAATTCTATATACTCAAACCATGATATATCTTTCTCATTACATCAGTCATGAGCTCATGAATACGGCCAAACATTTCATTTTATCGTTTTCCTTTCATTATGCGCATATCATCTTTTTTTCCAAAAATATCTCAATCACATTCTATGGTTACCGGTACCATTGAAAACCACAATATACCAATACATAAATATTCTAATATTCCACGATACTATATACAACATTATTTTGGAATCCCATTACATAAACACTTAATTATTCCACCACATTGTTGTCATATTCAACATCGCCAATAGTGATCACATGTGACTTCCCTTTGTCCTTTTCCTTAAGTGGTTGCTCATGTCGATCATCACTAACCCTTGGATTAAGGCATTTATTAGCATAACGCCCCATTTCCTTGCACTTGAAGCATTTAAGTGTTGGTGGTGCGTTCTCTGCAGTCTTTTCTTTATTCACATCATTAGAAACTCTTTTTCCATTACTTCGACACTCAGCTGCTCGATGACCTTCTTTTCCACACTTAAAACATTTTCTAGTACCTTTAATACAATCTCATCCATGATTCTTTCCACACTTTGAGCATAAGGAAACATTCATCTTCTTTTCACAATTATTCTGAGATTTCTCCTTGAACTCCATCTTTCGTTTCTTGTCAAAACTATGAGATGGATAAGTAACACCAACTTTCATTTCTTCCATGATAGAACAAAGCACAATTTTTTCATAGCTATTGAAGTCTCTTATAGCTAATGCCCTTCGAAAATTTGGTTTTAAGCCAATGAAGAATTGATCAACTTTACTTTCAGGTTGGATGATAAATCCAGATGCATACCTTGAAAGCCTTGTAAAATTCTCTTTGTATATACCAACAGATTCATCATCCTTTTTCTTTAGTTCAAGAAACTCCTTCTCCATCTTTGTTCGAAGAATACGAGGGAAGTACTTATTGAAAAATAAGTTCTTGAACTAGTCCCATTACACGGACTCAATTTCATCTCTTGGCCTCATATTCTTGATAAGATTCCACTATTGATCAGCATCACTTTCCAAATGATATACTGGTAAGATGAATTTATCATGTTCAGAACATTGAAGAACTGATAATATCTTTTCAGTAGTACTGATCCATTGTTCAGTAACAAGTGGATCAGAAGACCCACGGAAAGAAGGTGGACTTTGCCTCATGAATGACTCAATAGAATATTGTTCCCTTCTCTGCTCATTTGGAAGTCCAGAATGATTCATATCTTGTGTAAGTATAGCAATAATATTATTCAATCAATCTCAATAACATTTGTTTATTCAGGAGGACAATCATTACATTGTCCATTACATTGATCAACATGGTTCCTTCGGGTTCCAGCCATCGTCAAAAACCCAAAAAGAATAGTGTGATAGGCCAAAATCACGCTAGGGAAAACAATATAATAATGGGGGAGTAACTTCAATATCTAACATCTTGGGTTACCGTAATTCTAGTAGTATAACCTATACTTATACTTAACCTTAGGGACATCCCTATACATACCTTAGAAATATCTATAGGGATCTCACTAAAGTTATCACATCCTAGTTTCCAAAGGTTGACTAATCCTTTCCTCTAATACCAACTATAGAGACCCTAAGCTTAATGTACATGGACATTACATTACTTTTTCAGAATACTTATTACATAAAAAAACACACACACAAGGACCGTAATAGTTTAGTGTCTTTGAAAACTCAGAATATAATCTTCTAATCGTGGTGAAAGATCTTCATCATCTCTCATAAAGATCTTCCTTTTTTTACCTAAAACCTTTCTTTATATCCTGGGGAAAAGAAAACATAAAATGGTGAGCTCAAATTCCCAGTAAGGGTAAACAAAAGAAATATCAATCACATCATATACATAAGAACATAACATTTGGAAATCTTAACCTGCAAAAGAAATCATAATTTCATATCATGGGTTAAATCATAGTAGTGAAATGTAATCCCAATAATCATAACTTAAAACATGAAACTTTGTGGCATACACACAAAATCATAGAGAATCATTTCTTATTAGTCAAGACTCATTGCCAATACTATCTTAGTGGACAAAGTCCATTTCTGAACCGAGTTCATTCCTCGTTCCAGTCCTGCTTCAATGAACCGGTTTAACCTGCCGTTCCAGCCATGTCTATCTCATGAGATATAAAATCTTTACCCAATGCATTGGAGGGAGATATAGGTCCCACCCATATCATAATTAAATCATTCTTACTTGTGCCACAAAATAAACATAAATCATTCATAATAACCCAATAAATAAAATGGGTTTCATAAACATCATCCCCTCATCACATAATCCATATAAAAGAAATTGATATCATTTCACAATAAGAAAAGTGAAACCATGTAAATCATAGAGACATGTTACTTGAAACATACACATACGAAATAATGTCATCTTTTATGAAAAATGGTTTTGATAAAAAAACGTGAAATGAACTCTTGGGGAAAATATCCTTTCTTCTTCAATTTTTTTTTATTTCACAAAATGTCATTACATTTTAAAATAAAAGGATTTTGTTAAAAATAGTCATGAAATATTTTGTAGGAAGATTTTAGAAAATAATGATTTATAAAACCGTAAAAATCTTTTCATGCTGTATAAGTTAAAGAAAACATTTTTCTTGTACTTTTGTCGGAAAAATCAAAAAAAGTACCTCGTAACGTAATCAAAAAAAAGATTCCTTGCATACCATGTAGTAAAAGTCAAAAATGGGTAAAAAGGACTTTAAACATACATGAAAACACTTTTATAAAACATGGACATGGATGATAGAAATAACCCCAGTAAATACTTACGAATAAGAAATTTCGGATAAAAATGAGATTTGAAAAATTATCCCTTAACATAGGTCTGATTTGCTTCGTAAGTGTCCGAACCTCCTGTATAATTATTTAAATAATTTCATTGACTTATTCCAAAATCATACTCATTGTTATGATATCATATATGGTTCACTTATGACTTTATTTTTCCCGTTCTTTTGTAAATTCCATGTTAAAGAGCGTTTTGGGTAAAATCGTTTCATTTGTCGTCCGTGTTTTGAATTGTAATTATTCATATGATTACTTAGATCATGATTAATTAATTCCAAAATATAAAAAATGATTTATATCTAATATATATTCAGAATATAAATATATATAACATATCAGTAAATGGAATTAAATACACCGTTCATGGAGACGGTAGGTCGTACGTACGCATGAACGCTATTTTCGTTTCCTTATTGAGTTGAATGGAATTAATTAGATGACATAAATATATAAACACATAAATCCAGTATCATTATTATGTCATATATTTCATGATTACTTCTTATATATACTTTTTAATCATTCATGAATGGTTAACGTGGAGAATGAATCTCATCTCGTCGTGTAGACGGTAGTCCGTACGTACGCACGAGCGATGATATCGTTCTCATGATCGTGAGACTGTATTGGAGTTTATGTATACTATTTAAGAATAAATATCACATTAAAATAATAATATATAGTTATTATGTACACCATTATACCCGTCCAAGTAAGGTGGTGGTGGAAAATAGATGACACCACGGTGTGGAGACGGTATTCCGTACGTACGCACGCGCGGTGATTTCGTTTTCCGTAGGATGGATAGATGGTGAAATAGGGTTGTTTCATAATTATAATAACATATCAGTATATGAATGATACTGATGTTATTACTTCATAATGAAACAATCTAAGAATAAGAAGTGGAAGAAGAAATAAAGTTGAAAGAATCGGTAACGGACATTACCTCTTCTTTGAAGCACCTCTTTGAGATCTCCTTTTAAGAAACTAAAATTGGTCTTTGAGGAAGACCAGAACCTCTAGGATGTTTCTAGGGAAGTGTAGAAGAGAATTTGTCAGGGTTTTTCCGAGCTTGAAGGCTCAAATTGGTGTGAGGAAGAGAGGGAGGAGGTTCCCTTTTATAAGGGAGGAGAGGGGCACCTTTGGAATAACAAAAACTATTATTTTATTATAAAGCCAAATTCGGTTTTAAATAGCTCTAAATTGATTTATTTCGAAGCTAAGGTTGGTATGGGTAGAGATCCTATCATCCAATAGAATTTAGACAAGTTTAGGCTCCTATTTTATCCTTATCATTTAGATTTAACATTAAGTTAAATAATTTTACTTTTACCGTGTCTTCTTGTGTTCTTATACTATAAGGTTAATAAACATACTATAAGAAGCCAATTGAACCCCATGTTCTTTATTATTAATATATATAACCTTATCTATGTCATTTGGCCGAACCATTGATTTTTATGAATAAAATAACAATTAATAATATAATATTTGTTTTAAAAACTATTTTATGTCAATTTTGACAATATTTAGTAATTGATTTTTGTGAAAATCATAACAGAATGATAAGTTATAAATATGTAACTTAAATCTATAATAACATGTCATATTAACCTATAAAATTATTTAAATTCATAAAAAGTCTCAAATTACATTTATTTTGGTATTTATAACATCAATTATGTCAATATTTCATTAATAAGATAATTACTGCATCATCTTTATGTCATAAATAAATTAACTTATTTAAAGTCTAAA